>CP092871.1:62964918-63564918 GCA_030710605.1 Cordylochernes scorpioides | reverse complement strand
TTTTAGTTTTGAGTTTAGCTCGTTTTCTCTCTTTACAATAAACTTCTTCAAAACTTCTGCTGCTGAGTGTTTATCTTTGAGAAATTATACAAATATTCTTCTAGAAAATCCATCTACGATGGTCAAGAAATATTTACTTCCGCCCAAGGAGTTTATTCTCATTGAACCACAGAGATCGACATAAATGGCTTCAAAGAGTAGCTTTCCTGATTGCTATCTGTGTGAACATAGGGTACTTTGGTCATTTTTCCCTAGGAGAAAGCATCACATTGATCAAGGGTACCATTTATAGAGTCCAAGCCTTTTAGAAGATTGTTCTTCAAAATCAGGTCTAATTTGTTTGTCACTAGGATGTCCTAACCTTCTGTGCCATGCAGTCCTAGAATTGTCCTTTGAAATCAAGCAATGTTGATTTGGAACATGAGTTGCTTCAGATAAACGTGATAGGTTCAATGTGTACATGTTACCATCAAAGTTGCCTGTTCCTATTAGCTTGTCATCAGAAGAGTATATGTATGCTCCTTCAGAATTCAAAAGAACAGAGTTCCCTCTTCTTACCACGCTTGGAATGGACATTAGATTTCCTTTCAGGTGTGGTACATGGAGAACATTATGCAGGGTTACTGCGTTGTTAAGTTTGTCCTTTCCTTGTACAGTAGCTTGGATTGATCCTGATGAGGTAGTTTCGATGTGTCTCCCTTCTTCCGCCTCTTGTATGCTTCTTCTCTCCTCTGTCTTGTGCTCTATCCATTCACCATGGGAAGTCATGTGGTTTGTGCACGCAGAATCAATTATCCACACGCCCTGAGTCGTCGGGCGTTCCTCTCTTGTGTTTACATGTAGTGCATATGCCGAAGTGGAGTCTCTTCGTTGGTATGGTTCCTCCGTTCGTTCTTGGATTGCTGATATTTGACCGTGTCTTTGTTTTGCTTTGGTCCTTTATGGTAGTTCCTTGTACTGGCCATGTTATTTTTATTTGTTGTATTATTTTGATTTCCTTTGTTGTTAGGGTTGAACCAACAGTCTTTCTTGAAATGTCCTTTTCTTTTGCAAATGAAGCATGACTTTCTTTGAATTGTTTGTCTGATGATCTGAAAGCATTTTCATGATTTTGCTTCTGTCCTGTCTTTTCTTCTCGAAATCCAGTAGAGTTTGTTTCAAGTCTGGTAAGGAGATTTCTCTGTTTATTGACAGTGCTGCTGTGATCGTGTCAAAGTTAGGTGTGAGTCCTTCAACAATGTATCATACAAGTTCTTTTTCTGTTACAGTCTTTCCTAGCTGGGTGATCTCTTGTGCCAGTTTCTGTTCTCGTACAATATACATGTTAACATTTTCATTTGTGTTCAATTTTAGTCTGGCTAGATCCAACATTAGGTATATCCTTTTATTTTCTAGAGATCCTTCAAACCTTTTCTTTATGTAGTACCAAATTCTTTTGGCCCTTTTATCGCCTAGAAAGATGATTGTTAAGTCATCCGGAAGTGACAATATTATTAGGCTGTATGCTTCCCGATTCTTTTTCTTCCAAATATCATATTCTAGTTTATATTTTGTAAAGTCTGGCTCGTCATTAACAATTACGTCCTCGAAGAGATCTTTTGAATCTAGAATTGCTTCCATTTTCATGGACCACGTTGTATAGTTGTTTTCTGTTAACTGTTCGATTTTGCTAAGTTATATGTATCCATTTTCATTCAATTTTTCTTTCTAAATTGGCGGTTAGTCCAATTATTTATTTTATTTTTGATTTAAATGGATCAATTGGCGGTTAGTCCAATTCGCGCGACCAAACCACGCTCTGCTACCAAATTGATAGGCTTAGCAAAAAATACGGTGTTCCGATTTAAAGATTCCAAGTTGTTTTGTACTCACTTATTTTGTAGTTACGAGGACATCCCATTTGATATAAACTAATATATATTTATTTAAGGAACGACTTGTTCCAATACAAATATTGTTAAAACAAGCGAGCGATAAATCAAAACAGAAAAGTCATGAAGGTAGTGAGTAGTAGTGACGTCAGCATCGATGATGATAAAGTCAAAGTCTGCGTAACAAACTTTTGTAGAGGCCACTTCTGGGGCCTCCACAAAGTTCACCTACAGTATCAATGGAAAGCTGGTGGACAATGAAGAAGCTGCCTCGACAAGAAAGAAGAGGACTTCGAGCATTCTTCATTGTAAAACCAGCCCATCTCTTCACCTCCTTTTTTTTCTAATTTTTTATATAAATTATGATAAATATCATTTTTCTTTTAAATAAGCAGCTATTTGGTTTTTCTTTTTATATTTTAAAATAATATTTCAAATGATAATTTTTATTATCATTTTTATCTTTTTATTTCTCAAAAATTTCTTTTTTTTATCACAGAGGGTGACCAGATAAAGATTTATTATTAATTTTTTTAATGTTTTTTTTCGGTCACCCTGGAAGAAAAAAAGTTGGTGACAGTAGAGCCAGTTCTTCTTAGAGATATAGGATAGAAAAGTTTCATGAAAATTCGACCAAAAATGTAGTTCTACAAGATTTGAGTGGAAGGAATTTCCCCCGGCCTTCCAACTGTAGCACTAAGTATTTTTCAATAATGATTTTTAACAGGTATATTCATGTAAAATTTCTGAGTGTTTCCTCGTTGCCCGTTTTATTTATTTTTGTATTCTTATCTTTGTATGACCGTCAAAGGAGATAAATAAATATATTGTAGTCTTAATCAAATTCATAGTTGTCTATGTCCTTTTTTTTTTTACCCCAGTGCGCGCAGGATACATACAAATTATACTTTTTATATAGCAGGATGTAAACTTTTCGTGAACTCCCTGAGAATGAAAGAGCCTCATGGATTTCGGGACGATAGCGTCAGAAATCGGCTCATCAATAGCGCCCCACGTGGGGCGCCAAATATGTTGGGACATTTTATTATGTCCTATTTAAGGACATTCCAACCTCGTGCCCGACCTAGCTCAGTAATAGTAACATCTATATTTTGTAAACCACAGTAAACTAAATCTAGATACATACACAAAGGAAATATCACACACCACAGATACACACTTGTTTTGTATTTTGGTTAAGGGTAAAAAAATATTACCAGAACACTTTAAATATTAAACATTAAATTTTATTCAATTCGGTGAATTACAACATTTCATTTTATAGGCAATATGAACATAAAATCTATTTTCTTTATCAAAACTCTAAGTTTCATACAAGGACAAAATATGGAAAAAAACTTTTTTATACCTATTAAATTAAGCTAAAAATATGTTTCTTTGACATATTAAGTAAGCCCTAAGTTAATAGAAAAGATGTTGACCTACCGTTTCCCCTGGATGCCAGCGCTCCATGGATCAACCGTTTTGTTTTCCTTCCACTCAAAAACTGCCGTTATTTTCAAACAGCGCCGCCCATAAAAAAAAATTGTCACCTTCTCACAGAGTAATAAGAAAAAAAAAAGAAATTAATATTCTTTGAATATAATTAAATAATAAAATATTATTATTATTTTTAAAAGAGAAAATTTTTAAATATTAAATATACACTGCGTGACATTGAAAATGGAACACCAAGAAATAGTGGCCAGAAAGTGATGAAACTCGGAAGACAGAGAGAGACAGGAACATACAATAAGTGATCTTTATTTCAAAATGATAGTCATAATACAGAGCGAGAACGGCGTCGGCTTAGTAGCAAGTAGGACCACCGCGGACGGCGATGCACGCAGCAACACGTCTAGGTAGAGAGTCAATCAGAGTACGGATGGCGTCCTGAGGGATGGCTCTCCATTCCCTCTCAACCATTTGCCACAGTTCGTCTTCTGAACGCGGCTGTGGCAAGGCATGCAAACGGCGTCCAATGATGTCCCAGACGTGCTCGATTGGTGAGAGATCAGGAGAGTACGGTGGCCAGGGAAGCATCTGTGCATCTTGCAGAGCTTGTTGGCTAATGCGAGCAGTGTGCGGTCGGGCGTTATCCTGCTGATAAAGGGCATTGGGTACCCCTGAAGGTAGGGGAGTGTCACCGGTCGCAGCACATCATCAACGTATCGTTGGGCCGTCATAGTGCCCTGAATACGAAGTAAAGGTGACCTGGAATTATACGCGATTGCGCCCCAAACCATGATTCCACGTTGTCGCACGGTGGGGCGTTCCACAATTGCTGCCGGATTGGACCTTTCTCCACGTCGACGCCACACGCGTACACGGCGACTATCACTGGACAAGCAGAAACGCGACTCATCTGAGAACACGACCCTGT
This sequence comes from Cordylochernes scorpioides, assembly GCA_030710605.1. NCBI lineage: Eukaryota > Metazoa > Arthropoda > Arachnida > Pseudoscorpiones > Chernetidae > Cordylochernes > Cordylochernes scorpioides. The sequence goes on along the minus strand of CP092871.1, from coordinate 63,560,664 downwards.
GCCATTCCGTCATCCACGTCGATCTAGCCCGGCACCATTCCAAACGTTGGCGCCTATTCGGTGGGGGTCAATGGCAGTCTTCTTAGCGGACGGCATGAGTGCAAGCCATTAGCAACCAATCGACGGGAAATGGTTCTGGTCGAGATGGAATGATCTAGGGTGTTTTGCACATGTTGCAGGATGGCGGTACAAGTGGCTTGTGGGGCCGCCACTGCTTGTCGAAGGATACGCCGATCCACACGTGCTGGGGTCACTCTGGTTGCACCGGCATTCCTATAAATTGCCACATTTCCTTGTTCCAACCATCTTCTCCACAGTCGATGCACCGTGGACGCACCAAGTTGTGTATCAGCTGCGATTTGACGTATGGACCAACCTGCCCTTTTCAGTCCGATCACCATGCCCCTCGTAAAAGCGTCTGTCTGCTTGAACTGCCTCCGTTTACGATGACCTGGCATTCTCTGTTATTACACGTGTCTTTTGACACAAGAACAAAATTTCTACAATGATTTTCCTTGAAGAAATAAGGACACGAATACTGTCCTTTCTGCAAGTTCCTTCCCTTATATCTTACTCCATGTGCGCACGAGAGCTGCGCATTTTACATCATTTGCATAACTCGGTTTAGGCGCGTCTACCCTGGAATTTGCATAATTTCTGGCCACTATTTCTTGGTGTTCCATTTTCAATGTCACGCAGTGTACATGCTTATCCTTCAAGAAATTTAAATAACTAGACACACCCATTTTATCTAGATGTGTAGAAATTTATAATAAATTCTTCTTCAAGAAAATAAATAACTAGACACACTCATTTTATCTAGATATGTGTGTGATCGTTTTTTATTCATTTTAGAATAAAATAAACAATAAAGGAAAATTATATTAACTTTCTTATCAAGAGATATTTGGATTAGTAATAAAATTAATAAAATCTAACATGTTTTTGCCCCTTTGAAAAATTTATATAATAATTTCTTCTTTAAGAAATTCGAAATTAAACGTCTTCTTTTTTAAAAGAAAAGTTTGAGATAAATAATAAAATTGGTCTGGGTATGTATTTAATTGGTTTTATTCATTTTAGAATAAAGAATGGACTTGAAATTTCCCTAAAGGTAATATGATTTTGGACGTTTCATTGCATATAAAAGGATGATTGACATTAGATAACATATGTACATAGCTTGTATATCCTCCGCTGGACCTCTCTGCAATGGGCTCCAGGATCCTTAGGCAGGGCCGATGTCATCTCCAGCTGGTCACCTTCTCCGGCTTCTGGTCTTTAAAGGCATATGTGTCATCTCCAGCCTTCTGGATTTTAAAGGCACAGGTGTCATCTCCAGCCTTCTGGACTTTAAAGGCATAGGTGTCATCTACAGCTGGTCGTCTTGGAGTACCCGCCCAGGGTTGCTTCCAGTTCTTCATTCTCCAATCCGCCTCGTTTGTTGGGAGAATCTTAATAAATTAGTCTCTATTAAAATTTAAAACTTCTTTATTGAAGGTACAAAAAACAATGAAGTTAAATTACTATGATAAATTTGAAGAAACTCTAAGAAAACTCATATGTCTCCACACATATTCTCTCCACCAACTACTCAAAGAAATACACATATTTATATACATACAACACCACAGAATAAATTAGTTCACAGATTAATTACATCATAGAATGAAAATGAATATTTTAAATAACAAATATCAACAAATCTCCCCTTAAAATTTTCAATTTTCATTCCTTAAAAAATAACTCCACCACTTAGGCAGTTCTTAATCTTGACAGCATCCACACTCTTGGTGAGATGGTCCGCTTTCATTTCCTCTGAAGGGATATTCAAAACTTCAATTTCTTCATCTTCCACAATTTGTCTTATGAAGTGACACTTTCTATTCAAGTACTTCGTACTTGCTTTCATATTTTTTGACTTAATCATAGATATGGCATTCTGGCTGTCACAATAAACAGTAATTTGATCTTTCAAACTAATCTTCATTTCTCTAATGATGTTACGCGTCCAAATTAATTCTTTAATTCCTTCAGATAAGGCTTCTAATTCACTCTCCGCAGTTGACAAGGCAACAGATCTTTGTTTATTACTTTTCCAATTAAGTAAGTTGTTTCCCATTTCTATAACAAAACCAGAATACGATCTCGCCTCAGCTGTTCTGTCCCAACTCGCATCAGTATAAGTCACAATACTTGAATCTCCCCTAGAGTAAATCAATTCATAATTCATAGTTCCCTTCAAATATCTTAATATTTTCTTCAATCCATTCATGTGAACCTCTCTAGGATCTTTATTAAATCTACTCATATTGCTTATAGCATAACAAATATCCGGTCTTGTTCTAGTTGCTATGTAAATTAAATTTCCAACAATTTCTTGATAGTATTTTTGATCAATCGATTTACTATTTTCAAATAAATCATAATTTGTAGAAATGCATAACGGAGTTTTCGAAGGATTGCAATCACGCAAATTATAGGCTTCCAATATTTCTTCAATATATTTCTTTTGATTTATAAAAATGCTATCATCCCTATACTCAAATTCCATTCCAAGAAAGTTTTTTGCAGCTCCTAAATCCGTGATATCTATCTCTCTTTTTATCTTTTTCCAAATATTTTCCTCAAAATCGTCACCAGATCCTACACTTAGTATGTCATCTACGTGAATTCCCAGATATAAGAAATGATTTTTAAAATTGCAATAATATAAACATGGATCATTCGCAGATTGTTTCATTCCGGCATTGGTTAATAATTCATCTAATTTCTTATTCCACATTCTACTCGCTTGTTTTAGGCCATAAATACTTTTCATCAGATAACAAATCTTATTGTTTCCCTTTTCAAATCCAGGAGGTTGAAGCATAAAAATTTCCTCCTCTAAATCACCATATAAAAAAGCTGTTTGAACTTCCTTTTGCTGAGGAATAACTTTTTTCATTGCAGCTATTTTTATTAGAATTCTTATGGTCTCAGGTCTTATTGTTGGAGAATAAATTTCGTGGTAATCACTACCCAGTATTTGATCATATCCTGTAGCTACTAGCCTCGCTTTGAAGTTTTTAATTGATCCATCACTATTTTTCTTAATTGAAAAAAATCCACTTACTTTTGATCAATTTTTATCTTTAGGCCTATCTATTAATCTCCAAACTTTTAAATTAGTAATCCTTTGCATCTCATCTTCCATGGCTTTAATCCATTGCTCTCTATTATCAGAATTAACTGCTTCTTGGTAATCCCTTGGACATTTAATCTCATAAGTTCTATCAGAAACATTTTCCTTATTCTTTATTAGTCTTAATCTTTCAGATCTCCTCACACCCTTTTTTATAAGTTCTTCTTCCTCGGTTTCTCTCAGACGAAGATCTCGTTCTTCTCTCATTTCTCTCGTCATTCCTGGTTCTGGTCCTCTTCTACGTGGAGTAATTATTTCATCAGGAGGTATTTCATCTATTTCACTCAAATCTACATCATTATCCTCTTGAGGAATATGCTCATCATCGATGGTAAAGTTTTCTACTCGGTCTTCTCTATTACCACCAGAGTCTTCATTCCTGTGAGAAATCAAATTTTGGTCTTCTCCACTAAAAAAAGAAAAGTTTGTTTTTATCAAGATTTCTACCACTATTATTCATTAAATAATATCCCAACTTAGCTTCATTAAATTTAACATCTGATACTTCATGTATTTCATCAATTTCTGGTAAATACGAGTATATTGTATAGCCTTTTCTTATCATACTGTAGCCCATCATGATCCCTTTATGAGCTTTTGGTTCCATCTTCTTTCTCTTTTCTTTTCTTTTCTAATATGAACATAAGCTTCTCTTCCGAACCTTTTTAAGTAAACAATGTTTGGTTTCCATCCCTTGTATATCTCGAAAGGAGTTGTATTCATTTCTTTGATTTTTATTCTATTATTTATATGAACAGCCACTTTAACACTTTCACTCCAAAATTTTAAAGGTAATTTAGAATCAATTAGCATGGTTCTTGCCGACTCAACTATGGTTCTATTAAATCTTTCGGCTTTTCCATTACTTTCGGGAGTATAAGCTGTAGTGAATTCTTGTTTGATGCCCTTACTAGAAAACCATCGCCTCAAATAATTTGAAATATACTCTCCACCATTATCATTTCGAATTCTCTTTACTTTCCTTCCAGTCTGTCTTTCTTCTTGCATAATCAAGTTTATTATGGAATCTGCTGTTTGAGATTTATTAGCAATTGGTATAACGAAAGTAAAATTACTATAGTCATCAACAATAGTGATGAAATACTTATATCCAAATGAATCATTCAAAGGTCCAACTATGTCGGTATGCCATAGATCCAAAATGTTTTCAGATTGTTTATATTGAATACTTTTGTAAGATTTTCTATGTAATTTTCCCAATGTACAAGATTCGCAATTCGCTTTGTTATTATGTAAATTTTTCAATCCTAATACAGTTGAATTATCATACATTTCTTTCAATTTCTGAAAATTTACATGAGCAAGTCTTTGATGCCATAGCATATCATCTACTTCTGCTTTTCTAGCGATTTCCATATTTAGGATTCCTTCAACTTCAAATTTATCACCATTTCTCCTTGCCTCATATAAAATCTCACCATCTTTGCCTATTACCTCAGCTTTATATTTACTAAATAATACACCAAAATCATGATCCACAATTTTTGCAACTGATAATAAACTTTCTCTCAAATCAGGCACATGCAAAACATTTTTAAATTTTATGAATCCCTCATTTACATTCGACTTCATTCTTATAGCTCCAATTCCTGATGATTTCATTATTGCACCTTTCTCAGCTGTTGCTATAATTCTCTCCTCCTCTTCATACTCTATAAATAATTCTTTCCCACTAACCATATGGCTAGAGGCTCCAGAATCCATTGTCCATCTTATTTTTTCATCCCCTTGATCTTCCTCTTCGTAATTGTCTTCATTTGTTTCCATCACATGACTTGTAGACTCTCTATAATTTCTCTTGTTTATTCCTCTCTTAGGCCCATTAAAATTATACCTTGCATGCCCATCACTTCTATTCTTTTTACATATTGCCGATTTATGCCCAAATCCTCCACATTTAAAACATTTCATCTTATTTTTACACTCTTTAGAGATATGTCCCATCATTCCACAGTTAAAACATTTAATAGAAAAATTTCGTCTTCCCGATCGGCCTTCTCTAGCTTTAGATGCAATCTCCTGTTTTTTTACTTTTTCTAGTTTCCTATATTTTATTTTTTCTTCTGTTTTCTTCAGGATTTGTCTTATTTTGTTCATATTCTTTTCTTTATCTGATTTGATAATTTTTACGTCAAAATCAAATTCTACTCTCAAACCTTCCAAAACGAAGCAAATCAACTCTCTATCTTTAATCTCATCTCCTGCTTGAATGCTTTTGCTCTTTATAATCATTGCTCTATTTAAGTAATCATCAATCGTTTCATCTTCCTTCATTTTTAATTTTGATAATTCTATTCTATTTTTCATCTGCAAGTCTTCATTTTTGATGCCATTTCTTCCCCAATTATATTCCATAATTTCTTGGCACTTTTTTCGCTCGAGTATTTTAGCACTTGAGTGTCATTCATTGTTCTGTTCATCAAATTTCTTGCTATTGCATTGTCATCATCCCAGTCTTCCCAAATTTTCATTTTTTCGTCAATTTTTTTGTCTCTTTCTATTGGCTTTTCAACTTCTTCTCCTTCTATAATTCGTCTCCATAATTTTAATCCTCTTAGTTCGCTTTCTATTCTGTTTGCCCAGATCAAGTAGTTTTTATCAGATAATTTTTCTATTGGAGATAAGTTAAAATTTTGCATCTTTTCTTTTTTCTAAAAATGTTTCAATTAATCTTGATTTGCATCAATTTAAGTCAACCGCTCTCTGCTACCAATTGTTGGGAGAATCTTAATAAATTAGTCTCTATTAAAATTTAAAACTTCTTTATTGAAGGCACAAAAAACAATGAAGTTAAATTACTATGATAAATTTGAAGAAACTCTAAGAAAACTCATACGTCTCCACACATATTCTCTCCCACTACTACTCAAAGAAATACACATATTTATATATGTAAAGGTTACTTCTTACGTTCCATTTGGAAACGTCTCTATCTTAGCCTGGCTAGCCCAAAGTAGTTTCAACATATACAAGGTGCGTTCATTAATTTCCAGGACTGGTTAAAAAATAAAATAAATAAAAAAGCTAGAGAAAATATTTTTTACAGAGTTGAATATTGGACATTCTACCACACCTGACTGAAAGCACGAGTCTCGTGGCGCACGCGCCGATCTAAAAATAGAACAAAACAACTTTCTTGTAAGGTTCGCATTTCTAATTTTAAAATGGCCATTTTCGAAGAGCAGAGAATCTGCATTAAGTTTTGTTTTAAATTGAAAAAAAGTGCTACTGAGACGTATGAATTGATTAAAGAAGCTTTTGGCGATGCAGCTTTATCCCGTTCAAGAACTTTTGAATGATTTTCACGCTTCCAAAAAGGTCGGGAAAAGGTAAACGATGATCAGCATACTGGGCGTCCAAGATCATTTCGTTGCGAGGAAAACAATCTCAAAATAAAGGAGTTAATTAAATCTAACGGAAGAATTATCTTCAGTGACTGGACTATCTGTTTATTTGGGGATAATGAGGTGCTTAAGGGAGGCAGTGCGCCTTAAAAGACCTGAAAGATGGCAAAACAATGACTGGATACTTCACGTCGGTAATGCGCGGCCGCACACAGTCCATGTTGTTTTGCAGTTTTTGGCCAAGCATTCAACCATACAGATCCCTCATCCACCCTATTCCCCCGACTTAGCCCCCAATGACTTTTTCCTCTATCCTAAATTGAAAATGAACTTGAAAGGACGGAAATTTGACAACGTTGATATTATACAAGCTGAATCGAAGGCAACCTTGAGGAACCTCTCAAAAAGTGATTTTATCTCCTGCTTCGACAATTGAAAAAAGATGGAACGGGTGTATTGAGGCAGGAGGGGCATATTTTGAAAAATATTAAATTAGTTTTTTTATTTGTTTTATTTTTTCAAAGATACAGAGCAGTCCTGGAAATTAATGAACGCACCTTGTATATATATATATATATGGTAAATATAGTGTACACCCGGGTTTACATGTGATTTGTAGTTGAGCGCCAATTGTAAGATTTTGTCCTTACGTCTCACTATAACATCTATATCCTGAACTTGACTAACTCATGGGTTAAACCTAGGTACATACATATTTGCAATTTATTATACATAGTAGAAACAATAAGCCTCTTTGAATGTTAATCACTGTAGATATTATTTTAAACACATACATTCAAGATCTATAACACACACCAAGGTTTACGTGTGATATGTGGTTAAATATGAATATCAACACACATTGTAAAGTATCCACATTAATTTTATTCGGCATAAAAATTTTACACTAAAACATTCTTTATATGTGAATAGTTTGAATAGGCTTAAAGAATATTGGTACATTAGAATATCTCATCTTGCAAATTTTAAATTCCTATAAAGAAGTGGCTGATAATCTACGATTTGGTAATTCAACCAAAATTACTTCACCTGGACAAGGTAATCAATCAACAAAATTGGCTAATATAAAGAAAAGGAAACATATAGGTCCACATCTCTATTTGCTGTATATACGAGTATCTCGTATCTCGTATCTCAAGTAATCAAGTTTACAAAAAAAAAAATTTTTGATATCTACCATGGCTTCGCCATGTTTTATTATATTGACCTTTTACTGCAAAATCTAAATTGACTTACCTGGTATCTCGACTGCATACCTCTCCTGATAAGAAATCGATCTCTTCCTTCCGAGAAACTTGCCCCAGACCGCTTGGACGCTCGATCAAGACTGTCTGCTAGCTCGATCAAAAACTCAAAATCTAGCCTGCCATCCCTTTCCTACCGCGCCCTCAAATCTCAATATTTATTACAGAGTAATAAAACTTGAATATACAAAAATTCTCGGAATATTAAAATAATAATATCATTATATTAAAAAAAAATTAAGAAAAAAAATAATATTTTTATTATTTTTTTTATTTTAAAGGAAAATTCTGAATTAGCAAATACACTTGCTCAACCTATGAGAAATCAATTTAGAATTAAATAAATATTAACGAAATTTTAAAATTTATCTTTCTTATTGAGAGATAATTTAGATTAACAATGAAATCAAATAAAATTTAAGATGCCTGCCCCTCTGAAAAATTTATGTACTAATTTCTTCTTTAAGAAATCCAAAAAAAATACTAAATATGCTCCATCTTTCAAAAAATGTGATGTCACAAGATATATACAAAATTAAAAGAAGGAAGAAGGAAAGGAAGGAAAAAGGAGGTGAAGAGATGGTTGGTTTAACAAAGACGGATGCTCGAAGTCCTTTTCTGGTGTAGATCCTGTGCTGGACTGTGGGTGAACTTTAACGGTATTGGCATCGTCTCCAACTGAATGTCTCCCCGGTTCCTGGTCTTCTTCTGCTTCTGTTTGCATCGGGCTTCTGGCTACTTAATCAGGGCCGATGTCATCTTCCTACAGCATTGCCCCATCTTGTCAATCAAGATATCCCTAGAGGTTCTAATTCTGGATCCTGTGGGAAATTCTCAGGTTTCTGAGAAAACATTATTTCTAGGCTTAAGTTAGCGTCCCAAAGTTTCATGGTCTATACAAAGGGAGAAATTATTTCTCCAATATTCGAAACTTATAATAAAATAAAATAAAATGTGGTACACTTCCATCATAAGATGCTTCTGTAGATTTGAAAATTGAAAGGTTAGAACAATATATATGCTAAGCTCAAAGCAAATTGCAACACAAAAAGACAATCGCAAAAGCAAAAAACAAAAAGCGTTGTGAATAACGTATTTTTAAATAAAATAAAGCTTTATCAAAAACCATGATAAGCAAAAAAAATTGCAAAAGGCGCCGTGATTAGATAAAGAAATCTTTCGATTCCAAAAACGGCCATTCCTTACTACTATACAATTCTAAAAGTGAACAAAATGGAAAATCAGCCAAAAAAAAATTATGTATTCTTGCTATGCTTTACCCAAAAATCATGAAGAAAAAAAATAAAATTAAAAAGGTGGCATGAATAACGTATTTTTAAATAAAATAAAGCTTTTATCAAAAAACCATGATAAGCAGAAAATTGCGAAAGGCGCCGTGGTTAGATAAAGAAATCTTTCGATTCCAAAAAAAAAACGGCCATTCCTTACTACCATACAATTCTAAAAGTGAACAAAATGGAAAATCAGCCAAAAAAATTATGTATTCTTGCTATGTTTTACCCAAAATCATGAAAAAAATAAAAATTAAAAAGGCGGCATGAATAACGTATTTTTTAAATAAAATAAAGCTTTTATCAAAAACCATGATAAGCAGAAAATTGCGAAAGGCGCCGTGGTTAGATAAAGAAATCTTTCGATTCCAAAAAAACGGCCATTACTTACTACCATACAATTCTAAAAAGTGAACAAAAATGGAAAATCAGCCAAAAAAAATTATGTATTCTTGCTATGTTTTACCCAAAAATCATAAAAAAAAACATAAAATTGAAAAAGGCGGCATGAATAACGTATTTTTAAATAAAATAAAGCTTTTATCAAAACCATGATAAGCAAAAAAAATTGCAAAAGGCGCCGTGGTTAGATAAAGAAATTTTTCGATTCAAAACGGAAAGGAAGAAATTATTTCTCCAATATATTCGAAACTTATATAAAAAATTGCGGTACATTTCAACTACAAGATGCTTCTGAAATTTGAAAATTGAAAGGTTAGAATAATATATATGCTAAGCTCGGAATAAATTACAATAACAACAAAAAAAAATGTAAAAGGCATCGTGAATCACATATCTTTAAGTAACAGGGGAAAGTTAAGGTTAAAACAAATCAGGCTTAGGTGATAGTAGAAGTAAGGCCTAGCAAAAGAGGCTTAAAGCCAGCACCACTAGTAATAAATCTACAGTCAATTTTATGATCGCAGGAAACCATAAAAGTCGAGCTAACACCCAATACTTCCTGACCAGGCCGGATATATCTTCCGTCAAAGAGATAAGCCAGGCCCAATCAGAAGACAATACCTAAGTAGGTCAACCAATAGCCAACGGCCACGTGACATAGTCCCACCAATTAGGAAAGAATCACCTAAATAGGTCAACCAATTAGAAAGAAGAAAGGTCTTGGTGTTAAATCGAGAACCTAGGTTAGGCAGTCTGCGCTTGGATCCCAACGGTAACACTTGCTCTAAAGATCTCTCTCTCCTCGTCCCATTCCTTCTTGACGTTCAGACGCTTCTTAGTGGAATCTCTGTTTGTTTATTTCACCTTTGGCCCAGCTGTGTCGCCTTCCACCACGACTGCACGGTAGAGTTGACATCGAGGGTCGTCTAGCATCAGGTAACACTGGTCCCAGAGGTCCCAAGATATCACAGACTCCCCCGTCCGAAGAGTCGACAGGATAGTGGACGCCAAGGTACAAGTAAGCAAGTAGACCACTGTCTTTACAGAAAGATGGAACAGGGAAGAGAGGAGGATTCAAAGGAGCCCATGAAGTCCGATCCCGACTACGAACGTGGCGAAAACACCACTTTTCCAAAGAAAGAAAACACTCTCGGTAGAACGGAGGAAATCGCCCCCAGCCAGGAAGACGTCACGCCCCCGCCGCCGGTGTCAGATGTCCTGGGGAGTTTAGCCAGGACGATATATCAGCTCTCCTCGGCGACAGGACTATCGCGGGATGTGGAGCTACCGCGTTACGATGGTTCGTACGAGGCGCAGAGCTTCTTCGACAACTACGACGCCCAAGCTGATCTGGCCCAACTACACTACACCGAAAGACTGAGAAGGCTTCCCAACCTCCTACAAGGTAAGGCCCTGCACTACTTCCGCAGCCTAAAATTAGACAAATTATATTACGTTGACGCAAGGCAGGCCCTGATAGACCTCTTTCCTGAAACCACAAACGCGTCATTTGCCCGATTCTTGGCCATTAAGTTGACAGATCGCTCCTCGTTAGAGGAATATTATCAAAAAAAAAGACGGTGTGTGGCCTACAGCTGAACCTTCCCCACAAAATCCTTTTAGAATCCCTGACTGATGGGTTACCCGTCGCTGATCAGCGCATTGTCGCTGCCGTGCAACCGAACACCCTCCAAGCGTGGTATAGTGTAGTATCGCGCGTAAGAGGAACCCACAGTGCGTCGCAAGTGTGCCAACAGACAACCAGAACAACGCCCAACCCTTCCTTTGCACCGTCACCGAGGTACAGTGCTCCGCGACCATGGTCAGCGCGACCCAACTACTCTGCCAATCCACCCCCTTCATCCTGCAGGTATTGTGGCGCCATGCACTGGCACGCCCAGTGCCCCAAACGGCCTGCACAGAGCCGTCCAAGACCTGTGTACCGAGCCACAACTTATCCGCAGCACGACAGAACTGTGTTGTCCTCTCCCGCACCCTTCCGAGTTAACAACACGCGAGCGCATGTTACCCACTCCCCTGATCCTCTCTACACCACGAGCCCAGCGCAAGCAGTGAACCCTAGCTATCCCATGGGTACCTCGACCACGGCACCAAAACAGGCCTGTTCCGACGCCCAAGACAGCACAACAGTAGGTTCCTCCTCACATAACTTTCGTTGAACAATTGCTCGTTCGAGCTGAACTGTCCAATAATGTAAACCTCCCTCTACTACTTGATACAGGAGCATCTATCGATATAATTAGTCGGAATACTTTTAAAATATTAGAAACCAATTTGCAAAAGAAAATACCTGTTCACCCATTTAACTTAACTATTAATGCCATAGCTAACAATATTTTCACCATAGGTTATATCTTTTTAAACGTAAAAATAGGTAACATAACGCAGAACCTAAAATTCCATATTATAGATACCCCCTTGCCTTTTGGCATATTATCCCTTAACTCCATAAAAAGATTTCTACTAATTATAAACTGTCCTCAGCTACTCCTGTATCAAGATAATGTACTTCTACCAACTACCTTATACAAATTCACCTCGTGCAAGCAACACGTGTCCCATGGACAGGTTAATACAACTGTCCCATTTACTAAGTTTTCCCATCCTGGAACGGGTTGCTCACACGTGGTGAACTACAACACTCTTATTTGGTCTTATTGTAATGTTCCTAATCCCATTTTCAACGCCCCTATGTCCTTTTCTTTCATAGCTTTAGACAGAAATAACCTAAGTCACAGCCTTCCAAAACTATTCCAATCGTTAAATTCCCACATAACTACACTCCTTCCTTTTACATGCATATTTAATCATCGAAAAATCACTCTCAACAAAATAAACAACATCTTCTCACATCACGTTCTCCAATTGGCAACAAATTTTTAGTGCGCGACTTAACACCCAAATCCAATTTCGAACCACACAAGCTCCATTACGTCGCCCTACTAAACACACACACAAAAAAATATTTTTTTTACATTAAACGAGTCATATCCACTAACAATATAAAAATTATCGATATGTTCGTACAACCAGCACCCATGACTTTAGTAAATTTGTTATTCTTAGTAAAACAGATTAGATTTTGTACAAAACAAAGACTTCACGTGACACCTTTTCATTTACAATTTTTTCGCTTCGTGTCACAGAGCTACACCACAAAACTCTTTCACTCTTCAGGCCAAAGACGCCTTCATCACGCCTGTGACACATTTAACCACACATTGTTCACGTCGATAGTCGCAATTTCACTCAATTCTAACCTGATATCATTGAATAACATTTTTACTAAGTCCGCCAAAAACCATTCGATTTAATATCAACAGATACAATATCCGAATTTTCGAAATACAAACACAAATCGAACAAATGCTTGAACACACAGGATAATTACAACCTCTGTATCTCCCTATATCAATCCCATAACGCTTGTCACCAAACGTGACCAATCAAAACGCTTTTGCGTTTACAATTATAGAAATAATATCTCCGAACGTAGTTCGAATTAACAAATCCAATAAGTTGGAAGAAGCAAGCAGCCTCGCAAAGGGCCCCTGACCTAAATCCGGAAGCACATTAAAAATAGGTTCGCTCCCCATCGCCCCCCCCCCCCCCCAAGCAAACAAACAGCCGACATCTTGTTACATCCGTCGCCACCCCGATGTCACTCTAATGGATTTTCGCTACCTATTAAATCAAACATTAGTGCGTGCCTTTTACTATATATCGTTCTAATCCCTAACCAATTTCTACGCCGATATCCCGTTTAGCTACTAATAACTTGCTTAACACGTTATTTTACATTTACTAACAAATCTGTTCACTAACATTCTCTCGCCCTCGATTAACTTGTCAACTTAACATCGACACTTAGATCCAAGGACAAAATTTTACCTAAAAATCACACACACCCACACATATTTAAAAAAAAAAAAAAAACAACAACAACAACAACCCTTTATCGGTTAGAATAGATCGCCGTGTTTCTCCTGCACACACAGAATAAATGCCGCTTTAGGAAGAATCACGTTTTCACCTGAACGTGGCGCAGGGAACAAAAAATCGACAACATTAGGACTCAGTGAGTTTCACAGTTAGAAACAATGCGATCCACGAGTCGCGTTAAACATAAAACAAATTCGATAAGTTAGAACAACTTAGGCCAACAAGACCAAATATATCGCGATCGAGGACAATTTAAAGCTCTCTCTACCCATCCTAAAAAACAGGAACATTACGTTTGGCCTACTACTTTCCATTCTTTCACGATATATAATTTCTATGTATAATCTTACTTGCTCTTCTTTCTCGATGAACATTTTTTTTAAATTTTCATTTTAATATTCTTTATATAATCATCATCTAGCTCTTATATTTTATTTACCTCACCAATCAGTTTAGATGAGTGTCATTTTATTTTGTTTTTCTTTACCAAAGCTTATTTACTTTTACTTTATGACTCTATTCTATAATCAACTTTATATTTTATCTTTCATATCTAATAATCTCAAGTTTATATTTCATGTTTATATCACTAATTTGCATTTTGTCATTTTATATTTTCTCTCACTTTATAAATTAGATGTTATTTACATTGTTTCATCTTCCGCTACCATGTCAATGCTATCGAATATATTATTGCTCATTATTAATTTTCATTTAATATTTTCACTTTCTATTACCCCTTATATACTGCTGTAGTGTGTTAATCTTTGTATCATATCATCACTATTTTTACTTTTTTTTTTAAAGATTACTTTGCATTTAACTTCGCAATTCTATTTTCGATTTTTCAAATCCTTTAACGCTATATGCAAAGCCTTAATTTCGCAATTTCATATCTCAATGATATATTCTTTTATAATCAAACTAAAAATCATGATTAAAAACAGGGCAATCTTCAATAACCTCTTAAACAACCACTTTAAAGGTTACTTCTTAATAAATACTAACCCTTTTCCGCAGGAACTTTTAACTCCTTCGCAGGCTAGACTTGACCTACTTTGATTTCGTAATTAACAATCTTGACACACCGTCCCCCAGATTTACCTATCCCAACTTCTGGCTTGGATACATGCAAATTGTATTTTTTTTTTTATATATATTCCAGGGCACTCTCATGCCACACGCTGGCACATCTTTTTTTTATTTTACTCTTTTTCTCGCTAAGCCCCTGACGACTCCAATTAAAACTTTGATTTCTGGTCACTGATCTTCGCCCTCATTTATCCTGCATGCGTACGTCTTAACGACTAATTACTAAAACCCATAACAATCACCCTTATCTTACTTTTCGATTGTGGTACTGTAACTTTATTCGGTCCTTAAATTTACATGTGAAACATGGCCTAGGTTCTCCGCGCCGTGCACATTAAATGGTTTGGGACTTGAGTCAAAGTGACATTGCCTCAACCAAGTAATAACTAACCCCTCAACCCTTTCTAACGCCCATCACGAAGAAATCATGATTTTCCCATCCAATCGTTTTTATTTTCACCTATAATCATTATATGTTCTCTATTAAATATTTTATTCATATTTTTAATTTTACTTGTATGTTTAGTATTAGTTGTTTATGCTTTATTATCTCTTATGGATATACAGAAATCAACCCCATGTTATATACCAACTCATTTCAATTAATTTTTAAAAATTACTTCCTTAATAACAGTCTTCCTATTCCGCTCTCTTAAATCCCTCCATATGAACCCTCTCACATCCGGGGCCATCTCTGATGATTTAAGACCATGGAATTATTGTAAATAGTCTAGATATCTACTACCACATGTTCCACCCCATGACTGTATATAACTTCTTATGTACTGCAAATAGAAAGCCTCAACTAACATCAATCTGTACCGCGTAAGAATCTAATAAAGTATAGCAACTGTACAGATAGAAGGAATGGAGACTAACAGGGGAAAGTTAAGGTTAAAACAAATCAGGCTTAGGTGATAGTAGAAGTAAGGCCTAGCAAAAGAGGCTTAAAGCCAGCACCACTAGTAATAAATCTACAGTCAATTTTATGATCGCAGGAAACCATAAAAGTCGAGCTAACACCCAATACTTCCTGACCAGGCCGGATATATCTTCCGTCAAAGAGATAAGCCAGGCCCAATCAGAAGACAATACCTAAGTAGGTCAACCAATAGCCAACGGCCACGTGACATAGTCCCACCAATTAGGAAAGAATCACCTAAATAGGTCAACCAATTAGAAAGAAGAAAGGTCTTGGTGTTAAATCGAGAACCTAGGTTAGGCAGTCTGCGCTTGGATCCCAACGGTAACACTTGCTCTAAAGATCTCTCTCTCCTCGTCCCATTCCTTCTTGACGTTCAGACGCTTCTTAGTGGAATCTCTGTTTGTTTATTTCACCTTTGGCCCAGCTATGTCGCCTTCCACCACGACTGCACGGTAGAGTTGACATCGAGGGTCGTCTAGCATTAGGTAACACTGGTCCCAGAGGTCCCAAGATATCACAAATACACATTATATAATTTACCGCATCAACTTTATTCGAAAAAGAAAGGAATTTTACACAAACATAAAACAAATTGTATTTACTATGACATGACATAATTAAAAAAAAATCCAATATTCTTAACAGGTTTTATACCCTAAATTCCTAAATACAAAAAGGACATAGCTAAAATTGTATGGTCTATCTAAATCTTGTATTACTATGGTTTTTATTTAACACAATATAAATCTATAACACCTCATTTCAAAGGTGACCTTGCTTGGGCAAGAAATAATTTACCTATTAAAGCATGGATATGTCCCTCTCTCCATATAAACTCGCCATGAATGGCAAGACATCTTGGCTAGGCAAAAAAAAAATCCTTTATATCTATCATGGCTTCGCCGTGTTTCTATATAGACCTTACAACAAAAATCTATATTAAAACTTACCTAAATATCTCGACTACATACCTATCTCCCGATGAGAAATCTGATGTGCCCCTTTCGAAAGCTTGGTCAATACTGACTGGTTGCTTGGTCCAGCCCAAAAAAAAAAAAATCTAGCCCCCTATCCCTTTTCTCCAGCGCCCTCAATCCCAAATTCCCACAGAATAATAAATCTTGAATATACAAAATTCTCGAAATATTAAATAAAAAAAATAATATTATTATAGTTAAAATTTAAGTAATAAAATAATATTTTATTAAATTTTTATTTTTAAAGAAAAATTATGAATTAGAAAATATTCTTGCTCGGCTTATGAGAAATCAATTTAAAATAAATATTAACCAAAAATTTAGAATTTATCTGTCTTTTTGAGAGATAATTTAAATTAACAATGGAATTAAAATCCAATTTTAGGATGCTACCCCTCTGAGAGACTTATATGCTAATTTCTTCTTTAAGAAATCCCAAAATATTACTAAATGGTCCCCATCTATCAAAAAAATGTGATGTCACAGGTCATATATACAAAAATTAAAAGTGAGGTTTTACAAAGGCGCATGCTTGATGTCCATTTCTTCTTGTTGAGGTGGCTTCTCCACTGTCCGGCAGCTTTTCTGCTTATGTTGTGGGTGAACTCCTGCTTCTGTTTTCGTCGAGCTTCTGACTACTTAGCCAGGGCCGATATCATCCTCCTCCAGTAGATCTTGGAATACGCGTCCAGGGCTGTGCCTTCCCCTGGTAGATCTTGGGATTCACGTCCAGGGCTGCGTCTCCCCTCCAGCTTGGTCTTTTAACCACCGTCGGCCATTGCCGTGGAACATCCATCTGTACACCAAACACTTTCGGCGAGACACTGCGTGTATGTACATAGGATGTAAAAGAATGTTTACATCTTTGTTGGGTCTGTTTGGTGGAAATCTGACCCAACAATTTCAGCATATAAAAGTAGAATAGTTCAATACAGTGTTAGAGCTATAAAAAGTGGTCCTGTAGATTAAATTGGTGAAACAGCTGCGAGGGTTCAACACTAATGAACCAAGCCCTCCCAACATTTTTCATCTCAGTAAGTTGTTTTATATTTAAAGAGCAATTTACGTGCTCTAATAGTTCCAATTTTAGATATACTTTATCTATTTTCAGTTATACTTTAATATAATAGACTTTATTATAATAATTGACAGAAGTTATGACGGCTGTACAATTCTCCAGCTGCGATGATGATATCCAATTACATCAACTCAAGTTTAAAATAAAATCGGAAAATATTGTGGTAAATGTTAAGAATTACATTTTTAGTAAAAAACTAAACAAATAATTTACCTCAATTCACTCATTTACAAAAAAAAAAAAAAAATAAAATAAAAATAATGAACGAACGTAAATATATTTTACTGATATTATATATATATATATTTTATGTTATAGATATATATTTATAAAAATGATAAAACAATTTAAAAGAAGGCATTCTCTGAATCAATTTGACCAGATCATTCGTATTTTTAATCGTTTGGGTTAGGCTCCGAGTGTAAACAAGAAATGCAACATTAGTAATATCTCCTATTTTCAAAAAGTAACTTAAAGAAATTACTATTTCCATATTATTAATAATGGAGCCGTATGAAGTAATAGTTAACCAACCTGTTGTAATTGACAATGTAAGCTCACGTATCCTTAATTTAATAAGAACTTTAAAAAGAAGAGAATATTTATGTATCTTTATAAAATATTAAATAAGCTTGGTGAAAGTACCTCCTTCAATATTACCTCTTTTTGAATTCAAATATTTTCCGCAAATACGGCATTAATTATTATAAAAATATTTTAAAACATAAATACACGTACTCATACAACACACATATTACAAATATAAAAAAAGATATTAAACCTTTCACAAGTTTCACTATTTACTGTACAGTAAGAAGCATAATGAGAAGAAATGTTTTTTTTTTTTAAATCCCCCTTTTTTTTTTTTAATGTATCGTAATTTTTTGTTTATCCCTATATATATAAAAGTCAGTGTATGTATGTATGTGTGTTTGTTCCTATGTCAGCTATACACGTCCACAATACGTAACTAATCTGACTGAAATTTTAACAGTATATAGAGTAGAATCTTGAAAAACTTATAGTGAAAATTTCAGGTCTCTATCCCGAATATTTTTCAAATTATTTGCAAATTGCGTTGCGAATTTGCCCTTTCGCTCGCAAGCAGCGCCTCTAGCGGTGAAAATGGGAGGTAATATCAGCTGACCTAATGTACATGTAAAACGTGTTTCAACAGGACATAGAGAAAAATATGGAAGAGATATTTATCGGATTTTTAGCCAAGTAAATTTGAAATTGAAAGGTTCTGGACAAAAATAGCTGTATTTTATTCAGAAAATGATCATGACAATATTGCTTTATCATGTTTGATTGTCAGATACAAAATTATAACTGGAAAAATTCCAAAGAGCAGAGACAACAGGTGAAGCCAGTTCATTTTTAGTATGCAAGAACAAAATTCTAACAGAAAAACATTCATTCGAGCAGAAGATACAAAGCCAGATCATCATTCTATATAAATATCGCTTCTCAGACACAAAGTTTGGAGCGGGACGTTTTACAAGAGTGACATCCACGGCGCCAATTTATAATTGTAACGAATAGTATTTGAATAAAAACATTTAATCGGGTAAAACCCGGGCATTGCCCGGGTCATTCGGCTAGTATTATATATAACACTACACAAAATATTTAATAAAATCAGTTTCCCTCCCTCCCATTAAAATGCACAAAAAAGATCATATATAAAAATCAATTTTGAACCCTTTTAGCAAATAGTAGGAAGTCAATAAACTGATCACCTTCCTCCCCCTTACCAATCAGCAGCTGTTGTGAGGTTTCCTTAGATTAAGTGGAGTGATGGTTCTAAAATGGTAGCTAAACAAAGCACCTTGAAAGTGTAAAAGTCAAACTACCTCTACATGTGTAGACTAGTGATGCACTTCACAGTAAAAGTCGCTAACTATACACCATGTTATAATTCATGGCCTTATACCATGTATATTTGTGGATAAGAAAAAAAAAACCTGTGACTTTGCTACCAATTTGAAAAAAGTGTGACTGCTCAATTAGTTTTACTCAAACTATGATAATCCAGCATATTCTGATTTAGTATGCATGTGTCACTTTATATATATTTACAGTCCAACATCTTCAATTCTATACCCCAAGCGATCAGAGCTTTTGGATGAATTAGTCAATGTTGAATTATAGATGGATGATTAGCTTGTCATCATGAAAGATGAATCACAGATTAATATCTTATTAAAATAATAGCTTCAGAAAATACTTCTGTAATATTAATAAATAATATGAATTGTTAAATTCACATAGGGCCAAATTATTCATTGTATTGAAACCATTGTATTTAATGTTTAGAATGTTTCATGCTTAACTTTCAGTGATAAACAAATTTGCATTGATACACATTTTAGTAAATAAATTACAAATGCTATTGTAATCAAAATGAATATTTGGGGAGAGTCCTCGACATTTGGCCCAATCTGAGACTAAGCCTCTCATTGGTCTTGACGTCACGGTGACGCGCGATGTAAACAAAGGTTATGATCGGTTCTTTTTTTTTTTTTTTTAAACAGATTTAAATTTTATTTTTTTAAATACCTGTGATTAATTTATATTGTCACTATATTTATAAAGGACTTTGTATTTTTTATTATTTTATATTAGCAATTTTAAATTGTTTTAACGCTAACGTAAACAAAGAAATACTGGCGTAATATTCCAATAGTGCCGACGGTGATATTTGAATTTATAAATAGGCATATACAAAAAATATATAAAAATAAAAATTAATATTAATATTTTAATATAAATTACAACAACCTAAACTAACCAAACCTGAACCTAACCTAAACTAACCAAACCTACCCTGAAACTAACCTAATCTAAACGAACCTACCCTGAACCTAACCTAATCTAAACGAACCTAACCAAACCTTAAACGAACCTAAACCTAACCTAAACGAACCTAACCTAACCTAAATGAACCTAAATTAAATATGAAATTTGAATATTAATTAATAATTAATTTTATAATAATTTAAAATATCTGACACACACACACACACTATTGCTTTCAAGGTATTAACATCGTGTGTATTAATAACACACACATGTTTACAATTACGCTAAATTATTATTTTTTTAAATTCTAATTTAAAATAAAAGGCCATTTAGACAAAAAATATATAGTGACAATATAAATTCATCACAGGTATTTAAAATATTAATAATTAAATCTTGTTAAAAAAAAAAAAAAAACAATGAACCAATCATAACCTTTGTTTACATCGCGCGTCACTGTGACGTCACAACCAATGAAAGGTTTAGTCTCAGATTGGGCCAAATGTCGCGGACTCATCCAATATTTGTAGTGTGGGAAGAAAGTGAATACATTTGAAAAATGTAATAAAAGCTAAACATTTTATTAAAAATAAAATCATAATCTTTCTAAGAAATACTTTATAGTTTTTTGCTTTTGGGCTACAACTCTTCTCAGAGTGCATTCTAGCTGATCACTCATCAAAGGACATGCAAAGCTTTCCTCCTCTTTAAGTTCTTTCAAATAGCAGAATGTTATTCTCCAAGGCACCTCATTGTCTCATTGTTATGAACCAAGGAACCTAAATCTTCCATGAAAAAATAATAATTATGCATGACATATGAGTGCCGTTATGTTCAAAATATGCTGCCAGATTTTGTCCTGGGATAAAATGCATAAATTATGAAATGAAAACATTAAGACATGAATGTTTCTTTTATACATAAAGCAAAGCTAATGTTCATAGTTTGATTGAAGAAGAGCTCAAAGAAGTGGCCCAGTGGGAGGGTTCACCACTGATGAGCCAAGCCCTCCCAATATTTTTTCATTGCAGTAAGGGCAGTAGTTTCATGTATAAAAGAAAAATTTGTATCCTAATATTTTTATTTCCTATGGTCGAATTATCAATTGTCAAATTAATGAGGTTATACTTTATATAGATTAGTTATAATAGAACTATTTTTGTTCATTTGTAATAAAAGCAAGCCCTTCTTTAGCTCAATATACCACTACAATAATGGGATGGAGAAAAAGTTTTTTTAGGTTGTAGTTTTGTATGAAGAGGGTGGTGGGAAAGCAAGAGAGTTCAAAATTATTTTATCATACAATACTACTACTTCTTTAATATGTATGGGTTCAGTCCACAGTAGAACCACCTCTTTAAGAGGACAACTTTCTACAAAGACAGTGTCATGAACAAAATTGCCATTTTTACTAATTAGTAACTATCCAGTAAGAGCGCACCTCTCCCTAAAGGACACTTTAGCTCTG
Organism: Cordylochernes scorpioides; assembly: GCA_030710605.1. Lineage (NCBI taxonomy): Eukaryota > Metazoa > Arthropoda > Arachnida > Pseudoscorpiones > Chernetidae > Cordylochernes > Cordylochernes scorpioides. The sequence continues at coordinate 63,538,848 of CP092871.1, read as the reverse complement.
CAAATAGGTGTCCTTTATACAGAGAAGTTCTACTGTGCCACAAAAAAAATCTGCTTTAGTGAATATCAGAATTAAGGGGAAAAAACTGAAAAGATGATTTAAAAAAAAAAGACTGACAACTTGAAGAACCACTTACAGTAGAACCTCATTATAATAGCCTCCTTATAACATCAACTTGTTCACAACAACATCATGGTAATGACAACAGTTCCAAGTGATATTGTCATAATGAGGTTTTGAATACATTTTCAATTTAAAAAAAAAAAAAATCATATTCAAACTTCGACTCAATTTCTCCTTTTAAAAGTCTTTTGGCAAGACCTACAGAAAAATCAGATGTTTTGAATAATGTAAATTATTGAGGTATGCATTAAAGAGGTATTACTGTGTATGTGTTAATATTTAACAATAGAGATTAGAGTAAAATTTTTGTTTATTACATTAAACTATTCTTACTCAAATTCTGAGGTACAATTTGGATTATAGAAAAGAATCGCAAGATGCAAAGACCCTATTTAAAATAATTAAATTTTTGTAGGGTTTCAGTAACAGCATTGTTGCCATCTTCCAACAAAGTACTAAATCATTCAGTAAGCATTCAAGTGAACAGTATGCTCTAGTACATGTGGTACAGACCAAGATAATCATGGTGGGTAGAAGTAGGCGACTGCTTTAACTGTAAGTGCACCACATACATGTGAAAAGCAGTTCGACCTCGCACTTACAAATGTGCCAGAGCCCATTTGGCTACTTGCACTCACTGGTGGGGTTGGATTTTTGCAAGAATCGGAGGCCATTGAAGCATTTTTATTTTTTTATCAGAAATTTTAATATATGTACCAGTTAATATATGTACAGTATAACCTCATTAATTCAAACACAATAATTCGATCCTGTTTTGATGTCCTGACCACCAGCCTCTCAAATAACAAATGGTAATTCAACACTAATGATAATTTGAAACTTCCGATAATTCGACCATTTTAAAATTCAAATTTCGAAAGTTGATTGTTGATTACATACAACTTTACAGCTAAAAAGGTATCACAGAGGCAAGGGCAGCCGCCGAAAAGCCAACTTTAGGATTGCGCCTATTCACTTGGTTTCTGGATAATTTAAGTTCCACTTTGCAGTGCCGTTGCGAATGTGATGATGTTTTATTGTTTTTTTTACACAGACTAGGCATTGTGCACTTTGAAATTAATAATATCATTTTCTTTTTAGTTTTCAACATTGAAATATTTTAGTTTTATTTTTTAATTAATAAATATTTTCCTTTTAAATAAGCAAATCATTATAATGAAGCCACAATGATTATGAGAATATTTTATTTCAATATTCCAATTCTGTGTTAGTTTAAATTAATGAGTGTGGCAACTATATGTCAGGTTCTGCCAAAAAAAAAAAAAAGGATATGTGGGCAGTATGGCCAGCTTACTTATGTGGAAAGAACAAAATTTTTTAAAGAAATAGAATGGGAAAAATCACATAGTCAAGTTTTTCAAGAGAGAAATATCCTACAGTCTACCATTAGCACAATTTTAAAAAATAAATTCGCCATTAAATATTTTTTTAAATATAATTTTAGCCCTACCTTGAAATGTGATTGTGACGGGGAATTCCCAGATATTGAAGAAGCTTTGTTTAGGTGGATAAAGCATGCAAATGCCTTGAAACTTACCATCAATATTCATTTTATTTTCCTTACTGATTTACTTTTCAATTGCATTATTCAATTTGATAAAAATATTATTTGTAATTATTTATGTTTCAAAAATATGTATATTAATGCCATTTTGTTCCTGACACTAAAAGTTTATATTGAAAATTAAAAATCTAAATATAAAAAAAGTACAATTGAATTAATATTATTAATTGATATTACAAAAAAAATTTTTAAAAATATATATTATTTTTGCAAGTCAGATGGTTAGCTAATCATCTTTAATTCAACACTTCTTTTAATTCAACTGAAAGTTCTGATCCCTTGGGGTGTTGAATTAAAGAGAGGTTCAACTGTATGTACTTCATTCCGGCAGTGTACACTTCACCCTACAACTCCATTATACATTTATACTTACACATGTATTGTTGTCCTCAGGGTTCTGGTGTAATAAAAGCTGGGTTCGCTGGAGACCAGATACCAAAATGTCATTTTCCAAACTAGTAAGTAGTTTTAGAATGTACCTAGCTCGATTAAGTAGTTTATATGTACATATGGTGTCAGCCTTATTCTCCCACTGATTGGTTCTCCCTTACTTATCTCACATATTATTTATGTTAAAGATATTTATGTTTAATTTTGAGGTCACACATGCGGTAAGCGCTATGGCATGAAAACGTATCCACTGATCAAGCAACTGAATGTTGCTTTCTAACTGGAAATAATGTTCAATCGTAGGATATGATGCTTTGTAATAATTTTACAACCTGAACAGATAGGCGACAAAAATTTGGAAAAGATTTAATGAAGACTATAGCCTTCTAAATGTAGTAATAAAAAAAGGAAATAAAAGTTTTGGGAGATTTATTCAGAGGATCATCAGGAGATTTTCTATTGACCATTCTGGAGGAATACACATTGAAAATGCAAGAAGAGATAGACTAAGGAAGAATTTATAGATGGATATTTTGTTGTGAAGATATTGATCTATAAAGATAAAGGTCACCTCTCCCATCAGAGCTAGATGCTTTCTATTTACGGCGGCGCAGACTAGCGGCCTCGGGTCAGTGACAAGTCGGTGTTGTGGCTTTGTCACTGACCCAAGGCCATTAGCTTGCGTCAATAGTCAATAGATGGGGTCTAGCTTTGATGTCTATTTTGCTGGGAGAGGTGACGTTTATAGATAAGGAAGAATTGGTTTGATAATATAATAGTCACTTGAATTAGAAGATACGATCTGAATTGTGCAGAGAGAACAGGGTGAAATGGTGTTCCATGATGGATCTACATGATGATGATTACTGTGTTTCACCTACTAATTACAGTAAAACCCCAGAATATAGAGAACCTTCCCTTATAATGAAGATAAGACAATCCCCAATTTTATTCCATCAAAAATTGTTAAAACGAACTAAAAAATGATTTTTAAAATAAGAACTACCACTATAACAAAATTTTAAGTTTCAAAATAATAAATTTTATTTAAAATTCCTGGCTTATGACAAACACAAAATTGTAATTAATAGATTTTTAAAAGAAAATTTTGAGCATATTTGATCTCGCAGATCCTGATTTCAAAACAATAAATTTTGCGGCATTGTTTGTTTACATTCATGCTCTATTTTTATCACATGTTATATAAATTTTCATAAATTATACCTTTTATTAAATAAAATATCTTTTCATTTGTCAAATTTGAAATAGAAAAAATGCAAATGGCTTCCAAAATAAAGAAATAAAAAGTATAGAAGAACAAAAGAAAGTGTCCTTATATGTTTCAACACGATGAATTGAAGCCATATTGATCATTTTGTTTCCAAAATTTAGATAAGTACCATAAACAAATGTGTAACCAGGCCTTCCAAAAGAACCTTAACAAACGAACTAGTTTCAAGTTCAACAAACCTTTTCAAGTCTCATATACAAATAACAAGGGGCTTCAATCAGCAACTTATCCACATCTGTATTGTATGCTATACAAATGACCTGTCTTTCAATGAAAATCTTCTCAGGTGAATATTCACCCATACAATATTATAGTAATAAAATTATATCTTGTTTTATTAAGAAAAAGGCATCTCCTGGTGGTGCAGCTAAAATTTCACTTTTGTACTATTTTTCCACATTGTTTGACGTTGTCACGCACTTCTGGCCACTACTACCCAATTCATCTCTTCTTTCTTATCTCTGGAAAAGACACCCAATTCATGATTTTTTCAGGATGCCTGAATGAACAGTTTTTTTTTTGGATTGTTGAGGTACCGCTTGCACCACCCTAATGAGGGCCAACAGCCCAAAATGCGTATGTGCTTAGCTTTTCTTGATTTATTAAGAAAGCATATTTGACCAATTCTGGAATAATTAAAAAATGAACGAATAGTTGATATTTATTCCCACAGATGGCGCAAGCCATCAGCAAATTTTAGTTGCATGATCAGGAGATGCCTTTTTCTTAATTTATCCACCTGATCCCAGTACAATTTTACTTTTGTACTATTTTTTCACATTTTTTGGCGTTCTCACGCACTTCTGGCCTTAACTACCCGATTCATGATTTTTCAAGATGTCAGAATGCCCAGTTTTTTTTTTTTGGGTCATTGAGATACAGCTTGCACCACGCTGATGAGGGCCAACAGCCTGAAACGTGTATGTGGTTAGCTTTTCTTGATTAATCACTAAAGGGTATCTGGCCAATTCTGGAATAATTTTTTAAAAATCAATGAATAGTTGATATTTATTCCGACAAATGGCGCAGCAAATTTTAGTCGCACGTTCTGGAGATGCCTTTTTCTTAATTTATCCACCTGATCCCAGTACAATTTCACTTTTGTTCTATTTTTTAATACTTTATTAAATTTTTTTACACAGAATATATTACCATCAGGAGTAATATTATAGTACATATAAAGTAAAACCCCGCAAATACGAAACCTCCCTTATAATGAACCTAAGGCGATTCCCAATTCCATTCCATTGAAAATACCATCCTTATAACAAACTTTGCGATTTTTAAAATAACGAACTACCCCTATAACAAACCTATTTTCAGTCCCAAAATAATAAAATCTATTTAATATACTATGCTTATAACAAACTTGAAATTTCAATTAAAAAAAAAAAAAAACAACAAAATTTAAGCATGTTTCAGCTCACGGATCGCAATTTCAAAACAATAAATTTAGTAGCATTGTTTGTTTTTATTTACATTCTATTTTTGCTATATGTTGTATAAATTTTTACTTTTTATTAAATAGAATATATTTGCATCCATTAAATTTGAAATAGAAAAAATGCAAATAGCTTCCAAAAATAAAATAAAGGCATTCTAAAAAAAAAAAAAAAACGTTATTACTAAAGGAAAAAAAAAGGACATTTCAAAACTTGAAAAGTGAAACAATATAGGAAAAATTTCAGAACAATGGCAATTTATTTGAGACAAGAATAATGATAAAATTCCAAGGCAAGATACTATTCCTTTAACTTCCAATTACTGAGGGAACCAATTAATATTGATTTTATTCAACTTATCGAGTATTTTTTAAGGGACCGGGAAAAAATGTTCACTTTATCGAGAGATTCGTTAGACGAACCTTTACTCGGGTAAAACCCGGGCGAAGCCGGCTACATCCATACAAGATTAATGATACAATTCCAAGGCAAGATACTATTCCTTCAACTTCCAATTACCGAGGGAACCAATTAATATTGATTTTATTCAACTTATCGAGTATTTTTCAAGGGACCGGGAAAAAAATGTTCACTTTATCGAGAGATTCGTTAGACAAACCTTTACTCGGGTAAAACCCGGGCGAAGCCGGGTACATCCGCTAGTATATATATATAAAATTGAATGTCTGTCTGTTTGTCTGTACTCTATAGATTCAAAAACCATACATCCAATCACCGTGAAATTTTGGGATATTATTAGGTATATCACCGGGAAGGTTTTTGAAAAATAATTTCCTGAATATCTTGAATATCCTTAGAGTTATTTGCAGATTTGTAGATTTAACTCGCAAGCAGCGCCCCCATTGTGATGATGATAACAAGTTTTCTTATCACTAAGTTTGTTATCTTAAATATTATTTATCAAAAGTAAGATTATCTCAGGATGACACGGCAATGTGACACGGGAAAAAATGTTCACTAGATAAAACTATGATTTTCTAATGTAGAAAATTAGGAAAGACAAAATTCAGGATGACACGGCACACAGGGACCGGGAAAAAATGTTCACTTTATCGAGAGATTCAAATTTACGAGTTTCAAATTATTTATTATTTATTATATATATATATAAATGAATGTATATGTGTGTCTGTTTGTCCTTTATGCCTGACCAAACCACTCATTGGAACGCCATGAAACTTTGGAAAGTTATTTAGTATAGTTCTAGGAAGGTTTCTAGCAAATAAAATTTTTGAAATAACTTTTCGCCTAAAAATAATCAAGATAAATATTCTAATTTATCTGTTATAATTCAACAATCTGCTCTAAATATTATCATGATGATACGATGATTTTGTAATGTAGAAAATTAGGAAAGACAAAATTCAGGATGATGGCAATTTATTTGAGACAAGAATAATGATACAATTCCAAGGCAAGATACTATTCCTTTAACTACTAATTACCAAGGGAACCAATTAATATTGATTTTATTCAACTTATCGAGTATTTTTAAAGGGACCGGGAAAAAATGTTCACTTTATTGAGAGATTCGTTAGACAAACCTTTACTCGGGTAAAACCCGGGCGAAGCCGGGTACATCCATACAAGAATAAAGAATAATGATACAATTCCAATGCAAGATACTATTCCTTTAACTTCCAATTACCGAGGGAATCAATTAATATTAATTTTATTAAACTTATCAAGTATTTTTCAAGGGACCGGGAAAAATTTGTTCACTTTATCGAGAGATTCGTTAACGAACCTTTACTCGGGTAAAACCCGGGCGAAGCCGGGTACGTCCGCTAGTAAGAGATAAAATAGAAGGCTATTAAAAATTGTTACAAAGAGGAATCAACTTCAACTTTTGCTGCAATCGCACGTGTTAGGGCTATATTAAAAAAAAAAAGTCCAAATAAATGGGCACGTGATCAAACAAAAATTATTTTTATTCCATGCACTATGGTGATTTTAAAGCCAGCAATGTTTTGCGTGACAGGTTAAATAAAAAAAATCTATATTTAAGAAGAATATGTGGAAACATGAAATGTAAGAAAAACCCTAACTTTATTTGAAAAGTGCAATGCTTTAAGAGTGCTTTGAAGTAACAAGATATTGGAGCCATTTTTCAAGTAAACGGAGAACGGAAATTGGGTTGACCAAATGCTAAATCAATGTTTAGTTGATTTTTACTCCACCAGATGGCGCTTTGCCTTCTGTAAAGCACATGTGCTCCTGGTCAGGATATGCTTTCTTTATTTTTAAAATCAACACCTGACCCACTTATTATTATTTTTTTTTTCTATTGTGTTTTCATGTGTTAAGCCTATTTATGCAAATTTGGCCTTAAATACCCATTTCTTGGTTTCTCAAGAAGCCTCTGGGACCAAAACCTTTTTGATCGCAGCCTACTCCATGCTGACGAGCGCCAACAGCGCGAAACACATTCGTGGATGGCTTTTCTTGATTTATCAAGAAATTGGGTTGACCAAATATCAGGGAACAGCCTAAATCAATGTTTAGTTGATTTATGTTCCACCAGATGGCGCTCTGCCTTCTGTAAAGCACATGTGCTCCTGGTCAGGATATGCTTTCTTTATTTTCAAACATTGTATTATATAATGTGATTAACATGTTTTAAAATCATTATATCTTTGAATATATAATAAAACTTTGCCTAGGATTTGTCTTGATTTTTAAATTAGACCTAAAAGTATATGTATGCTAATGATAAGAAGAACCTATCATCAAATAATTTATTTTATTATTCAGTATTAATGTAAGGAAATTGGTCAATTAAGGGAGTTAAAATAAAGTAACCACTATTAAGAGGCAGCCTCTTCTTGTGTGTATGGCTGTCCTTTAATTATACGGTCAAAATTTTTTAAAAAGTGAAAAAAATAGCCAAACCATGGCTATAGTGAACCAAAAGCTCTGTCCCATTTGGATTCACTATAGAGGGGTTTTACTGTATATACAATTTTTATATATTCATTTTAATAACTCTTGAGGCTTCTTATGACATGGGGTGAGTTACTAATGTTGATGCTAAAACTTCTCGATAAAAACAAAAGGATTAAGGGCTAGAATTGATAGTATATTTGCTTAAATACCAATGTTTCTTATCCAGATTTGTTAATTCTATACTGGTTTCAGTATATTTGCCTGTTATCAGTAGATTGTGATCATGGGAAAGATCCAGAAACAGTATGGAGTTGGCAAATCTTGGTTTGAAGCCTGGCTTACAGATATAGTACTTTTTACTATCTGGTGGTTTATTTCACCATATAGTACATATCTTGTCTCCTTGAGGTTCCAATGGACTTCTTCAACCCTAAATATATTTTCATTCATTGCACACACCTGGCTTAAGATTATAACTCTTTGCCCAGCATTGGGAGACCAAAGCATGTACGAGTGATGGCGGGAGCCTTGGAAGGGGACATCTTTGTGGGACCTAAAGCTGAAGTGAGTAGTCCCTGGCTCTTCTGGTGTTGGAGAAGGTGGCCTGAGTTGTGATGGTTGTAGGAGCATCGAGGCCTCCTCAGCATCCGGTACCCCATGGAGCATGGTATTGTCACAGAGTGGAATGACATGGAGCGTATCTGGCAGTATATCTACAGCAAGGAACAGCTCCAGACTTACCCAGAGGAACATCCAGTGTTGCTTACTGAAGCTCCTCTTAATCCCCGTCGGAATCGGGAAAAATCTGCTGAGATCTTCTTTGAGATGTTCAACGTTCCTGCTCTCTTTATCTCCATGCAAGCTGTACTAAGTCTTTACGCCACAGGGAGGACCACAGGAGTAGTACTGGATGCTGGAGATGGGGTCAGCCACGCCGTGCCCATATATGAGGGCTTTGCCATGCCACACAGCATCATGAGAGTGGATATTGCTGGCCGTGATGTCACACGCTACCTGCGCCTGCTACTTCGCAAAGAAGGATTCCACTTCCACACTTCAGCTGAGTTTGAGATTGTTCGAACTATTAAGGAGGTAGGTGCATTGGTTGTTGACTGCCATTTCTGTTAGAATCCACACAAATGTGACTAGCACTCAGGTGGTTCTGAAGGCTACGGCCTATTTCTTATTACCAAGACCTTATGTCTTTTGTGGGGCTCAATCTGCTGGGATTCTTAATAAATGACCATCTTGGATGCTAGCTTTTATAAAAATGTATTTACTAATGAGCTTTTAAAATAGATTTTCTATTTATATGTAAGTTCTCACCAATTCTCGCCATAAAAATTGCAATTGTAGAGTATTCAAATTAGTGAATTGATGATGTGTTTACTACAGTTTATATACAGCGCCTCAATTTAACCTACTACAAATTACGATTAAAAAAGTAACCAAACTTCAAAAAATCAAATGTTAAAATCATACATTTATTAAAAAAACAGCAAATAAGACAGGCAACAATGGTAATAGCACATGTATAAATCTCATTGTAAGCAGATAAAGGTTCTTTGTTTATCGCTCGCATCAGATTTTGTAATGTCTGCTTTTGAACAAAGACCTAACATAAAATTTGTTTTAAATTGAATAAATCTCTAACTGAGACTTTAAAATTGTTAAAGGAAGCTTATGGAGATAAAACAATTTTTAAAATTCAAATACATTTCTGGTACAATAGATTTAAAAATGGCCTCCAGAGTATCGAGGATGATCCAAGGTCAGAATGACAGAGAGAGTACAACATCCAGGAGGTTAGTGTCTTAATTTATGCTGATAGAAAAATAACTATTGAAACAATAGTGGAAATATTTGGAATTTCATATGGTAGCTGCCAAAGAATTGTTCATGAACATTTGAACATGAAAAAACTTATGGTTACTTTGTTCCACGACATCTAACCATACAACATAAACAGAACAGATTAGAAATCTGTAATGATTTAATTGAAAGGGCAATTAATAGCCGAGGTTTTTAAAAACAATAATAACTAGAGATGAAACTTGGTGCTATCCTTATGATCGACAAAAAAAGAAACAATCACTTGAATGGCACACTCTGAGTTCTCCTCAGAATAAAAAAGTTCGTCTTGACCGATCAAAAGAAAAAGTGATGCTTATTTTCTTTTTTTTTTTTTACTACCAAGAAATTGTATACTATAAGTTTATTCCAGAGGAAACTTCTATCGATAAAAACACATACAAAGAAATACCTGTGTGCTTTAGAGATTCAATACCAAGGAAAAGGAACCAGCTCTTTCAGTCACAACAATGGAAGTTGCTTCATGACAACGCTCCTGCCCATAAGTCCACCTTGGTTATGGGTTATTTAGCTAAGCGCTCTGTGACTGTTTTGTCACATCCTCCATATATCCTTGGTGTAATCTTTACACAAGGGGATAAGAAACAACAACAACAACATCCTTCTGGGGAATAATCCCCAACCTCATCTCTGTGATTTCTTTTATTTTTCTAGGCTCAAACTTGTGTTAAAAAGAAGATACTTTTTATCATCTAAAGAGGCACAATTTGGATTATCTATATATATATATATAAATGAATGTATGTGTGTGTGTCTGTCCTTTATGCCTGACCAAACCACTCATTGGAACGCCATGAAACTTGGGAAGTTGTTGTTGTTGTTGTTTCTTATCCCCTTGTGTAAAGATTACACGAATTCCATGAGTTCATGCTCCTCGAGCTGGGAAGTTATTTAGTATAGTACTGGGAAGGTTTCTAGCAAATAAAATTTTTGAAATAACTTTCGCCTAAAAATATTCAAGATAAATATTCTAATTTATCTGTTATAATTCAACAATCTGCTCTAAATATTATCATGATATATTATCATGATCCCCATGATATATTATACACTTGTGCCAACGGTTTTTCCAATCTTCGAAGCACTTCAAAAAATCATTTTTAAAAATCTTTTTCAGCTCCTCCTTCGATGCAGTCTTTATCTCGTCAAGCGTAGCGTAACATCATCCTTTCATGGGCCTCTTCAGTTAAGGGAACAAGAAAAAGTCACAGGGGGCCAGATCTGGGGAATACGGTGGCTGCGGCATCATTAGTGTGTTGTTTTTGGCCAAAAAGTCGCGCACAAGCAACGATGTGTGAGCAGGGGCGTTATCGTGGTGTAAAAGCCAATTTTTGTTCTTCCACAAATCCGGGCGTTTCTGGTGGATTTCTTTGCGCAAATTGCGCATAACTTGCAGGTAATATTCCTCATTGACCGTTCTACCCTGTGGCAAGAACTCATGATGCACCACGCCCCTGCAATCGAAGAAAACTGTCAGCAAAACCTTCACATTCGACCGAACTTGGCGCGCTTTTTTCAGTCTTGGTTCGTGCGGCAGCTTCCATTGAGATGATTGAGCTTTTGTTTCCACGTCATAACCATAAACCCACGCTTCGTCACCAGTTATGACCCTCTGTAGCAAATTTGGGTCATCGCGGACAGAGTCCAACATCTCATTAGCAATGTTCATGCGATGCTGTTTTTGGTCGCAATTGAGCAATTTTGGTACGAATTTCGCGGCGACCCGTCTCATGCCCAAATCATTGATAAAAATCGAATGGCACGAGCCAATCGATATGTTTAGGTCCTCAGCAACTTCTCTAACGGTGATTCGGCGATTGGCCAATATCATTTTCTCCACTTCATTAATTTTTTCGTCTGTTGTTGAAGTGCTTGGGCGTCCGGCACGCTCTTCGTCGTTCACATCTTCTCGTCCTTCTGAGAACATTTTGTACGACCGATAAACATTGTTTCGGTCCAAGGTAGCTTTTCCGTATGCCACAGTCAACATTCGGAATGCATCCGCGCACTTAATTTCGTTTTTCACACAAAATTTGATACAGGTTCTTTGATCCATTTTTTTTTAATAGGTAAAAATCGAAGACGATCCAAAACACCTGCAAGCAAAGCAGCTGTCAACAATTAAGTGAACATTCAAAATGGCCGAGTTTGTCGGCATAAGTGAGAGACATGAGTACCAACATAAAGCCACAAAAAGATAGAATTTCGAATATACGTAACCCGCGAAAATTCAAAATTCGCGATACTTTTTGAACACACCTGTACAGGTATTATAATGTAGGTTTATAATGGAAATTTATTTCTGCTTTTGCAAGGGAGCTGCTCAGCAGATGAGTCACTCATGGGAAATTTTACTGCATATATTATCAGTATTTTTCAGTGGGTTAGATATTCCTGGTCAGCAGCCCTACAAATGTTAACTGTATTTGTCCAGCGGGTGACATACCTGGCCAGCAACCCCCAGAGAGAAGAAACACTGGATGTGGAGAAATGCCACTATACCTTGCCTGATGGCAGCGGTATTGAGATTGGGGCCTCCAGGTTCCGTGCCCCAGAGATCCTCTTTCGGCCAGATCTCATTGGTGATGAATGTGAAGGCCTCCATGAGGTTTTGGTTTACTCCGTCTTCAAGTCGGATGTTGACCTCCGCAAGGTGCTTTACCAGAACATTGTCCTCTCTGGTGGATCCACCCTCTTCAAAGGTAGATGTTGCCACATCCTCATGCTGGATTTTTGTAAATTTATATCCAGGGCTGTGAATTTTAGTGCAGAAAGATTGAAATGTTTCAAAGTAGCAATGCCAGACTTTTTGAAAATTTCAGAAAAATCACATCAGAATATGCCTTCATTTTGGTCAATTTTGGTGTGATTCCTCTAAGAATTCTTTGAAGCTTTTATCACTAATTTATAGCCTCTTATTTTGCACCTTCGAAGTGATCTATCCGAGACTATTCAGATTCTTTCTCTTTACTCCCCAAACAAACAAACAAACAATCTCTTTCAAATAATATGTTTTTTTTTTTTTATATTTTTTTATTTAACTGTCTATAATTAAACTATTGCCTGTGTATGTCATAATTTGTTAACAAAATGTCTACAAGAACTGGAAATGCTGTGATGAATCGATAATATATGAACATTATCTAAACCAACTCTAACTCGACACAACTTTAATTCAACGCAAAACTCTAGTTGAACTGCTTTTCACATGTGTAGACATGTGTGCACTTACAGTAAAAGCAGTTGCTAACTACCCACCATGGTTATCATGGCCTGTACCACGTGTAATAGGGATAATAATAATAAAAAAGAAACCTCTTCTCTTGGAAATCAAACACCAGTTTTTCTGTAATTGTAAATGAAGGAAGGACAGTGGATAAAAATGGTAATCTATATTGGATTATTATAAGGAGTATATAAATAAGTTTGTGCAGTTGTGATAAAGATGGCGCATCTAGTTTATATATTATTCCATTGTTTTATCTGCCAACACCAATATTGAAGCGTCATCATAAGGCTTCCTTTTTCAGTAACCCTCATTTCTCTGAAGTGTAAACAACCTAGTTTCTGTTTGCTCCAAAAATGTCAACTTTTGTACCAAATAATGTTTTTGCGGGGAGTTTTATTTCATTACTTCAATATGAAGAAAAAAGCTGCAGAGAGTCATCGTAGTTTATGACCAGGCTCTAGCTGAACGAATGTGTCAGAAGTGGTTTGAGCGGTTTAAAAGTGGCAATTTTGATTTGGAAGACTAAGAAAGACCTGGAGCGCCACCAAAGTTTGAGGATGAAGAATTAGAGGTACGGCTCGATGAAGATCTAACACAAATGCAGAAACACTTGGAGTCATTCAACCAGCCATTTTTAATCGCTCAAAAGAAATGAGAATGATCTGAAAGGTAGGAAATTGGGGCCATATGAACTGAAGCCAAGAGATGTCGAACACCATTTTTTAACCTGAACAACTGATCCAACGTATCAAAAGAAATGGGTTTTTGCATCGAATTGTAACTTGCGATAAAAAGTGGGCCCATTATGATAATCCAAAACGTTGGGCAACGTATGGATACCCTGGCCGTGCCTCATCATTGACAGCCAAGCAAAATATTCATGGCGAGAAGATTATGCTGTGTATTTGGTGAGACCAGCTAGGAGTGGTATATTATGAGCTGCTACAACCGAATGAAAAAAATCACAATGAAGGTTTACCTAAGATACTTAATGTGTTTGAGCCCAGCATTGCGATAAAAATGGCTGCAATACACCAATAGACATGAAAAAGTGATAATAGATTATGAATACAGATGATGAAGCTCGCCCATGTGCTGCAGCATTCGTTAAAACATACTTAGAAATGCTCAAATGGGAAGTCCTACCCCACCCACCGTATAGCCCAGACATTGCTCCTTCTGATTATTATCTTTTCCGATCAATGCAACATGGCCTCGCTGACCAGCACTTTCTCAATTATGATGAAGTAAAAAATGGATCGATGAATGGATAGCTGCCTAAGAGCAGGCCTTTTTCCGCGATGGGATCGGTCAATTGCCAGAAACATGGGAAAAAGTAGTGGCTAGTGACGGACAATACTTTGAACATTGAATGTCTAACCAATTTTTCACAATAAAGCTTCAATTTAAAAAAAAAAATGCACAAACTAAAATATACTCCCAATATATTTCATTTACTATATAGCATTATATGTCAATGCCACTGAGGCATTTAAAAAAGCATAAAGCACAAGAAAATGAAAATAAAAAGAGAGAATAGGTTTCAATTTTAATGGCACATGTGTAGCTATGGATATCAGCTCTGAGTTACTATGAGAACTCTTTTGTTATTTATCCCAAGAACATGTGACACAGGCCATGAAAATCTTAGTGGGTAGTTTATGACGGCTTTTACTGTAAGTGCACCCCATGTCTACACATGTAGGGGGAAGCTTGAGAATAAACAGAAACTTCTTAAAATGGTGTCAAGGTCAACTTCTTTCTACTACCAAGTGTGAAGACATCATTTAAATTACCTTGCTGTCATCCTGTCATCTTTGGAGCATAGGTCACGTTGTCTTCCCTTGATGCAGTTCAAATTTATATCAAAATTTAGCCATTAGTCTTGATAATGGGTAAAAAGAGCTTCTGTTGTTGCTTGGTTATCCAGGGGGCACCACATTGATGTGATCTCCAAGGTGTCAAGGTAACTCTAATGAGTAAAGCTTGTCAATTGATGAGCTCATGCAGTCCATGATGAAGGTTAGGTGTTGCAGGCTAGAAGTCACAATTGGTATATATATTGGGAAAACCTTTAGGAAAACCCCACCATTCCAGAAGGTAATTGTTCATAGATGACTTTAGAAATGGACTGCTGAACTCTTGGGAGGGCAGGCTTGATACTTGTTTCCTCCACTCTGTAGCAATCATGTGCTGCTGCCAATATCCATTCATGTTTTGGCATTGAGCCTTGATTGTACAGAGGAGGACCCTTTCATCTAGTAGAGTAGTTGATTGTCTAGCTTCTGGGTGTCCAAGAGCTTCAGATTTTGCCCGAGTCTGCTACTTTTGTTAAAGGAATTCCAACATTTTACTGTGACGGAGCTGTTGCTTAGGAGTTCACTTTGACTTGGCGATGCTTTCGGGAAGATTTTGGCTGAAAAGAAAGATTGAAGGCTGTAAATGGCTACTCTCAGCATTTATGATTATTTACAAAGATGTAGATATTTTTTAGAATAAGAGCTATTGTTGAGAGTTCTAATTTGTACACTGAAGGGTGTCTAGGGAACGAAAGGGAAATTTTTCATGGATTTGATTGTTGTAAATAGCTATACAAGACAGTCCAGTTTCAAGTTGGCTAGCACATCAGTGTAAATGGTATAAAATGTATGGTAGAACCTCATTATATATATTGTTGTGTGGGAGCCTGGAAGTCACAGGGCCGTACTAAGGGATGTAACTTTTTTTTGGTGCCAGGGTTGGGACTGGTCCGGGGATGCCTCTTGTCTGTAGCTTATTGGCACTCGGGTCGGTCGGTGCGGGTCGGGTCGTCTTCATTTTGCGTTGATCCAAAAAAAAAACCAAAAATTCAAAATTGTGAGCCTTGCTAGTTAAGATAGCGGGCGTGTGTTAGTCGCGCCCACGTGTCCGGCGTTCAGGGTTGCGCCGTGGTTACACAACACCTCCCCCCCCCCTTAAGGGCTGTCCCTGTCCTCTGGGATACCACCGTCTCTCGAAACAAACTCCTTTAGGCGTGGCGCATGTGCCAACGTATTTCTTTGGCGTGTATTAACATTACGTTCACTATTGGCGGGTTGGAGCTTATACGTCGTTTCCTTGATTCGATCCGTTATTACATACGGTCCTACGTATTTCGGCAGGAATTTCTCCGTTTTTCCCTGGTTTCCTGCGAGACGACTCCAGTAGTACCAGATCGCCCACTTCGAACTTCCGGAAGCGGTCACGGTTCGCAATGTCATACTGACATTTTGTCATCATTGTCCAGTCTCTGTAGTTTTCATCGGCGATTTTTTTTAATCTCTCGTTTTCCAAGATGTGGTTGGTCACGTATTCGTTGTATGTTTTTACTGGCTCGTCGACAGTTGGTAGTCCTACGTCTAGGGTCTTCCTCGGTTCTACGCCAAATACCAACTTATGCGGTGTCACCTGTGTCGATGACTAAATGGATGAATTATATGCAAAAGTTGCCGTTTTTACGAATCTTGGCCATTCGGAATGGTCGTCCTCGAGATAAACTGATGCCGTTTTTTATGATGCCGTTGAGTTTTTCGCATAACCATTTGTTTGCGGGTGTGCCAAGGAAGCCATATAACATGTTTAATACCGTACAATCGTGTAAAGTCTCTAAAAGTACTCAAATCGAATGATTTACCTTGATCGGATATTATGCATTTCAGAGTACCAAAAACGTAGAACAGATTGTCTAAGAGTGTGCGTTGCATGTGGTTTCCGCCTTCGTGTCTTTTACCCGGATTGCGAGTGCGTATTTGCTAAAATGGTCTACGATCGTTAAGATGTGTTCGTAGCCTTCTGCTGATTTTTTGAAAGGACCTTGGTGGTCTATTCCCACTCGTTCCCAAATGTCTGTTACCGGTGGTAACGGTTCTAGCGGGGCTGTGGGTTTGAACCTCTGTGGTTTGAAGGCCTGGCATACTTTGCACAACCGAACGTATTTTCGCACGTCTTCTTCAAGACCTTTCCAGTAAAAGCGTTGCTTAATATGGTGGACCGTCTTTGCTACCCCCATGTGTCCTGCCTTGGGTATATCGTGCGCTGTTTTTATTATTTCGAATACGCTTTGCTTTGGTGCTACGACCAACCATTGGTTACCTTGTGTTGCATGATTCTTTTTATAAAGGATCCCATTTATTTTTTTATATTCGTTCCGTGTTTTAGCATCTGATAATTTTTCGGTAATATTGCGTCAAAACGTGTCTTCATTTTGTCCGTTCTCGTCAATCCATACTGTGCATGCCGTTAAATCGTTAAAGTTGTCTTCAATGTTCGTATCGTTTTGTGGAACGGGTTGAGTGAGAGTGTGTCCGGTGCAACTTTCTTCCTCCCTGCGCGGTGGACTATTTCAAAGTCGTACTCCATTAGTTTTAACCCCCATCTCGTAAGTCTTGAGCACGGGTCATGTACATTCGCTAGCAACGTTAACGCGCTTTGGTCAGTTACGACTTTGAATTCTCTCCCGAAGATGTACGCCCGTAACTTTTGTAGTGCCCAGACTATTGCTAAGCACTCTAGTTCTAAGATACCATATTTACTCTCGTGTTTCGATGTCGTTTTCGATAAGTAGTGGACCGAGTGCAAAAACCCGTCGTTGTCCGGTTGCATTAGCACCGCGCCTAATCCTATGATTGATGCGTCCGTGTGTATCTCTATTCTAACGTCTGGGTTGAAGTGTGCCAGTATTGGGTCTTCGGTGAGTTTTCTTTTTAGTGTCTCGAACACCTCTATTTCAGCTGGTCCCGTTGCGAATTTTTTATTTTTCTCTGTTAAACATGTCAGCGATTTGCTAATTTTGGCAAAGTTTTTGATAAATCTCCGGTAATAACCGCAAAGGCCGAGGAATGAGCGTACTTGTTTCACATTTTTCGGTATTGGGAATTCTTTAACTGCCTTGACTTTGTCTGTTGAAGGTTCGATGCTGTCGCTTGATACCACGTGGCCGAGGATGGGTAACTTCCGGTATGCGCAACAGCATTTTGATGGTTTAAGCGATAGCCCTGCCTTGCGGAAAAACTGTAAGACCTTACTCAAACGTTCATTGTGTTCGCGTAGGTCTTTCCCAAATATGATGATGTCATCCAAGTAAACTATGCACTCGGACCATTTTAATTTGGCCAGTAGCGTGTCCATAATCCTTTCAAAGTGGCCTGGTGCCCCCGCGAGTCCGAACGGTAATACCTCAAATTCGTATAACCCGTTGCCGGTCGTAAATGCCGTGATCGGTTTACTATTTTTTTCCAACGGGCACTGCCAATATCCACTCACAAAGTCGGTGTGGGAAAATATTTCATTCCTGCTAAACGGTCCAGGCAATCGTTTATATCTGGCAACGGGTAGGAAAACTTCTCGGTTACTTTATTGAATTTTCTATAGTCGATGCAAAACCGGTACGTTCTGTTTAACTTTTTTACTAACACAACTTGGCTGGCGCACGGCGATGTTGATTTCCTAATGATGCCCTTTTCGTTCATTTCTTTTATCTGGCCTTCGATAATTTCGCGTTCTTTTGGGCTGCGTCTGTAAGCTTTTTGCCGTATTGGCTTTGCGTCCGCTTTGACCCTAATTTTATATGATTCTATGTTCGCTACCTTTTTCCAGTCTTCGGAGAAGATGTCTCGGTATTTGTATAAAAACTCTAAAACGTTTATTTTTTGGTTACTCGGCAGGTCGGGGTTAATGTTGAAATTTAGTGCCTTTTCACTACATGTGTTTTTTTCTTCTCGCTGCTCGGCTTCTCATTCAGGTGTGCAATTTCGTCAACGTCACTCTCTAATCTTAGGAGGCACGTTTTCTCGACTAGTGATACCGTTTCGTTTCCTGTATTGATAACGTCTATTGTGATGTCGCTCGTCGGTTCCGTTATATAAATCGCAGGGATGAGTAGTCCGGTTTTTCTTTTCGTCTCGGGGTGTGGTTCCAGTACGCCTGCTGCTACGGTTGGTCCTTTTAGTCAAATCCTAGTTTTACCGCATGGTCGTATTTCCGTGTTATTCATAAGGCAGAATTTTTGTTTACGTTGTCCAAGGTCGGGTTCGATTTTTTTATGTATTCGTGTGAATCGCTTACGTCATTTTCTTGTTTGGTATCGTCACGGTACGTTCTCGATAGCTCTACCGATTCATCCTCGAATCCGATCTTGCACCCGTAGTCTGCCAGGACGTCTATTCCGAGAATTATTTTGTCTGTTCCGCCTGGTATTATTATAAATTTGCCTACCATGTAGAATCCGTCTATTTTTATTTCTTGGACCGTAACTGCCGTCGCTACTATAGGTTCTCCTACGCTCCGTATTCACCTAATTGTAGGTCTTCTTGGGCAGTTAAGGATGTTTGCTAACCTTTCGTCGATGCAACACGAGCTCGCTCCGGAATTGAATATTATTCTCGCCTTATTTAGTTCGTTGAACTGTGTCGTCATGGTAAAGTTTTTAATTTTTGTCCAACGAATTCTTTTCTGTGACGCTGCCGTTTTCTCTGTTAACGGTTTTATCATGTGGGATTTTGTGTGTTGTCTTTTGTTTGCCTTGCAATTCCCCTCTTACTATAAATTCGATTTCGTTAGTGTCTCCGCTGTCCGAGACCCCCTCAACCGTACGTGCATTACTTTTGTTGTTGTAGAAGGTGTTGTCATCGTACCCAGAGCCAATACGAAAATTGTTCTTACCGTATTTTGTCCTGGGGCAGTTGTTGTGTATGTGTCCCGGCTGGTTGCACGTGAAACATGTTGGGGTCCCGTCGAGCGTCGTGTACCGGCGTGCCTTCTCTGCCGGGGTCTCCGTTCGTGATTGAGGTCTTGGATCGTATTCTTGCTCTCGTGGTCTGTATTCCCTTCGGTCCTGCCTCGGTGTCGCCACGGTTTCCCACTTGTCTTCAACATCATTTATTTCCTTCTCTGCAGCTGCGTCGAGGAAGCTTGCTGCCTTGAAGTAGTCATCCACCGACGGGTCCAGCGCCTCCGCGTTTTTCTTGCCTAATGACGCCGCTAGTATAAGGCAGTCTTGTGGGGCTAGTGCCATTAGGAGGTCGGTCTTGGAGGCGAACGGGAAGAATCTACCCGCTGTTGAGTGGGCTGTAATCAGGTCCGTCAAGTATCTCCAGATTCTTCTCGTGAGTAGAGGTCTTCTTTTTCTTCTTAGTTCTTCGCCTCTTTTTCTCGCCTGGCTGTCGTTTTTTGGGTAGAGGGTCTCCAGAGTTTCCATTATCACTTCCAAGTCTTCAGTAGGTTCGAAGCGGTACTTGATGAATTCCTTGGCTCGTTGTGGTAGGTATCTCATCAGTGTCTTCGACCATTCTTTTTTTGGTACGTTCGATGTCCTTAGCCATATTTTTATGTCTTCCACGAAATCTTCCAGGTCTCCCTCCTCGGGATTGAATTTCTGCAGCTCCATTATGTGGTTGTAGACGTTTTCGCTCGGAGAGGTTGGGTCGCCGCTCATCTCCACCACGTGTTGTGTGGGAGCCTGGAAATCACAGGGCCGTACTAAGGGATGTAACTTTTTATTGGTGCCAGGGTTGGGGCTGGTCTGGGGATGCCTCTTGTCTGTAGCTTCTTGGCACTCGGGTTGGTCCTCTGTAGGGTCGGACGGTGCGGGTCGGGCCATCTTCATTTTGCGTTGATCCAAAAAAAAAAAAATCAAAATCGTGAGTCTTGCTAGTTAAGATAGCGGCTGTGTGTTAGTCGCGCCCACATGTCCGGCGTTCAGGGTTGCACCGTGGTTACACAACAATTTTTAATATCATAATTATAATGTCCCAGTTGATAAAATTTTTTAAAATACATAATTAAAAGCTACAGTAAAACCCCTCTATAGTGAACCCCAATGGGACAGAGCCACACAGTTTGGCTTTTTTATTTTTAGACCGTATAATTAAAGGTCAGCCATACTACACACAGGAAAGGCTGCCTCTTAATAAGGGTCACTTTGTTTTAATTCCCTTATAATTAACCAATTTTGTCAGTGCAAAGTCGAACTGCTTTTCAAATGTGTAGTCATGTGGTGCACTTACAGTAAAAGCAGTCGCCAACTTCTTACCCCCCAGGGGGGTCGGTGGAAGGCTGGTTAAACCGTTTGGTTTACGACCACTACGACCCGGGTTCGATCCCCGCATTGGACACTTTTTTCTGTTTAAAAAAAAAAATGCTCCAATGGCCCCTCGATTCTTGCAAAAGTCCAACCCCACCAGCGAATGCAAGTAACCAAATGGGGCTCTGGCACATTTGTAAGTGCAAAGTCGAACTGCTTTCACATGTGTAGACATGTGGTGCGCTTACAGTAAAAAGCAGTCGCTAACTACCCACCATGATTATCATGGCCTGTACCACGTGTACTAGGGATAAGCAAAAAAAAAAAAAGATTATCATGGCCTGTACCACGTGTACTAGGGATAAGCAAAAAAAAAAATTACATTAATACTGAATAATAAAGGAAATTATTTGATGATAGGTTCTTCTTATCATTAGCATACATGTACCTCTATGTCTAATTTAAAAATCAAGACAAATTCTATAGGCAAGGCTTTATTAATTATATGCTAAAAAACCTAAAATTATCTTAAAATATCTTTATCATATCATATAATACAAAGTTTACTTGATAAAATGTCTCCACTATCAGGTTGCTTGAAGGCATTCTTCAAACCTTGCCTATCTCAAATTTCTCTTCTCTTTTAAATTTCGTTTTGTTTTGAACCAGTTATGCAAACCATTGCAGACTTTAAAATCACCATAATTCTTAGCATAAAATATATTTTTTTGTTGCATCACGGCCCCTTTTATTTGGACGTTTTTTTTAGCTCTAACACGTAAAATTGCGGCAAAAGTTGAGGTTGATTACTCTTTGTAACAATTTTTAATTACCTTTCTTTTTATCTAATATAATAGTAAAGTTATATTTACTTATTTAAACATGTTCTGAAATTTTTCCTGTGTTGTTTCACTTTAAATGTTTAGAAAATGACAATTTTTTAGTCAATAGCTTTTTTTAGAATGCCTTTGTTTACTTTTTTATTTTTATTTTTTTGGAAGACATTTGCATTTTTTCTATTTCAAATTTGATGGTTGCAAAGATATTCTACTTAATAAAAGTATAATGTGTAAAAATTTATATAACAAACAGCAAAAATAGAATGTAAATAAAAAAATAATGCCACTAAATTTATATTTAATGTGTCCAGGAAATTTATTAATTTGTTGTTTTCTACTTTCATAGAGTAATTGATATCAGGACATTGATGGTTGAAAGTGTCCAATATTTTTTGTTCACTTCCCTGATTAATAAATAAAATGGAGTCATCCACATATCTTTTGAAATAATAAACCTCATATTTTAAAGTGAATTTAGAGATTTTATTTCTAATTGGCCTATAGTAATACAAGCTGCATTTGGAGATATTGGACTTCCTATTGTTGCACCTTTCATTTGGAGATATATTTGATCATCATAAGTATGTTGTGTTGTGTGTGTGTTTCCAAACAAACTTCTATTCCAATTAAATTAGAAATCAAAGCTCTAAATTCACTTTAAAATGATGTTTATTATTTCAAAATATATGTGGATAACCTTATTTTATTTATTAATCAGGGAAGTGAACAAAAATATTGGCACTGTGGTAATGCATTTTTAAAAATTAAGTTGTATATAAGAAACATATAAATATATATAATAATGTGATGTTGATCCTGTGTAAGATCCTGTTGACTTCTGTCAACTTACTGTGGGATTGGTGACTTGTGGTTAATGGTGGAGGTTGGTGATTGATGGCGCAGTCGTTGGTCGAATGGTTGGTTTCCACAGGGGAAATAACGAGACAAAACCTGGATGGGATAAAACCTGGACTTCGCGATAAGGGAGAGAGTTGTGACTGGAGGAGGTACCTTGCCTTTCACATGATCGAAGAGAATTTTACCTTGGTTGGAGCCTGAGTTGAGCACACCTTGCTTCTAGCCCGGTAGCTTACCTTCTCTAACTTTCTGTCCGAGATAATAGTCAATAACTACCTCGGCTTCTCATTGGTTGGGATCGTTCTACGTGGTTACCTCTGATTGGCTATTAGTTGTTCATGCTTAACTGTGATTGGTTGTTGGTACCTCCATTGTCGTCATGATTGCCATCTTCCAGGAAGAAGAAGGTCTTTGAACTCTAGTTTTATGGGTCCTGGGCAGTGACCTTTACTTCCTGGATGATGCAATCCTGTTAATGGTTTATTCCCTCCTTTCATGAAGCCTACTTTTATTAAATCTTGACGATACATTGCATAGGTTGTGGTGGGGTTGCATATTGCTATATACAAATTATTACAGATGCGTCCCCTACATGTGAAGAATTCAAAAAGGGGTAGCCTGAAGTGAATTCTGTAAGTGAAAAGTAATTTTGTGGGGAAAAATTAATTATGGGTACTGTGAGGCTATATACAAGTATCGTAGGTGAAATAAAAAGGATAATAGCGAATGGTGTTGGTGAAATAATTGTTGTGTAGAAGGAAGAAGAAAAAAAAATAAAATGATGATGCCTATACAATTCAACTCGAGTTATGGAAAGCTAAATCGAGGGAATTTTTCTGTTAGGGCTTTGGGAAATCAAAATAAAAAATAATAATTAGAAGAACTCAAAGTGAATGCGTTGGTGGAATTGTTGAGTGGGTTTTGAAATTAAAATCTTTTGATGATACATTGCATAGATTGTGGTGGGATTACATATTGTTATATACAAATTATCACATATATTATTTATAATACAATATAATGCGGCTTTTGATTGTATAACGAAAATTGCAATTATACCGCAAATGTTTCTTTTGAACGAAAAATCAAAATTTATCTTAAGGAGAAATAGCGATTATTTCTAACCTTAGGGATGAAGTATGATAGGATGAATTGTGAAGAGTAATGATAAACGGAAAAATAAAAGTGTCCAGGGATGGGAAACGAACCCACAGTGTTCCGCTTACCGGGCAGAAATATATTATTGTTGACAAAATCAGATTTTAAAAATGGTCGAATTAATATTGGTTCTTTGATAGACTGCAGGTTGGGACATGAAAAAAATGGTTGAATATTGTGTCAAATTATTATTGGTCAAATTGAAGAAGTTGTGCTGTAATTTTTAAATATAAAATTGATATTTATTTCAATAAATTTTACACCTCAAATTATACTTCTCTTTTGAGAATGCCTTATTCACATTGGGATGTGTTTACAGGATTTGGAGACAGGCTACTGAACGAAGTACGCAAGATTGCTCCCAAAGACATCAAGATCCGGGTATGAGTGTAGTTGTGCTGTGCCAATCACAGTACTGATGGTGTTTGTGCAGATCTCTGCTCCTCAGGAGAGACTCTACTCCACCTGGATTGGGTGAGTTCATACCACCAGCCCCCTTCTAATATTTCTTTCACATTGTTCTCTTATACACAATGTGAGAATGTGAACACTTCAAATTTAATGGCTTTCTTGCCCCCATAACCATATACAATTGGGATTAGCATCAGTGATATTTATATAGTAGTAACCTCTGAGTTAAATAACAGAATTTTCTGAAAAATAGCTTTTTAAATATATTGTCGTGCGTGACCCCTCCGGTTCTTCGCGACGACGACGCTTCTTCCTTTGTGGTTCACCTACCCGGGCTCCCGTTGCTCTCCTTCTGCAGCTGTACCCAACAGAGCACCCAAGGACGTCCGAGAACCACCGCTCAAGTGGAACTCCTTTCCTCTGGCAATATCTCTCGGCCTTACCACTGGTGGGGGGACACAAGAAACTTACCAGAAGAGTAGCAGCAGTGATGTGGCGATGGCGAGAGTAACAACAGCAAGTGGCAAAAAGACTTCCGACACTCCTCCTTTATTGTCATTTCTACTACACATTACATATAACTAGAATAATAATTAACGGTTATTTACATTACTCCACCTCCTGGGGCCAATATAAAAGTGTATTTACAGATATTTGCTCCAGGAAACAGGACTAAAGCTGTCAGCGATTCCCACACCAGTTTCTGATCGAAAACAGGCGAAAGCGCCATCTATTGGCAGAGGTTGTAGTTAGTTTCAGGCCTTATGCGTGACAATATATATCTGTGTGTGTGTGTTACTTGTTTTGCCAGTTTCTTAATAAAGAGTGAATAATAAAGGTACAAAATTTGCATTTTTTATTGATTAGAAAGATAAGATAACAAGACCATATACAAATAAATATACAATGTATGATATATAAACAGTATAACCTCGTTAATTTGACACCCTATAATTCAACACTTGCGATTATTCGACCACATTTACATGTCCTGCAGCCTAGAAAATGATTAACGCCGATTTATTAAATAAAATTTTGTCACATTAGATAATTCTTGTTTAAATATAAATATATTGCTGAAAATACAATACTTTGGTACTGTACCCATAGTGTTTACACACTGTGCTTATACCCCATGACTTCAAATCATAAAATGCATCGCAAAATTGGCACCAACGATGGACAACTTAGGCCTAATTTCAACGGCCAATAAATTACTGATGTAAACAAATGTCTTATAGCCTTTTCTTAATTTTCAAAATATATATATATATTTTTTTAATATTGCATTTATTTACTTACATTAAAATAATATTTATAATTTCACCTTTTTTCTTATAAATGTATTAATTCAATTTAATCCATTGCGTAAAGGTAATCATGAAACATTTTTAAAAATTAAATAAAAAAAGTCCCTGAGTTCAAATTTTAAAATAACTTTATGAATGTTATGTTTTAAGATTTTCCCCATAGAAGTTGAAAGCTTTTCTTATTATTAAATCATTAATATTTTCTATTTTGAGGTCCTTTCTAATAATGCTTGCTCCTGACAAACCATGGGGCCCTATTATTTTCTTGATTATCTGGTTTTCAAAGCTTTAACATTTTTTCAACATGGTTTTATTTGTGGTTAGAGAGATTGGGGGTGGCCATAAGTTAGAATTGGCCTTATAATTGACGTATATATATTTTTCCTGCAGTGCAAGGATAATTTGCTTTTATTTCCCAATAGTAGTGCTAGCCTGTGTTGTGCTGCCTTTGTGAGATTTATTCGGTTCTGGACGTGTTTTTGAAAGGTCAGATGTTGATTGAGAATGACGCCCAGGTAGCAGATGCTGTCCTTATATTTTATTGGTTCGTTGTAGAAGCCTTAATCATCTGGGGGTTGCTTTCTTTTGTCTCTTCTGTCTGAAAAAAGAACAACTTCCATTTTTTGTGGGTTCAATTCAACCCGCCATTTGTCACCCCAAATATTGAAAAACACTAGCGCTTCTAGGAGTTTTAGGTAGATTGTGTAGAAATCGTAGGCTGAAACTAGTGTTGCATATAGATGCAGTGACATTCCTTCTGGGCAGGAGTAGTCATCAATTTTTTTTTTGCTTATCCCAAGTACACGTGGTACCGGCCATGATAATCATGGTGGGTAGAAGTAGGCGACTGCTTTTACTGTTAGTGCGCCACATGCCTACACATGTGAAAAGCAGTTCGACTTTGCACTTACAAATGTGCCAGAGCCCCGTTTGGTTACTTGCACTCGCTGGTGGGGTTGGACTTTTGCAGGAAACGGGGGCCATTGGAGCATTTTTTTTTTTTTTAATCCGAAAAAAGTGTCCAATGCGGGAATTGAACCCGGGTCGTAGCGGTTGAAAACCAACGGTTTAGACTATCCTTCCACTGACCTGTAGTCATCAATGAGCATATTAAATAGCCGATGACTGAACCTTGAGGGACTCCTGCTCAAATTCGCCTTGGAGTCGATAAAATGTCTTTGACCTTCACTCTGAAATGTCTATCACAAAGAAACTCCTTGTTATTTTGATGATATCTCAGGGCAGGTTCTTTTTTTGACATTTTGTACAAAAGAGCTTCATGCCAAACTTTGTCAAATGCTTTGGAGATGTCAAAAAAGATACCTTTTGTTCCTTCTCTTGATTCCATGGCCTTTCTGATCTTCTTTGTGACAACTACAAGTTGATGAAGGGTGGAATACATCAGCTGGAACATAAATTGTTCAGGCCTTAAGGTTTTTTTTTTCGTTTAGTGCCTTTTTTATTCTTTTAAGAATGATTCTCTCAAATAATTTAGAGGTGACAGAGGCAGCAGTGAGAAATGAGTCTGTTAACTTGCTGAGTCATGCTGTGGCTTTCCTTGTTTCAGTTTAGGACAAATAATTGAGGTTTTGCAATTGTTTGGAAAATATGTAAGCTTCAGTGAGGCATTAAAGGTGCTAGTTAATGATTCAAGGATATGGTTGGGCAGTAATTTTAGGGCTTCATTTGTAATTCCGTTGATGCCTGGGGCTTTTTTCTTAGGGAAGGTATTGATTATTGTCTTAATTTCTCCATTGATAGTGGGTTCCAGACCTTTTTTGTTGTTATTTTATGGTATGAAATACCTCTTTTGATTAGAGATTTGTTTGATTTTGAAAAAGAGGTAGGGGGGCTGAACTGTTTTTTGTAACAGTCTGCTAGTGTTTCTGCTGCCTCCTCTGCTGTGTCAGATTGTTATTTATTTTGATGATAATTTTCTCTTTCTTTGGGGTTGTGAGGTGTTTTATAGCCTTCCATACTGTTTGATCAGACACGTCCAGGTTTTCTATGTAGATGTCCCAGCTGGGGTGTTGTCATGTTCCCTGGTTATTTTTTGTGATTCTCTTCGTGCGGAGAGGTAAGCCTTTTTTTTGTTGGGGTCACAAGTTTTTTCCTCTTAGTCTGTTTTCCATATTTTTCTTTGTGGGCTGGGTACCTTCTCTCGAGGTCTGGTTCTTTAAATTTTAAGGATTTTTTATATTTTGAATAATTTGTTCCTTGATGGAGGTTATAACAATGATATTTTCAATGGAATGGAATTGAGAATTACATTAGGTTCATTATAAGGGAAGGTTCGCTATATCCCAGGTTCGTATTAGCGAGGTTTTACTGTATAATGTTTTTTCTTTTTTAGTTTCAACATAAACTCTCTTGTAAGAGGACACTTCTCTGTAAAGGACACTTTGGCCCTGCAACTATGTACTACTTTACTGGGAAGTTCTACTATAATAAAATTTCAATTATTTTATACAGTATAACCTCGTTAATTCGACACTCTACCTTAATTCGACCATATTCTGATGTCCCGACCTACGGCCTATCAAATAACAAACCGTAATTCGACAGTATCGATAATACGACAGTTCCGATAGTTCGACCATTTTAAAATTCGAATTTCGACAGTTGAATGTGTTTTTACATACAACTTTATCGCTAAAAAGGTATTACGGCGGCGACAATCGGCGGGCGCCGATAGAATCGCGATGCGCACTTTTGTTTTCTGTTAGTTTAAGTTTCACTTGGCAGTGCCGTTGCGCAATGTCGCGAGTGTTATTATTATTTTTTTTTTTCGCGGGAATTTAGGCTTTGTATGCTCATTAATAATATTATTATTTTTTTAATTTTCAGCATTGAAATATTTTAGTCATTTTACAATTTACAAATAATTTCCTTTTAAATAAATAAATCTTCATAAAATGTAGCCACAATGATTATGATAAAAAAAAATTCAATATTCCATTTCCGTGTTATTATAAAAGATTTAAACACAAAATCAATAACACCTGCAGCAGCAGTGGATGCCTTTAATACAATAAAAGGTCTTTGTTATTTAAAAGACATTCCAGAGGAAGAAAGACATGCATGTTTTTTTTTTTAAATAGACCATCTGGAATACATTTTGAATAGGATTTCAGTGAAAAGGCAGACATCTATAAAGGAATTTTAAAAAAGATCATCATGATTCTTTTTAAATATTATTTTTAAATTTTATTTTTATTTTCCATATTTATTTCCTTTCAACTGCTATAATCTTCAATTAGAATAAAATATTATTTGTAATCATTTATGTTTCAAAAATATGTATTATTGCCATTTTGTCCCTGATACTAAAAAATAATCATTAAAATAAAAAATAATACAAAAAAGTATATACAATTGTTTCAATTAATATCATTAATTCAACACTTCCTTTAATTCAACCGAAAGCTCTGATCCCTTGGGGTGTTGAATTAAAGAGGTTCGACTGTGTATATATTTTTTGTGTTATATTCTATTGGCCTTACAAACTGAATGGTAGATTAAACTGGTGAAACCTCAAGGAGGGATCACCACTGATGAGCCAGGCCCTCCCATTAATTTATCATTACAGAAAAGGCAGTAGAAAATTGTTCAATTTTGAAAAGAATCATACATTTGTCTAAAATAGTTTCAATTTCTTAAAACTTAAGAGTAATATTCTCTGAGCTAGAAATTATACTCCATTTCTATAATCACAGAAGCAACCTCTGTATTTCTCTACTTCCACCAGGAACTGCCACAGACTAATAAACAGAACAAAATATAAGATAGCTAGCCAAACTAATATTTATCTCATTTAATCTATGCTCTCCGACTGATTTTTCATAATTATTATTGGTACAGAGAGTGTGTAGAAATTTAAATTTTGAAAATTAGCTCAAAAATGTTTCCAGTTTGGTGCAGACATTTGTCCATAGTCATCTCTAAATATCCAGGTCATGAGTAGACAACATGCGAGATGAAACATGATACAAGATACTCACTATCTGATTATTATAGCCCCTGTACCATTTGCATTTGAAATAATAACACCACCCTTAGGATGTTTTTTGGCGACTTGCCTTGAACTCATACAACATACCCTTTAGTAGACAAAATTATCTTAACTCTCCTTTCTTCCATGTAACCTGATGTGGTATCCAGAGGTTCTATCCTGGCATCCTTGGACACCTTCAAGAAGATGTGGATATCCAAGCGGGAGTACGACGAGGAAGGAGCTCGCGCTGTTCACCGCAAGACTTTCTAGCTTCCCCTCTACAGACAAACTTTGTGTACATACATACCACACACACACACAAAGCCTTACTACATAAACTTTATATTTAGCTATATTTCTTTGTGATTTTTTAATTATTATTATATAAATATTTCTTTTTATATATTTATTTTTTTAAATTAAAATATGCTTTTTTTTATCTAATTATTACAAAAATGATTTTTTTTTTTTTGTTATTTATAAATTTTATGAAAATTCACTTTTTGGGATACCCTGCTAATAAAATATTTGAATTTACTTTCCTGGGTCTGGTCTATAAACGTTTGGTTGATTTTTGAAATTTATTCAAAATTATATGTTCATAACTCTTGAACACCCCAAGGGATAGGTCCTGTTGAAGTAAACTCAGTGTTGAATTAACTGATAGTATAGAACATGAAGCCTGTTGCAACCTTTATTAAAGTCAGAGAAAAGTGGGGTCAGTGACCATCAGCCCTTTCTTATAGTGTGGGTGGTATCATCCCCATTCCTTTAATTGTCACTCTGTCCATCTCACTTACCCCTACTTCTCTTACTGAGGTTTTTCTTATTATTTAGACTATTCTTGACCGTATTATGATAGGTATCATTGAGAATAAACCAAAATATACCACTAATACGAACCCAGGATATAGCGAACCTTCCCTTATAACGTACCAAAGGTATTTCCCAATTCCATTCCATTGAAAATACCATTGTTATAAAGAACTTTGAGATTTTTAAAATAGTGAATTACCCTATAACAAACCTAATTTTCATCCCAAAATACTAAAATCTATTTAAAATACTAGGCTTATAATGAAATTAAAATTGTAATTAAAAAGTTTTTAAACAACAAAATATTTTGAGCATGTTTCAGCTTGCAGATCGCGATTTCAAAACAATAAATTTAGCAGCATTGTTTGGTTTCATTTACATTCATTTTTGCTCTATGTTGTATAAATTTTTACACATGATACTTTTATTAAATAGAATATCTTTGCAACCATCAAATTTTAAATAGAAAAAAATTAAATGGCTTCCAAAATAAAAAGCTATTACTAATAAAAGGTCATTTTCAAAACTTTTCAAAGTGAAACAACACAGGCAAAATTTAAGGATATGTTAAAATAAGAAAATATAACTTTTCTCTTATAAGAGGTAAAATGAAACAAATGTGAACAAATAATGCCCGTAAATTTATTGTTTTTAAAATCACAATCTGTGAGCTGAGATATCAAAATTTTATTATTTTTAAATCTATTAATTACAATTTTAAGTTCCCGTTAAGTATCCCGTTTCATGATTTTTCAAGATGCCTGAATGACCAGTTTTTTGGTCGTTGAGGTACAGCTTGCACCACGCTGATGAGGGCCAACAGCCTGAAACGCGTCCGTGGTTAGCTCTTCTTGATTAATCAAGAATGGGTATTCGGCCAATTCTGGAATAATTAAAAATTAACGAGAAGAGTTGATATTTATTCCGATAGATGGCGCAAGCCATCAGCAACTTTCAGTTGCACGATAAGGAGATGCCTTTTTCTTAATTTTAAGTTTGTTATAGGCCTAGTTTTTTAAATAGATTTTAATTATTTTGGGATTTATAATTAAGTTCGTTATTTAAAAAATCGCAAAGTTCCATTATAACGATGGTATTATCAATGGAATGGGCAATTGCCTTTGGTTCATTATAAAGGAAGGTTTGCTATATCCCGGGTTTATATTAGCGGAGTTTTATTGTATATATATATGAAATTAATCCAGGTTCCTTAGGCCTTCAAAAGATCTCTCTATTACTTGCGTTTTGTCAGTTAGACACAATGGCTTTGGAAGTCCATGATATTAGGTGGTGTCAAGCAGATTTATTTCTAGGGAGATTTTTCTTTGATGCCAGGTTGAGATTTATAATTGATAGGAGAGTGGCTGTTTGAATTCTTTGTTATCAGAAAGCTGAGCAGATGAAGAGGAGATGAAGTTCGAATTACCAACAAAATAACTTCACAAGATGTATAGTTCTTTTGCCCTTTGATCTTAGGTTGGGATACAGGATCATTTTGGAGATTGCGTCGACTTGTTTGTCAGGCTAAAGCTGACCCCAGAAAAGAGCCTATTTCTGTATGATCAGTTGGGAAAGGATTGTTGTAAATTTATAGAAGATTATGAAAATCTGGGACATAACTCAGCTTACTGAATTCCCAGTTGGAATTGCTGCCTGCCTCATCGTGCTGTCATTGAAGGCTAACCTGTTTAATAAAGTTAAGAGTAGTATTCGACGCCTCCACAAAAACAATATGTTTTTATTTGGTGATCGACTGTACACTGGCCTAGACCTACAAATGATATATTCTGTTATAGTGGATTGGCGAGGGCATAGACTGGTTATTATGGCGGTACCAAGAAAATGTATAGGCAAATTTTGGTCCGTCCTAGCGATGCGGAGAATGATATGGAGGAGAAGATTGGAAGTTAATGGCTTATAGATTTAATACTGTAACCTATGGTACTGTTCCAGAGCCTTCTTTGGTAATGAGAACCATATTAAAATTGGTAGAGGATGAAAAGGATAGGTATCCTAAGGCATCTCGATAAAATATTAAGTATACCTATTGCTTTGTATTAATTTATACCTATGTAGATGATATCATCAATAGTGCAGATGATCTAGGAGATGCAATGGTTTTTCACAATGAGATTATCAAGTTGCTAATATGTTGAGGATTTACCTTTAAGAAGTGGGGTCGTCAAATGATCCAATGATTTTGGTCAACATTGTGGAAGAATATTGTGCGCAAAAGATCACATTTGAACGATCCAAGGTATAAAGACATTGGGTTTAGGATGGATCTAATGTGAAGATTATTTTTTATAAGATATTAGTCATTTGAAAAAACATCGGTTACTACCAAATGAAAAAGCTTTCCTTCATTGCAAAGTTATGTAATTCCTTGGAATGTTTGCCGCCTGTCCTTGCTACATGAAAAATTATTATTCAAAGGCTATGGATAGCAAAATTACAATGGAATGAACTGAAAGATTAATCTTTAATTGAATCATGAAATAATTTCAGAAGGGAATTGAAATTTGTGGGAAGCATAAGAATACCCCGATGGTTGGCTCTCGGGAGGAATACCCGGTGAATACATTTGCACGGATTCGGTGATGCCTCTGAAGATGCATTTGCGGCAGTCATTCATATAAGAATTCCCACTGATGATGGTGTCAGTGTTAGACTATTGGCATCGAAGACTAAGTTGGTTCCCATTTGGATGATGTCAATTCCACGCTTAGAATTGTGTGCAGTTCTTTTGTTGACCAAACTAGTGAAATATATAATGGAAGAATTAAATATTGAGGTGGAGAGTGCTACCTGTTGGTCATTATATCATTATATATTTTTTTTTAAATAAAAAGGCATATTTTGGATCAAAATACCATTTATTTTACCAATATGTATACCTTTAACAAGGTGTTATAACATTTTAAAGTGTGTCAATAACAAACTCAGCGCCACATAACATCAATAGAATTAAGTTTAAAAAATATTTTTGCTTATATATATTCAATGGGGAGAAAAAAATGATATATATATTTATATTATGGACAAAATAAATTTTGTAAAATAAGTAAAATAAATATGTGAATATTTTGAATATTAACAATAACGCCTATTTTATATTTACAAATATTTGTACTATGTGTTAAAGATTTTTTATATAAAAATAACAGATAGTATATAAAAGAAATTCTGAACTAATTTTTTTTATCGAAAACACTAAGCGCATAAAATGTTTTATTTTTATATAAAAAATATTTTTACACATAGTACAAATATTTGTAAATATAAAATAGACGTTATTGTAAATATTCAAAATATTCACCCCCTTATTTTACAAAATTTATTTTGTCCATAATATAAATATATGTAATAATATGTTGAAGTTCTGGTTGACTCTTGTAGAACCTCGTCGACTCTCGCTATAAGTTGTGGCAACCGAGGGTCAAACCTGTAGTAACCGAGAGGGACAGTCAGGGCGTGGAGAGTTTTCCAGTACCTCTCTGCACCTTGTAGGACCTTTAACAGTTCTCACAGGGTACAGGCAGTCGTGGTCGAGGCAGAGTGGAAAAGCTTGGGAATGTCCACACACACAAAAACGAAGCGACACAGTTGTAGAAGGAAAGTTCCTTGAATAGATAAAAAGGCGAGCCAAAAGCAAAGATGGAGATCGAGAAGGTTTCTTACTGTTTTACATGGTCGATGAGTTGGTGACAACCGGCGACACGCGGATGGGGAACTCACTGGAACTGAACTGACTGCTGTTGCTACGGGCCTTTTTATACTACGAGAATTGGGTCATGCACGTGTCACACGTGTCGATGGACACCGGACACTGGCGACGGTCTGTCGGCTTCCAATCTATCTTTAGAAGTTACTTTGTAATTCTCTCAATCTTGCTTTTAACTCAGCTTTTAATCTATTATATAGTTTTATTTATTCATCCTCAGTACATTACATATGGTGATGCAAGGAGACATGTCAATTATGCGTATAATTATTTATAGATTTGCAATTAGTTCTATATACAACATGACAATCTTGTTATACGTATTACATAATATAGGGTTATTGGTTTAAATTATCATAGATGGGCCCCGGGAGTGAAAGGGTTTATCCGGGTTTAAGCGGGTAAAGCCTCTCTAACACAGGTAAGTAATTAAAATTTCTTTTAATTAATTAAAACTGTGAGGGTAAAGGGCTATAACAAGATGTTTATTTGGCTATATCTGAAAATTATAAAAATAAAACTTATGTTTAATTTAAAAGTTATGATATTCATTATAAAAGAGAACTGTAGATAAAACCTTTGTTTGCTAAAAAATAATGATGATAAAAAATGATGTTCTAAAATATTGTTGGCGGGCGTTGGAAAGGGTTAGGGGTTGAAGAATATGCAATTGTAAGTGTTGCACAGACAATCAAATACTGAGATCCAGGTGCAAAGCGAGGATATAGACTTGTGCGTCTTCCTAGGCAATGTTTTACCTGCGATCCTGTATAAGGTTACAGTGCTTTGTCACAATTGTAGGGTTATTGGGTTGAAAAGTTGTTGAAGAAAAGACTTAATATGATTGAAAGGGATGGTAGAGCCATGCGATACGTAGAATTGTTGTAGCGACAGTAGGTGGTCTGACTTGACTTGAAATCAAAGGTTGATTGTGGTCCGCAAGAGTTGAAAAAATTGAAAGTTGGAAAAAGTGAACGCTTTGTGCATGCGTTGGTGATGTGCTCTGCGGATGATTGAAATAAACTTTTGAAACGTGTTCAGACCAAAAGTCGAGACTTGTACTTCTGGGGAACTGTGTTCAAAGAGTTTGTTGAATTAAGAAATCAAAAAGAAAAAATGTCAAGCAGTACTGTCGTTTCTATGATGGTTTGAAGCAATGGCTGAAATAGGTAGTGAAAAAGTATAGGGAAGTGATTAGTAAGAATTTGATTGTTGAAAACGATTGTTGTATGCCCGATAGTTGCTGATAAATAAACATTGTCATATAATAAAGTTACTTAAACAAAAATATAGTGAATAAAAAGATAAAAATATGAGTGCGGATAAAAAAAAAGTATAAGTGGATAAGATCAAACATGTAATATAAAAAAGATATAATAATGAATTAGTAAAATATAAAAGATATAATAATGAATTAAAAATGATTATTGAAAGAATTAAATGTTTTGTCACACTAAAATAATATCATGAAAAATAAAATTGTTAAAATAAAGTTGTTAAAATAATGTTGGAATAAAAATTTGATTATATAATTGAAAAGTAAAAAAAATAAAAATAATTATTCAAGATTTTATACAAAGTTATAATATAATTAAAGGTTATTAATGATTAGATAAATGTTAAGTAGTGAAAAATGGAACAAAAATTGTCTCTTTTGAAGAAAAGTTAGAAGAAAACAAAAATATTCGTTCCTGACAATAAAAAGGAACATATTCACACAATGTCTAGGTGTAGGTCCAAGATTATTGGTGTCTTTAGTTTGACCTACGGGGAGGCAATGTGGTCCTATGTCGCTTTGGTCCGGTCTGAGAAGTTGGTCTTTGCCAGATCTTCCCGATTATATTATGTGAGACCAGACGGGGAGCGATCTTGATCCCTAAAATGATGTCAGTGTAGTGGAAGAGGGGACTTTGGATACATGAAGTGTGTAGTGCATGTCTTAGGCGCTAAAAAGATTGCAGAGCGTTTTTTGCAGTTGGTCTGCAAAATTTTTAGGTGAGCCTACCCAAACGCCGGCTTGTTACGTTTGGGAAAAATCATTTAAAATATTAATTTAACAGATCTTTTTTCCATGTAACATTGCGTTACATATGGAGAAATGAGAGGTTAAATCCTTTTTTATTCCCAACGAGAGAGCCAGTAATGTTGTGTATTGTTCGTATTAAAAGCGTACCCAAAAGTCATATAATTGAATGATTGACAGTGAAGAGTGTTGAAGATTGGAATATTGTCGTGGCGATGGGCGCCATTTTGGAGATTTAATTGTCCTTTTAGGAGGGTATAATATGGTGTCTGTTGTGTCTCTACACTACACCAGGTCACCGAGATCCACTAGGTCTGAGATAAAATCTTTATTCGCTCATAACACTAATCTGACTGAATATTTACAATTTAATGATACATATATATACATAAAAATAATTAACATAATAACAACAAACAAACACTATGCAAAACCTTATTTGCATATCTCGACAATTTATCTAAAACATAACTATTGTTATGCAAAACACCACATCTTCTCACCCCCAATTTGTTACACGATCTTTAAAGTATTCGGGGAGTCTCCGGTTTCTTATTGGTCTACTTGGCCCAGGTGTTTCCTCCAGCCTTGGTGGGTCCCTCCTGATCGGCATAGTATCCAGGAAGCTCCTGTTGTCCGCATTGGAAGCTGGTCTCGGGGCACCGAGGCGAAAAGTGGGAAGTCCACGCCGGGGTTGCCGTACACGCTCAGCCCATCACCCTCACTGTACATGCCCTCCCCACCGTTCATGTAACCCGCGCCCATTCCATTAGCTCCGCTCATCATTCCATTGGCGGTTCCATTCATAGCCGCGGCCATTCCATTACCGTTCATCGCAGCGGCCATACCATTTCCATTCATTACCTCATTGATTTGACTACACTGTCGCCATAATTCATCCATTCAAGACCAATTCCAATCTGGTCAAAAGCCTCCCTTCCAATCAGATTTGGGCCCGGACCTTCGATCACAAGAAATTCCATTGTGATACTTCTTTTGTTTACTTTTACGTCAGCTTTTATTTTACCCAGAATCGATAACCTCTGCCTGTTCCATTGCACCAACTTGGTATAATCCTTCTCTATTCTAGGCCTTTCTGACTTCACCCAAGTTCTTATATACGTCTTCTCAGAAATAATATTTTTTCTTGTTCCTGAGTCAATGAGCATATTCATATCTCGACCGCTAGTCCGTATTTTTACCATATAATTCCGCATGTTACTGGTGTCCTTCACTTGATTTATATTAAAAAGGCCATTAGTTGCCTCTGCCTCCTCATCTATCGAGCAGTTATTATTACGATCGCTCCTCCAGTTCCCGTTCTTACAGACCCTAGATATATGCCCTAACTTCTGACATTTAAAACATCTTTTCTCTTTAAAGAAACATTGCTCTTCTCTGTGGTTTGTATATCCACAGCGGAAACATTTAAAAATCTTCTCATTCCTCCGTCTCACCTTAAAAGCTCTTCCCATTACATTAATTTCTTCCTGAGGTTTTCCGTCTTTAATTTCTGCAACGTTCCTTACCGCAGCCTCATGTGCCAATGCCATCTCTTGAGCCACTTTAAATGTTAGCATACTGTTCATTAACAGCATTGATTGTATCTCTTCGTTTAGAATGCCGCATACTAGGGCATCACGCAACCTATCTTCCACATCAGGGAATTCACACTTCTCGGCAATTTTCTTTAGAGCTGTTATAAATTCAGATATTGTTTCATTTGGCATTTGAAGCCCTTTCGCAAATTTAAACCGCTGCACTATTATATTTGGCGTCGGATCAAAATATTTTTTTATCCCTGCTACTATCTCCTCCCATTCTGTTTCCAATGGATTCTTGGGAGAGGTCAACGTCCGTATTAAATTATACGTTTCTCTTCCACATAGCGAGAAAAATGTTGCCTTCTTCTTATCAACCTTTACTATATCATTCGCTATGCAATAGGATTCGAAGCGCTCTAAATAACTTGAGATTTCATTTCCATTGTTTGGGTTGAATTGTTCAATGTTCATCATTGTTCGCTCACTTTCATTCACTTGTGTATAACGTTCTTTACTCGTCGCCACTGTTGTGTCTCTACACTACACCAGGTCACCGAGATCCACTAGGTCTGAGATAAAATCTTTATTCGCTCATAACACTAATCTGACTGAATATTTACAATTTAATGATACATATATATACATAAAAATAATTAACATAATAACAACAAACAAACACTATGCAAAACCTTATTTGCATATCTCGACAATTTATCTAAAACATAACTATTGTTATGCAAAACACCACAGTGTCATTTACAGGATCGATAACCTTATAAAAATAAGACTTGCTATAAAAGGGATTTTATATAACTTTCCTATCCGTTTTAATCTGGTGGACACGAAAGTCTAGTATACCGGTGTGCCAAGGTACAGGCGTACTGAAACTGGAGGTGTCATTTTAACATGGCGGCTGTAACTGGTGTCCATATCCTTTGATGCCGACCGACGCAGCTGTTGTTTATTGATGTTGGCGGGCGTTGTGAGTCACCCTGCTGGCTGGAAGAAACTCTCTCTACCTCCACTGTGGTAATTTGTTTCTAGCCTAATTGAAAATACTGGGATTTAAATGTAAAAAAGGCTGTGAGCTTGTAGGCGGTATAATTCGGAATAGTTGCGTCTCGAAGATATCTGGAGTCAAATGATTGAATTCAATGAAATATACATCTTGAGGCAATTGCTGTGGGTGTTGAACGAATCGGGGCTGTGGAGGTGTTATGTACAAAACATCCTCTGTGTAATATTTTAATTTATTGACATGTATGGTGTCACTGTCTCTATTGAGAGGCTGATTTGGGCGATCTATTCGAACGACATTGGGTGAAATTATTTCAATTATTTTGTAGGGTCCAGTAAAATATGGTGCTAATTTACCTGTGTCGGGATGTCTGTAATTTTTTACCAAAACAAGATCATTCTCTTCGAAATGTGGTGTTCTGTGCTGCTTATCAAATGTTTCTTTATCTTTTTTATGTTTATTTTGAGTACGAGAGCTTGCTATCTCTCGAGCTATATTTATTTCGGGGTATGGGTTAAGATGAGTTCTTAGATCTGGGGGGATAACATTGAACATTAAGTAGGTAGGTGGAAAACTTGTGACAGAATGGGGTGTGTTATTGTACGTCTGAGTGACGCGTTTAACTAGTTGAGTCCAGGAAGCTTTTGGATTTTCTAGATAAGCTAGTCTGAGCTTGCCTGTAATGGTCGCATTTAAGCGTTCTATTAAACCGTTTGCTTGTGGGTTATTGCTGGTAGTTAGTAGAGGTTGTATACCATGCATTATTAGAAATTTACGGAATTTTTCTGAGGTAAAAGCGGGCGCTCTGTCAGATAACAGATGTTTTGGAGATCCTTGCTGTAGTACAGTCTTGAGGGTTTGAATGTACGTTAGGGTACTGGTGGACTTCGATGGAAAGGTCCAAGCATATCGCGTTAAATGATCCACTATTACGTGTAGATAGGTCTTGGAGTGTCCATATTTCGAAAATCCAGCTATGGTATCTATAGAGATTAAGTCGAATGGTTGTTGAGGTGGTGGAATTTGTCCGAGGGCACCATAGGGTTTACCTTTGGGCCTTTTAATGATTTGGCAGGTGTGACACGACCTGACAAATTTTTCTATAGATTTAGAGATACCTTTCCAGTAGTACTGGGTAGTAATTATGCGGGTCATCTGAGAGATGCCTGGGTGGTTATATTCTTGGTGAACTTTGTTCATGAGAGTATGTTGCAGGGTTTCGGGAATTATTATTTTAGTTACACCTTTTCGGGTAATGGTATGTAAGCCGTTTGTATCAATGTTGAAGGGGGATTCTGTTGGTTGATGCTGTTTTATAATATCAGTACTGATAAATCCTACAAAGGGGTTTCTTGAGAGTAAATCTGCCTCACACTGTTGACTGCCTTTGATGTAGTGTATTTCGTAATTATAGGTAGATAGTCTCAGGCTCCATCTAAATAGTCGGCCTGACGGATTTTTTATAGTTTTAAGCCATTGTAAAGCTTGGTGATCTGTGTATATGGTGAATTTTATACCGGTGAGGTATATTCGGAATTTGTCTACACTTTCGACGATGGCGAGGCACACGAGTTCGGAAACGGTGTAGTTTCTCTCATGTGCTCTAAGGGCGCGGCTAAAATATTGCACAGGATGTATTTGTCCGTCTGGATGTACCTG
This sequence comes from Cordylochernes scorpioides, assembly GCA_030710605.1. Classification (NCBI taxonomy): domain Eukaryota; kingdom Metazoa; phylum Arthropoda; class Arachnida; order Pseudoscorpiones; family Chernetidae; genus Cordylochernes; species Cordylochernes scorpioides. The sequence continues at coordinate 63,498,617 of CP092871.1, read as the reverse complement.
TTTGAGTATGCCGGCAATCCCTTGGGTGGATGCGTCGCAATAAAGGCGGCATGGTAAACCGACTTGATACAAGTGTAGTACTGGTTTACTGGTTAAACTCTCTTTGAGAGTGGTGAAAGCTTGTTGACAGTCTGGGTTCCAATTCCATTTTACATCCTTTTTAAGTAGTTTATTTAAAGGTGCTCGTAAGCGGGCATAATCTGCTATAAACTTATTATAAACGTTTACTGCTCCTAAAAATGATTGTAGTGATTTTTGATTGGTAGGTGGTTTGATGGCATTTATGGTATCAAGGTTGCGCGTCTGTGGTGCATAAGTACCTGCGGTAACAGTGTATCCTAAGAAATCTATATTTGTTTTGAAAAATGAACATTTATTATAATTAAGTTTGATGTTTTCGTGTTGACACACTGTTAGAAATTGTTGTAGGTGTTGTAGATGATCCTCTAAGGTGTCAGAAAAAATAATGAAATCGTCGAAGTAATGGGTAACAAAATTTAGTTTATATTTTTGCATGACCTGGTTTATGGCACGATGGTATATCTGTGGTGAATTTTTAAATCCGTAAGGAAGTCTACAAAATTCGTACTGACTATCTAACGTCACGAAAGCTAGTAGATTACGTGAGTTAGGTTCTATTTCCACTTGCCAATATGCGGATGCTATATCTACAGAAGAGTAGTATTTGGCTTTTGATAATTTGTCAAGAATGGTTTCTATTAAGGGTAAAGGATGTACGTCTGGAGCGATGATTTCATTAAGTTTTCTGTAATCAATACAGAAACGTTTCGTTTGGTCACGTTTGGTAACAAGCGTTATGGGACTGGCATAAGGTGAAACTGACGGGGCAATGATTCCATATTGGAGCATTTGTTCTATTTGGGTTTGTATTTCTTGTTGGTCGTGTAGTGGCACTCTATATGGGCGTAATGCTATTATTTTATCTGTGGTGGTATTGATTTTTACCGGTGGTATGTTCAATTTGGGCACTTTGTATTTATTAGTAGAGAACACTTGTTTAGAATTCATATAGAATTCGGTGGAGTTCGTGTGGACAATGTTCTAACTGAGGTGCCGCATTAGAAGGTATAGAAATCTCAGTATCATAGGTAGGAGAAATAGTGGGTGAACATATAATTGGGGTAGAGTCCGCCACGTGTAAACAGGACTGGTGCGAGGGGAAAGTGGTAAACATATCAGTTTCCCTCGGTTGAGTGGGACATAAATCCTGTTTGCACTTGGTGAACTTATAGACATTCGTTGGGAGAGCATCATTATTTTGATAAATTTGGAGATTATTAAAATCTATAATTAATTTAAATATTTTAAGGCTATTAATAGATAAAATACCAAAAGGTAGTGAAGCTTCTACTATAAAAAATTTTAGTTTTTGGGTGAGGTTACCGATTTTAAGTTTTAAAAAAATATATCCAAGGGTATTTACATTGTGGGATATTGCATTTATAGTTAAACTGTACTGATGGATAATAATTTTATATGGTAATCTATTTTCTCTGGTTCTTAAAATATCTAAGTTAAGTAGGTTTATAGATGCTCCCGTGTCTATTAAAAAGGGCAAGTTTACATTTGGTGACAATTCAGTCCATATTATTAATTGTTCAACAAAAATAAGTTTCAGGTTTTCCTACCGTTGAGCTGCTCGCGGGGCTTGCAGAGTCGTCTTGGCTTGCAGCTTGGACTTGGGGAACATGGCTCGGAGGTTGGACCTTGGGCTGGGTGTGGGTACCACGTTTTGGTACAGTGGTTGTGTGTGGTCGGGCGCTGTAGACTGGGCGTGTTTGGTCCCGTGGGAACCGTTGTTCACACTGGGAGTGCCAGTGCATGGCATTGCAATACTTGCAAGGAGAGGGGGGAGATGTAACTGGGTACGTTACACGTGATGGCCGCTGGTTGTTGTACCGCGGTGGTGGGTTGTGGTAGGTGGGGTGTGGAGCCTTGTCTACTTGGCGCTGGTTCACTGCACTGGTGGCACACTGAGTTATTCTTGACACTAGGTCGAACCATTCCTTAATGATGTTTGGCTGCACAGTTGCGACTAATCGCTGGTCTGCGACGGGTAGTCCGTCGGTCAGAGATTCAATTAAAATGTCGGCGGGTAGGTCGAGTTTCATACCCATAACCGTTTTGTTTTGGTAGTAGTTTTCAAGGGACATTTGGGGTGTCAATTTGATTGCCAAAAAGCATGCAAACGACGCTTCTGTCGTTGCTGGGAATAAGTCTATCAATCTCTGGCGGGCTTCAATATAATATAACCTATCTAACCGTAGGCTTCGGAAATATTGGAGGGGCTTACCTTGTAGGTAGCAGGGTAATTTGCGTAGGCGATCTGTGTAGGTCAGTTCAGTTCGGTCTGCTTGGGCATCGAAGTTGTCGAAAAAGCTTTGGGCTTCAAAAGTACCATCGTATGGACTTACGTCTATCTCCCTAGGAGATCGGGCTACCAGTAACTTACTCAGGGCATCGGCGATCTGTGTCAGCGGGTCTGCGGAGGTATCTTGGGGCGGCGACGTTTCCTCCTCTTCCAATGTCGTCTCTTGTTTGGGGATAGTTTGTTCGGCTGTATCGTTGGACGGGTTGGTTTGCTCCTCCATCTTGCTTCTTGGCTCTTTTCTATCTGGACAGTCTTTTTACCTTCTTCGTTGTGGTCTCCTTCGTTGTGGTAATCCTGTCGACTCTCTGTAATAATATGTTGAAGTTCTGGTTGACTCTTGTAGAACCTCGTCGACTCTCGCTATAAGTTGTGGCAACCGAGGGTCAAACCTGTAGTAACCGAGAGGGACAGTCAGGGCGTGGAGAGTTTTCCAGTACCTCTCTGCACCTTGTAGGACCTTTAACAGTTCTCACAGGGTACAGGCAGTCGTGGTCGAGGCAGAGTGGAAAAGCTTGGGAATGTCCACACACACAAAAACGAAGCGACACAGTTGTAGAAGGAAAGTTCCTTGAATAGATAAAAAGGCGAGCCAAAAGCAAAGATGGAGATCGAGAAGGTTTCTTACTGTTTTACATGGTCGATGAGTTGGTGACAACCGGCGACACGCGGATGGGGAACTCACTGGAACTGAACTGACTGCTGTTGCTACGGGCCTTTTTATACTACGAGAATTGGGTCATGCACGTGTCACACGTGTCGATGGACACCGGACACTGGCGACGGTCTGTCGGCTTCCAATCTATCTTTAGAAGTTACTTTGTAATTCTCTCAATCTTGCTTTTAACTCAGCTTTTAATCTATTATATAGTTTTATTTATTCATCCTCAGTACATTACATATGGTGATGCAAGGAGACATGTCAATTATGCGTATAATTATTTATAGATTTGCAATTAGTTCTATATACAACATGACAATCTTGTTATACGTATTACATAATATAGGGTTATTGGTTTAAATTATCATATATATATATGTAGAAATTAAACTCTTTAAAAACGATCATTAAAACAATAATAAACAATAAGAGGAGCTTCTTGTGTAGACTTCTTTATTACCGCAAGCTTTCGAACAGAACGTTCTTCAACGGGCGTGGATAGTAAAAACGTACTAACATGCTATTAGAGGAGAAAAACTAATATATACACCAATAAATTTACATATTGAAGAGATAATAGCGTAAAAAGAGAATAAAACATAAATATTTAAAATGAAATTTACATAATACAAACGTGACGACTAAAAAATAAGCAATAAACTTGAAAGAGACTAAAAACTAAGGTAAAACTATTATTAAAAATTATTATTAAAACGGCGACATCCCTACCCAAAAGAACAAAGAATAAAACAGTATATGGAAGTTAAAATCTACCAGACCAAGGCAGGGGAAAGGGAGGGTCTCACCCAGTGCTGCCACAATCTTTGAGATATAAGAGGGGGGGGGGTGAAAGACAAGCTATTTATAAAGTATCTGGTAAATGTCTGGGAGGTCTATTTTACGGTTACAACTATTGTTTTGTGTGGAAATAATAGATTCTAGGCAGAGTCGGTGATATTTGTTATGTATATGCCGGTATTTAACTTGAGGATGGTCGAGATCAAAACTATGGCCTGTTTGTGCTATATGCGTGAAAATTAAGGATTTAGGATCTTTATTGCGGATGTGCGGATTTCAGAGCACAGACGTAACATCCGCAATAAAGATCCTAAATCCTTAATTTTCACGCATATAGCACAAACAGGCCATAGTTTTGATCTCGACCATCCTCAAGTTAAATACCGGCATATACATAACAAATATCACCGACTCTGCCTAGAATCTATTATTTCCACACAAAACAATAGTTGTAACCGTAAAATAGACCTCCCAGACATTTACCAGATACTTTATAAATAGCTTGTCTTTCACCCCCCCCCCCCCCCCCCTCTTATATCTCAAAGATTGTGGCAGCACTGGGTGGGACCCTCCCTTTCCCCTGCCTTGGTCTGGTAGATTTTAACTTCCATATACTGTTTTATTCTTTGTTCTTTTGGGTAGGGATGTCGCCGTTTTAATAATAATTTTTAATAATAGTTTTACCTTAGTTTTTAGTCTCTTTCAAGTTTATTGCTTATTTTTTAGTCGTCACGTTTGTATTATGTAAATTTCATTTTAAATATTTATGTTTTATTCTCTTTTTACGCTATTATCTCTTCAATATGTAAATTTATTGGTGTATATATTAGTTTTTCTCCTCTAATAGCATGTTAGTACGTTTTTACTATCCACGCCCGTTGAAGAACGTTCTGTTCGAAAGCTTGCGGTAATAAAGAAGTCTACACAAGAAGCTCCTCTTATTGTTTATTATTGTTTTAATATATATATATCAATTTTTTTCTCCCCATTGAATATAGGCAAAAATATTTTTTAAGCTTTATTCTATTGACGTTATGTGGCGCTGAGTTTGTTGTTGACACACTTTAAAATGTTATAACACCTTGATAAAGGTTGGCGTTCAGCTAACTGGAATATTGATAAAATAAATGATATTTTGATCCAATATATATGCCTTTTTATTTAAAGATTTATTTATGGATTGCTCTATTTTCAAAATATATTTTTTGTTACCAATTTTGATTAGGTTTAAATCAAAATTAGTATACTTACAATAAACCTATTTTAAATATAATGTAGATACTTTTGATTAATTTGGTGGCAATGACCTTAGCAGGACAGTGCGCTTTGTTGTTATAGTTGAATAAAGTTTATGTAAAAAGAGCGGAGTAGTTAAAAATGTTGCTCTGACACTTGTCTTCTCATTTTCTTTATGCCAAAATATATGTTGGTGACTCAATAAGGGAAAGAGAGAGATTTAGAAAAAAAAAAATAATAATAACTTTTAATAGAAAAAAGGTAGTTTTTGTATAGAAGGGGAATTGATGTAACTTGAGATTGGCACACAAGTAGCAGGCATGCTAGGCCACCTGTTGGGAGGCCATGTGGGGATGGCGGAAGACCAAGTTGGTGGATTGGACCTCAACCTCCTCAATTATCCACCGGCGGTTGATGCGGCACTCCGGACCGCACTTCCCAGAGCCACAGTTCCTACAGGGGAAGTGGCAGCCAGGGCAGGCCAGGTCCAGGCAGTCACAGAGGTCCAGTCCTGTCCCAATGTGTACTCCTACTTCATTGTGGAGGCAGGTGTGCCTCTTCCTGTGGAGGACCACACCAACTTTGTTTGGGTTTGAGTATCATCTTGATGTATTTAGGTTAAAATGTTTCAGAAGAGTTTCTTTAATGTGAGGCAATCTTATCTCTGCATGAGCATCTTTGTCCTTCAGGAGGACTACCATTAGACTAGACTAGTCTTTATACCCATTGAAAAGCAGAGATGCCCCAACTCATGCAGTTAAGTTAGAGAAACTCCTTTACTCAAAGTTTTTATTTAAAACTTTACTTCAGTTAAATCTTTACTATCATTACTTCAGTTAAACAAAGCCCATAAAGATGAACAGATATTCATTAATTACTTTCCTTCAGCATTGGAGTACAGTAATACCTGACTTATGCAAATTCATTGCTACCAGGTCCTTGATTCTTTCATGTCACTTGCTCTCTTTAGAGGTTATCTTGCTCTCACAAGCAACATGTAGATTATGATTGAGGAAAGCTGTTTTCTGCTATAGGTTTTGTAAACTAAAAAAATAATGCCAAGTAGTATACTATAGTAGACTAAAAAAATATTTGACCAAGTTATTTTCATTAGTCCTATCAATCGCAAAATTATGGCTATGACTATATCCACCTTTTAAAATGCTAAACCTGTACCCTATTCACCCTATCATGTAATATTATATCAGATATAAAGGTCGGTCAATGTGGAATGCTATTTAACCCAGTTCTCCACAATTTTCATTCCCATTCATTCTTCAAGGTGTGACCATCCAGTATGGTCTCAATATCATTGTATATCATCACCAAACAAATAATATTAACCTCCTCAGCAATCTGAGCTTCGAAGTAAAAATCTAATGAGCTCATTGGACTAGATGATAAATAAATAGCATTACTTCTTTAATCCTAGGTTGCATGCACAGAGTTAAAAATTTGCTGTCATTTTCTACAGTTGTCCATTCAAAAATAACTGGTTAATAATCACAAAACTTTCAGTAGATTCCTAATTCATGGGGTTACTCCAGCTAGCTTTTTTTTTCTTTGTAACTATATATTTCAAATAATCTCTAGAAATATGAAGGCTATCCCTCTCCCCCATCAAAATGTATGCAAAAACTATGCACCATCTATTGATCATCTCTGTAATATAGGTCAGTGACAAAGCCACAACATCAGCATAAACAAATTCAGGATGCCCACCTGGAGACCATGTTTTAGGTAATGGTCCTTGTCAGTTTAGGATGGGCTGGGGCCACTGAGAGTGCCATCAGAAACATTTACTTACCAGAATATTTCAATAATGACAGAGAAGAAGTTTTAATGGTCACAATAATGTAATGTGGAAGAGAATGGGAAACCTTTACATTCCCAAATATGACTTCTGATGCTACAAGTACCATGGAGACATGATGACAGATAGGGAAGATCAACATCACAGGTGCCTGTCTATAGGAATGAACTTGAGCAGATATCCATTATGCAGGTAAACTTACCTTACAGGCTTTTTCTTGCTCGTGACCACTTTGCGGGCCTCACGCTGGCTCTGCAGGGGGCTCCAGTGCTTGAAGAAGGTGCTATTGTCCCCCAGATCCAATCTCCTGAGTTCCTTCAAGTCCTGTACAGGGGCATCTTGCTACCTCCTTTCCAGCCATATATGTATTGCACAGAAACATTTACCACACACATCCAAAATGAGCTGAAGTCTTCTTTCTTATCCCAGCATCTAAACAATGTATGCTTGCTGTTGATTAAAAGAATCTAAAGCACATGCTGTGGTAGTCCAACTTAGCTTCAGATGAGGTTGCTCCTAAATGGAGAACCCTAGCTGCCAATCCTAATATGTAGCTGTTGGTTGGAAGTTACTTTTAATGGCGGAATATAATTTTTCCATTTATCATCGAGTTTTGGTGGCTTTTTATAGGTCTAGCCTCACCAATGGCTAGCTTACCACATCATGTCTAGTTGTTAGTCTAAGACTGCTTATTTATAAATATATATTTACTGCTAATTACCATATCTGACGGCCAATCCCTCATCAGCCACTTGGTAGGATTCACCATTAAGGTATCTGGAATACAATCAAACATATTTAATTCAACAACCCGAGGGAAAGGTGCTTCCTGTTGAATTAAGTAGGTTTTGAATTAGTCTCTGTTAAGTAGATAACTTGGTTGGGATTTGAAAACCAGTTGAATTATTAAAGAAGTTGTTGGATACTGTTAATCAATTATCCTGTAAATAATTTCTAAATTCAATCTTTATTCATGAAAAAATAATATTAAATATCTCTAAATGCAATTATTGTATTATATAAAATATATATTTTAATAAATAAATTAAATATTTCTATGAAAATAATTCTATTAATAATAATCATAATCTATCACTTTACTACATTATTTTAATTCAAGTCAATTCTTTGTAAACCCAGATAGTTGAGGACTTCTTTACGCTCCAGGAACCTGGGTTATTTAAATAAATATATTTTCCTAAATTACTCAAAAGAACTCTAAAAAATCTTAATCAAGAACCTCTTTTTGGTTTTAATAAAACTTAAATCTAAATCAAGTCTTTTAATAAAAAATCTGATTCAATTCAAAATCAATTCAAGTGGCCAATTGTTTTTTTTTTTTTGCTTATCCCTAGTACACATGGTACAGGCCATGATAATCATGATGGGTAGAAGTAGGCGACTGCTTTTACTGTAAGTGCACCACATGTCTACACATGTGAAAAGCTGGGCCAATTGCTTCTTTATATTATTTATTGAACAATCAAGCCACAACATTTTGGTTCCTCAAGACAGATATATCAAGAATTTTGAAGTAAGAGTAATTCATAATCAAATCTGAAAGAAGTAGAGCCAACAGAGAAATATTTAATCACAAAAGCAATAACATCTACATCAGCAGTGGATGTCTCTATTACAATCAAAACTCTATTATTTAAAAGACATTACAGAGGAGGAAAGACATGCATGCCTTTTGAAAACAGACATCCATAAAGGACTTTAAAAGATCTTCATGATTCTTTTTAAATAATATTTTTAAAACATTCTTTTTATTTTCCATAATAATTTACTTTCAACTGCTATTATTCAATTATATAAAAAATTTATTTGTAATTATTTATGTTTCAAAAATATCGATTAATTTCATTTTGTCCCTGACACTAAAAGTTATTCATTAAAATATAAAAAGTACAATTATTTCAATTAACCATATTAATTTATATAATAAAGATATATATATATATATATTTAAATATATTGCTTTAGAGAGTTAGATGATTAGCTAAACTAACTTTAATTCAACCGTTCCTTTAATTCAATCGAAAGCTCCATATTAAAAAAAAATAAAAGAAAAAATTAAAATTAACTTAATATTTTCAAAATATGCTCCTCCTGCCTCTATTGTTGAGGTATAGGAGATAAAATCATATTTTGAAAGATTCCTCAAGGTTGCCTCTGATTCAGCTTGTATCATATCAACATTGTCTAATTTCCTCCTTTTAACTTCATTTTCATTTAACCTCATTTTTAGGATAGAGGAAAAAGTCATTGGAGGCTAAGTCAGGAAAATAGGGTGGATGAGGGAACTGTGTTATTGAATGCTTGGCCAAGAACTGCAAATCAACATGAAGTATACAGTCATTGTTTTGCCATCTTTCAGGTCTTTTATGGTGCACTGCCTCCCTTAAACGCTTCATTATCCCCAAATAAACTTCTTTATTAATTGAATGTCTAAAAGGAATAAATTCATGTGGTGAACCAAACCGTTAATATCGAAAAATGTAACAAGTAATATCTTAACTCTCTGGCAAAGGCTGGAGCGTCCCAGTAGCACTTTTTTTTTTTTCAATTTAAAACAAAGCCTAATGCAGATTCTCTGCTCTTTGAAAACAGCCATTTTGAAAATAGAAATAGGAACTATACAAGGAGGTTGTTTTATTATTTTTAGATCAGCGCCTTGAGACTCGTGCTTTCAGTCAGGTGTGGTCAAATGTCCAGTATTTAACTGCATATACATTTTTTTTCTCTACTCGAAAAAAAAAAAATTAACCAGTCCAGGAAATTAATTAATGCACCTTGTATATTTTAATAAAAATAATGTAAATTGATAACACTGGGACTTTGTTTAATTTTTTTTCAGAATGTTTTATAATTAACTTTTAGAGATAGGTAAAATCGAATTCATACATTTTTGAACACAGGCACAATTTGGATTATAGATTATAAACACAAGGTCTTATTACACATTTGGTCTTATTACCTTGTGTCTACTACATTGTGTTAATTCAAGTCAATTAAATGGATATAATTATTTGTATATAACTCAATATATAACTAAAATAAAAATGAATCATAACCTTTTTTTTTGGTTCCAATAAAAACTTAAATTTGAATCAAGTCTCAATAAAAATCTAATTCAATTCTAAATTAATTCAAGTGGCCAATTGCTTCTTTATATTATTTATTGACCAATCAAGCCACAACATTATAAATCTTGGTACCAGGTTATAGTGAGGTTATTTCTCTACAGTATAACCTATTTAATTCAACCAACTTTCAACCCATATAATTCAACATTTTTTTCAAATCCCAACAGTTTTCTTTAATTTAACAAACTATAAAGCCTGATCCCTTGGAATGTTGAATTGTTTGACTGTATAAGGAAACTCAGATTCTCTGCAACGTGTCTATATTTAAAAAAAATATTTTGACTCTTCTATACAAGGATATTTATTTTTGATATAGCACAATTTGGATTATAGATTATAATACAAGAAAATATGACCTAATCCAAATAATTTAATAGTGTGTGACGTTTCGGCAACATCATTGTCACCATCAACAGACAAAAGAAAAAATGGTTTATTAAACATTTATTCTTTTGTCTGATGATGGTGACAATGCTGTTGCAGAAACGTCACACACTATTAAATTATTTGGATTAGGTCTCATTTTCTTGTATGATATTTATTTTTGTTGACTAACTAGAAATAAAAAATAAAACACACACACGCATAAAATGTTGGTCCAGGATATCATTTATGTATAAATATTGGTCCCTAAAATTATTTTTTAAAATTTACAATTGATATCTTCACTAATATTATTCCAAACCATTACTTTATTGAAAGGAATGTTAATCAATTATTTGATAGCCTGTTTTTCAAAATGTACAAACTGTGGGGGCAGGTCAATTTTCCTCATCTAATTTGTTAGGAGGTAGATATTTAAAATTGGAAAAGCTCCACTTTTCCTTTATAAATATTAACCAAGACATTCCATCTTTATTAATAGAGAGACACTTTTCTACTTTTATATATATATACTAACAGGATTTTAAAAATCAATAGAACTTCATTATAACAGCTTCCTTTATAACAGAACCTTGGTTCAAAATTCTAAAAGTCCCACCAAGTGAAGCTGTTATAATATGATTCAACTATAAATATAAATAAAAGAGATAATTTAGTACTATTAAAATACATACTGCTGCAATTTTTTCATCTTCTTTTTTCTTCGATTTATGTTCTTCATCTTTGAAATCTATAAATGTTCCAGAAATTGCTAAAATTGATTCAGGTGATTTGGATTTTGATAGTTCTTCTTTTGATATAGCTAAACTGGAAATTGTAAATGAATCTGGTGCTGGAAGTACATCTGAAGAAGTAGATGAAATTGTTTCAGATGATGGTCCTGGTGAATCAATCATGCTTACATCAAGGATTTTGATCTCATCATTCTCTGCTATTCTAATTTTTTGCATTCCGCTTAAGACTGAATCAACATTAAATGGAAGGGGATCCAACCTAATGGAAAACGGTTTTGTTTCTTTATATGCATCCTTTAATCTTACTGAATCTGATTCACTGGGGTCTAATATTGTTGGAATTGCATCTCGGCTAAGTTGACGTCTCTTTTTGCCTGAATATTGATAAGGTGTTTTCTTACGACTTTTGACGTAAATAATGTATTTTTTATCGAAATGATGGTGACAAATTTTAGCTTGCGGCTTTATTGTATTTTTATCTAATTTCAGGCTTTCGCACCATTTTTCTAATAATGCACTTTCAGGAAAGTTAAAATATGAAGAACCCAAAAAGTCTTTAAATTTACAATCTGGAATTGAGCATTTATTATTTGACATTCTTAAATTTACACAATACCCGACGACCCAAAACCAAACAAAAATAACAAAATAATAAAAGGGTAACTAGTAAAACATTTTAAAGCAAATGGACTATTTGACAACACCATTTGCCACTTATTATTTTATATTTATTTAAACTTTGATGTTTTTACATATTTAAATGTTAAACAAAAAAGTACAGACGAAATTTAAAATCATTTTTCTCCCCCATTTTATAGTAAAATTTTGTGTATATTTTTAAACATACATTTCTAGGGGAAATGGCTTATATCAATTTGGAAAATAAAAATATAAGAACTGAAATATAGGTCAAACTCCTAGTATTTGCATGTAGATCCAAATGTTAGGCGCTTTGTCACAATATAAAACCATCCCTATTTATTTTATTAATTGAACATCAATTCTTTGAAAATGAAATCAGAAAAAAATAAAGAAAAAATAATCCGAAATGCATCCATAAGCGATTATTTTATCATTATTTATATTTCTTGTTCTAAAAGCTCTATTTGTATATTTTTATTTAGAAGACTTCATGAACTGCCTTTTGAACTTAAATGATAAGCGTTGCTCTAGACCTTTTTTACTTGTCCAATTCTCTCACGTCCTCGTGGCTAGCCTGCAAGTTAAAACATGACTATATATAGAGAAGGATCTTTTAAATAATGCATCGTTATATTTATAAAAAAAAAAAATCTAAGCTAGGATGCTCTAAAGCGTTTGAAAAGTCGTTAGTATGTCTTAAATTCTATTGCGACAAATTATTTTTTTTTCGGAAATTAAATGAAATTGGTTAAAATTGTTGGGCCAGATTTTCCACCAAACAGACCCAACAAAGATGTAAACATTTACATCATATATATACACAGTGTCTCGCCGAAAGTGTTTGGTGTCCAGATGGAGACCCCACCATGGCCGACGATGCCCAAGGATCCTGGAGCCCGTTGCAGAGAGGTCCAGCGGAGGATCTACACCAGAAGCCGGACCAATCAGAGATGACTCTGGTGGTACCGTGGCCGAGATACCGGCCGACCCTCCACAAAAGGACAACAACGAGGCGGATTGAAGAATGAAGACACCAAGCTGGAGATGACCCGGGTCCTGCCCAAGGATCCTGTTGCCCAAGGATCCTGGAGCCCATTGCAGAGAGGTCCAGCGGAGGATCTACACCAGAAGGCTGGAGATGATACCTATGCCTTTAAAGTCCAGAAAGGTGGAGATGACACGAGTCCTGCCCTGTAAATAGATTCGCCAATCACCCTTTTATATGCAACGAAACGTCCAACATCATATTGCCTTTAGGGAAATTTCAAGTCCATTCTTTATTCTAAAATGAATAAAATCAATTAAATATATACCCAGATCAATTTTATTATTATCTCAAGCTCTCTTTTAAAGAGAGGAGGTTTGATTTCAAATTTCTTAAAGAAGAAATTACTTTAAATTTAAAATAAATAAATTTATATTTTATTATCCCTATTTGATCAATTTTATTATTATCTCAAACCTTTTAATAAGAATAAGCCTAATTTCGAATTTCCTAAAGTAGAAATTACTTTAAATTTAAAGATAAAATTATATATTTTATTATCCTTATTTTACCAATTTTTTTATTACCTCAAACTTTTCTTTTAAAAGAAAAGAAGAATTTTAAATTTCTCAAAGGATTAAGCATCTATATTTATTATTTCGATATTTCTTGATATAGGCTTAGCAAAATACGATGTTTATTCTTAAGGATTTCTAGTTGTTTTTGTACTCACGAAATTACTAGTTACGAAGACATCCCTTTAGATAAAAACAAATATATATTTATTCAAGGAACGACTTGTTCCATTACAATTGTTAAATCAAGCTAGCGATAAACATAACAGCAAGTTTGAAGGTAGAAGTTGGAAGTAGTGACGTCATAGTAGTGACGTGGCATCGATGATGATTAAAGTCAAAGTTTGCGTAACAATTCCCTCCTTACTTTGTCTTTATTCCCACGATGCTGAGGTTCGCCAGGTGTTTCTTCATCTGGTCTCGGGATAGGTCCTTTGTGAAGATATCCGCCTCCAGGTCCTGGGATGGCTTGTACAGAAGGCAGATGTCTCTGGATTCATAACAGTCTCTCAAGAAGTGGTACTTTCTGTTGATATGTCTACAGCGACTGCTTTGTTTAGGGCTGGAGATCCAGTTGATCAATGACTGACTGTCTGTATTGATCGCAGTTGGTTTTTCCATGAAATTCCATTCTTCCAGCTCTCGCAACAGGTTTATTATCCACTTGATTTGACAGCAGCTTTCACAAGCAGCTATCATTTCCGCTTCCATTGTGGAGAGGGCGACGAGTGGCTGTTTACTACTTTTCCAGTCAATAGTTGCTTCGCCGAGCTTCAATACATATCCGCCGTAGGATTTTCCATCATGAGTGGTCGACCAGCTGGCATCGGTGTAGGACTTCAGGATTCCAGTCTTACCTCTTTCAAATTTCACTCCTAGGTCAATTGTTCCTCGTAGGTATCTCATCATTCTTTTGATTGCTGTCCAGTGCATCTGTTTTGGTTGTCTGGAGTACTGTGAAAGTTTGCTAGTGATGTAAGCGATGTCGGGTCTGGTGTTAACAGCTAGAAACATTAGCATTCCAAGGGCTTCTTGGTAAGTGTGCTGATCGCAATTGTCATCTTCAATATGATTGTCCAAATTGATTTCTTTGGAACCTGGTGTTGGAACTTCCTTACAATTTTCCATTCCATATTTCTGCAATATTTGTTGTACATAGTGGCTTTGCTGTAGCGAAATTCCCTCCTTGTCTTGTATGATCTTGATTCCCAAAAACATGCCTTTACATGTTACATCCTTTATTTCCAGGTGATGTCTCAATTTATTGATGAATCTGTTTGAGGTATCTTCAGAATCTGAGACAGTGATAAAGTCGTCCACATATATCCCTACATAGAAGTATTTATCTTCATTTTTCCATTTAAATAGGCAAGGATCAGATTTAAGTTTTTTCAGTCCACAGTCATGAAGTACTTGACTGAATCTCTCATACCACGATCTTCCGGATTGAGGTAGACTGTAAATACTTTTGTTGAGTTTGCAAACTTTGTTTCTGTCTTGAACAAATCCAGCAGGTTGTTCCATGAATATTGTGTTTTCAATGTTTCCATTTAGATAGGCTGCTTTCACATCAAATAGTTTAATGACTGAATCTTTTGTTGCTGCCATTGACAAAATAGTCCTGAGGGTGGCATTTTTAATTACAGGGCTGAAACTTTCGTTGTAATCTCTTCCTGGTATTTGGTTGTATACCATTGCAACAAGTCTAGCTTTGTAAGTTTTGTTTTTGTTTTCTTGGTCTTTAGATATTTTGAACACCCATTTACTTTTGACAACTTTAGCGTTTACAGGTCTAGGTACCAGTTCCCATACTTGATGCGAGTACATGTTTTGTATTTCTCCAAGCATTGCGTTCTCCCAAAGTTTCTTGTCTTCGCATGCGATGGCTTCTTCATAGTCTTTCGGAATGGTTTCATTCGTAGTAGCCAGAACGTAGTCATCGAATCTTTTAGGTATTGTTCGAGTTCTTTGTGGTCTGTCTGATCCACTTGACTCTGTCTGTCTGTTGATCATGGTATCTGGTGCTGGCTCTTCAATATCAACATCTGATAGAACATGATTGTCCTGTTGTTCATCCTCCTGAATGAAGAAATATGTGTCAGTGTCCGTATTATTATCACTTTGTTTTTCTTCCGAGTTGACATTATTGTTCTCTCTGAAGTGAATGTCTGCGGTTTCAAGAATGATTCTCGCTGTGATATCAAATACTCGATAAGCTCTTCTGCATCTTGAATAGCCCACAAATATTCCTCTCTTAGATTTAGCTTCTAGTTTGTGTCTTTGATGATTCTCGAGTTTATAGAAGACTTCACAACCAAATCTCATGATGTGAGAGACGGATGGCTTTTTACCTTTCCATTTTTCCATGGGGGTAGTGTCTGGGTCATTGGTTGTGGGAGTTAGATTGTACAGATATGCAGCTGTATTCACAGCTTCTGCCCAGAAGTGTAGGGGTAATTGGGAGTCTGCCAGAAGTGTTCGGCCTTTGTCTAATAGTGTTCTGTTAGCTCTTTCAACTCTCCCATTGCTTCTTGGAGTGTACGGTGTAGTTAGTTCATGTTTAATTCCTCTGGATTCTATGAAGATTTCAAGGTTTTTATGGATAAATTCTGTTCCGTTATCTGTTTTAAGTCGTTTTAGTTTTGAGTTTAGCTCGTTTTCTCTCTTTACAATAAACTTCTTTAAAACTTCTGCTGCTGAGAGTTTATCTTTGAGAAATTCTACAAATATTCTCCTAGAAAATCCATCTACGATGGTCAAGAAATATTTACTTCCGCCCAAGGAGTTTATTCTCATTGGACCACAGAGATCGACATAAATGGCTTCAAAGGGGTAGCTTTCCTGATTGCTATCTGTGTGAACATAGGGTACTTTGGTCATTTTTCCCAATGAGCAAGCATCACATTGATCAAGGGTACCATTTATAGAGTCCAAGCCTTTTAGAAGATTGTTCTTCAAAATCAGGTCTAGTTTGTTGTCACTAGGATGTCCTAACCTTCTGTGCCATGCAGTCCTAGAATTGTCCTTTGAAATCAAGCAATGTTCGTTTGGAACATGAGTTGTTTCAGGTAAACGTGATAGGTTCAATGTGTACATGTTACCATCAAAGTTTCCTGTTCCTATTAGTTTGTCATCAGAAGAGTATATGTATGCTCCTTCAGAATTCAAAAGAACAGAGTTCCCTCTTCTTACTACGCTTGGAATGGACATTAGATTTCCTTTCAGGTGTGGTGCATGGAGGACATTATGCAGGGTTACAGCGTTGTTAAGTTTGTCCTTACCTTGTACAGTAGTTTGGATTGATCCTGATGAGGCAGATTCGATGTGTCTCCCTTCTTCCGCCACTTGTATGCTTCTTCTCTCCTCCGTCTTGTGCCTGATCCATTCACCATGGGAAGTCATGTGGCTTGTGCACGCAGAATCAATTATCCACACGTCCTGAGTTGTCGGGCGTTCCTCCCTTGTGCTTGCATGTAGTGCGTATTCTGAAGTGGAGTTTCTTCGTTGAGATGGTTCCTCCATTCGTTCTTGGATTGCTGATCTGGCCGTGTCTTTGTTTTGTTTTGGTCCTTTATGGTAGTTCCTTGTACTGGCCATGCTATTTTTGTTTGTTGTATTATTTTGATTTCCTTTGTTGTTAGGGTTGAACCAACAGTCTTTCTTGAAATGTCCTTTTCTTTTGCAAATAAAGCATGACTTTTCTTTGAATTGGTTGCCTGATGATCTGAAAGCATTTTCATGATTTTTGCTTCTGTCCTGTCTTTTCTTCTCGAAATCCAGTAGAATTTGTCTCAAGTCTGGTAAGGAGATTTCTCTGTTTATTGACAGTGCTGCTGCGATCGTGTCAAAGTTAGGTGTGAGTCCTTCAACAATGTATCGTACAAGTTCTCTTTCTGTTACAGTCTTTCCTAGCTGGGTGATCTCTTGTGCTAGTTTCTGTGCTCGTACAATATACATGTTAACATTTTCATTTGGGTTCAATTTTAGTCTGGCTAGATCCAACATTAGGTCTATCCTTTTATTTTCTAGAGATCCTTCAAACCTTTTCTTTATGTCGTACCAAATTCTTTTGGCCCTTTTATCGCCTCGAAAGATGATTGTTAAGTCATCCGAAAGTGACAATATTATTAAGCTGTATGCTTCCCGATTCTTTTTCTTCCAAATATCATATTCTAGTTTATTATTTGTAAAATCTGGCTCGTCATTAACAATTACGTCCTCGAAGAGATCTTTTGAATCTAGAATTGCTTCCATTTTCATGGACCACGTTGTATAGTTGTTTTCTGTTAACTGTTCGATTTTTGCTAAGTAATATGTATCCATTTTTTATTCAACTTTTTCTTTCTAAATTAGCGGTTAGTCCAATTATTTATTTTTCTTTTTGATTTAAATGGATCAATTGGCGGTTATTCCAATTCGCGCGCCCAAACCACGCTCTGCTACCAAATTGATATAGGCTTAGCAAAATACGATGTTTATTCTTAAGGATTTCTAATTGTTTTTGTACTCACGAAATTAATATTTACGAGGACATCCCTTTAGATGAAAACAAATATATATTTATTCAAGGAACGACTTGTTCCATTACAATTGTTAAATCAAGCTAGCGATAAACATAACAGCAAGTTTGAAGGTAGAAGTTGGAAGTAGTGACGTCATAGTAGTGACGTGGCATTGATGATGATTAAAGTCAAAGTTTGCGTAACATTTCTCTTTTAAAAATAATAATATATTATTTTTAAATTAATAATATTTATTTTTTATTATATTCTAAGAATATTATTTTTTTTATTACTCTGTAGTAAAAATTGAGGACTTACCTCGCAGCGTTATTTTTAAAAAGAACGACAGTTTTGATCAAGTTTTTGAACGGGACGCAGACGAAATGGCCGATCGGTGGGAGCGCTGGTATCCAGTAGAAACGGTATGTTAACATCTTTTCTTTGTTAATTTTGGGCTTATTTTAATGTCAGAAAGACATATTTTAACTTACTTCGATAGGTATGTAATTTTCATAATTTTTGCCCTTTGTGTGAAGCCTTAGAGTTTAATAGGAAATTAGATTTTATGTTCATTAAGTACGGCCTGCAAACGAAAGTTTGTAAGAAATTTACCAAGGTAGAACAAAGCGTCATGTTCATTATGTATTATTTGGTAGGCTTGCCAATTATGGCATGTTTTTATATGTTGAGAAAGGCATATTTATGTTTCTAATAAGTATAAAATCTCATTCTTGCTTGAAATCCTTAAACAATAAATTTTGTCCATGTAGAATTACCCATAATTGAAATTTGTACACTGAGATAACAATAAAACTTTTGAGTTATTATTATTTTAAATATGTGTGTGATACTTTTACCCTGAAACAAATTACATATTAAGTATTAAACATGGATCTTTTGTGTTTGCTATATCCTATTACGTGTGTTTCTGAGCTTTAACCCAAGTTGATATACAATTACAAATGTTCTTATGGCTAAGATAGCCGGGTACGAAGTCGAGATGCCCTCAAATGGTACGTAAGAAGAGATCTTACATTTGGCGCCCAACGTGGGGCGTGTTACTGTTGAAAATTGCAAAGCAAATTTGCATGAAGTAAACCCTACGACCTGAGATAAAATCCATGACTCTACCACGTTGTAAGCTAAATTTTTTATTACGTTAGGTTTAAATAAAAAAACGTTGTAAGCTAAAATTTTATTACGTTAGGTTTAAATAAAAAACGTTGTGAGCTAAAATTTTCATTACGTTAGGTTTAAATAGAAAAAACGTTGTAAGCAAAAATTTTTATTACGTTAGGCTTAAATAAAAAAACGTTGTGAGCTAAAATTTTTATTACGTTTGGTTTAAATAAAAAAACGTTGTAAGCTAAATTTTTTTTATGGCGTTAGGCCTAAATAGAAATTCACAAAGAAATTTAGTGTTTGATATGCTCATTTTAGTGCAATTTTTTTCCCCCATGTTTTAACGCAGACCTTGTTTAATATCCAGAAAATACGTTACAATGACGCGCATCCATGATAAGTTAAATTTTTTTTTTTTTTAAGAAAGTTACTGGTCTTTGAATGCAACGTTAAAATTTACAGCTATTTATCGCTAAGACTAAAATTTTTAATTTTTTATTATTTCCCTATGTATTCATGATAACCGTTGTCTATTCGCATGTATCATTTTTTTGTTCTTTTATTTGAAAAAAATTGTGTTGCCTAAAATTTAGTCCACTTTAGTGTATTTTTCATGCTTCAGAGCGAACTTTGCAATATACCCAAAACATACGCGTGTGTTATTTTATACTTTTTATTTAAAGTTGTCTTTCATCCACTTTAAGAATACGTTGTAATGGTGGATAATCGTTTTGAGTCTGTTCAATGTCTAGCATTTGGTTCACTTTAGTGTATTTTATTTTTATGTTTTAGAGCGAACTTTGCAATACCCAAAAACATACGCGTGTGTTATTTTATACTTTTTATTTAAAGTTGTCTTTCATCCACTTTAAGAATACGTTGTAATGGTGGATAATCGTTTTGAGTCTGTTCAATGTCTAACATTTGGTTCACTTCAGTGTATTTTATTTTTATGTTTTAGAGCGAACTTTGCAATACCCAAAATATACGCGTGTGTTATTTTGCACCTTTTTATTCAAAGTTGTCCTTCATCCGCTTTAAAAAAAAAATACAATTTAGTCCACTTTAGTGTATTTTTCATGCTTCAGAGCGAACTTTGCAATATACCCAAAACATACGCATGTGTTATTTTATACTTTTTATTTAAAGTTGTCTTTCATCCACTTTAAGAATACGTTGTAATGGTGGATAATCGTTTTGAGTCTGTTCAATGTCTAGCATTTGGTGCACTTTAGTGTATTTTATTTTTATGTTTTAGAGCGAACTTTGCAATACCCAAAATATACGCGTGTGTTATTTTATACTTTTTATTTCGAGTTGTCTTTCATTCACTTTAAGAATACGTTGTAATGGTGGATAATCGTTTTGAGTCTGTTCAATGTCTAGCATTTGGTTCACTTTAGTGTATTTTATTTTTATGTTTTAGAGCGAACTTTGCAATACCCAAAATATACGTGTGTGTTATTTTGTACTTTTTATTCAAAGTCGTCTTTCATCCACTTTAAGAATACGTTGTAATGGTGGATAATCGTTTTGAGTCTGTTCAATGTCTAACATTTGGTTCACTTTAGTGTATTTTCTTTTTATGTTTTAGAGTGAACTTTGCAATATCCAATTTTTTTGTGTGTATTTGGTGAACGTCTTATTAGTGAAAAGAGTCACGCTTTGGTCTACCTTTTTTTTTTCCTCCTTCTTTGAATATTGTTTTGGATGGTTCTTAAAACATTGAGACGCGAACTTAGGCCTAAAAAGAACAATGCTTTCTCAGAAACCTGAGAATTTTCCACGAGTTCCAAATTTGGAGTCCTTAGGGACACATGTGTTCCCCCCCTCCTGCTAACACGTGTGCATGGGGGTGGAGAAGAGAGGTATTTTTGGGGTGGACATGTGTCAAACACATGTGGGCATCCCAAGGTGGGAGATAGAAAACAACTAGGAGTCAGTCGTCACCCAGCAGCTGATTGAAAAAGGTCGGTTCTTGCTACCTCTTCCCACCATTGTGGGAAGGGCTTCCCCCCTTGAATATTCCATCTTCTTTTAGTTTTTTGACCATTATCTTTTAATTTGTTAGATTAATAGGACTTATTTTTCAAGGTTTAATAATTGTATTTCTTAATTATTTTTATCCAACAAAATGATTCCACTTGATAAGTCTAAGATATTTTGAATTTTTGTTAATGCGATTGTACGCTTAGTTCTCTCTTATCTTTTACAATATTGAGCGTTATCAATATAAATATAAAGATTTGAAGACTTTTATTTTCTTATCTAAGTTAGAAGAAAATTGTGCATATGTCACGCGATTTATTTAATTTTTATATGTTTCCATATACCTTTTAATTTTACTAAGTGATTCCATACTGATTTTCTGTCTTTGTTTGATAGTACGATTGTTTATTTTCTTATTTTTATTTAGCCTGAGAATGTTTAGGTTTTATTAAATTGGACACAATTTCACCAGCCATTATTAAGCATAAATTCCTCCTTTGTAATAGTTCAATTGTCTATTTTTTTATTTTTGTTTTGTCCTTATACGAGCGTAATGTTCAGACTTAAATATCCGCTCCGATTTTTCAATTGTAGATGCACTCAGTCATGCTTTCACATATACTCTTTCGTAGTTCCTTTTATGTCATTAGTATTTTTATAAATAACAGTGAATATAAATTCCCGATAACGTACACGAAGTAAAAACAGTATTTTGATTTTTTAATTTGTTAACCTTATATGAATGTGCATTTTTCTTTCTAAAATGTAACCCCGATATTTTAGACAAGAGTATAGTTTAGCTTGCTTCTTTAAATCGTTGAATGTGTCATTTTTTTTCGATATAGTATAATTCACGATATCTGCGTGGCGATCCAATCACGATAAAAATTTCAACATGGCGGACCAAGGACGCGCTCAGTCATGCTTTCAGATATACCCTTTCGCAGTTCCTTTTATGTCATTAGTATTTTTATAAATAAGAGTGAATATAAATTCCCGATAACGTACACGAAGTAAAAAACAGTATTTTGATTTTTTAATTTGTTAACCTTATATGAATGTGCATTTTTCTTTCTAAAATTTAACCCCGATATTTTAGACAAGCGTATAGTTTAGCTTGCTTCTTTAAATCGTTGAATGTGTCATTTTTTTCGATATAGTATAATTCACGATATCTGCGTGGCGATCCAATCACGATAAAAATTTCAACATGGCGGAGCAAGGACGCGCTCAGTCATGCTTTCAGATATACCCTTTCGCAGTTCCTTTTATGTCATTAGTATTTTGATAAATAACAGTGAATATAAATTCCCGATAACGTACACGAAGTAAAAAACAGTATTTTGATTTTTTAATTTGTTAACCTTATATGAATGTGCATTTTTCTTTCTAAAATTTAACCCCGATATTTTAGACAAGCGTATAGTTTTGCTTGCTTCTTAAATCGTTGAATGTGTCACTTTTTTTTCGATATAGTATAATTCACGCTATTTGCGTGACGATCCAATCACGATAAAAATTTCAACATGGCGGCCGATGGACGCGCACAACACCCGACTTTTCAATTCGTGTTACATCCAACTTTATGGCTAGTAATTATATTTATTTAGTCTTATATACCACAAATCTAATCATTAAAGTGATAAAGCAGTATAAATTTATTTTTATATTTTATCAGCGTTTTAAAGTTTATGCATTAATTTTTAACCTGACCCCCTTCACAATTAGACTAGCATATTTCGATTTTATATTGTACGGATATGATATGCATAGGGACGGCGCCATACTTAATATACCCTTTTAATTTTAAACGCTAGAATGTTCCATAAATAACATTTTGTATGAAGTTATTGAATATTATGCAAATGATCCACATGTCATCTTTAAGATAATTCTTTTAGTAACACAAATCGTGATTCTTTCTATCTAGTTAACGCAAACATTTACTTATCGCGCTTTAGATTATTATAAAAAAAAAAACGACATGTTTTTCTCTAAGATTTTCTTGTTGATTCGAAGGGCGTATACCCATATTTAGATTATAAAGAAACTGGTCGACTGAATTAATAATATTTACTGGGTGTTTATCTCTCTGTGGTGCTTGTAAGCAAATTCCGTCTAATATTAATTATATATCTAGTTTATAGCAACATTATTGCAAACACTTGAGTACCAGTAACACGATAACCCAAGCTGTTTTCCTAGTCAATATAATCCTTCGAGTGTAGAATTCCAACACCTTTCCACATTTTTTTGGTACAACCTACGATATAGACATTTGCGTGGTGGTACAGTCACGATAAATTCAACATGTCATAATTAAGATTTAACTTTTCCTCTTTATGAAATTTCCAACTATTCTGTCCATTTCCCTGTAGCACCTTTCCTAGAATGAGGACGAATAAAGACATCATTGCCAGCATCTAGTTATATTAAGTAATCACCAGCAGAGGGTCTGCTCAGATACGAATTTAAGCCCATGTATATTTAGCATTTCTTTCTTTACCGACGGAGAGGGGGGTTGCTTTGTCAGGGTAAATGTAAGAGAATGTATGTCAACAAAAGTCATGGTATTCTGGTGGTATGGGTTTGAGCATCTCTTTTCAATTAAGACCCACTTCTCTGAGAGGAAACGAGAGAGATATCCCAAAAGTGTTGATTCAATATATAAAATGTCAGACTTCTTATAATTATCGTGTTTTGTAGAGGCAAGCTCCGATTACGCTCACGAATCAGATATGTGGCTCCTTTCAATGATAATAGTGTTTAGTTATAGTTATTTCTTTTTTTCGTAAAAGATCTGGACAGTCTAGATCCTGGAGTTAGAGTGGAAATCTAGATAAGGTGGCTTAGTCCGCTCAACGCAGATAACTCCAGTGATTAATTAAGACAATTATAACTAACAGGGTGATTAAAAAGGCAGAACTTTAAGGAATTAGTCACGTCAAAGACAATGTTTACGCGGGGGTCTAGAAGTAATGGTGAAAGGGATTACAACGATCCAGCTAATAATAGTAGAATAAATAAAGTAAATGGATATCATATTGAATAATAATGCCAGTGGTAGCAGATACCACTGTAATATATGTAAGTTTTTTTTTCTGGAACCATACGTGAGTTTAACAAGAAACTGACGCATTAAAGTGGCTTTTTCATTGGAACTGATTGAAGTTGCTACTGACTAGGAGAAGTGTAGTGTGTCAGGCCAGTGTATCAAGAAGAAATTGAGAAAACAAATTGAACTGATAAAATTAACTACGACACAAGATTGAGATCCTTGGTTCCAATTAATTTCAATTACCGCGATGAGACGGTGTTATAAGTCGGGGGAAAATTGATTTGGTCGCTTATGGAATGGCCTCCTGGACGTGACAAAGATCACCATTGATATCTTATTGAATGCCGGACGGGATTCACGTGTAACAGTCAATAAACCAAGTTTCACCCTAAAGTACCTGGGTGGCAATGAGAGAGACGGCACAGCCTATACTCAACGATATACACTGGTCAATTGTACGATTCTTCCCACATCAATGTTTTGACAACCACTTCATTCTGAAAAGAGCAACGAGTTCTAACCCTAATGTTAAGGTCCTTTTGAGCGGCATCTCCTGTTGCATAAAGTAAAAGACGCAAGACAACGAATTTACCTAGATTATCTGTTATCAGATAAACGCTTATGACCTACTAGAAGGGCTTCATTCATCAGCATGAACATGTCTTAGATGAACGACTTAATTCTATAAGATACTACCCTGTGAGTTAAGAGTTGTCAACAATGTTAAGACCTAACTTCGAGACGAGAGGAATTGCATAGTCTGATTCAACCAGAGCACAATATTTACAAGATCACACCAAAGTAATAGTTAGTATCTAGAAACTCCGATTCTATGAAGGGCTTGCATAATTTCTTGAAAGGGATATTGTTCAGCAATGTATAGGACAGCTGACTTTTGTACATATATATATATCTCTGCTTTTCCATGATAAAGTTGCCCTATCTCGCATGGAGAGAGACAATGCTAAAGAAAGGTGACTTGTCAAATCCCAGCAACTACAGTAATATTTACCGACCGGTCTAGACAGGATCTCTAAGACAGCCTAGACAAGCTTATCTCCTGAAAAGGGGGTGACCAGGGGGAAACAGGATTAGGAGGAAATTTCATGCTTGTAAATAGGAGGGTAGGTCGCCAGCCTTGATAAGAACTGACAGGGGAGGAACAGATTCCCAGAAGGGACTCCCGAGATATCAAAGTAGACTAGAGCAATAATTGGGATTGGTTCCCGATGACGGGTTTCGGGGAAACACCAGAGGGATATAAAGGAGTTAAATGGTTGAAAGAAAGATATATTAGAAAGGTATCGAAGCATGTCGAGAATCGACAACGGGGGGATTGTAGAAAGGGTGGTAGAAAGGTGATATAGAAAGGAAGCTGAATGGCGTAGAAGCACTCCAGCGATGTCAATCAGGATAGAATAATAATTGGGATTGGATCCCGATGACGGGTTTCGAAGAGACTTCAGAGGGATGAAAGAGGGTTGAATACTGTTAAAAGAGTGATGAAAAGGCGTTGAAATGTGTTGAAAGCGAAGGATAGAGATCTTAGGAAGGAAGAAAGGAGGTGAGAAGTATAAGAAAGTGTTGAACGATGTTGAAGAGTGTTGAAAGCGATAAATAGAGATGCGAGAAAGGTGTAGAAACATGTCGAAAGATATTAAAAGGATGATGAAAGAGTGTTACAAGCTAT
This sequence comes from Cordylochernes scorpioides, assembly GCA_030710605.1. Classification (NCBI taxonomy): domain Eukaryota; kingdom Metazoa; phylum Arthropoda; class Arachnida; order Pseudoscorpiones; family Chernetidae; genus Cordylochernes; species Cordylochernes scorpioides. The sequence continues at coordinate 63,472,890 of CP092871.1, read as the reverse complement.
TGTAAGAGATGGAGAGAGGTATATCGAAAGCAATGAATAGAGACGAGAGGATGAAAGAAAGTGCTAAAGGATGCTAAAAGGTTTTTAAAAGTGTTGAAAGAGATGAGAAGTGTTGAGAGGGATAGAAAGCGATAAATAGAAAGACGAATAATGATGAAATAGAGATGAAAGGAAGGAAAGAGATGGAAATCGACAGTGAAAGGTGTTATAAAGTGTAAAGGAGACATGTTAGAAAGGTGTCGAAGCATGTCGAAAATCGACAGGGAGAATTGTAGGAAGATGCGGAGAGATGTTGAAAGCGAAGGAATTGAGGAAAGTTGGTAAAGGGTTTGTAAATAGAAGATAAAGATTGATAGAAAGGCGGTTGGAAGACGATAGAAGAAAGTGCATTCAATGTTTAAAGCGTAGCTGTTGACCGCACTATCGCCTCGATAGAACTATTTTGGCCCTTCACCACGTGGTGTTAATAGATAATTTGTTTTAGACTAGAGGCCAATATTTGTAAATAGTACATAATATGCACTGAGAGTTTGTATAAGCTGATTTACCTAAATTTCAGCAACTGTATACACTAATTTATATACATAGGTCTATATTAGTTATAATGTTAGGTCATATTAAATAACAAGTATGTATTCTCCTTTTGAGAAGCCAGAATTTCCTTGAAGGGTTTTCAGTTTTTTTTTCTGGCTACAACTTTTGTTTTAGTGTTGGTATATAATTTAAAGAGTTACTCAGTTTTTTTAACAACACTTTGTTTTTTAATGTTAGGATGCGACTTAAAGAGTTTTCAGTCCTCCTTATGTATTTTTTTTATTTTAAGCTACAGTTTTGTCTTAGTATTATGATGAATTTTACAGAATTTTCAGTTTACTTTCTATTTTATGCTACAATTTTGTCCTAAGGTTATGATGATTTTAAGGAGTTTTCAGTTTTTCTTTTAATTTTAAGCCACAATATGTGCTTTCGTGCTAAAGGATCATAATAAAGAGTTGCACAATCTTGTTTTAATGTTTGTATGTCATCTTCAAAAGGTTGTCACAACCTGTTTTAATGTTAGTGTGTCACCTTAAGGAGTCCTCACAACCTGTTTTAGTGTTTGTGTGTCATCTTTAAAAAGTTGTCACAGCCTGTTTTAGTGTTTATGTGTCATTGTAGAGAGTTTCACAACCGTGTTTTAATGTTAGTCCGTCGTTGAAAGGGGTTTTCACAACCTTGTTTTAGTGTTAGGATGTCATCAATGATGAAGATCACTGGGTACATCCAACGTATCCTATATATTCCCAAAGACCTGTAGAACCAGAGGAACCACAAGAGACGGCAATCTTAAGAAATCCACTAGGGATAGTGAATGGGGTAATTGAGGACAATGTAGGCGGCCTGGAGATACGCCGTTCAGCCAGAGTCAAGAAGCCCACGGGGTGTAAATCTTGCCCAGGCTGCCAATGAGTAAATCTATAGAGTGTGTACTAAAGTTTAGTTAAATTTTGATCATAGTATGAAGTGTTAGAAAGTGAGTTAAAGGCCCTAGAATGTGGTCTTAAAGAATTTTAAGTTTTTTTTTACGCTACAACCATGGCTTTAGATTCTAAGTGTCATTGTAAAGGGTTTCAGTTTCTTTCAGCTTTTCTTTTTTTAAGGCTACAACCTTGTGTTTGTGTTAAATGTTGATTGTAAGGAGTTTTCAGTTTTTTTTTTAAGATGCTATTCTGTATTAATGGCAGGTTGTGATTTAAGACTTAAAAGTTCAACAGTTTATTTTGTTTTAATTTTATTTAAGGTTCTGAACAGTGGTTCAACTTTAAGGATAACAAAGGAACTTAGACGCACTAGATATCTGCTGTGCTTGTAATATATTCTCTATGGGCTGGCTCGGAATATGCGCTGGGTAAAAACTTGACACCCTCTAACTCCTTATGTCCAGGACGCAGCCCAAGAAGAATTTCTAATGAGAGTGTGTAAGGCAGTTGTGGTCTAAGAGTTGATATGTTAGGATAACAAGTGATCTCTGTTGTTAAACTCCAGAACGGGTTGGGTACTGAAAGCCCTATAATTCCAAAGAAAGAGTTTAGCTGAATAGCAGGGAAAGAAGAATGCCAGTAACCTTATATAGGAAGTAGGGTTAGCAGACACTTGTAGATCTATCATGATTGGCAATAAGGTAAATGCTTGAAGTTCAATTCGCTCCAATTTAAGTGCTAGTTTTGATGATTCATCTTGTGTAGACACCAAGTGTCAAGATAAGAAGATTTTTCGAACTGTTAGACGCACAGTTTTAATGATAGGTTAGATTTCAGATTTGATTGTTGACTATATCAACATATTTTGACTTATTTATCTACTTAAATATAGATAATTTATATTAGAGTTTGTAAGAGGCATTTTTTTTTGAGTAAGTAGGGCTTTAGTCCCCAATTTGTATTAATTAAGTATATTTTATTTGATTTCACATTGGTCCTGGAGATTATCAATTGTTAGGGTAAATGTTAACATTGACGGTTGAAGTGCTTTGGCTTTTATAGTAGTTTCTAGCTTTAGTTTATGTGCAAGATGCGAATGAAATGTATGAATGGGAAATCTTAGTGAATGTGTAAAGGATAGGAACAATTATTCTGTTAGACCAAAGGTACATTAGAATAGGGTTAGGGAACTAATAGGTTCAATTTTTAATTTTGATTTTTTTATTTGTTAGGATCGATAGCCTCACAGGACTGTACAACTCTATTGATAGGAAGGTATTCGCTCCATTTTGTTAGGCCTCCTTCTAAGGGAGTATAAGTATAATTTATTTTATTAGGGTAATCAATCACTCTATTTCATTATATCAACTTGAATTCTAAGAATCATAGATAATGATCATGTCTTGATTCTCAGACTGGAAGGTTGTGGGAGGTTATGATCAGACCAGAAAGCCCACAAGATTTCTCCTCATTAGAGGGAACGGAGAGGTATCAGGTGAACTTTGTGCTAGGTGGGGGATTTAGTTGCCGATGTCGCAAGCTAAGTGTACAGCGACAAACCTCGGATAACCGATCTGACATCGTAGTTTACGACGCTTTAAGCGTGAATGAGATGAGGGTGATTCAGACAGGAGGTTGGGAAGGATCGGCACGTTGGATGCTCTTCTATATATTGCGCAGCCTGGAACCAATCCCCGATGGACGAGCTTGGAACATGTGGTGGGTAAAGAAATCGAATTCCCTATAACTCCTTGTTTCTAAGTCAAAGTCTAAAGGGGGTTTCTAATGAGGGTTAACAATTGAGCATGTAAGAGACAAGTTACGATTAGACGAGGTGATTCCGTCTACAGATTTTAGGTACCAGTAAGCAAAGTGACAGATGGACTGTCCAGATTCTTTGTGTTTTATATCGCCCCAGGCTAGCAAAAGTTAATCACCTAATTAAAGACTATCGTCTACCATACATTTAGTTAGAACGACTTCAAGTCTAAATACCTATTAATAAGTAGAATTTTTTTTTAACGAGAGTAACTCATTAGAGGTAAGATAAATTTTGAATTAGTAGGACACCTAAATGAGCTTTTGAAGCAGATTACCAGAACAAGCCAGGCCAGTATTCCAGATTTGAAGAGAAGGAAGTTTTAAGGGGGGGGGGGGGGGGGGGTTGAATATAAAATTTTTGTTTTGGCTATGAAATGGCCCAGAGCAATAAGTTTTTTTTCAGGCAAAGAGTCAAAATTACAGAGAGATATTAAGAACTCAAGTAGGAAAATATACCATAAGGTATAAGTTAGACCTAGGTTGTTAGTCATCATCATTTATTCTTTCGAGGTTAATTTATATATTTTATTAAAGTGAATTTATTGATTAGAAATATGAGTACACATTCTATAGATAGGCTAAACAATGTATAACAGAGGTTAACAATAATGTACAACTAAAACGAAGATAGGTAAAATTGTCATCACGATAAGGTAATTTGGAAATAATCTGGTTTAGAGACGTAATTGTCTACCAAGATTTCCTTTCCTATATATTTTCTTTTGGGTTAAGAGAGGCGGGGAACATGTCAGACAAACACTCCCAGTGACGAGTTGGTTAGAACAAGCTTTTAAGGTAGTGCATATAAAATTTTGAAATACTAGCGAGATGACCTAGATCCTCAGTGCATATCTATTCGTTTATTATTATTATATACTCATTATTACCATATGCCATGTATCATTCCTTTTATTATATCCATGTATGTCATATTTTGTACAATTAGATGCCAACCTAATCCAATATATGTATGAAAATGTATGATTTGTTTCAATAAAACAAGGTAACATTGGAGGAAGAAAGGCCTAGAAAAGAGGCTTAGAAGTTAGCACGATCATTAGCAAAATTATACCCAGTTTTATTATCGCGGAACTAATAAAAAGTTGGGTTCAACAAACTATTACTTCCTAGTCAAGCTGGGACATGTCTTGAGACAAAAGAAGTAACGTAGACCAATAGGGAACCGCCACGTCACACCTTTCCACCAATGGGAAGTAAGAAGGGTTCTCGTGTTAAATCGAGAACCAAGAATTGGCAGTTGTCGCTTCGCTCCCACCGAGATAGCACCTAGTTGTTCTTTCGATCCCACCGAGGTAACACCTGCTCTAGATACCTCCCCCGTTCATCCTTATCAGCTAAGTTAATCACCGCCATGTGATTAGATAGTTGATAGACAATCCGCTCCATCTTCCCCAAAGCCTTTCTTTCCTCCGACCAGTTGCCTTTATTTTCAAAACCCCACCACGTGTCCTGGTTATTCCCCACTGTATGCTTCACTTTCCACTCAAACGACTGCGCTTCCAACAATCTACACCATTCTCATCCAACAACAAGAAATTCCGCAACGATATTGCGACAAACGTATTTAGTCGACAGGATAAAGAGATGGAGATTAACCAAGATTCAATCGGCGTAAAGAAGGACGACCCAACGAAAGAAAGGGAAAAAGAAGGCAGCAGACAGGAAATGACCGGCAGAGAGGAGACGGGCCCTCTAGCGGATGTCATTCAGCAGTTCACCGCCGCGCTGTCCCAGGGTAGTTCATGCGACCCTACAGGACCGACAATCTCGCCTTTCGATGGAACATACAGCGCGATCCAGTTTTTCCAAGTATTCGACCGGAAAATGGAAGACGCCGCCATAGAAGAAAAAGAAAAACTGCTCCGTCTACCAAACTACCTGGTGCGACAACCCCTGGAGCTTTTCAGGAAACTTCGGCTGGCCGACCGGAGCTATTTCCAGGTGAGACAAATCCTCTTAGATCTCTATCCTGAGTCGAGCGAAGCGTCCTTTGCGAAATATTTCGCCATGAAGCTTACTGGAAAAGCCAACCTAGAGACCTACTACCGGGAGAAAACCGCCATGGGGCTACAGCTAGGACTCCCGCAGGAGGTGATCCTCGAGACGCTGACAGAAGGGTTGCCATTCTCCGACCAGCGTCTAGTCCGCGTAGTGCCTCCCGAGAACCTAGGAGAGTGGTTCCGACTGGTACAGCGGATCCACGAGCCCAGTGTACCGACAACGCGACACAGAGAGGACCAACCGCCCACGATGTCGGGTCCGTACCACAACACACCTCGACGCCCAGGTGCCTGGAATGCACCTCTTCCACCGTCCAACTGTAAGTTCTGCGGCGCGAGACACTGGCACAGCGAATGCCGGCATCGACCAGTCCCGGCGACCCACGAAAAAGACCGGACAGTGCAATCAGTCCCGAGCAACCGATATCAAAGTGCCAGGACAGTGCAATCAGTCCCAAAGCAACCAGTCCCGAGTCCCCAGCAACCAAGTCAAGCCAGAGACACCCCAGCAGAGCAGACTTTTCGAGACTGAGGTAGGCTCCCTAACCCAACTGACTGTAAAACTTTTCCTAGCCCCTAATATACCATGCCCTTTTTTAATTGATACAGGCGCCAGCCTGAATATAGTGCCATATAACCTCTACCATATGTTAAAAACTCACCTGCCTAAATTAACCCTTAAGAGACATTCACTGGATCTCCAAACCCTGGATGGTTTTGCAAAAACAATGGGTAAACTGTCTTTCCCATAACCATAGGCCAAATATCCCGAAGAGAGAATTTCCATGTAGTGAATGCACCGTTACCATTGGAATTCTTAGCCTTAATAGCCTCCACAAATTCAAATTAGCAATAGATTTTAATAAATGCACTATATTCCAGCTGGGCGCCCCATTGTCTACCCCATCCTACCATTTTAACAATGTACCAAATGTATGCACCTACTGGCAATGTCAGGCGATATCACAAAGATCTTACCCTACAGCCAAACTTTCCGCCTATGACAACCATTGCGTGCATTCATTGAAAAAAACCCCCTTATCTACATGCCATTTTTTCACTAAGGCCAATTGCCTTTTTTACATGCTCTCAAATAACAAAGCCACCACGGCTTCAATTGGTAACCAGAATGCCCAAAACATACCCCTACAGCGGGACAACTCGCATACCAAGCACATAGGTGATCATACGTCGTCACACAAATATCACATGACAAACCCACACCACGAACTCGACACTCACACTAAGACCCAACAAAATCCTTTACCACATACATGCTACAACACGACACACAATCCTCTCTATACACCCCAGTTCACAACACTTTTACAAAGATACAATCACATCTTCACACAGAACAAATTCAACGTACCATGCTTACGGATTCCACCAGTAAAAATACCCACGAATTCCGACAAAATAATTACCATACGGCCATATCGTGTTCCGATATGTGACCAACAAGAAATCCGTAATCAAGTCCAACAAATGCTAGAGAATGACATTATAGAGCAATCTTTTTCACCTTTCTCGAGCCCTGTCACCCTCGTCACTAAGCGCGACAAGACCAAACGGTTTTGTATCGATTATAGAAAGGTGAACGAGCTAATTAGCTCTGATGTCCATCCCCTCCCGAGAATCGAGGATATCCTCGACCGCCTCGCACAGGCCAAGTATTTCTCTACGGCCGACATATCCTCTGCGTATTGGCAGGTCCCAATACACCCCGATTCTCGACCACTGTTAGCGTTTGCCACCCTCGAAGGGTTATACCAACCCACTCGATTACCTTTCGGATTAAAAACCAGCCCTCAGATCTACGAACGAGCCATGAGTCAGGTCCTACAGAGACACGGGCTTGACTGTGTGGCACATTACTTTGATGATTTCATCATTTACTCCAACACATTGGAGGAACATCAAAACCACCTGCGACAATTTTTCGCCTTTTGCGAAGCAGAGGAGTTACAACTTAACTTCGCGAAATGCGAATTTTTTAAGCAGTCCATAGATTTCCTAGGCTCCACCATCACAGCTGGTACAACCACACCGCTCACACGCAACACCGACATCATTCACGCCATTAAACAACCACACAACCGAAAAACACTACAATCCTTTTTAGGCGCTGTGAACGTCTATAACAAATTCATCCCGGACTACGCTCGCTTGCGAGCACCACTCAATAACCTCCTCAAAAAGGATGTCGTGTGGATCTGGGATGAAACTTGCCAAAAGGCGTTCATTGACCTAAAAGGGAACCTCACACAACACCCCATCTTACACCTTTACAAAGAAGGCCTGCCATGCCAAGTGTATTGCGATGCATCCACCCTCGGTATAGCGGGCATTCTCAAACAGGTTCACCCTGACGGGAACGTATATCCAGTTCAGTTTTTCAGCCGAACATTGCGCCCACACGAGAAAAACTACTCCATCTCTGAACTTGAGTGCTTAGCAATCGTTGAGAGTGTGGAGAAGTTTCGCATCTATCTGATGGGCAGAAAGTTTACTATATTTTCTGACCATCACGCATTGCAGTGGCTGAAGACCATCAAAAACCCGTCCGGCAGATTGTTTCGATGGAGTTTACGGCTATCAAGTTACGAGTACGAAGTCCGCTACATAAAGGGAAAACAACAGTATGAGGCGGATCTTTTGTCCTGTAACCCGTTCTGTGGATTTTTGGACGCGTCCCTTATCAAGACACACCAACCTCCTCCATCGAGAGAGTCTAGCCTGACCATTGATCGTAATGGATTACATACAGTTTCCCGAAAAGGTGTAACCAAGATTATAATTCCAAAACCACTCATACAACAACTCTTACAAACAGTACACACACAATACAATCACCCCGGTATTTCACAAATGTCACGACTCATCTCCACGCAATATTACTGGCAAGGTATGTCAAAAGATATTAAACAAAAGGTTAAGACCTGCCCCACCTGCCAATTAACAAAACGTCCACTGGGACCAACTTACGGGGAGTTAAGTCAACCTCCGGAAGCCAAAGAACCCTTCTACCTATTATCCCTAGACACCATAGCAGGATTTGCCAAGTATGGCAACACCAAAATATACCTCCATGTTGTAGTCGATCATTTTTCGCGCTACGCGTGGACTTTTCCATCTAAATCCACCAGCATCACCACCTACCAACAGGTGCTTAAGCGAGTATTACAGGATGGTTCTCCGAAACGCCTCCTCATGGATAGAGCCCCTGCCTTCACTTCGCCAAAATTTAGTAGTTTCCTACTTAATAGAAACATCCACCCACTACTTACAACCAGCAACCATCCACAAGCCAACGGTCTATGTGAACGCCACCCTCACGGGAAAACTTAGGCTGTTACATTTAGAAAATCCTAAGATCGCATGGACCAAGTTGGTCAAAAGAGTTACAGTCATATATAACAAAACCCCACACTCTACCACAGGTTTTCCACCCATCTACCTAATGTTTGGCATCCTACCCCCAGAACTCTCTGACCATAGCACACCTTACCCAGATATCGACAAAGCTAGAAAGATTGCACACACACGAACACAAAACAAGCATCTTCAAGACAAAAACATTTATGATCAACGACACAAACAACCACATTTCGAAGTAGGTGACCTAGTGTTAGTTAAATTATATCACCACCCCAATACAGGGAAACTCGCGCCATATTTCACAGGACCCCACACAGTATTAGAAATTATTTCACCAAATGTGGTCCGTATAGATCGACCAAATCAACCTCTTCAAAGAGACACTGATACGATCCACGTCAACAAGCTTAAGCTGTATACAGAAACAGTCCGTTATATATCACCGCCCGTCGATAGAATATGTCATATAAAGCACAAACCCGATTACACGTTCCCGTTTAAGCATTTCACACCCGAATTATTCCCAGCAGAGCCATTAAGATTCAAACCCACAAACAGCGAGCCTTTCAGGCATTTAGACCCTGCCATTTTTTCAACAAGGCGATTTACACCATTCTTCCCCGATATTAAGAACTGCGAACCTGACAATCATTTAAATCCTACCATTCTGTCCCAAAAACGATACACGCCACTCCCCAACGATAACAAGCAGTGCGAAATTGAACGGCCAACAATGAATAAGGTTCGAACAAATATTTCAGAGTCACCATTTACAACAATATGGAAGAACATGTATCGATACCCTATCTTTCATCTGATTTTTATCCTTTGTCTGCTAGTCCTACCCTATAAATGTACCCCAGTTTTATTCCTTAGTTATTTGTTAACCTATACCATGCCTTCTAATAGAGTTTTCGAGCTGCAAGAGGCAGTTTTTCATTTAGGACAAGCATTTGTAAAACTTATTATAATATTAGGAAGCATTTTTGCAGAAAATCTAAATAAATGCCGAGGAGATAGAAGTAACTGAAAAGTAACAAATCAGTACCGAGAGAAAGAAAAAAAAATCTCACTCCAGTAAAATAAGTAGAGAAACATAAAAGATTCAATTAGCACAAAGACAATTAGGAGGCAGATATCTTCCCGCGAGGCAATAAAATTCGAACAGCAAGCTAGTGCAAATAGAGGGTGGGAGTCCCGTTTCCGGATCTCAAATTACCGCGCCCCTCTTTTGGCCGGCACATAAAATATAGGTCACCGCGTTTCCCCATCCACAGATTTTCTCCATGTGACCAATCTTGGATTCCAGTTCGAGTCTGCATATCGACTTTTACAAAAGCAATTCAATTTCAATCTCACAAGACGTTACCGACACATCTTAATGAATTCACACCTCTATTATATCTCTATTATAATTAAATCCTAATTATTCTTACAGACTTCCAAAAAAAAACGTTACATATTCCACCTACACGTAGATCTCAAAGTCAAATATGAACAAAGTTCACGCACACTACCGCTTTAATTGTTAGTTAGTTTTCAAACTTACGTATTCTCCCAAAAGGGATTAAACGACCTTTTAGAAGGATCGAGATTCTCCTCGAATCCTGTATTCAAGGTATTAATATAGGTACCGATACCCAATATATAAAGTGGATATTGGGCGAGCACATCTTAAGTGCCCTAGGGGATCGCATAAAAACCCCTAGTACGCATTAAGGCTTGAGACAAATTAAAATACGACACTCGGCTTTTGAGATCTCAAAAAACATTGACACAAGACAAAAATACATGTAAAGGTTATATAGATTTCCATGTCTCCTGTATACATAGCATAAATTCGCACTTGAGGATTAGGATCAAGTTTCCGCCTAAGTGTCGCTACAGAAGAGACAAAAAATTTATAGGGCATAATTAATCAATTAAGACATCTAGATCAGGGCATGTAGATACACAACGGGTTCAAACCACTATATATATATTTTTTGTTTATATATTAACCATTTTCACTATTTTTTTAAAATTAAAATTAAAATATTTAACCAATTTAGCAACTTATTCAATTTATTATCACTTATTTTAGCCATTAATTACCATTTTAGTTACCACTTAGTTTATTTTATCGTAGTTTCATTTATCAACGAACTCTTTGGTTTTCGGTTAAACTTAAGACATTAAGTCATCCTTTATTTTGAAAAACCTTTTTCATTTTTCTTTTTTTTTTACGCAACCAAGCATTCAACTTTGATTTCGTTCAACATTTCTTTTATTTTTATTTTTTGATACCTCATGAAATTTCCTCGTTTTCCTTCCCAAACTCGAGCAAAAAGTAATTAGGCATTTTTCCTTTGTCACCAATGCAACAAAGCATTTTTTTTCTTTTTTTTCCACGCAACAAGGCATTTTTCTTTTTCAACCACGCCTTCACTTTGATTTCAGTCAACTATTTTTATTTTTATTTTTGATTTTAAAATTACCTCATGAAATTTCCTCGATTTCTTTCCCAATCTCGAGCAAAAAATGTAGTTAGGCAATTTTTCCTTTTTTGTAATGTACCATAGTACTCAACATATGATGCACCTTTATAAAATTTTGATTTCTATTAACTATAGACCAACTATATAGCATTAACACTAAATTTTTTTGAAATCTCTTATATCCTTATCAATTTTGTATATAACCTCCCTATAATCAATTAATTTTCGCTCAAAATTATTTTCTTTGATGTACAGAACTTATTCAGACTAAAACCCCTTCATAAATTCTTCATGTACATGGCGCATCTGTCATAATTTGTACAATTAGATGCCAACCTAATCCAATATATGTATGAAAATGTATGATTTGTTTCAATAAAACAAGGTAACATTGGAGGAAGAAAGGCCTAGAAAAGAGGCTTAGAAGTTAGCACGATCATTAGCAAAATTATACCCAGTTTTATTATCGCGGAACTAATAAAAAGTTGGGTTCAACAAACTATTACTTCCTAGTCAAGCTGGGACATGTCTTGAGACAAAAGAAGTAACGTAGACCAATAGGGAACCGCCACGTCACACCTTTCCACCAATGGGAAGTAAGAAGGGTTCTCGTGTTAAATCGAGAACCAAGAATTGGCAGTTGTCGCTTCGCTCCCACCGAGATAGCACCTAGTTGTTCTTTCGATCCCACCGAGGTAACACCTGCTCTAGATACCTCCCCCGTTCATCCTTATCAGCTAAGTTAATCACCGCCATGTGATTAGATAGTTAATAGACAATCCGCTCCATCTTCCCCAAAGCCTTTCTTTCCTCCGACCAGTTGCCTTTATTTTCAAAACCCCACCACGTGTCCTGGTTATTCCCCACTGTATGCTTCACTTTCCACTCAAACGACTGCGCTTCCAACAATCTACACCATTCTCATCCAACAACAAGAAATTCCGCAACGATATTGCGACAAACGTATTTAGTCGACAGGATAAAGAGATGGAGATTAACCAAGATTCAATCGGCGTAAAGAAGGACGACCCAACGAAAGAAAGGGAAAAAGAAGGCAGCAGACAGGAAATGACCGGCAGAGAGGAGACGGGCCCTCTAGCGGATGTTATTCAGCAGTTCACCGCCGCGCTGTCCCAGGGTAGGTCATGCGACCCTACAGGACCGACAATCTCGCCTTTCGATGGAACATACAGCGCGATCCAGTTTTTCCAAGTATTCGACCGGGAATGGCGTACACCGGATGACAGACCAGTATGCTTACATTGTGGGCGACCTGGCCACGTCGTCAGGTATTGTCGAGAGAGGCGACAAATATTCGCCAATGTTCGCACAAGGAGAGATGCTAGAAGACCAGTGACATTGGGAGACTATATGCCAAATGCGGACGGAACGGGTTCATGGTCACCCCCCAATCTTGGACTTAGGAGTGACTCCCCCTACCCAGGGAGAGGGCGATCCACAGGACGTCGAACATCAAGATCGCCTGCTAGGATGAACAGCCGCTCATCTTCAAGAGGAAATGAGGGAAACTAGATCCCGCGACCTGCGTAGGAGGTAAGGCCGCACAAATTTCAAATCCTCCGACGACGACTGTTGCCAAACTAAAGAAGAACTTTATAACCGTAACTATAAATGGAACTGAAGTACTAGCCTTGGTGGACTCTGGAGCTGACTATTCAGTTATATCAGAAGATTTCCGTTGCAGCATAAGAACCCCTATGTTATCGAGTAAAGGACCAATTATAAGGGTAGCTAACTCCAAATGCGTCAGGGCTTTAGGAAAGTGTGTCTTAAGAATTAAAGTAAATGAACTAACCCAACCATTCGAGTTCCTTGTACTTTCACAGTGCAGTCATTGTGTGATCCTTGGCTGGGATTTTCTCAAACTAACTCAGGCTGAGATTAACTGCGAGCACGATGAACTCTACCTGAAGGACGCCCCGATGAAAGAGGAACCCCATCCAGTGGACACCTTTCATACCTTGAAGGATAACATTATTCCACCTAACTCAATCAAACAGATAACGGTTGTCTGTAGCGACGTCCCGGGAGTTCAGGAAGTTGCTATTACGTGTTCTAAGGGTCTAACGTTGGAAAAGGAAATAGTTATTCCTGCCTCTATTGTTAGTCTCAACCACGGAAGGGGCAAGGTTTGGATGGTGAATGGGACTAACTATGCTAAGATCATCCCTGAAGGTATGAAAGTGGCTGAATTATCTATTATAGACAACAGCTATGTATGCTGCTTGGATGGAGACGACGATTATCTTAACCAGAAAGAAGACAAGTGCAGCACACAAAAAACTGGAGACTTGGATAGGCTTGTGTCTCTTATGGATACTGACTTATCCCATGAAGACAGGAGCCGACTACTTGATGTCCTTAGGAGGTTCATAGGCGTATTTGAGCTCCAGAAGGCAGGCCCAAAAAGAACATCTTTGGACATTAAACATCGCATTGACACAGGAGATCATGCTCCTATTAGGCAACGACCCTATCGAGTGTCGCCTTATGAAAGGGGCGTTATTCAAACAGAAGTGGACAAGATGCTCAAATCAGGAATAGTAAAACCATCGGATAGTCCCTGGTCATCTCCTGTCGTTTTAGTTAAGAAAAAGGATGGAACCTGGAGGTTCTGCGTGGACTACCGCCGCCTAAATAAAATAACCAGAAAGGACGTATATCCGTACCCAGAATTGACGACACCCTCGACTCTTTAAAGGGAGCTTCTGTATTCTCTACCATGGACTTGAAATCAGGGTATTGGCAGATCTAAGTCGATGAAGCTGACCGTGAAAAGACTGCTTTCGTAACCCCAGACGGCCTCTTCGAATTTAAAGTGATGCCCTTCGGGTTGTGTAATGCCCCCGCGACCTTTGAAAGAATAATGGACAACCTTCTACGTGGATTTAAGTGGAACATCTGTCTCTGCTATCTGGATGACATCATAGTGTTTTCTAAAACAATGGAAGAGCATATACTGCGATTGGAAATGGTGCTGAACTGTCTTTCAAAAGCAGGTCTCACACTTAATTTGGAAAAATGTCATTTTGGATCTAGACGTATGAAGGTTTTGGGGCACTTAATAGATGGAGATGGGATTTATCCGTACCCAGACAAAGTAGAAGCAGTGAGGAATTTTCCAAGACCAAAGAATGTATCCGAAGTCAGAAGCTTTTTGGGTCTCTGTTCCTACTATCGCCGATTCATCAAGAGCTTTGCTGACATAACAGGGCCGCTGAACGAATTACTAAAGAAAGGAAAACAATTCAGTTGGAATGACAGACAATAAGATTCGTTTAATAGTTTAAAATCGGCATTGACTTCTGAACCTGTATTGGGCCACTTCGATGAGGCCGCGCCAATTTACGTCCATACCGATGCGAGTGGCTTTGGTATTGGTTCTGTTTTGGTACAGCTAAGGGATGGGTGTGAACAGCCAATTGCATATGCATCCCGAACACTGTCCAAATCGGAGAAAAACTATTCAACAACGGAAAAGGAGTGTTTGGCCGTGGTCTGGTTAATCAGCAAATTTCGACCTTACTTGTTTGGGCGCCCTTTTTCTGTTGTGACCTACCACCATTCTTTGTGCTGGTTAGCGAATTTGAAAGACCCTTCTGGACGTCTGGCCAGATGGGCTCTGCGCCTCCATGAATATGAGGTCGCTGTCTGCTATAAAAATGGTCGCAAGCACAAGGATGCCGACTGCCTTTCTAGAAGCCCTCTACCAGATACTGCGGAAGAAACAGAGGAAGATATACTTTGTCTGGCAGTGTTGTGTGATGTTGAAAAGGAGCAGCAACGAGATCCATCATTAAAAAAAATAATTGAAAATTGTGGAGACCCGAATTATAAAATATTTGTCATTATCAACAACATACTTTACAAGAAAAATTATGATCCCTTGGGACGACCTTGGTTGCTGGTGGTTCCGAGGACTTTACGTCTAGAGGTCCTTAGATCATCCCATGATGCCCCTACAGCCGGACACCTTGGATTTGCCAAAACGTATGACAGAATACGCAGGAGATTCTTTTGGCCTAGTCTTTATAGAAGTGTTCATAATTATGTTGGACATTGTAGGGAATGCCAACGGCGCAAGAAAATACCCCAACTACCCCCTGGAAATCTTAAGCCTATAGCCCCTGTTTCCATTCCCTTCCAGAAGATAGGCATGGACTTGCTGGGGAGATTCCCTCCGACTAGGGATGGCAACCGCTGGGTGATAGTTTGTACAGATTACCTTACGAAATACGCGGTAACAAAAGCCATACCGACCGGAGGAGCTGTTGAGGTTGCGAAGTTTATGGTGAACGACGTTGTCTTCAAGCATGGAGCTCCTCGAGAACTGATTACGGACCGGGGACGATCATTCCAAGCCAAAGTCGTCAACGAACTAACAAAAATGTGTGGAATGTCGCATTACTTTACAATGGCCTATCACCCCCAAACCAATGGCTTGACTGAACGAT
Source organism: Cordylochernes scorpioides (assembly GCA_030710605.1). NCBI lineage: Eukaryota > Metazoa > Arthropoda > Arachnida > Pseudoscorpiones > Chernetidae > Cordylochernes > Cordylochernes scorpioides. The sequence continues at coordinate 63,457,255 of CP092871.1, read as the reverse complement.
TAAATAAGACCCTGGTTGACATGCTCTCGATGTACGTAGACGTGGACCAAAAGAACTGGGATTCTGTTTTACCTTTTATCACCTTTGCCTATAATACAGCAAGGCAAGAAACTACCGGTTTCTCACCCTTCTTTTTGGTACATGGTCGAGAGGCGGAGACAATGCTGGACGCTCTGTTTCCCTACCAGCCGGATTATGGGGAGGACGAGCATATAAGTCATTTGATGATGGACGCTGAAGAAGCACGGCAGCTAGCTCGCTTACAAACACTCAAAGCGCAGGCCATAGATAAAGAACGTTATGATTCAAGATATAAGCCCGTCTATTACGACGTCGGCGACCTTGTGTAGGCGCCATCCCGACCAGAGAGCCACAGATAAACAGATTATAAACGCACAGAATATAGAATCCGAGCTCCCCAGTAGAAGGAATACCCGGAAGACGATGGTACTCTCTGTTATATGTGTTGTTCATTGTTATGATTTTGTTTTAATAAACGCTACTAAATTATTTCATTGGATCCTCTCTTTCTTTTTCCCAGTAAGAAACGCCTACGGTAGCCAACAGAAATTCAGAAGTGGGATAGTCCTGAAGAAAATTGAAGATTCACTGGAATAATTTGGAAACGAGAAGGACGTGGCGCGGTGACCGATCAACGTAAGAGGAGTTGCATGGTATGTACGAAATTTAATTACCTATTCCTAAAAGTATTATCGCAAAGTATCGCGCTAAAAGTATTATTACAAGTCACCTCGACAAAAGTATTATCGCAAAGTATCGCGGTAAAAGTATTATTGCAAGTCATCTCGATAAAAGTATTATCGCAAAGTATCGCGGTAAAAGTATTATTGCAAAATCATCTCGATAAAAAGTATTATCGCAAAGTATCGCGGTAAAAAGAAAAAAAAGGTATTGTCTCAAAATTACTAAAGAAAAGTTGATTTCGTTTAAAGAAATAATTGAAACAGTACGTATCTGGTTTAGTCAGTTTTATTTGTTTATTTTAAAATTTTTTGCTTTGTTTATTTTTCCTTTTGAAAAACATGACTTATTTAGCGAAAGTAAGGAAATGCGATTTAAGCAAGTTGGCGTATGAACTCGGCGAGGTAGTACCGCCAGAGAGCAGTATCGTCGACTTAAAACACCTTATTTTGAATAGCCAATCTTACGAAGAAGAGTTCGCAAAGCAACTGTTGGAGACTCTGATCGAGGATCGGGAACGAATCGAGGAGCGGGAACGAATCGAGGATCGGAAACGAATCGAGGATCGGGAACGAATCGAACGGGAACGAAAAGAACAAATGGTAATGGAATTCGAGCTTGAGAAGCTGCGCATCCAGACTACACGCGGAAACAACGATACGTCTCGAAGTACCAGCAATGACGCACATTACGAGATACGTAAACTGATGCCCAAGTACGAGTCGAAGGACAATGATTTGAGTTTTTACCTAATTCTTTTCGAAAGACAGGCAAAGCGACTAGGATTGGATGAAGACCAATGGGCGTTCAGCCTCCTAGGATTGCTACCTTACGAAATGACTCAATTAATCGCTCGGGAGACAGAAGAACAAAGCGGCGATTATAGGTTCGTGAAAAGGTTGCTCCTAAAACGGTACAAGTTGAGCCCCGAACAATTCAGACAAAAATTCGAGAAGCACGAGAGATCTCAAAAGGGTTCCTGGAGAGACTTCGCTTTCGAATTGCGAAGATATTTCAACGAATGGATCGAAGGAATGAACGTGGAAAATTTCGACGCCCTAAAGGATTTGTCCGTCACTAACCAGCTAAAGAAAAAAGTTCCAAATGTGCTGCGTAATCATCTCATTGACGATTGGACCAAGTTAAACAACCCAGATGAGTTGGCGGATAAACTGGACGAGTACGAAAATGTTCGCACCGAGATGGGACCTCCGCATTGGAATGCGAAACACCTCATACCACCGTCGTTTCAGCAGAAATCTGCGAGATTCCCCAACCAAAGCGAAGTTAAAGAGACTAAACAAGGAACGAATGTTTCGGGTCAAGACGCTGCAAGGAACGAAATCAGTGAAACGTACCCTAACACCTTGAGGAGAATGGTCAACCGTACGATCAGAAACGACAAGGTAGAACCGAAGTGCTTCAACTGCAATCAGTTTGGACACATTGCCAGAGACTGCCCAGCACCCAGGACTACGTTGACATGCCGAGGATGCGGTCAAACGGGACACAAGGAAAGGAATTGCACAAGACCCAAAGAAGGACTAAAAGTGGCCAACCTGGAAGTCGAAGGACTGGAGACTGTCCCGCCAGATGTATATTTGAAGGATGTCAAGATCGACAACAAGGAAACCGTGAAGGCAATGATAAACACCGGGAGCAGCAGTTGTCTAATGAGAGAATCGGTCGCAAGGAGGATCAGCGTCGACATCGAACCAGACTCGACTAGTCTGTACGGCATCGGTAACCAGACTGCACCAGCTGCCAGGACCGTTGGGAAGACGACAGTCGACCTGGAGATTGATGGCATCGTCGGAAGGGAAATCACTGTATTCATTGTCAACGATGATGCCCAACCCTATGACCTATTAATTGGAAGAACATGGACAGATCTGCCCTACGTATCCTTCGCCAGAATTGGTAAAAAACTTGCATATTGGCTATTCATCCGAATTTCAGTTTGCTAATCTGCAAGAAGAAATCAAGTCGCGTCGTATCGAACTGAGAGCAACCGAAACTGTTCAGTTGGAGAGCGACTCCATTAACTTTACAAGTGCAATCACAGACGAGGTAAAGGACGGATATGTATTGTTCACAGGAGTAGATGACGCCTGTGTCGATTCCCTATTGGAAGTGGTCGATGGAAAGACGACCGTACCCATCATCTCAGCTGGCAAGGGCAAGTTGAGAGTAAGGAAGAACCAATGTGTAGGGCGAGTTGAACTACTGAACCTTGATGATATTGTTGTTAACCTGGACGTCGCAGAGGATTCGTTTCAGACTAAAAATGAAGAGAAGAGGGAAGGACAAGACCAAATGAAACGTAAGCGCCCCATACTGCCTGAGGACATCAACGTCAATCATTCTCTGACTTCGAAAGAGAGACAAGAAATCCTAGATGTAGTAAACGAGTATAGAGACTGTTTCGCTCTTGGCATGGAGGAATTAGGGTGCACCGATGTCACCAAGATGGACATTAAGGAGGTTGATGGAAGCAAGCCAGTCTGTCTGAGACCGTATAAGACGACTGCAAGTGAACGCGAAGCAATCAGGGAGATTGTCAGAGAGTGGAAGGACAATGGAATAGTCACGGAAACTAGATCACCCTACGCTAGTCCCGTCCTACTTGTGAGGAAGAAAACTGGAGATCATCGTCTGGTGGTAGATTATAGGAGGCTCAACATTCAAACAGTTAAGGACAAGTTCCCATTACCAAGGATAGACGACCTTCTGGAAGGCCTAAGGAATGCGAAATTCTTCACCACTCTGGATCTGGCGCATGGATATCTGCAGATACCACTGACCGATAAGGCAAAATTAAAGACAGCATTCATCACCCCAGATGATACAGGTCAATTCGAAAGGATGATTTTTGGACTCGCCAACGCACCAGCTGAATTCCAAAGACTGATGCACACTGTCCTAGGTCCGCTGCTGAACAAGAAGGAATTCTGCTATCTCGACGACGTGATTATCCCGGCAAAGGATTGGCGGGAGATGATCGAAAGGTTGAGGAAAGTCCTCGAAAGAATAAGATCAGCGAAGTTGACACTGAAACCCTCTAAATGTGAGTTCGGAAGGAGGGAAGTTGAGTTCTTAGGGTATGTCATCAGTACAGGCGGACTTAAGCCAGGCCCAAGAAAGATCAAGGCGATAGAAGAATTTCCAGAACCCAAGAATGTCCACGACATACGACGCTTTCTGGGACTGACGAACTTCTTCAGACGATTTGTAAAGGACTTCGCGAGGAAAGCAGAACCGCTAAGCAGACTTACGAAGAAAGGTTTACAATTTGAATGGAAGGAAGAACAGCGAAGGTCATTTGGAGGACTACGAAAGGATCTGGTCGAATATCCGGTACTAGCTCATTACAACCCTGAACTCAAGACAGAAGTACATTGCGATGCGAGTGCTGAGGGATTAGCAGGAATGGTGCTACAGATGGACGAAGACGGCAAATGGCGCTTGGTCTACTGTGTGAGCAAGAAGACAACAGAGGCCGAGAAGATGTACCACTCAAGCAAATTGGAGCTGATGGCGATAGTGTGGACCTTGGATCGACTACGTCAGTTCCTCGTAGGAATCAAGTTTACAGTGGTTACAGATTGCCAAGCACTGGTCTACATGAACGCGAAGAAGACTACAAATCCTCAGATAGCGCGATGGTACAATCTGATTCAGGAATACGATTTCGAAATTCGACATAAACCAGGGGAGAAGATGGCCCACGTAGACGGAATGAGTAGAGCTCCAGTCGACGACCCTAGAGACACGATGGAGGAAATCGTGGAGAAAAACCTTGAAGTGTGCTTCGCAATCACACTGGAAGAACAAATCTTGATGATTCAGCATTCCGACCCTGAATTGAGAGACCTGATCCAGATCTTTCGAAAGGACCCGTGTGATAGGACAGTAGGAGAACAAAATAGAATTAACGACTACAGCTACAAAGGAGGCAGACTTTTCCGCATGGTGAAAAATGGAGAAGAGGAACGAGCCCTGTATGTTATACCCAAAAGTATGAGGAAAAGCTTAGTTGTCAAATTCCATGATCTAATGGGACATTTTGCGACTGATAGGACTGTCAACAAAATTAAGGAATTGTACTGGTTTCCTTCAATGAAGAGGTACGTTCGACGCCATGTGGCTATGTGTCTCGAGTGTCTATTTAACAAAGTTCCCGGTGGAAAACAACAAGGCTTCCTACATCCCATTAAGTCAGGCAAGAGACCGTTTTCCATCGTACACATGGACCACGTAGGCCCCTTCGTGAGAAGTACAAAAGGTAACCAGGAACTTTTAGTGATTGTCGAAAATCTGACAAGATTTGTCCGATTAAGCCCTGTAAGGAATACATCGACGCAGAACGTCCTGAAGGTAATGAAAAGTTTTGTGAATGATTTCGGACTACCCGACAAGATCATCAGCGACAGAGGGGGTCATGTTTTACCTCAAGGCAATTTGAAGAATTCTGTCGAGGAAATGGAATACATCATACTCTGAACTCTACGAAACATCCGCAAGGGAACGGGATGGTCGAAAGAGTGAACCGAACAGTATTGTCCACTATAGCAACCAGTATCGAGGATCCGCGACGGAAGGATTGGGACCTGAAGATCAAGGAGGTAGAGCGAGACCTGAACAATGCGGTGAACAAGACGACGAATAAAACACCGTTCGAAACACTCCACGGCTATTCCCCTCGATTCCACGATGGGATACTTAGAAGATTAGCCGACGAAGACGTGGACCCATGGACCGAGCCGGATAGAATTCAAGAGAGTGTGAGAACCCAAATTGAGAATAAACAAGAAATTATGAAGACATACTACGATAAGAAGAAGTGCCGTACAATCCAATTCGAAGTAGGAGAAATTGTAGTGATGAGGCATGTACCCAAAATGACGGGTGAACCAACCAAGGCACAACCCAAATATCGAGGACCTTTGATAATTACCGAGGTTCTGCCAAGCGACACGTATAGAGTGACTCAGTTAAGCGAAAGAACCAGTGGACGGTTCTACACGACAACGGCTCACATCAGTCAACTGAAGTCTTGGCACAGTGAAGAAGATGATTCAGCTACAGAAGAAAGTCCGGACGAGGAGCCAGAAGTAGAAGATACCCCCCGACGCAACCCACGACGTTCCTGCAACGCAAGGTTCAATCGAGGACGATTGAAATCCAGGAATGGCCGAGTGTAGGCGCCATCCCGACCAGAGAGCCACAGATAAACAGATTATAAACGCACAGAATATAGAATCCGAGCTCCCTAGTAGAAGGAATACCCGGAAGACGACGGTACTCTCTGTTATATGTGTTGTTAATTGTTATGATTTTGTTTTAATAAACGCTACTAAATTATTTCATTGGATCCTCTCTTTCTTTTTCCCAGTAAGAAACGCCTACGGAAGCCAACACTTGTTTGGGTCTTCACACCGGTGCGCAAAGTTGGCTTATCAGAGAAGCTCTTAAAGAAATATTTTGGTCCATACCGAATAACTAAGAAATTATCAGACGTCAACTACGAAGTTACAACGGTGGATGAATCTCGGAGAAAAGCCAAGTACAAAGATGTTGTACATGTCTTACGAATGAAGCCTTACAACGATCCAGAAACCCAGAACGATGAATATCTGGAGACTGTGTGTGTTTCTACGGATGAATTTAAACATCGGGACGATGTTTTTCCGAAGAGGGAGTAATGTCACAAAGTATTTTAATTCAACTATTTTGTAGATATGTAAATGTTCTAACTAGTTTTTCTATTAATTCTTTCTCTTTTTTGTTTGGTTCTATGTAAATATTTGACGTCAATTGTTGCGCCTTCTACTATGTAAATTTTTGAGAATTAGTTTTTATTATTAGACTGACTGTCTAGAGTAAGCTAGGATAAAGCATATAATTGTTGTCGGCTTTTTATATTTGACAGTGTGTTGAATAAAACTTACTTTTGAGTTTGCTTCGTGATTCCGTGGCTTACCAGCGACATAATTAAAGAAAAGATCGCCACAATATAATTTGTTTATCTATCATAGTATATTCCCCATATCAATGTTATTTCCTTCCCATACATCATATTCTTCAAAAGAATTTGGCATAATAATTATCCAGAGGTAATATTTACTCATTTAATGTACCGTCCACCATGGCTACCCCTTTTCTAATTATCTTCATGTATATTCAAATATATATATGTCATAATTTGTATAATTAATGCCCAAGAGATATATTTATTTCCGCCATAATTATATTTTAAAATGTAAATACAAATTCATCCATGTATAAATCTGTACCAAATAAATCTGGGAGCCAGCGCGCGCAGGGGAAGGCCACGCCTCCGCCGCGTGGCGCGTGCTCACGAGTGTCGAACAAGTTCTTTTTTTGACGCGTACATACACAACGCTTGCGCCCTTCCATTCGACCACGGCAGCTACGACAGATAAGAGTCGACAGAATTAAGAACCTCAAGAGAATGAGCAAGGCAAAGAGACAAGCAGGCCAGAAAGAGGCCGAATTAGCTCAAGAGAATAAGCCAGTAATTGATGCACTAACAGCGATGATGAAAAGCCTAGGGCGGGACGCACCCGCCGCCGCAGCCAGATTTGACGGTTCAAGTTCCGCGGAATCATTCTTAAGGGAGCTGGAGAGGTCCCCGGAATTCCAAAACAGCAGCTGCGACGAACGAAGCCGCATGGTAGTGGCAGCGCTAAAGGAGAGCCCCGGAGAACACTCCAATCCATGGACTACCTCTATGAACCCTACTGGAGGATCAAACAAGTCCTTGAGGATCTGTACCCCCCACCCGAGACTCCGACACACCAAGAGTTCTATCAACTACGCTGCGGGCCTCAAGGCTTACAAGAATACTATTTACAGAAGGTACGCATAGGTACGCAGCTCAACATCGATCGCAAGGAAATGGTCAATGCTCTCACTCAAGGAATGCCCTCCTACAGTCGAAATCTCCTGCTGATTGCAACACCCAGCAGCCCGTCGGAATGGCTCACTCTGGCCAGTAGAATCTATGGTATCGGCGGAGACCCGAGTCGTCCCGGAATTTCCTCTCCCACAGAACGCCCATCTCCGCGCCAATCAGGTATACAAGCAAACAATTCATTAAGGCGCTCATCCCAGAAGGATCTCCCTCCACTCCGCCTACACCATGCAAGCACTGCCAAGGGCCCCACTGAAACAATCAGTGCCCACAACGGTCCACCTTGCCAGGACAGCGTGCCGATCATCCTCGACTATCGACACCGCCGCGGTATTTTCGTGACCCAAGAGACAGCACTACCAAGTAACCAGAAGTACAACCCACACGCCATTAACGGCGTATGTACCCTGACTCTCAAGTTGCTACTAGCCAACCATTTATGTTCATTTCTAATAGATACTGGCGCTAATATTAATATTATTTGTTTGAAGCAATTCAAAACATTAAGAACTAAAATGTCACTTTTAAATTATGATGTTACTATTAGGACATTGTCTCATAATATCCAACCTGTGGGATTTGCATTTATTTTGGTTACTGTAGGATCCATTAAAGAACACTTGTTATTTTATATAATAGATAATGATCTACCATTTGGCATTTTTTCTTTAAACTCATTAAAGATATTCCGATTAACTATTGATTTCTTTTCAAAGAGAATATATCAGGATAATACCATGTTAGCACAGTCACAATACTGTTTTAAGGATTATTTTACGCCATCATTAAAAAACTTTACGATTCAACACGACCCTAATAACCATACCATGCCTCACACCACTCAATCTTTTCTTCATGACAACCTTAATAGTACCACAAATGTAGAAAATTATATAGCTGCACATCCTCATCTAATAAATGAATGTAAAAATCTTATTAGAGAAAATATTGGTTTGTTTCCTATCGATAAGTTCTCAGTACCTGCTTTAAATATCGACCCGGTTAAAATTATACCTAACAGTGATAAGATTATAACACTAAGACCATATAGAATACCATATAGCGATTACCCTGAAATAAAATATCAAATAGAGAAAATGTTAGAAAATGAAATAATAGAACCATCAAATAGCCCATATGCCGCTCCCGTAACACTTGCCAGAAAAAGGGATGGCTCGAAACGTTTTTGTGTAGATTTTAGAAAACTTAACGAATTAATGTCTGTAGATAATTATCCCATACCACTAATAGAAACAGTACTAGATCAATTATCTAATTCCAAATACTTTTCCACCATAGATATAACCTCCGCCTTCTGGCAAATTCCGATCCATCCAGAATCTAGGCCCCTACTTTCATTTGTAACCCACCTGGGGCAATACCATTTTAATAGACTTCCATTTGGTCTCAAATTAAGTCCTCAAATATTCGAAAGGCAGTTAAATCAATTGATACAGAAACAAATTAACATTTACTAATCATTATTTTGATGACTTCATAATCCATTCTAACAGTTTAGAGGAACACTTAGGACACTTACAGGAATTTTTTCATTTTTGTAAATTAGAAAATATAAAATTAAATCTTAATAAATGCCAGTTTTTCAGGACATCTATTGACTACCTGGGATATAAGATTAGTTCAGGTACTTGCACTCCACTTGTTAGGAACATAGATGTAATTAATGCCATAAAACCCCCTACTAACGTAAAAACCTTGCAATCATTCCTAGGCGCCATTAATGTTTACAATAAATTCATTCCAGATTATGCGCGCATTAGAAATTCTCTAAACCAACTTTTGAAAAGTAACGTTAAATGGGAATGGACGTCAGTCTGTCAAAAGGCGTTTGACAAACTCAAACAACTACTTTCATCAGGTCCCATTCTACATCTTTATAAATCAGACTTGCCCTGTCAAGTGTACTCTGATGCATCTTTGCAAGGGATAGGAGGAGTACTGAAACAGCTCCATCTCTCTCTCTCTCTCCAGATGGAAACTCATATCCAGTACAATATTATAGTCGCACACTGCGCAAATACGAGCGCAATTATACCATCACCGAATTAGAGTGTCTGGCCATAATTGAAACAGTAGATCGTTTCAAGGTCTATCTGGCGGGAAATGGTTTTACTATTTTCACCGATCATTGCGCCTTACAGTGGCTGAAAAACATCAAAAATCCGACAGGAAGACTTTTTCGATGGAGTTTGAGGTTGTCAGTCTACGACTATCAGGTGAAGTACATCAAAGGCACCAAACAACTAGAGGCTGACCTTTTATCCCGAAATCCGTTTTGTGGCCTTCTTGACGCCACGCAATTAAAATGTACCAAAGCGAGCTTCGGGATAATTCCAAGTATGTTCACCAAACCTCAGGCCTGACTACCGTCACCAGACGTGGTGTGAGCAAAATAGCCCACCAGAAATTCAACCATCCAGGAATTTCTCAATTAACTAGGATCATCTCCGCCTAATACTTTTGGAGCGGAATGTCGATAGACATTCGTGCCTTCGTTAAGAATTGTAACATCTGTCAAATGAGCAAAACCCCAAAAGGACCAAAGTATGGAGAGTTGGGCGAATTGCCAGAATCCCCACTGCCATTCGATCTGGTCTCTATGGACACTATAGCCGGGTTTTCTAGATATGGAAGTGCAAAAAATTACCTGCATGTAGTAGTAGACCACGCGACTCGATTCGCATGGACATTTCCATCTCGTTCCACCAGTACGACCACATATATTCAAGTAATAAAAAAGGTGCTACAAAGTGGCTGTCCGAAGCGTCTCCTTACAGATAGAGCCCCTGCCTTCACATCACCGAGGTTTAGGAGATTTCTAATCTCCCATAACATCCAACCAATGCTCACTACAAGCAACCATCCACAAGCAAACGGTTTATTCGAACGTTTGAACGCAACCCTGACCGGAAAACTTAGGCTCCTCCATCTTCAACATCCTAGAGCTAGTTGGACTATGCTCCAATCCAAAGTAGTTAAGGCATATAACGATACCCCTCATTCCGTCACGGGATTTCCCCCATCATACCTTATGGACGGTTCCCTACCGAAAGAACTGTCACAACATCTAGATCCTTATCCATCAGTCACTGAATCCAGACGCCTAGCGTTACAAAGAACGAAAGAACGCCATAAGCTAGATAAGATCAGATTTGATAAAAATCACAGGTCCCCCGACTTTGAAGTAGGCGATCTAGTCCTTACCAAAATTTACCAACACCCCAATACGGGCAAATTAGTGCCTTACTTCAGTGGACCATATGAGATAATTGAGGTGATATCCCCCTATACAGTTAGAATCAATAGACCTAATCAAGCTCAAAACTTAGAAACAGAAATTATTCACGTAAACAAATTGAAACATTATTCCGAAGACACTAAGTACATCTTGACACCTCACTCAACGAACAAAAATAGCAAGCCAAAATCATATTTTATTTACAATTATTTTCCACCTGAAATATTTCATGATGATTATAAGAATTATGCATCAACATTAAGTAACCCATTTAATCACATGAACCTGGATATTTTCTTAGATAATGTCGAACCAACATTAACAGCCAGATACATTTCTACTCCTGACACCATCCCAAAGATTGCTATCCGATTAGAACCATCCCCTACAACGAAGATAATGCTCCCATCCTCACCAACACGTAATCATACTCCGCAAATTAGCCCTCAATTCAGTGCTCCCCTTATTAACTGTGATAATACGAAATTGGAAAATAGGTCAGTCATAATCAAAAGTACGTTAGTACTGTTGCCCATAGTTAAATATTTTAATAGAATTAAACAATTCCCAATATTTTTTCTATCCCTCCTTACAATGGCTTTTATTAACCCAAACGTCTCCATGACGATTATACATCTGCTGATTTATTTATTGCCGTCGTCCCGATTAAGACAAATTCAATCAATCTTGATTCATTGTCTTGAAGAGCTTTCAATAGTCCTTTGGAACACCTTAAAGGACTTCATTAATCACTCAGAAATGAATGGTGACCACGACATTAAGATTGATGATCCCCCATAAGATCCTAACGTCAGGGAATTCCTATATATAATTCCTATTTTGAATTAGAAAAACATCACTTGCGTTGCCCATTGACCACCCCGAACTGATATTTTTCCCCAAATTTATTTGCTTTTAAGAAGTCATCAGGATTACTGATAATCACAGACCCATCTTGAAACGATCCGTTCAGGATGTACGTCACAGAATTCATTACGTTGCCCTCTGACAATTTGCAATAAACCATTATGTTCACACACCAACATCAAGAGATATTCTCCTTGCGCTACTTCATTGACATGACCACCGTCCCCTTTTCTCTCCATCCCAAAACGAGAAACCTTCCGAGGACTCCAGTGACCCAATTTGGATCATCCTACCAAATTGTTCGCCACGACCAAGTCTTCATTCCTCAAACGTATCCTGCCATATCAAACATTCATTCCTTATAATCCCTGGGCACCTTTTTACACCCCTCTTCTTACGTTCCCTATGGAGAGTACGGTTCATAGGAGACTGCTTAGCCCATAATCAATCCACCAACACTCCAGCGCAGGAGATCCTCTCACGCACAGAACATTCTCGCAAACAGATACACAGTCGTAGCCACATCACACAGGTTCGTATCCTGCTACATTTAAAACTTTATTATCCTTGTATTATATATCAAACTTAATGTTGTGTTAATCCCTACTTGTATATATTTTAGTATAATATCACACAAATTTCCAATTTTGTACATAATATCAGAATTCAATTTATAAAATTGCCTCCCAATCTCAACTAAATAATTTTAAAATCATTTTAAATTTATTTATCCCACACAGGTTCCATCTGTCATAATTTGTATAATTAATGCCCAAGAGATATATTTATTTCCTCCATAATTATATTTTAAAATGTAAATACAAATTCATCCATGTATAAATCTGTACCAAATAAATCTGGGAGCCAGCGCGCGCGGGGGAAGGCCACGCCTCCGCCGCGTGGCGCGTGCTCACGAGTGTCGAACAAGTTCTTTTTTTGACGCGTACATACACAACGCTTGCGCCCTTCCATTCGACCACGGCAGCTACGACATATATATATATATATAGATAAGGCACAATTCGAACTATAGACTACAAAAACAAGATAACGATACCGATCCCACAATAAATAGTTAGTATGTGTGACATTTGGTAACAGCGTTGTTACCACCTTCGGACAAATGTACCGAATGAAGAATTCAATCACAGTTTATTTATTCATTTGTTTATCATTGTATATCCTATGTATATATCAAGTCATTCCCTTTCTACTTATAGTATGTACCCATTTGAAATTTTTTATTTATCATTGCGTATATTTACATTGCTTCATTTTGGCATACATCGTATCCGTGCAACTTTGATATGTATATTCACTCCCCACGTTTCCGTTTGCCCTAATATTGATGTTAACTGATAGGAGATGCAAAAATTTTTTCTTATGTGACCGTGTATATTCATTCCTTTGCTATCGTATGTATCTCACCATGTATAGAGCTAATAAAGTTTTTTTTTTATTTAGATGTGTTTTAGGAATTGGGCATATCTACATTTTACAGGCACAATTCCTTGGCGCCCGTAATGATTATGTTTATCCAGAATGGTCTGAGGATCTGTTTGTACAGAATCTGTGTATAGACCACCCCCATCTCCACCTATAGGGACTGCGGCTGGGAACGTGTGGATCCGCCTCACTTCTGGGTCAAGACCCACTGGCGTACAGACAGTGAAAGATGGGCTTTGTACTTTGCTCATTAAATGGTAGGATAGAATTTCCTTCAGTAATTACGATGAGTTAACCTGTCCTAGGTTCCATGGCCCGTTTGTTCCCCTTTGCCTGAGTGTCGGTGATTGCATACTGGTATCATAAAAAATGCATTTCTCGCAATTTCATATTTCTCATAGAGCATGAACAGATCTGAATTGGAATAAACACATTTTTTCACTCTGGCAGGGGAGGAATTGTTGGGCCAGATTTTCCACCAAACAGACCCAACAAAGATGTGAACATTTACATCATATACATATATATATGTATATACATATATATGTATATATATATATATATGTATATATGTGTATATATATATGTATATACATACATGTATATATACAGTGTCTCGCCGAAAGTGTTTGGTGTCCAGATGGAGACCCCACCACGGTGGCCGACGATGCCCAAGGATCCTGGAGCCCGTTGCAGAGAGGTCCAGCGGAGGATCTACACCAGAAGCCGGACCAATCGGAAATGACTCTGGTGGTACCGTGACCGAGATACCGGCCGACCCTCCACAAAAGGACAACAACGAGGCGGATTGAAGAATGAAGACACCAAGCTGGAGATGACCCGGGTCCTGCCCAAGGATCCTGCTGCCCAAGGATCCTGGAGCCCATTGCAGAGAGGTCCAGCGGAGGATCTACACCAGAAGGCTATAGATGATACCTATGCCTTTAAAGTCCAGAAAGGTGGAGATGACACGAGTCCTGCCCTGTAAATAGATTCGCCAATCACCCTTTTATATGCAACGAAACGTCCAACATCATATTGCCTTTAGGGAAATTTCAAGTCCATTCTTTATTCTAAAATGAATAAAATCAATTAAATATATACCCAGATCAATTCTATTATTATCTCAAGCTCTCTTTTAAAGAGAGGAGGTTTGATTTCAAATTTCTTAAAGAAGAAATTACTTTAAATTTAAAATAAATAAATTTATATTTTATTATCCCTATTTGATCAATTTTATTATTATCTCAAACCTTTTAATAAGAAGAAGCCTAATTTCGAATTTCCTAAAGTAGAAATTACTTTAAATTTAAAGATAAAATTATATATTTTATTATCCATATTTTACCAATTTTTTTTATTCCTCAAACTTTTCTTTAAAAAGAAAAGAAGAATTTTAAATTTCTCAAAGGATTAAGCATCTATATTTATTATTTCGATATTTATCTTTTAAAAATAATAATATATTATTTTTAAATTAATAATATTTATTTTTTATTATATTCTAAGAATATTAATTTTTTTATTACTCTGTAGTAAAAATTGAGGACTTACCTCGCAGCGTTATTTTTAAAAAGAACGACAGTTTTGATCAAGTTTTTGAACGGGACGCAGATCAAATGGCCGATCGGTGGGAGCGCTGGTATCCAGTAGAAACGGTATGTTAGCATCTTTTCTTTGTTAATTTTGGGCTTATTTTAATATGTCAGAAAGACATATTTTAACTTACTTCGATAGGTATGTAATTTTCATAATTTTTGCCCTTTGTGTGAAGCCTTAGAGTTTAAAAGGAAATTAGATTTTATGTTCATTAAGTACGGCCTGCAAACGAAAGTTTGTAAGAAATTTACCAAGGTAGAACAAAGCGTCAAGTTCATTATGTATTATTTGGTAGGCTTGCCAATTATGGCATGTTTTTATATGTTGAGAAAGGCATATTTATGTTTCTAATAAGTATAAAATCTCATTCTTGCTTGAAATCCTTAAACAATAAATTTTGTCCATGTAGAATTACCCATAATTGAAATTTGTACACTGAGATAACAATAAAACTTTTGAGTTATTATTATTTTAAATATGTGTGTGATACTTTTACCCTGAAACAAATTACATATTAAGTATTAAACATGGATCTTTTGTGTTCGCTATATCCTATTACGTGTGTATCTGAGCTTTAACCCAATTCGATATACAATTACAAATGTTATTATGGCTGAGATAGCCGGGTACGAAGTCGAGATGCCCTCAAATGGAACGTAAGAAGAGATCTTACAAAATTGTAAGTTGAAAAATCTCTGCGTTGCATATTACAAATTATACCTTATGTGTGTCACTCTTATACAGATGTGGAGTGCCCAGGTCACGCATCAACATATATATATATAGTTCAGAGACAGAGTACCCAAGAATAATAACCTATAGCAAGAAGAAGAGTGATTGAACAAAAGCCCATCGGCAGAAGTAATCATAGATGACTTTCTTTTATTTCCCTTTTTACCTATATTCTACACTGTGGAATAATGGCGTCCAGACGGCTTGGGTGACAATAAACAAAACAAGCCACGGCGGCGCCAGCCGCCGACAAAGGAGCCGCCAACAAAGGACTAATAGAACATGGCTTGGTCTGCTACCCACCAGTCGGGTGTTTTCCTCTGTCCTCTTAATATGTATTAAATAAAGTTAGTTAGAAGGAGATTTTTACCCCCTCCTTTCTGCTATTTAGTGATCTTATTTAAATCCTTGCAACAGCCCACAAAGAATCATCACAGCGAATTCTTCTACCGAACTCGCTTCAGTGTTTTGTGAAACCATCACCCTACATTTCTGCACAAAAGTGGCGTCCCCGGGTGGGCTTCTGACAAGGCAAGATCAAGTGGATTAACGGCGGAGTACAAGTCAAGACTCAAGCTAAGTACCTTTTGTTTTACCTTCTGTTTATAGTGTTTTTTGAAAAATGGAAATTTTAAAAAGACATAGAAATGTACTTAGAAAGCGACTAACTCGCATCTTGAAGACGGCAGAAGAGTTTCAGTCAAGTACTCCACCGATACCTGTAGAGGACATTGAATATAATAGAGAGATCATTGAAGAAACTCACAGTGAGCTTCTTGTGATCCAAAGCAAGATAAGAGACTTCATGCTAACTTCAGGCGTTAGCGAAGAGGAACTAGAGCAAGACGATGAGGAAGCCTCGCAATATACCCAGAGATATAAGAGGATATATAAAAAATGTCTCGCTCTTGTTGAACCCAGGATCACTGCATCCAGTCCCACGACCAGTGAAGTGAGCTTCGCTTCTAGCTCACACCATAGAACTGTAAAACTACCCAAGATAGAATTAAAGAAATTTACAGGAGAGATAAAAGATTGGTTGGGATTGTGGGAACAGTTCAACAAGATACACTTCGATCCTACTTTAGAAGACAGCGACAAGTTTCAATATCTTGTGCAATCTATGTCGCCGGGAACCAGAGCTAGTAAACTGGTTGATAGTTACCCCCTGACTGCCGATAATTACCCCAAAGTTATAGAAACTTTGACAGAAAGATTTGGAAGGCCTGAACTGTTGCAACAAGTCTATGTCAGGGACCTTATCCGCTTTATGCTCGATTGCTCCTCCAAACAACAGTTGAAGGTGACTTCATTTTATGATGAGTTGGTGACTAATTTGAGAGCATTGGAATCCTTAAAGATTGAGGCCAGACAGATGTCTGTATTTATATTTCCAATGATTGAGGCATGTCTCTCAGAGGAACTCATGAAGGCTTGGCAAAGAAGCCCCCTCCATGATGTCAAGATTGATGCTAATGATTCGACTCAAACTAGAGTTGACCTAATTATGGAGTTTCTCCAAAAGGAAGCTGCAGCAGAACAAGACAGGGCCTTAGCTGGATCCAAGTTTGGACTTAGATCTCTGAAACAAGATAGAAACGTGGGCAGACAATCACATCCTGCTAAGATACCTACGGCCTCTGGACTATTTGCTGGACGTGCCCATAATTGCATCTTTTGTAATAAAGATCATAAAACACAGAATGTCTTGCTGCGCGCAGAATGAGCATTGAAGAAAGAAGAGAGCGTATTAAAAACGCTAAATGTTGTTTATCCTGCCTCCAACCAGGTCATATCTCTTTTAATTGTAGAAGGCGCATAACTGAATGTATTCGATGTAAGAAGAAGCACCTTGATTGTTTATGCCCTCTTAATGCTCCTGGACGAGAGTCAGCGGATGAAGACAAGGAACAGGTGGAAGACTGTGACGTTTCTCCTACAGTTGAAAACGGAGTTTCATTCTCCGGTCTTGACGCTTCGTCTCTGATTTTGCTACAGACTCTGAAGATTAAGGTCTAAGGTGCGACTTCGGCGAAAGTAGTGCGTGCCCTCCTTGACACAGGTTCCCAACGATCCTATATTTTGTCTAAAACTGCCCAGGATCTCGGACTATCTCCCATTGGCCAGGAATCACTTAAACATGTGGTGTTTGGAGGTCATACTAGTGAAAGTGTCCACCAAGAATACAGAGTCAATTTGGGTCATGCATCGGGGAATTTTAAGATGGTAGCGAAGCTTCTTGACCAGCAAAAAATCTGTGGTAACCTTCCAAGATTGAGCCGCGGGCCATGGTTGAAAGAACTCAAAGCCCGCAAAATCTGGGTTCCTGATATTGGAAAGGATGACATGGAAATTGAAATACTTCTAGGATGCGATGTATTGGGATCTATTTTCATGATGAAATCTTGTGTGTTGTCAAATGGCTTGACTGCGTCGCAGACGCGTTTCGGATGGACTTTAATGGGAGAATGTCAGCCAGGTAGTGACGTTTCACTCGCTCATCATGTTACAACGATGACAATTTTGGAGAGCAGTATAACCAATCTGTGGAATCTCGATGTTCTTGGCATTATGGATCCTATTGGGGTTAAACAGAGAGATCAGAGAGACGCACTGGCGCGTCGACATTTTCTAAAAACAGTCCATCATTCTGTTTCTGGAAGATATGTTGTTTCCCTCCCGTGGACTGTAGAGAAAGCTAAAATTGCGGACAACAGGGAGATTGCTATAAAGAGATTAGAACAGACGACTAAGAAATTAATCTCTTTGAATCTTTATGAAGACTATGATGATATTTTCCGAGGCTGGTTGGATGATGGGATAATTGAGAAAGTCTAAGCTGAACAACACGACGCTGAGGCCTTCTACCTGCCTCATCGTCCTGTGGTGAAACTCTCCAGTGGGACTACGCCTATCAGGCCTGTCTTTGATGCTTCTAGCAAGGTCTATAGATCCCCATCTTTAAATGACTGTCTTGAAAAGGGACCTAACCTCATAGAGATGATTCCCAACCTTATGCTAAGGTTTAGAAATGGCAAGTTTGGTGTCGTGGCAGACATTAAGAAAGCGTTTCTTCAGATTGAGGTGAATGAAAGGGACAGAGATTACCTGCGTTTTCTGTGGTATTCCCAAAATGGAGAAAAGACAGAAGTATTCCGACATAGACGTGTCGTTTTCGGTGTTAACTGTAGTCCTTTCATTTTGGGGGCAGTAATCGAATACCACCTGTCTAATGTTCGACCTGAACATAAACCGTTAGCTCAGAGGTTGCAGAAATCCTTTTATGTGGACAATTTAGTCACAAGCGTGAACTCTTTTGAAGAGTTACAAGATCTCAAATTGACCGCAACGTCCATCATGGATAATGCTAGGTTGGAGCTAAGCCGTTGGGAGCATAGTCTGGACGTGGCCTCCGATACTTACCCATTTGAAAGAGCAGAGATATCTGAAGTGCTTGGTATATGTTGGGATAAAAGGGAAGATTGTTTGTCATGTGAAATTCCCGTAGCCATACCCCCAAGATAACCAAAAGGAGTATTCTGTCCTGCTTAGCTCAGATATATGACCCTATTGGATTTCTGAACCCAATATTAATAAAGCCTAAAATTATATTGCAAAGGGTTTGGATAAAGCGCGATAACCAGTTGGGTACCTTTGTCGGGAATCGCGTGAAGGAGATATGCAGACTTAGTGATCCTGGAAATTGGAGATATGTTCCTAGCGAGTGCAATCCAGCTGATTTACCCTCCAGAGGATGCAGCCTCTCCCGACTGATACAGTCTAGATGGTGGGAGGGCCCTTCCTGGTTAAAACTCTCCGAAGAATTTTGGCCTTCCAGGTATAAAGACCTGAATGAAGAAGAAATCTGTGCGAAAAGAATGCTCGGAACATCAACATTAGCATATCAACAATTGATGAGCCTGCTGTGTCATGCAGAGGCAGTGAAGAAAGGAAGGCCCATGACTTATGTCAGCGACGATCCGAATGATCTTGTGACAATATCACCTTCCATGTTTCTACAAGAACAAACAGATGTCTAGTTTCCCGAGTGCCAGAATATGGGATCTAATCCAACGACACAAAAACTGCGCTATTTAAGCAAGCTGAGGGAGGAGTTGAAATCACGATTCAGGAAGGAATATTTGTCCCTCCTGGTCCAGAGAAACAGACGCATTTACAATCCAAAACTCCAGGCTGGGGATGTTGTCCTTGTTGGTATGGACAATAAAAAGCGTAACTTCTGGCCATTAGCAGTGATCGAGGAGATATTATTTGGAAGAGATGGAGTGAATAGATTAGTGAAGGTGAAAACCGCAGTAGGAACTTTCCTAAGACCTATTCAGAAAATATATCCCTTGGAAATATCATCAACAGCAGCTTCTTCGCGTTTGCTGGACGATAAAGAGAAAACTGCAAAAATACAGACTAGATCGAGAAGAACCATTTGTATACCCAACCGATTGGACGATTATTATTGTTTTTCTGTGTGCCTAGATAAAAACGGGTGGGAGTATGTGGAATAATGGCGTCCAGACGGCTTGGGTGACAGTAAACAAAACAAGCCACGGCGGCGCCAGCCGCCGACAAAGGAGCCGCCAACAAAGGACTAATAGAACACGGCTTGGTCTGCTACCCACCAGTCGGGTGTTTTCCTCTGTCCTCTCAATATGTATTAAATAAAGTTAGTTAGAAGGAGATTTTTACCCCCTCCTTTCTGCTATTTAGTGATCTTATTTAAATCCTTGCAACAGCCCACAAAGAATCATCACAGCGAATTCTTCTACCGAACTCGCTTCAGTGTTTTGTGAAACTATTACCCTACATTTCTGCACAACACGATATCAGTGGCATTTTCCATAAAAATGATATAAATTTAAGAATTATATGTAGTAGCAATAATTGTAGGTTTCAAATTGCAATAACTTTAGTGAAATGAGGAAATAAAACTTTTATTGTTATATATTTTTATTATTATATTTATTTATATATATTTGAATATTTAAACAAAAGAAATAAACACAAACATATTAAATTAAATGAATGCAATAAAGAAGAAAATAATGCGAATTATATATATTCAAAACAACAACCATGATGATGACAACTTAAGAATTACAGAAGCAAAAAAATGTTCACAGAATATTTCGCGTTGATATATTACACCATCTTCCCGCTACATTCAAATATATCTTGAAGGAGGTCTCCGATTTCTTGATGGGTTTCTTCTTGGGATGGGTCCTTCATTACTGGCTTCGGGATCCAGTGAACGAGACGACTCCCCTGAAATGCCACCATCATTCTGGTCCACGAGTCCAGAGTCCCGCTGCTGTCTGTCTGTTTCTATAGGCGGCGATTCACTTCTGCCTCTGTTGGGCATATCAGCCTCAGGAACGATGATATCAGTTTCTTCTCTTTGGCGTCCATATTGTCGAACTTCATCTCCACCATTCTCCCACCTCTTCCTTATTTGATCTCTATGATAACTTTTGACCTGTCCGTGTATTAAAACTGTATAGACTCGGGATCCTTTTCTCCCCACTATTCTGCCTGGAATCCATCGATCCCCGCCTCTAAAGTTTCGACACCAAACCATGTCATCTATTCCAAACTCATCTTGTTGAAATCCGTGGTCGTATTTCATTTGCCTGGCCTGCTGCTCCTTTACTCTTGATTCCAGATTTGGATGTATAATTGATAGTCGGGTTCGAAGGGAACGCCCAATAAAGAGTTCTGAAGGAGCCTTCTTGGTTGTTTCATGAGGGGTGCTACGATATGCCAGCAAAAATTTTGATAGCGTGTCCTGAATGGTATCCCTAGGTTTTTTTTGTCTAATGCCATTTTTATCATCTTGACAGCTCTCTCTGCCAGGCCATTGCTCTGAGGATGGTACGCAGGAATCAGTTTGTTCTATTCCATTATTTTTTAAAAAAGTTTTCATATCACTACCCGTAAACCGAGGGCCATTTATCTGACACTATTTCTTCTGGTAAACCATAAGAAGAAAAAAGTCGTCTTAATTGCTCAATTGTTTTTGCTGAGGTTATTTCTCTCATTGGGAATGCCTCGATCCACTTAGAATGACTATCCACGACAATTAGCAAATTGATGTTATCTTTGTTTGCATAATCAATATGGATCCGCTGCCAGGGTCTAACTGCCCAAATCCAAGGTTGCCACTTCACTCTATTTGGGCCATCTTGAACCTGTTGGCAGTTTCTACACCTGTTTACCAGGAACTCAATCTCATTGTCTAGATTCGGCCACCAGAAATGAGACCTTGCCACAGACTTCATTTTGCTCATCCCTGAATGGGTCTCGTGTAAGCAACTTAACAAGTTCGGTCTGAGAGAGGAAGGAATAATGACCCGCATCCCCCACAATAGACACTCTCCGTCCACAGTCAGCTCCAGCTTTCTCTGAAAGTAAGGTCTGAGGTGGTCTGGCACCCTCTCAGGCCAGCCATGCTGGGTATAGCACTTCACTATTGATAGCACTTCATCCTTTTGAGTTTCAATTCGAATTTCTTCAGCCGTGATTGGCAAATCCTCCATGTAGGACAGTGCATAAATGTTATCCAGTCTCGAAGTTTCCTCACTCTCAACTGGAAGATGTGACAGAAGATCTGCATTTCCATGATCTTGAGTTTTTTTAAACTTGATATCGTAGGTATAAGCCGACAGAATTATCGCCCATCTCTGTAATCTCGAAGTTGATAAAGTAGGAATTCCCGATTTTGTGCCTAAAATAGACACTAGCGGCTTATGATCCGTTATCAGGGTAAAACATCTCCCATAGATAAACTGATGGAATTTGGTCACTCCATAAATTATTGCGAGAGCTTCCCTCTCAATCTGAGAAAAGTTGCGCTCGGCTCCTGATAGGGTCCGGGAGGCAAACATGATCGGTCTTTCCTGGCCTCCGATGACATGAGCCAGAACCGCGCCAATTCCAATCTGAGATGCATCCGTGGCCAAAAACAAAGGCAATGTGGTGTCGTACGGAACTAAAACCCTTTCCGAGGTAATGCTACTCTTTCACTTTTCAATAGCCTCTTCACACTCCTTGGTCCAGCTCCAGCAATTCTTTTTATGAAGCAGCTCGTGAAGAGGCCTCAATAGATCCGGTAGATTTGGAACAAATTTTCCATAATAATTCACCAATCCAAGAAATGACCTCAACTCAGAGATGTTTGTCGGACTCTTGGCCTTCTGTAAAGCTTGCACCTTGTGATCCAAAGGTCGGATGCCATCTTCCTTGATAAGATGGCCCAAATACTCGATTTCTCTTTGCACAAATTTACATTTATCCTTCTTCAGTTTAATGTTGTATTTTTCCAAACGCAGAAACACAGTTTTCAATACAGCCAAGTGTTTCTCCACTGAAACTGTAGCTATGAGGACATCATCAATATAGCAAATAACGCCCTCTATTCCAGCCAGAACCCTATCCATCACAGATTGGAAATAACTAGGGGCATTAGCCAGCCCAAAAGGCATTCTCCTAAACCTGAAAAGTTCCTTATGTGTGTTGATAGTTAAAAAGGGCTGGGTGCTCGTTGCCACCTCTAGTTGCAGGTAAGCGCTGCTCAAATCTAATTTTGAGAAATATTTCCCCTTGGCCAAGATAGCAAACAAGTCTTGCTGAGTGGGGAGCGGATAAGCTGCTGTATCCAAGAATCTGTTCAAAGTTACCTTAAAATCACAACAAATTCTCATTTCCTTATTTATTTTTGGTTCCACTACTACTGGAGTTGCCCACTGGCTACTCCTCACCCTATATAAGTATCCCTTTGTCACCATATTTTCTAAAGCTTCTGTAACCGCCGTTCTAATCGCAAAAGGCACCGGTCGAGCCTTATGAAATATTGGGCTGACGTCACGAATATTCATTGAAAATGTGAATCCTTTTATGGGCTCTGCTGTGTCATTGAACAAAACTAGGTGCTCTTTCAAAAATTCAGCAATAGCAATTTCCGAAGATATCTGGTTCACCGCAAAATAATCAATTTTCAACAAATTTATCCATTCTCTCCCCAGCAGGGCCTTTTTTTCACCTTTGACTACTAGTGCTCGAAGCATTGAAGTCTTGCCCTGAAATTCCACCTTAACGATAACTTCGCCCAGAATTGGTACTACTGTCCCGTCATATGTCTTGATGATCATTCCGATAGTTTTTAACTGTGCATTTGGAAGATACTTCTTGAAATCATTCTCCGATATCAAGGTTAGACAACTTCCCGTATCCAATTCAAAATCTATAAAATTTTTCTCGACTTTCAATCTTATGGTATAGGGAGGGTCACTTGTCGTAGTATTTATTCTATAATCGTGTGGTGTCCTCATGCATGTAATTTTTTGGATCAATTCCTCTGTCTCTCCCTGATCATCCATCTGATGTATCCTATTTTGTTGGCTCGCCTGTTCCCTAATAGGATATACTTCATGACTCCTACATACTGGGGCAATGTGACCTTTTTTTCTGCACTTGAAATACACTGCGTCCTTGAATCTAGAAGAGTCTCTATGCAAATTTCCACAATGTTTGCATTTTCTTTTTCCATTTTTCGATTCTCTTTGCATTTCAGGGCGCAACTTATCCACGCTTTTTTCCAATTCCCCTGCATGAAATAATTTAATATTCTGTTCTGCCGCCTCCATGGACAAAGCAATTTCCATCACCCGAGCCAAGGAAACATCTCCCTCAGACAAAATTTTCTTTTGGATTCTTGAATCGCTTAATCCGCACACAAACTTGTCGCTCAGAGAGTCCTCCAAAAAGTTCCCAAATTCACAAGTTGCTGCCAACCGCTTAATCGCTACCAAATACTGCGAAACACTTTCTTCCGTTTCTTGCATCATTTTGAAAAAAATGAACCGCTGGACTATGATTGAACGTTTTGGGGAAAATGAGTATTTAATTTTTCAGTAAGTTCCTCAAAGGTCTTATTTTTCGGAAGTTCTGGACTGCATAAATTTTTTAAAACCTCATAGGCTTTTGCTCCAATAAGTGTCAGGAGATACGCCTTCTTTTTGTCCTCGCTAGCGTCTTCCAAAATTAAAAATTGTTCTAAACGTTCAAAGAACGTGCTAAAACTTTCAACCTCTTCATTAAATTCACCAAATTGGAAACGAGCCATTTGCAAGAATATCAAAATCTAAATCCAAAAACAAATTATTTTCTTCGGGTACTTACGCTTAGATCCTCGTCGCCATTTGCAATAACTTTAGTGAAATGAGGAAATAAAACTTTTATTGTTATATATTTTTATTATTATATATATATATTTATTTATATATATTTGAATATTTAAACAAAAGAAATAAACACAAACATATTAAATTAAATGAATGCAATAAAGAAGAAAATAATGCGAATTATATATATTCAAAACAACAACCATGATGATGACAACTTAAGAATTACAGAAGCAAAAAAATGTTCACAGAATATTTCGCGCTGACATTTTATACAAATTATAGCTGGAATACATTTAAAATATACATATATGATTGTAATTTATAATTACAGTCTGAGAACAAAATATGAACATGTCCATTTAAAAAAAAACTCACATATATGTGAGAGTATTCTGGCAAGGGAGGCCCAATTCTGACAGCCAACTGACTGCTGTAGCATTCAGCCTATAACTGCATCTACGGAAAAAACAGGGCAACCTCACTCCAGGCCCAGAACCCCATGGACATCTTCTAGGGGATGGCTTGCTGCAGGAGCTCACCACTGACCAGGAAGTGTGTGTGCAAATCCATGTGTAACTACAAAATGGCGCCAATAAAACGGATACCCAGGAGAGAAAGGGTCGGTGTGTGAAACGGAGGGGGGGGGGGGGGGGGGGAAAGGATACTATAAACAAGAGAGATTTATAAACATTTTGGTCGTGGCAGTCCCTGATTTTGAACCTCCTCTCACGTTACCATTAGGATATAAGATGGGTTTTAGGAGTCAAGGAATACCAGCAGGGTAGGAGAGTAGCTAAGTCATCATGCTGCCCAATTGACCAGAGAGGTCCCAAGACTCCCCCTTAGTCTCACCCTTCCCGGGAATTACCCCTAAACCGAGGTAACCATGTTCCATGTTCTTATGCATGTGATCTACAATTGTCTGCAGCTTAGTGCACCTCCACTTCCAGCCTATGACTGCATGCTGGATGAGGATGCCACTGTAACGTTGTCGGAATAACTCATTTGCAGCAGAGGAGTCGACAGGATAGCCTGCTGAAAACAATCCTGTAAAACATGGAAACCAAGTTCCCCATATTTACCCCACAACGAGATACCTTCCAGGTGACATGTGTTAGGCTCAGCTCCTGGTCTGACGATATATAATCTACTTTACTTGTGGCTTCAAACGATGTATGTCTTATTCTGATGCACTTCAAAATTTTTCTAATAATATTTAAAATATCGGAGAAGATGGTAAAAACACACAATGGCAAACACACAAAAACACAAGACTAACATAAGATTAATGGAATTATAAACGCTTTAAATCTGTAGTTATAAAAGTTCCAAACCAAACTGACTATAAAATACTACTGGATGAATTAAACAAATCAGAAAAGATTTGAAATTGATCAATAAAATTTACATACCATAAGAGATCCAACTGTTGAAGATATTAATCTGTGATTTCAAATGTTTCTTTTTCACCAGTACTTTTGTTTTGTTTTTGCTTTCCTAAAATGTTTCTTTCTTCTTCTTCTTCATTTGTATTTGTTCTATATGCAGAGCTTTGTTTTTTGAGACTTGAATAAACAAATTCAAGTTTATTATATTTTTGTGTGCTTTTAAAGTTAAAACACAACAGGTTATGGACCCAACCACGCATTCACTGCGAAATATAACAAAAATGAAGCAACGGTAAGCCTAAAAATAATTATATTTTGTTTATCACGTTAAAATTTATATTAGTAATGGCTGGAATGGATAATATTAAAATGGGTATGAATATTCTCAAATTGGAAGGATTAATAAACGGGCCAGAATATAAGGAAAATATAAAATTGCTTTTAACAATAAACAAGGTAATAGGTGTTGTTGATAGAACATATAGAAAGCCAATAAAACAAGAAACAAATGAAGAAAAAGAGGCATATGTAAAATGGGAAAGTGAAGATGCAATATCCCAATTGTTATTTACAACAAGTGTGATGCCTGATGTGAGTCAACTAATCATTCCCTGCTCAAGTGCTAAAGATATGTAGGACAAATTGTTAAGTGTCTATGAGCAAAGCTCTGGTCAAAGATTAGACATGCACTATAATTAATTCTTCATTTTTAAGAAGGATCCTACAGATGATATTTCAAAGCACATTTCAAAACTAGAAAGTTTATGGAATGATATGCAAAATGAACTTACTAAACAAGAAAATTTGAAATTGCCTGAATCCATGCTGATGTGCAGAATCATAAACACCTTGCCTGATGAATATTTTGATTTTAAAAGTGTTTAGGAATCAGTGTCTAAAGAAGAACGTTCTGTAGACAATTTCACACAAAGGCTTCGGTTACTCGAAATGAGAATTCAACAGCGAGATGAATGCAGCACATCAAGTTCGACAGCACTAATGGCAAATGCATATGAAAATAAGCAAACTATGAAAGGAAAAGTTACTAAAAGTAATGAAAATTTTCAGAAAACAAGAGAAACAAGAGAATGTTACTTTTGTCATAGAAAAGGACACTTGGCCAAAGATTGTAGGTATGCAAAACATAAGAAAATAAAGGATAAAGAAAAGGATGAAACTAAATTAAAACTTAATTCAAAATTAAGTGAAAGTTTAATCAGGAAAGATTCAATGAACAAGATGAAGACATTTGGATTGGTGACTCAGGAGCTACTAACCACATTACAAGAAATGCAAGTTTTTATACTTCTTATAAGGATTTTCCTACCCAACAGACTGTTAAAGTTGGAAGTAATGAAAAATTGATAGCTTATGGAAGTGGAACTATAACAATTGAAACTTGTGTAAAAGGTAAATGGCAAACTCACTACCTAACTGATGTATGGTATGTTCCCAATTTCAGTCGTAATGTGATGTCATTACAGTCCACATTGGATAAAGGGTTTGAAATGAAAATGGATAAAAAAGGTTGTAAAATTTTTAAGACAAAAACTGGAGAAGTTATTGTAGAAGGGAAAAGACTACCAGGAGGCTTGTATGGTATGCTGATAACAAGTATCAAACCTGAAAATGCTGCAGAAGTCAATTTAGCCAAAACACAAAATGTCAATATGCTACAACTATGGCATGAAAGATTTGGACTTCAAAATAAAAGACATGTTCAAAAATGGCTTAAAGAACAAGGAATAGATGCAGTCATGGACAATGAACTGTTGGGCCATTTTTTTCACTAAACGAACCCAACAATGATGTAAACATCTTACATCATATATTTACAGTACCTTGCCGAAGTCTTTGTTGTCCAGATGGAGGACCTGGACAAGCTCTGGACCTCTTGTACTCCGAGGCCCACAGCAGTAATGATGTACATAATGTAAATATGTACACTAAATAAATTTATATGTAAAATAACTCATTCCCCTCCCTTATATAAATAGTGAAAGGTTAAAATCAGCAAGAATTTCTTTTTGATTATCACGTTAGGCTATCGGCGCTGCAACGGATGGATTGTCGCATCGCTCCGGTAAATATTTTGTTTTTTCCTTTATATAATGTTAAAATTCTTTTTGTTTTCCTGAAAAGTTCATAGGATAAGGTTTGACTAGACGTATAATGAAATTAATAAAAATTGCAAATGGATTTACTGATAAGAACACTAACTGCTAAATTAGATGAAATCTATTAATTTTTTGACAATAAAGTCAAGCAAAAAAAAAAAAAAAAACCAGAAAAACCTAACAAAAAATGATCTTTCCTTTCCCATCTACAATGGTAAGGCAGACCAAGGAAGGCATTACGGCCTTGGGAGATATCAATAATCGGGACTTTGTTGATCAACTTTCTGTTCAAGTGTCTGATGTCCTAGATCAGAAACTGGACAAATTCAAGGGAGAACTCAAAACCTTGAGACCCTCCTTTTCAGAGGAGAGAAACTATGTATAACAAACAAAGTAGTAATAAAGAATTTGTAATTATAGCGCAGCCTTTCAATGAAGGAAACATTACAGATGTACACCACGCTATTTCTGATAGGATCAGAGTGTTAAGAGAGGAAAGTAAGAGGGTCCATATAAACACAAGAAAATCAATTATTATAAAAACTTCGGATGAGAAAGAATCTAATTTCCTAAAAGATGAATTATGCATATCAACCCAACTTACAAATCTATGCAAAACATTCATTCTGACCAAAAGGATCCTACTATAATGGTTAAAAACGTTAGTAAAATCACCGAGGTAAATTCCTTCGAAGAAACAATCTGTCAGATGAACGACGAACTAAAAGATATGAAAAGCGAAATTAAAGTGCTATTCTGCACTAAATCTAACACCTCTACCCACAACATAGTTTTACGAGTTTCTCCTAGAGTTTATCAAACCATTAAGAAATTAAACAATAAAATCTACACTGACTGTGAACGATGCGTTGTTGTAGATCGGTTTCTGGTGAAACAATGCCAGAAATGTCTGAAATTTAACCCCACCCACAAAACGGCAGAATGCCCTAACACCCCAATATGCAGGACATGTGGAGTTCAAAGAGTTCATGATTGCTCAGGAATTCCCAAATGTTTCAATTGTTCCCAACATCCTAAGTATAGAAACAGGCCCTCATCACACAGAGCAACTCAGAGGAATGTCCTATGTATAAAACACAAATAGACAGAATAATCGAGAGAACAAGTTATTTCCCAATTGAACAATCAAGTAACTAACTAGTGCAAGTCGAACAGGATCAAATGCAAGTTCCGTTGATTAAGTGTGCGCAACCCTAAATATAAAAATATCTCAACAAGTCATAGGCCAAATTCTAACGTGTGCCCGCTTTATAAAATACAAACAGATCGAATAATCCAAAGAACACAATATTCTCCCATAAATGAAGAATAAAAAAAAACCAGTTTAAATTATTTCATGGGAAAAGGAATTAAATGTTTACAACAAAATTTAAGAAAAAGTTTCATGGCATTGAATGAGCTTCAAGCTGCAATAAAAGACAACCCACCAGATATCATCCTAATACAGGAACCCTATATGATTAATAGAGATGTAATTTTCGATTTAAAATCTCAAATAGTGCATTCAACGACAGATGAACAAATATACACTGCAACGATCTTTATGAATAAGTGTTTAAAATATATTAAAATCAATAAATTTACAAACTCCTTTTGTACAACCACCTCTATAAATTCAGCAAATTCAAATACTGTTATTGCAAACTTTTATATACATCCACATAGATTTAATGACACTCATCGAAAATTTATCAAGGAGCTTCTGGATACCTACAATCAACAACCTATTATACTATGTGGTGACTTCAATTCTAGACACCCAGTCTGGTTTGATCCGACGACAAACTCCAATGGTTTCAAATTCCACTCCATCATAGACGAACATAGCCTATTTATTCATAATATTAAGATACCCACCTGCCGAAATTCAAGCATTATAGATCTTACGATTTCAAACAAAAAATCAATAAGTTTTGTACAAAACTGGAAGACGACTATATTGACGCACATTTCAGATCACGTTGCAATAACCTTTGACATTTATCATTATTTTAACAGGCAAAGGACAGTTCAAAACTCAACATGGAAATTTATAGAAAAAGATGCTGATTGGAAAACATTTACCGAAAAAATTTCAATACAAGATGTAGATAATATTATCACCAAGATAAACCAAGCGTCAAACATCAAAGATATTGACAACATTGTAAAGACTCTCACACAAATAATTAAAGAGGCAGCTTATCTGTCACTAAATGTCAAGACAAGAAGCGGAAATCATAAAACAAATACATACTGGTGGGATGGGAAGCTGGAGAATATGAAAAACGATTTCCACTATATTAGAAATTTGTATTATCGGCATGGAGTGGTCTATGAAAATACCTATAAATTAATGATAAATAAATATTTAAATAAAATTAAAAAGGCAAAAAGAGCGAGTTGGAGAAATTTTATAGAAGAAAGTCATTCAACTAACGCATTTGGTAATGCTTATAGGATTTACAAGTCATTGAGATCGAAAAATAGGAATTTAGGATTACCTCTAATAGATAATTTACCAGATCATTTAAAGATCGACAAAATAAAAAGTTTAATGAACGATCTATTTCAGGATGATATTGGATGCTTAGATGAAGATGATCATATTTTGATTAGAAATTATACGCCTAAATATAAAAATAAAAATAGTGTTTATATTGAATCCAAGGAAATAGAGGAAATAATTTTAAAAACTAATATTAAAAAAGCATCGGGCCCTGATTACATCAGTAACAATATGATCAGACAAGCTAAAATAAAAATAATCCCAATTCTGCATCAATTATTCAATAAATGTATAGAAATGGGATACTATCCTGATGAATGGAAAAAATCATTCTTAAAAATAATTCCAAAACCAGGCAAAACGAATTATGAAGTAAATAAAAGTTATAGACCTATATCATTGACATATAATCTCTCTAAAACATTTGAGAATATAATAAAAAATAAATTAAGTAACTATTATTTAGAAAATAATCTAATGAGCTCAAGGCAGCATGGTTTTATGAAATCTAGATCAACTATTAATGGAATGGAAAAATTATCGAAACTATATTGAAACATAAACAAAAAGAATTGACTTCCTTGATAGCTATAGATATAGCTGGTGCATTCGACAATGCATGGTGGCCTGCGATTATAAAACGAATCGATAATGATAATGTTCCCTCAGATTTAATGCGGATCATAAAATCTTTTATTTGAATAATGAAAGGGAGGTGAAATTTACATACGAATCAGAAACTTTTTATAAGAAATTAACTAAAGGATTTCCACAGGGTGGACCTTTATCACCACTTCTATGGAATATTTTGCTAAATGATTTGTTGATAAATTTTGAATCAATGAATGCAGATATTGTGTGTTATGCAGACGACGTTACAATAATTTGCTGGAATAAGACTATTGAAGGACTAAAAACCACAAGTGAATACATATTAACTTATGTGATCCAATGGTGTAATAGAAATAAATTAACGATCAGTACAGAGAAAACTAATTTGCTATACCTACATAACAGACAAAAAATACCTATTAAGGTTAACAACAATATAATAATGCCGGTCAAGCAAGTAAAAATTCTGGGAATGAAATTTTCAAATCATATATGGAAAAACAAAGTTAACTTCACACCACATGTTAATGATATTCTGTGTAAGGCAGGACGAATGAAAATTGTATTATGTTCACTAAGTGGCAATATGTGGGGTTTAGATACTCAAAAGAGGTTAACTTTATTTAAAACAATCACTAGGTCTGTACTTACATACGGTTCTGAAATTTGGTTCAAATATTTAAACAATCGTTGTAAACAAAAACTGAACTCCATGCAGTACCAGATCATTATGGGCAGTTAGAGCATACAAAACCACCTCATCAAACTGTGTGCATAGCTTGGCAAAAATTCCACTCCTATCAGACTATATAGAATCTAGAATAATCAAATATGATCTAGCTCATCTGTCCACTGAAGATCTAATTACTTACGAACCCCATGCTCCAAGTATAGTCAAATCATTCTTACACGCAAAAATGAAAGAAATTTTTGATAATACTAATGAAATTTTCAGAAGCTTTTTTGTGTCTGGAATCCCAAGATTTTTCCGTCCAAATTTTTATAATATCCAATTCATTACAGATCTTGGTAATTTTGGGAAATTTTTGTCAACTATCGGCGCGGTGAAGGAACCGGGATGCTTCTGCGGAGGTGAAATTCAGGACTCGAAACATCTACTAATGAATTGCCCAATTTTCCGGGTTCATAGGGAAAACAAATTTGGTCGTATTGGACAGCTTGATGAATTTGTAGACGATAAAAAGAGAGGAGTAAAAATTTTGATCAATTTTGCAAATTTATTTATAACTTTCTTTTGAAGTGGAAAAGGGAGAGGGAAACTTAGAAGGAAAAGAATTGCGATGCTTGCTTTGTGTATTTTGCTTTGTTGTTTGTTTTTCTCTTCGGACAATTTTCTTTGGTTAATTATGTAAAATAATGAATTGAACAGGATTGTATATAGCCGATTTGTTGTGATGTAGAGAGAGGTATCGACGCAAATATCCCTGAGTTTGGGATATCGCGTTTCATGATGTTAATAAATAACGTTGAATTTTCAATAAAAATATTTAAAAAATAAATATATTTTAGATAAATTAAATATTTCAGAGTTAATAAAAGAATTATAAAAGGGAATACTACATTAAATATTTTCCGAAGAATCGCATCGATACATTTTAATTTTAATTATTAATAGAAATTATTTTATT
Organism: Cordylochernes scorpioides; assembly: GCA_030710605.1. Classification (NCBI taxonomy): domain Eukaryota; kingdom Metazoa; phylum Arthropoda; class Arachnida; order Pseudoscorpiones; family Chernetidae; genus Cordylochernes; species Cordylochernes scorpioides. The sequence continues at coordinate 63,424,241 of CP092871.1, read as the reverse complement.
TCCAAAGAATAATTTTTTAATTTTTTTTTCGAATATATTCTACGAAATGAAAATATGTTCTCACTCTGTAAAAGAGATAAAAATATTTTTGGTCACGCGGAAATATTTTGAAAAAGGGCAGTGAGAGTCGGGCGAAAAACAAGTTACATTCGGGGACGGTCGTGGACGAGAACAATAAGGATCTAACACTTGAATCTTGAAAGAAATGTGAGTATAAAACTAAATGGTAAGTAGACTATTCTACTAGATTTAGTTCATGTGGGCTAAAAGCCCGCTTATAGAATAGAATTTTTTTTATATCGCATTTAGTAAGTTTTTCTTTCAATTCTTTAGGTATACCTAATGTGTTTAGCCATTTTTGTAAAGTAATGGTCTCCACTATATGGCATGTTCGAAATAAAATTTTTGTTATTTTATATTGTTACATCATGATTAATGGCGTATTTCTTATATTATTTTTAATATATTTGAAATTTAAATTATATATTTATTTATTTTTATATAAAATATTCTATGATATTTATTTAAAACAGATTAGATTATCATCATTTGTATTTAGGTACACTGTGACTTCACTGCTCTCTTTGATGTGAGAAAATAAATAAAATCATTCTGGAGGTTACTTAAAGTAGACTTATCTCATTATTCCCTTATATAAATTTGTAGGATGGTTGAAACACGCTCTGGTAAGATGCAAGACCCAGCACAGGAGAGAATCAAGGCTGAAGAGTCTGCCAAGCCGCAACCTGGTGCAACAATTGGTAGAGATGCTAGTTCCGACCCAGTTGTCCTGAATCCCAACATCGACATCCCCAAGTATGATGGAACGGAAGACCCTCGCCCATGGATTGAATCTCTTGAAGAAATTGGCTTCCTGTACCATTGGGCAGACTACATTATCTCTCGTTATGCTGCCATGAATATGATTGGTAGCGCCAAAACCTGGCTGAACCTACACAAGATAAGTTTCACCAGCTGGGAAAATTTCAAGAGCCGCCTAATTGAGGATTTTGCCTCAGACGCCAACAAAGAAGAAATTAAGATGAAACTAAACTTGCGAGGCATGCATTTATGGCAAACAACATAGACTGAGTTTTGGATCAAGAGAACAATATGCTTCTACCCAACCTGGAAACTTAATTCATGTAGATGTATGTGGCCCTATGCAGGAGGTTTCAAAAGGAGGGATGAGATACTTTGTGTGTTTCAAAGATGATTTTACAAAATACCGATCAGTGTATTTCCTAAAAGAAAAGTCACAAGTCATTGAAAAGCTAGAACAATTTCTCTTGGAAACAAAGACTACTGGACATATAGTGAAATAAATTCTCACAGATGGAGGAAAGGAGTTTGTATAGAAAGAAACCTTAAAAATTACAAACAAGTATGGTATTAATCATAGGATCACAATGCCATATACTCCACAACAGAATGGTTCAGCGGAAAGAGAAAACAGGACTTTAATAGAAGCAGCTCGTTCAATGATATATGCCAAAAATATGATCCTAAAGCTTTGGGCAGAGACAGTTAACACTGCTACATATGTTTTGAATAGAACAGGACCAATACAAATTGAGGGAAAGACACCTTATGAACTATGGTTTGATAAAAAACCAGCAGTTGATCATCTTCGAATATTTGGAACTGAATGTTTTGTTCATGTGCCTGATGAAAAGAGAAGAAAGTTAGATGCCAAAAGCGAAAAAGGTATTTTGGTTGGAAATAGCTGCTATTTAGCAATAGGTAGCAATTGCTGCTAATGAAGACTTAAAATTGGTACAGTTTGACATAAAGACAGCCTTTCTATATGGAGACTTACAAGATCAAATTCATAACAAACAACCTGAAAGATTCAACAATGGAACAGATCTTGTATGGAAATTGAAGAAAAGTCTCTGTGGACTTAAACAGTCACCAAGATGCTGGAATCAGAAAATAGTCAACTTCATGAAAGAAAGATGTCTGAAGAAAAGTACAGCTGACCCCTGTTTATTCTTCAGTAAAACAAATGAACAACTACTCATTATTGCCATATATGTTGATGATGGAATCATTGCTGGTTCAAATGAACAGGAAATCAAAGAATTTCTTGATGAACTAATGTTTTCATTTAAGATCACAAGTGAACCATTAAATTACTTTTTGGGTATTGAGATAGAGCGGCAACCGGATGGGTCAATCTTTATAAATCAAAAGGCATATATAAAAAGAATTCTTGAAATTCATTATGTCTCAGGCGAATAAAGTGGGAACACCAACTGATAATTCTACTGTTCCTGGGGAAGCAGAGATTCTAGAAAATGATCCCTTTCGTGAAGAGATTGGTAGTCTGATGCATCTGAGCTGCTTAACAAGACCCGATATCACTTTTGCACCGAATAAAGTTTCTTAAAAACTTGCAGCACCAACAATATATGACTGGGAAGCAGTTAAACGAATCTTCAAATATCTACTGGGTATGAGGGACATTTGAAATCTGATTAAGGGGAAGTGTTGAAGATATTAATCTGTGATTTTAAATGTTTCATTTTGACCAGAACTTTTGTTTTGTTTTTGCTTTTCCTAAAATGTTTCTTTCTTCTTCTTCATCATTTTTATTTGTTCCATATGCAAAGCTTTGTTTTTGAGACTTGAATAAACAAATTCAAGTTTATTATATTTTTGTGTGCTTTTAAAGTTAAAAAACAACACCAACTATAGTAGTCAAAAAGTATAAAAAAAAAACAGATACGTGAACTTCGTTTATACCATATGAAAAATGAGTTCTGATCTAGAAAATTTGAAAATGAAATAAAAGTTCTACTTACAATGAGATCCAACTCTCCATATCAAAATATAGTATTAAGAATAACCCCTGAAGTTTACCAAATAAAAAAGGTAATAATGTAGCATTTAACTTTTAGTCCAAAGTTTTTATAAACTCAGCATATTAGAATCTTAAAAAAAAAGGATCTTGGGGCTAACTCAACTATCAAATTTACACTTTGAGTTCCTATTGTAAGGTTGCCACTTATGAACATAGAAACATCAAGATATGCATGTATAAATATATTTATATTTATTTATATAATACGCATCCTAGAATAAAGAAAAATGGGCTACTCAAATTATTAAATATTTAAAATTTCTATATACATATACATATATATCTTGAGGTTTATTTATTTATATGGGGTTTTATTTTACCCAGCCTTTTTTATCAACAGTCCATCTGAAGACAATTAGTAATAGAAGAAGAAATTTTGCTAAGTCACAAAAAAAAAATCAAAAATATCCTAGACTAGCGGACGTACCCCGCTTCGCCCAGGTTTTACCCGAGTAGAGGTTTGTCTAATGAATCTCTCAATAAAGTGAACATTTTTTCCCGGTCCCTTTGAAAATACACAATAAGTTGAATAAAATCAATATTAATTGGTTCCCTTGGTAATTAGTAGTTAAAGGAATAGTATCTTGCCTTGGAATTGTATCATTATTCTTGTCTCAAATAAATTGCCGTGTCATCCTGAATTTTGTCTTTGATAATTTTCTACATTACAAAATCACTGTATCATCATGATAATATTTAGAGCAGATTGTTGAATTATAACAGATAAATTAGAATATTTATCTTGATTATTTTTAGGCGAAAAGTTATTTCAAAAATTGTATTTGCTAGAAACCTTCCCAGTACTATATTAAATAACTTTCCAAAGTTTCATGGCGTTCCAATGAGTGGTTTGGTCAGGCATAAAGGACAGACAGACACACATACATTCATCTATCTATATCCTTTTCCTTTATATATATATATATATATATAAAAATGAAATGCGAAGTCGATGTTTGTTATCGCATCACGCAAAATCTACTGACTCAATCATTATGGAATTTCGCATGTAGGTAGCTGAAGATTTCGTTTAACATATAGGCTATTCAAAAAACTAAAAAAGTTAATGTGCTTTTTTTTTAAAATAAAAAACCAAAAAGCGTTAGTTCCAGTCTTTTACCGCTAGGGCGCAGCACTGGTCGCGACGATAAATGAATTTGATTTTTTTTAAAGCATCGGTGGTTCAGTGGTAGAATGCTCGCCTGCCACGCGGGCGGCCAGGGTTCGATTCCCGGCCGATGCATTTTTTTTAACAATTATTAAAACTCATTTATATTATATCTATATATATAAAAATGAATGTATGTCTGTTTGTCCTTTATGCCTGACCAAACCACTCATTGGATCGCCATGAAACTTTGGGAAGTTATTTAGTATAGTACTGGGAAGGTTTCTAGCAAATAAAATTTTTGAAATAACTTTTCGCCTAGATATAATCAAGATAAATATTCTAATTTATCTGTTATAATTCAACAATCTGCTCTAAATATTATCATGATGATACGATGATTTTGTAATGTAGAAAATTAGGGAAGACAAAATTCAGGATGACACGGCAATTTATTTGAGACAAGAATAATGATACAATTCCAAGGCAAGATACTATTCCTTTAACTTCCAATTACGGAGGGAACCAATTAATAATGATTTTATTCAACTTATCGAGTATTTTTCATCTATCTATATATATAAAAATGAATGTATGTCTGTTTGTTTGTCCTTTATGCCTGACCAAACCACTCATTGGATCGCCATGAAACTTTGGGAAGTTATTTAGTATAGTACTGGGAAGGTTTCTAGCAAATAAAATTTTTGAAATAACTTTTCGCCTAGAAATAATCAAGATAATTATTCTAATTTATCTGTTATAATTCAACAATCTGCTCTAAATATTATCATGATGATACGATGATTTTGTAATGTAGAAAATTAGGAAAGACAAAATTCAGGATGACACGGCAATTTATTTGAGACAAGAATAATGATACAATTCAAAGGCAAGATACTATTCCTTTAACTTCCAATTACCGAGGGAACCAATTAATATTGATTTTATTCTACTTATCGAGTATTTTTTCAAGGGACCGGGAAAAAATGTTCACTTTATCGAGAGATTCGTTAAACAAACCTTTACTCGGGTAAAACCCGGGCGAAGCCGGGTACATCCATACAAGAATAATGATACAATTCCAAGGCAAGATACTATTCCTTTAACTTCCAATTACCGAGGGAACCAATTAATATTGATTTTATTCAACTTATCGAGTATTTTTCAAGGGACCGGGAAAAAAATGTTCACTTTATCGAGAGATTCGTTAGACAAACTTTTACTCGGGTAAAACCCGGGCGAAGCCGGGCGGGTCCGCTAGTCTTCTATATAAATGGAAATTTCATAAGTGGTGTTCGCTAAAAACTTTCGTTACAATGCATCAATTTCGACCAAATTTTCAACATTTATGTAAAACGAGATGGAGCAGGTTTTGCTTAACATCAAAATATTTTTCCTAACTTTAAAATACATAACTTTGCTGTTATCGATAAAATACAAAAATATTCAACAGAGTTAATTTTATTTATATATGAATACAAAAAAATTCAGCAATTCATTCAACTCAATCTAAAAAAAAATTCAAAACAAGCAATTTTAAGATAACACCATATGTAAAACAGTCGGCCAAGAAAACAACAACGATATTACATCTTTCTCACATATTCACACACAATCTTGATTAATAATTAAAACTAATCTTTAGCATTGTTTATTATACTTCATAATATATAATATTCGTTAGGCAAACTTTCACTCGGATAAAACTCGGGCGAAGCCGGGTACACATCCGCTAGTCTATATATATAAAATTGAATGTCTGTCTGTCTGTCTGTCTGTCTGTTTGTCTGTTTGTCTGTTTGTCTGTTTGTCTGTGTGTCCTCTATGGATTTAAAAACCATACATCCAATCGCCGTGAAAATTTGGGATATTATTAGGCATATCCCCGGAAAGGTTTACGAAAAATAATATCTTGAATATCTTTAATATCCTTAGAGTTATTTGCAGATTTGTAGCTTTAACTCGCAAGCAGCGCCACCATTGAGATGGAGATAGGCTTAAGTTTGCTACTCCTGATGACCTTGGGTCTGCCCCACCCCGTGAGAGAATGGATTCGCCCGGCCGACAGTCCAAGTACCCACCGACCAATCAGGGCAGAGTTGGTGACACAGCTATGCCAAGTAGACAAGAAAAAAAGCCTCGCGGGAGCTTGCCCAAGATGACCTCCGGGAACTTCGTGCATCTTCCATAAACGACCATGAATTTATTCAACCTTATCGAGTATTTTTCAAGGGACCGGGAAAAAATGTTCACTAGATAAAACGATGATTTTGTAATGTAGAAAATTAGGAAAGACAAAATTCAGAATGACACGGCACACAGAGACCGGGAAAAAATGATCACTTTATCAGTTTCAAATTATCAAAATATATCTATTTATTTTTATAAGTTTATAGAGAATTGTTTTAACAAATGTTCGTTAGACAGACCTTTACTCGGGTACCGATTAATATTGATTTTATTCAACTTATCGAGTATTTTTCAAGGGACCGGGAAAAAATGTTCACCATATCGAGAGATTCGTTAGACAAACCTTTACTCGGGTAAAACACGGGCGAAGCCGGGTACATCCGCTAGTCTATATATATATATATAAATGAATGTATGTGTGTGTGTCCTTTATGCCTGACCAAACCACTCATTGGAACGCCATGAAACTTTGGGAAGTTATTTAGTATAGTACTGGGAAGGTTTCTAGCAAATAAAATTTTAGAAATAACTTTTCGCCTAAAAATAAGCAAGATAAATATTCTAATTTATCTGTTATAATTCAACAATCTGCTCTAAATATTATCATGATGATACGATGATTTTGTAATGTAGAAAATTAGGAAAGACAAAATTCAGGATGACACGGCAATTTATTTGAGACAAGAATAATGATACAATTCCAAGGCAAGATACTATTCCTTTAACTTCCAATTACCGAGGGAACCAATTAATATTGATTTTATTCAACTTATCGAGTATTTTTAAAGGGACCGGGAAAAATGTTCACTTTATCGAGAGATTCGTTAGACAAACCTTTACTCGGGTAAAACCCGGGCGAAGCCAGGTACGTCCGCTAGTAATTAATAAAATAAAAGTAGAGATGATCCTTGAGAAATTTAATGTATTAATTTTTTAAAATTCTATTGCTATCCTTGAGATACCTAATTTATCAAATATATTTAATTTATTAAATATATTTAGTAAATTTTTAAAGTGGTAATTTAAGAAATCCTTTTGCTTTTAATTTTCTACAATATATAAGGAAAAGGAATGAAGTATGGTACATATAAAATTTATTTATGTTACATATTTACACTATGTACACCATTACTGCTGCGGGCTTCGGAGAACAGAAAGCTCAAAGCTCGTCCAGGTCCTCCCTCTAGACAACAAAGACTTCGGCAAGGCTATAGTAAATATATGATATAAAATGTTTACATAATTGTTGGGCTCGTTTGGTGAAAAATAAACGGCCCAACAATTAATCCCCTGCCAGAGTGAAAAATGCGTTTCATTCCAAATCAAATCTGTTCATAACATATGATAAATATGATTTAGGATTAAAATACAATTTTCGCGATACACTAGAATGAACAGTGACCGACACTCAGGCAAAGGAAGAAGCAAACAAACAGGCCAGGGTATCTAAAACAGGTTATTATAAGGTCTAGCGGCTCAGCGGCTCCAACCACGAGAGGCCCCATGGGACGCCTGTCAATCATCCCTGGACACCGGGTGTGAGGCGTTTTCTCGGAATCTGGTCGGCGGGGGGAGCTGACGTCGTTCATTAGGATTATCTTTTAACTTGGGGTAAGTTGTACTCTCTCTCTCTCCCTATAAATACCCCTTATAATAAATTATTTATTCCCAAATTTGCCCTTGCTTTATTTATCTCCGAGACATATTTTGGCGGAGACGCTGGGTAGCGTGACGCAACTTCGAAGAAGTCGACGTCTACAGGGACGTGAACCAATTCTTCAACCATTGCCACAACGAATAGAAATGGAAGAGGACCACAGACCTACTGTTAACGGATCCTACCTCCCTTGTCAGCGCCAACGAGATCCTTCCACCTTTTCTGGAGATGGAAATATAAACCCTGGACAGTGGTTGAAAGAGTACGAGAGAGTGTCGAAGTACAACAGATGGGACGAGACCATGAAGCTTACCAACGTCGTATTTTACTTGAATGGAACTGCTGGAAGGTGGTTTGATAATAACGAAGAATCACTCAACTCGTGGAGAAGCTTTGAAGACGCATTCCGCGGTGTGTTCGGATTGCAGGAGGATTCTGCTCGACGCGCCGAGGAAGTTCTGAAGTCAAGAGCACAGAAGGCCGAGGAATCCAGCGAGTCATACATCCAGGAGATTCTTAGTCTCTGGCACCAGGTGAACCCTCGCATGGAAGAAATTGAGATAGTTGCTCACATTATAAAGGGAATTTCGGAGGACACATACCAGGTATTGGTGGCGAAAGAGATACAGACGGTAGATGAGATCCTGAAGTTCTGCCGTCATCTGACAACCGACAAGCAGCACAGGATCGGCCGTACGAAATTCGCCAGGTTGTCAAACGTAATGCCCATTTGGTGTGTTGACGACTCAGACGACTTGGCCGGCTTAATTCGCCGCATCGTTAGAGAAGAGATACAAAAGGTTTTCTCAGCACCTGAAGTGATCAATCCGCTCCGAGAGGTGAACGCCCTGGAACAGACTGTGAGGGAAGAGGTCAGCCGTGCTCTACAACCTACCAGACCACAAGTCAACGTGGTACAACAACAACCACGAACGCCCTATTATAATATCGACCGACCAACCCAACCCAGAAAGACGGAACATTGGATAACCTACGACGACAAACCTATCTGCTTCCACTGCGGATGACCCGGAAATGTCGTCCGTTATTGTAGGGAACGACGGCAGGTCTTCGCTGAAGCCAGGACAAGGAATGGCGGAGAAGGAAGAAATGTTGGATTTTCGAGTCGACCCCCGAGATATGACGCCGACGACGACTATGTAACGCCCCAAACCTCGACGTACTTCTACCGGAGCTCTTCCCCACATCCAAGCCGCGCAAGATCGCCAGCCCGAAGACAATCCCAGTCGCCAGCCCGTCGTTTTAGCCGTTCTCCCAAGCCTCAGAATGTGAAAAACTAAGTGGAGCGGCTTCTAACGGGGGTGAGGTCGCCATTGAGGAAAATCCTCCAGGGTATATCGTCGCTAAATTAAAATAAAATTTTGTTATGGTCGAAATAAATGGACGCAAAATTAAAGCATTGATGGATTCAGGAGCCGACTTTTCTGTTATTTCAGACAAATTTCGACGCGAACTAAAGACACCTCTCTTCAAAGAACCAAGTCCCATTCTTAAAGCCTTAAACAAAAATTTAATAGAGACCATAGGAAAATGTGTCCTGAACATAGAAGTTAATGGTCTGAATATCTCATTTGAATTCGTTGTTATGGTGGAATGCAGCCATGACATCATATTTGGATGGGACCTCTTAAAGGCCACCGAGGCCGTTATTGATTGTGGCAGAAATGAACTCCATCTCGGGGAAACCTCCGTCCTGGAATCTCGAGAGGAGGAAAACCAGAGATTGTTTGCTTCCGACGACTTTGTCATCCCGCCAAAATCAAAAAAGAAGATCAGTGTGATAAACGAAGAAATATGTGGTGTTAGAGATGTTTTAGTCTCAACTTCTAAAGACTTATTATTAAGAAAGGAAGTTCTTATACCAAACTCATTGGTTACATTTCGACACGGCGACAATATGGTAGTATTGGATAATTTACCCTACCATTTAGTGGGCAATATACTAAGCCCATCTTCATTGCCTGGCTGTGACTTGCATGCAGGGAACTTGGGACTAGCTGGGAAGTGGCTCCATACATTCCCCGCTGCAGTCCTTATAGGGGAAGGGGTGGTCTAAACCCATTATCTGCATAGACAGACATTTAGACCATCCCAAACAGAACATCATTATATGGGCGCCAAGGAGTTGTTTCAGGGTGAAATAAGAGATATACAACCCCTAAAATATCTCAAAATTTTTTTTATTGGTACTGATTATACATTAATAAAATAGTATTTATATATATAATAAAAAAAATAAAATATGATTATACATTAAATAAAATATGCAGTGCAGCAAGGTTCCCAAAAAAAAGCTAAATTTTGTTAAATAATAATTTCAAAATAACGTACCTAGTTATTCAACTAATTTGTTTTTTAAATTCTTCACTGGGAGTGATTTCCAATGATATCTTTCTTAACCTTGATGGGAATACAAATAATATGTTATTATATGTCAAATGGCCTCTTAGACCAGACTACTTTATATTTACGCTATCTAAGGTGACAACCATTTTCCACCTAATATCTAGTTGGTCGTTGCTGTCAACTTCCATACAATGAAAACTCTACCTATCTGTAGAATGTGTACAGCCAATTTACTTCAACAAAACTACGCCTATCTCATACTTGTTAAGAGTTTCCAAATTAAATTTAACACTAATAATTTTCCAAACACTATGTATCCTTTTGTCCCTTAATGTATCTGACATCTGGTTCTACACTCTCTCTTTAAACTACTTCTTCTACTCTTAGAAGTAACCTAACTGAAAAACAAAATACATTGCTACCAATCATGTCCTATTCGCTATTCTTCCTAATTTCGAATATGACTCACTGGCTTTGTTCTGGTGATCCGCTTTGAAGTACTTTAATAATTTAAAATAATATCCTTATATGTAGTGAGTTAAGCTAAAAAAATCCTAATTAATCCTATTTATTAATTGGTCTTATAAACGTATGGCAGACAAATATCTTTAGTTGGTGAAGTACTTCTGCTATCCATGGGCGGACTTAAAACTCGGACAGTCCAACTGTCACTATCACTAGCGAGTATTAAATTTAAAAATCATCTATAGACGGATCTACCTCGTCTAGACCTATTCACCTTTATTTAGGTCATAATTGCATTACGAACTCTCATTAGAAACCCCCTTTGGGCTACGATTTATGCACAAGGAATTATATGGCTTCCAGATACCCAACACATGTCTCAAATCGTCCCACTTAGGATTGGTTATAAGCACAGCAATTTTCTTTTATATCTAAATATGCCAAGTTTCTCAACCTCCCGGCTGAATCATCCCAGTCACGCATAAAGCGTCGAAAACTACGATCTCAGAACAGTTAACCAAGGTCTCGTCGTTATGCCCCAGGCTTTATGACATGGCAACTAAATCCCCCATCTAGCACAAAGTTCACCTGGTACCTCTTCGTTCCCTCTTGCGAGGAGAAGACTTGCGGGCTTTCTGGCCTGATCATGTCCTCCCACAATCTCCTAGTCTGAGGATCGAGATATGATCATTTATCTACGACCCTTAGAACTCAAGTTAATTACAATGAAAATAAGTAATTACTTAAACAAATTAAAATTATACTTATACTCTTTGAAAAGAGACCTAACAAAAGGAGCGGATATATTCCTATCAATAGAGAGTTGTATAGTCCTGAGAGGCTTCCGGTCCTAACAAATAAAGAAATCAAAAATAAATCAAACCTATTAAATTCTCTAACACTATTCTAATGTACCTTTGGTCTAACAATATAAGAGTCTTTAACCTTCTCACCATTTATTCCACTTCACATTCATACACAAGAAAAAAAAAAATCAGTCACTGTGGGCATTCATTCTAAAGTTAAAAGTTGCTATAGAAGCCAAAGCACTCTAATCAACATCATTGAATCCTATCTATAAAATAAAACTTTCAGAAAATCTAGAAATCAAACTCTAAAACGAAACTTGGGAACTAGCGCCCTTGATTTAATTAACCTATGTGTGTGTGTGCCTCATACAATCTCTTACATATACTTTAAAAAAAGGAATGATTGTAAACATTCAAATAAACTGGGAGCTATCCTATTATTAAAACTGTGCATCTAATTGTCCAAAATTGCCTTTTGCCTTGACACTAGGTGACTAAGCAGACACAATTTATCATAGAATAGCACTTAAAATTTTGGACGAACTAGACTTCAAGCATTTTACCTCATTGCCAGGGTCACCCCCTTTATATCTTGCCACCCTTATTTCCCGTTTAAGGTTTTTGGCGTTTTTCCTCATTCTTCTTTCGCTCACCCTTCTCTTCGGTTAAACTCCCCGTTATTGGAATAATAGGGCTTTCAGATACCCAACCTAATGGCTTGGAATTAACAGCTGAGTTCTACATGGTTCTTCTATTCATTCTTTCTTAGATATAATTGCTTTACGAACTCTAATTAGAAACCCCCTTTGGGCTACGATTTATGCAGAAGGAATTATAGGGCTTGTTTATTACCCAAAACATGTCTCAAATCGTCCCACTTAGGATTGGTTATAAGCACAGCAATTATCTTGAGCATCTAAGTCTTCACCTATATCTAGAGTTGAACCAGAGATCAGATACAAATCATACAAAAAAAATACTGTTGAACTCACTTCAATCTTAAATCATATCTTGACACTAAAACAAAATGTAACTTGAAAAAAAAACTGAATACTCTGAAAAAAAAAAGGTTCTGAATTAAAAAAAAAAAAAAAATTTGTGACTGAAAGGAGATTATAGATTCGTTATTTAATATAAACAGACATAATAATTAGAATTGGACTCATACATATAGATTAGTGCATACAGTTACTGCACTTCAGGCAAATCAGCCTATACAAACTCTCAGTGCATATTTCATACAATTTACAAATAATGGCCTCTAGGTCAAAGCCAAAACAAATGATATATGAATACTACTTGCTAAAGAGCCAAACTTGCTCTATGAAGATAATAGAAGAGTCAGTAACTACCTCTCCTCCAACAATAATTATACTATCATTATATCATTCTTCTATTGACTTTCAATCAACCTTCTATAGTCTTACTCTCGCTTCTCATCATCTTTATATCATCTTTCTATATATTTATATCATTTCTCATCACCCTACCATTATCATCTTTCGATTATCATCTCTCAATTATCTTTTATCATTTATCTATCATCATTCTACCTTTTCATCATTTATCTATCATCCTTTCAACTTTTCATCATTTATCTATCATCCTTTCACCTTTTCATCCCTCAGTAGTTCCCAACATGAAACCCTTCATCGGGAATTGGATCCCGATCTATTATCATTCTTCATTTGAAGCTATTCTGGTAGACTATATCCTCCCTTGCCAGCTTCATGCTAAAGCCTAACATTCGTTCAGGGCGAAAGCTACCGCGAAAAATTTCGAGGAAAATTCCTCAGGACCTGTTTCCGCCCCCTTATCTCCCCCTCGAGGAGATAAGGTTGCCCCGGGATGTATTGAAACCATGGTTAGCTATGGCGGTATACAACTAGGGTCGCTGCTCTTACTTCATATCAGAATGGAAATATTAATTGGTACTAGTATAATACTATTCTGACAGCCTATGATCTTTAAACATTCATACACACTCGGCGAGATAGTCACCTCGTAAAAAAAATCCATATCATTATAAACCAGTTAAAACACAATAAAATTGGATAAAATAATTTGCTTCAACTACTACTTGTAGCCTTATTAAACTAGTTCCCCTTGGGTTGGCTCGCTCATTAGTGTTCGATTTTCGTTCATCAGTCTTATTGAGCTCATACAGATGCTAGGTATAAACTAGATCAAATAGTGTAGTCTTCTTGTTTTTCGAATTATATGACAGCAACAAAAAAAATCTGGAAATATCTTACACCAGCTACCATTAAAAAAAATTATTGGTTGGAGTACAACTCTGATTTTACAGGATAGCGGCTCATAGAATTGGATCGCTCATTTCTCATTAAATATTCACACAGGGTATGGAGGTTTTTCAAAGGTTTTGCAGCTATTGGTCCACTAAATTTATGACAGGGATTGAAGTTAAAAAAAACTTATGTGCCGTTTTGCCATGCGTCTTTATGTCATCTGCAAAGGAAAATACCGCCTCAAAGGACTTAACTCTGGGACTAACACCCGCTGCACATTTCTGGAAGAAGTGGCTGTCCACACAATAGCAAGATCTCATTTGGCTGCCAATGAACTATGTTGAGCATCTCTCATGTCGTCATTTTGTCGAACCCCAATCCTCTAGGGTGTTTCTTTAACCATTTCTTGATGTCATTTAATGTTTCATATGCGATCCCGCCCGGCGTTCAATAAGTAATATATGATTATGCCACTTCCAGGAGACCATCCCTTGTGTAGCCGAATCAACGTTCACCCAACTTATGACGCCGTACATATCGCGTAATAGAAATTAGTATAAAATTCAAAGAATAAGATCTCGATCTCTTAATTATCCACTAATTTCAATTGGCTCAACGTAAATTTTCTCAATTATATCTTAGTACACTGGCGTGACATGTTACAATTCTTTTTTAGTTCCTTGTAAGCTCGATTAATCCCAATGAAAACCACTCCAGGCGTCAATCCCGGGATAAACTCGTCATGCATGACTTCAAATTTGAAAAATTATTGGACTGAATATTTGCAGTGGCATCTGCTTCCACTGAAAGTACTTAAAACATAAGATTGCCTCTTATCTTGTTCAAATAGCTGCTTTACCCCCATATACCTGTGTACATATTACCCTCGGCTCTATCAATTCTTGAAAATTCTGCCTCTCGCATATCCTGAGAGTCAAAGTTATTCCTTCCTTCAGTAAGCTAACACTACAATTATTCACTGGAGTTATTTGCGTCGAGTGGCTAAAGTCTTTGCATCTAATCCTCCACTCTAACTCCAGGATTTCTATCTACTCGAAGTTGTTCAAACCTTTCAAAACAGTTGTTCAAATCCCCAAAGATAATTTGTTAATATTCGATGATTATTGGAAATCTCATTAAACGGAATAACTACACTTTTCGATATAGACACACATCCAGCTATCAGGATATAGCTTACTGTTCACTTTTCTTTACTTTATAACAGTTCAAAATTATGGAAAAAAAAAGACTAAACATATGACGGGCTTGAAATTTCTATGGAACCTCATCATGCCTTCTGCTGGCAATTATTTGCTGTAATAAATGCTATCGAGATGTTGTTTTTACTTTGCTTGTCCTTACCAAAGGAAAAAAAATTGTTTCAGAAAAAACTGAATTGTTTGAAACTTCACCTAGAAAATATGTGTTAAAAAAACTAATAATTAAACATTTACATCACATCAAGGTGACCGTCTCTTGCCAGTGTCTACAGGTTATTAGATTGCAAAAGGAAAATAAATTCTAGAACATTTATAATTTTAGACATAACTGGAAGTAATATGGATCGAAAATCGGTATCGACGGACGCGTCCTACCAGCTGCCATCTTGGAAACTTGTCACGTTTGGATTGTCGCGCGACTATTTATATTAAATCTATATATATAAAAATCAATGTTTGTATGTTTGTTTGTTTGTATGTTTGTTTGTATGTCCGGTATACAAATTCGCAGTAGTTCACTAATTCAAACCAAAATTTCCATAAATAGGTAAAAAAAAATACGGGGAAGACGATAGGCTATTTTAAAAATATATATAAATCGATAATTAAAACTATATATTCAAATTATTCTACTTAGCTCGCGAGCAGCGCCTCTAGCGGTGAAGATGGGAGGTAATATCAGCTGACCTAATGTACATGTAAAGTTTGGAGCGGGACGTTTCACAAGAGTGACATCCACGGCGCCAATTTATAATTGTAACGAATAGTGTTTGAATAAAACATTTAATCAGGTACACCCGGGCGTTGCCCGGGTCATTCGTCTAGTATTATATAAGAAAGAGAAATGGAAAGGCGGTAAAACCAACACTCAAAGCATTATATATATATTTAAAAAAATTCGGGATATCATGGCGTATAATATGCAAAAATATTTGTAATAAATATTTGTTGAAACTTGAGAAAAAAAATGTTGCAATAATCTAAAGATATCTATAATTTTAAATATTATGTGGATTACAAATGTTGAAAACAAAAAACCCAGTAAATAGGTATAAATTAAACTAATACTTCTAAATATCAAAGAGAAAGTAAAGTTGAAAATCGGGATTATCTATAGAACCCATGATACGCAAATATTTGTGAGATAAATAGATAAATAAACAAAAGATAAATTGTGAGATCGATAGCTGAAAATATAAAAATAAAATTTTAAAAAATTATAAGTGAATTACACACACATAATATTTAATAGCTTAACAAAATCAAATTGCTAAAGTCATAAAGGTGTTTTGCCTTCCCATAACCAAGAGAATGAACTAAATATGAAGATTGTCTCTAGATACATCATATCTACCCAATATCTGCTTTGGGTGAAAAAAAAAATCGAATAAGTATGCATGTCTAAATGCGAAAGGAAATTAAAATAAATAATGCAGACTCATTAAAAGTTGCTAAAATATAATTATATATATTCAACTTTATTCAACTGTAAATACAAAGCGCGATGTCCCGCCAAGGACACTGGCGCCCAAAAGAAAGCAACACAAGAGAGAGAGAGAGAGAGAGGGAGAATCTATTAACATATGCTCAAGGCATTTACCATATTCCTGAAATTGATTTCAAACAAGCATACTATATACATAGGTAATTTAATTTAAACACATCTCAAAATAAAGAAAAAAGGAAAAAGGAAAAAAATCATATATACAGCACATAGTTAATTATATCTAACACATGAGATTATTTAAAAACTTTGATATATATTTACAAAAACTATTGAATACAATGTATGAATCCCTGCTGGATATCAGTTCTCTTGGATCGGTACAGAGAATACCGTTATTGAGTCTGTAGTCTTGAAATGCTGGGCACTTAAGTAAAAGGTGAGTAGAATCTTGAAAGCGGCATCCACAAAAACAGCCCGGATCCTCCGATGCATGGATTCTTTCCAGAAAACTTCCGAAATTACCATGGTTGGTTACAAATTGTGTGTTGTGGAAATTAGGGCGAAAATAACTTGGAATACCCCGGTTGAAAAAACTTGTAAATGTCTCGTTTGTATTATTCAGTAAGAGCAACATTCTTTCGTCTATATAGGATTTAATTATAAAGGGAATATCGATGTTGTATTTTTGCTTGTCCTCGAACGATAAGTTATTTAAGTCATATTTCATATTTTTTGCTTCAATGTAATCTGCAATCAATGAAACCCCAGCCAAACTGTGAACACAGTTGTACGAAGTTGTCTTGTATGCTTGAATGCTCCATATTAGTATCTGATATTGCATTGAGTTTAATTTTTGTATCGATTTTTTGTTTAAAAATTTGAACCAGATTTCTGATCCATATGTTAAAGTTGATCTGAATAAAGATTTATACAATGTAATTCTTTTATGGGAGCTCAAACCCCATGATTTACTGCACAGAGAGAATAGAAATTTTTTTATTCTTAGAGTTCTGCTCACTATTTCCTCTATATTTTTCATATAGAAAAATTTAATTTGTTTTTTCTTTCTATGATTCGTAATTGTTATTCCCAAAATTTTTATTTTTTGTACTGGTGAAATTAATCCACTCTTAAATTTAACTGGGATCTTCTCTTTATTATGCAAATATAAAATGTTTGTTTTTTCGGAACTGATTTCTAACTTGTTCTTAATACACCACAATTCGATAGTATTTATTGCTTCCTCTATAACTGTTTTTAGTGATGTTAGATCTTTATTCCAGCATATGGTCGAAATATCATCCGCATAATAAATCAACTCACTATTGGGCACCTGAAAATTCAACCGCAAATCGTTCAACAAAATTGTCCACAGAAGTGGAGAAAGCGGACCGCCCTGAGGACACCCCTTAGTAATTGGCTTTGAAGTTGTTAGATTGTCGTAACTGAATGAAATGATCCTGGAATTTGAATATGATTGTAGAATTTTGATCAGTTTTTCCGGTAAATTGTCTGAATCTATTCTTTTGATGATTGCTGGCCACCAGGCATTATCAAAAGCCCCCGAGATATCTATTGTAATTAGTGCAGACAGTTCTTTTTGCTTATGCTCCATTAATACATCGATTACAGTATTCAAAGCAGTGATAGTTGACTTAGACTTGATAAATCCGTGCTGCCTCGAGCTTAACAGATTGTTTTTAATATAAAATTCATATATTTTATTTTTGAGAATTTTTTCTAGAATCTTTGAAAAATTGGATAATAAAGATATCGGACGGTAGCTTTTAGCTGATTCATAATTGGTTTTGCCGGGTTTGGCTATTATTTTGAGTGCTGCTGTTTTCCATTTTTTTGGGAAGTATCCTATTTGAATACATTTATTAAATAATGAGTGTAAAATCGGAAGTATTAGTTGAAAAGCATTCTTTATCATATTATTACTAATATTGTCTGGACCAGGAGCTTTATTTACATTAAATTTGTCGATTATCTCTTCTATTTCTTTCTTATGAATATTGCATGAGTTGGAGTTTGTAAAATTCGGTGTATAGTTCCTTATTGATATATGGTGAGCAGTATCCGATTGAGTTGTATCATCAGGAATTAGTTCATCAATCAGATCTTTTATTAGAGATTCTTTAGAATCTACTGGTGCCTGTTCAATTATTGGTAATCCCTTTTGTTGATTAGAGGAACTCAGTTTTTTTAAGGTTCTATAGCCGTTTCCAAACGGATTATTAGATCCATTTTCTTCTATAAAATCACGCCAACTATTCCTCTTAGCTTTTCTTATACTATTTTTATATTTATTTCTGACAGACTCATATTCATTAACACTAATTGCTTTATGATGAAAGTATAGATTTCTCACATAATGAAAATACTTTTTCTTTTGTTCCAATTCTTTGTTCCACCACTTGATCCCGGTATCGAAAGTGAAGTTGGAAGATTTCACCTCCAGTGTTTGATATGCAGCTTCTAGAATTATATCCGTTAGCCTGTCAACTACCATGTCAATATCAGTTTCTTTTTCGACCTTTTTTATATCGTTTTCCAATCTTCTTACTTCCTGTTTAGAAATTGTATTTGAAAACAGTGACCAATCTGCCTTCTTTTCGCTAAATTTCCATGTAGATTTTTGTTGATTGTTTGCAATATCTAAGTTAACATTGATATCAAATGAAACTGTCACATGGTCGGAAATATTGGTTAATTCAAAGGTTTGCCAATTGTTCACCAGTTTCAATGAATGTCTATTTGAAATAGTGAGATCTATTATGCTCTTATTTCGACAGGTAGGAGTTTTGTTATTGTGAATAAATAGATTATATTCATTAATAATAGGTTGCATTTTATATCCGTTAGAGTTTGTAATTCTATCAAACCAGACCGGGTGACGGGAATTGAAATCCCCACAGAGGACTAGGGGAGTACTCTCGAAGGTAGCTATCAAATTCTTTAAAAAGTTCAAATGTTCGTCCTCGCATTTGTTTGGAGGAATATAAAAGTTTGCTATTATCGTCCTAGATTTAGGTGTATTTATAGAGATTGATGTACAAAACTGATTTGTGAAACCCTCCAACTTCCTATATTTTATATTTTTATTAAATATAACCGTTGCAGTATAAGTGTTTTCTGTTGAGGAACAATGTACTATGTGCGAGTCCATATCGAACACGACCTTTCTATTTAAAACATATGGCTCTTGAAGAAGGAGAATATCTGGAGGATTGTCTCTAATTGAGCTTCTGAGTTCGGTAGTTGCAATTATACTTTTCCTTAAATTCTGTTGTATACAATTAAATTTTCCTATTGTTAAACTTTTTGCTTCTTTCATAATGGACATTTATGCAAAACGCTTATTAAAATTTATATGAGATTATTTCTGTTCTATTCTACCTCCAAATCATAAAAATATTGGGTTCTATCTATAATTCTATCTACTTGTGTTTTGTAAAGAGGACAGTCCGTCCCATTAACCCTGTGATTAGTTTGTTTATTTCTATAAATTGGGTGTTTAATATATATGATGCCAATAAATACTGCTGCATCACCTAATAATTAAAATAGGCATGGCTGTGGGAATATTTGACTAAATTTAATGCATTCCAAGAAAAAATAAAATCATACCTATTCTAGAAAGGCGAAAACTTCGCGATAATGCAATATATAAAATGAAATAAGGGGATTACAAAATCAAATAAACAAAACTAAAAGGCCCGTGAATAAGTGAAACTAAATAAATACCATTATTAATCAAAACGAACATTATGTCTAAACATTATATTCATATAACTACAAAATTACGCAAAATATTTTGAGGTAAATAGTGTCTCGTTTAGCAAAAAAAAAAAAAGTAAAATGACGAGCGAAATTACTAGGACGAATAACGATTAAAAAATTATATAAAATTACTATACCTTGGTATAATCTGATTTAATACTTTATATAGCCTATACATCTTAAAAGAAATAGCAGAAAAACTCTGAAACCATGCTTATCCTAGTAAGCTAAATACCCTTGCGATAACAAAAATATCAAAAATAAACAATTTGGATTACCAGAAAAAAAAATTAAAAAATTGAAAGTATTAGTCCCGTGAAGATGTAAAATTGACTATAAGTTGTTACCAGGCTTAAATTAACACTAGCCTAAGATAATTATATTCCTATATTCTAAAGAAAGAAAAGGAAAAAATGAATACTGATTAAATTTATAAAAGAAAAGGTTCTTAAATGAGGGTTAACTATAATGTTTAAAAAGAGGATGAAATATTTTAGAGTGAAACCCTCTGGCAAACGCGAGAGGCTCCATGGGGAGCTAGGCTAGAGACCCACCTTGTCGGTTGAAAGCTAAGCGTTGACTGATCTCATTGGCTCTCAGAATTCCCGCCTAGATTATTCACATCTGGCAAAGTTATTTCCAGGGATTCCCCCTGCTTGAGTTGTTTTTCATCCTACACATCCTACAGATGTGTGCAATTCCCCAAGGTGTGCGAGAATAGCCTCAACTGCCAATCAAAATGTCTCTTGGGCAGGTAAATTTATCTCGAGTTGTGGTAAACAACCCAGGGCTTTATGTGTGAAAAACAAAAAAAGGGAAGATTTTTGAAGATTAAATAAAGTTGAGACCTAGTTGGCTATAAAACACAAATAAACACAAAGGATAATTATAGTATTTTAAATTTTCGATATTCACACACACACAGTTGAATAAAATCAAAGGAAAGGCGTCGATATTTATTTAGGTTAATAATATTAGTTGAAAAAATTTCGGTAGAGCTATGAGTTTCTCAGGGCCGTAGGCCTTACTTCTTACATATTTAGTTAATTTGTAATTTTCGGGAAATTTCATGCACCACGTTGGAAGCGCTACCGTTAGACTCAGCTCCTGGTCTGACGATATATAATCTACTTTACTTGTGGCTTCAAACGATGTATGTCTTATTCTGATGCACTTCAAAAAATTTTCTAATAATATTAAAAACATCGGAGAAGATGGTAAAAACACACAATGGCAAACATACAAAAACACAAGACAAACATAAGATTAATGGAATTATAAACGCTCAAAATCTGTAGTTATAAGAGTTCCAAACCAAACTGACAATAAAATACTTGTTGTAGATAAATGATAAAAATAACTTTGACTTGTGCTTAAATAATAGTTAGAAAAATCTTACTTTTGATAAATAATCTTTAAGATAATAAACTTAGTGATAATAAAACTTATAGATAAAAAACTTGTTGGTAATCAAACTTATAGATTATAAAACTTGTTGGTATTCAAACTTTTAGATAAAAAACTTAGCTGTAATAAAACTTATCGGTAAATGAGAACACTATTTATAAACATTTTGGTAGAAAAGCTTGCTTAAATATATGTTTAAAATAGTGTACTTAACTTGGATAATTTAAGATTGACATTGGAATAAATTTAGGTACTTTAATTAAAACATAAGGATTAAATATGAAAATGTTGGACACGGATTTAAATGGCGTCGATTTTCTTCTTGATAAAAGTTCTTTCTACTGCTTCTTTTTTCCGCCGCGCATGCGCACCACACGGATTCCTCGTCACCAACTACGGAGGCACACCACTTCTCACCGGCGGTGGCGCCGCCAGGGGAGCTTAGCTAGATTTGGTCAATCTAGCCTCTCCATACCCCCGGCCGGGCCTGTGGTTAGGGTCAAATCACTCTGCAAGGCAAAACAGCTACCTTGTTCACTGGACGACGAAGTAATCCTTTACCTGTACGCAATTCTACAGTTCTGACCAGTATATCTGGATCGTGAAAGGTTTTTGATACTCTACCAAGTATCCATGAAGGAGAACTGATGCTTTGTTCCATGATCAAAGCTAAATTTCCAATTTTTACATTTGGTTTGGCTGATTTCCACTTTCCTCTTTTCTGGAGATTTATGAAATATTCTTTTTTTTCCAACGCAAAATGAATATTTTTTTTAATTCTTGGATATGTTTCCATCTTGACTCCCACTGCCGACTAAACGCCTCATTGCGCAATTGAGAATTCTATTTGTTTTATATCGAGAAGACCATATAAAATATCTAAGGACAGAAGACTTGTATTGCCAACTATGCAAAAATAGAACCGAAAATGAATTTTAGAACATTATATATTTGAATGCATGCCTCTTGACACGGAAAGAAAAATACTCTTTTCTAAGATAGGTCATACACACCTCACATTATATTCTTTATTATCCAATTTTATAGACATTAGTTCAGTAGCTCTGAATCTATATAACTTCCATAAAAATGCTGTAAAAAAGAAAGACTTAACCGAACATCCAAACATACCAAAAATTTATGTTTGATGAGAAGGACAGAGCCAATATCCAATTATTTGTTTAGGCAGGTACGATAAGTTAACCCCCCACACTGATAAAACGGTGTTTACCTTACAACCCTGAACACTCGGATTTTCCTGGAAAATCTCTTAAAGATTTCTTGAAATAGCCATGGCCCACCTGTGCTGTGTGAGCAGAAGAGCTTAAATTGACTTGTTCCATATGTAAATACCTGTTTTCTTTCCTCTTTTCGCTCTCCACTTCTCCCATCCATATTTCCAAATTTTTTTTCTTATTTTTATTCTTTCTTATAATCTGTATATATTTACCATATGTATATAATCTTTCTCCATTTTTTATTACCCACTTTCATAGGTTTCCCCGTCTTGTAACCCCAAGGAGAATCCTCTGTAAGACCTGTGTGTCTTAATAAAGGCTTTTGTGTGTGTGTGTGTGTGTGTTTCCGTCTTGAAGATAGGTTAATACTTAAATTTGCTTGCTGGTTGTCTGTTTCTGGTAAGTTAGATGTGCTTGGGCCTGAAAGGAAATGTGCTTGAGTTAGAGCTTCAAGATCATTAGGATCTTCACTTAAGGGGGTTAATGGTCTTTGATTTAGTGTTGCTTCAATCTGGGTGGGGAAAGTTGTAAGTTCTTCAAATGTTAACAGTGATGATCCAATAACTCTCTTGAGTATCATTTTTACAGATTTTATGTTTGATTCCCAGATTCCCCCAAAATGGGGTGCATGGGGAGGCAAAAAATGCCAATTAATCTCTGAATATGTTATGTAATCTTGTATTTCAGAAGCATGTAGCAATGTATATTGTTCTTTGAGAAATTTAGCTGCTCCTTTAAAATTGGTTCCATTGTCTGAATATATATCTGAGGGGGTACCTCGTCTTGATGTGAATCTTCTTAATGCTGCGATAAATGAACCAGTTGAAAGATCTGACACTAAATCAAGATGAAGCGCTTTAGTTGCTTGAGGAAATTGTTCTTGTTCATCATGAGCCAATGTTTTCAAGGTCTTTATAGCTAGGTATGGTGCACTGGTTGTGCCGTAAGTCCCTGTTGCTAATTGGTATTCTTTGATTGGTTCGTTAGGAGATGCTCGCCATAGAATTCTTTGAAAACAACAATTAGCTGGGTTTAACCTTATTTGCCGGTACATTTTCTCTATGTCAGCAGTAAGTGCTATTGAATAGGTTCTGAACTTTATTAATATGTTAAAGATATCTTCTTGTAGTTTAGGACCACAATAAAGTAAGTCATTTAATGATAATCTAGTGCTTGTCTTTGCCGATGCATCGAATACCACCCTGAGTTTTGTTGTTGTACTTTGATCTCTTAATACTGCATGATACGGCATATAATATACTTGATGAGATGGTTGCTCTGGTTCAATTTCATTTATAACTTACATATGGTCAAGATTTAGATATTCCTGCATGAATTCTCTCACATGTTGTGAATATACCGGGTTTTGATGGAAGCGTCTTTCCAAAGAAAGGAATCTTCTTAAGGCTTGAGATTTTGAATCTCCTAATTGATAATTCATTTTATTATAGTTAAGCTTAAATGGCAATGAAACTACATATCTCCCTTTTTCATCCCTGATTGTTGTAGTTCTAAATATATTCTCACATTCTAATTCTTCTGTGTTCATTTCTTCCTTGTGCGTATGAATGCTTTCCGTATCCCAATTTTTTTTAACAATTGCATCTAGTTCAGCTGAACAATGATTAACATGTATTTGTTGAATGGATGTGCTAGTAGTGTTATTGGGCATATTTGATCTACCTGAAATGATCCAACCTAACTTTGAATTCATAGCTGAAGGTGCATCTCTTGGACCCTTAATCTAACCTGGTTCAATAAGATATCTAAATATAAATCAGCTCCTATAATTATATCTATATGTCTAGGAATATAAAATTCAGGATCAGCAAGTTTCAAATTATTTAAATGAGGCCAAACTGGGTTATGCGTATAAAAATTAGGTATTTTGCTCGATAAGTCTTTAACAATTAGAGCTTTAGTTTCAAACTTGAAATTATCATAAATGGAAGAAAGTTTTATCTTTATTATCTTATTAACTTGTGATTGCGTGGTTGAATTAAATCCTGTAATTTTTACTTTTGTATGTTCTCGAGTTATATTTAATTTGTCTGCAAGTGTCTTAGTTATTAATGATTTTTGAGCACCCGAATCAATCAGGGCTCGGCACATTAGCTCATCGTTATTTGAGTTGAAAACTTTTATTAAGGCTGTAGAGTGAAAAATATTTGTTTCTAAGATTGAAGTATTGTTAGATAGAACTGTGTGGTTTACTGTCTGATGCTGGTTTTGTTCTTCACTTGTATTAGCTTGGTGTTCGGTAGTTGAAATAGGACCTTGCCGTCTTTGATAATTATAATTATGAAGGGTAGTATGATGTTTTTTGTTACAGACTTTACAAGTGGCACTTATTTTACAATGATTGGCATAATGATTTACACCTAAGCAGTTTATACAAAGGTTTTTGCTTCTTACAAATTTGATCCTATCATCTAAAGACAACTTAGCAAATTCTTGGCAGGTACCTAACTTATGAGATGAATTACAATAGGTGCATTTGATTATGTTAGTATTTACTTGATAAGTTTTAAAGGTCTTCCTAACATTATCTTCTTTTTTATATATTTTTCCATTAATGTAATCCAATCCCTTTCTATGCTTTTATAAAAATGCTAATAAGTCTTGAAGAGTAGGATATGTATTTTCCTTTAATGAAAGTTCAAAGTCCTTGTTCATGTTGCTATCAATTTTCTTTAAAATAAAAGTAGTGAGAAGCATGTTTCCTAATTATTCTTCACCAATTCCTAACAATTCTAAATTTCTTAAGTTCAACTTAACAGTATCAATTAGTTCAATAATATTCCTTGAGTTGGTTACTTTTATATACTTGACATTCAGTATATTGTTACAGTATTTATAGGCTAGGTCTCTTGTACAGTGATATCTTTCATTGAGAGCAAGCCAAGCTTTATCAAAAGTGTCAGGTGTTAAGGAAAAACCCTTAATTATGCTAGCTGCATCTCCAGAAAGAGAACTTTGTAGATATTTAAACTTTTGAATATTATTTAATGATGAATTGTTTATAATGGTAGCTTCAAATGTGGTCTTAAAATCCAACCATTGATCAAGATCACCTTTAAAAGAGGGTAGAGAAAACTTAGGGAGATTAATTTTAGTTTCTTCCATCTTAGTATTTTAATTTCTTTTAATTCTAAATAATCTAATAAAGTAGATTGTATTTCAGTTGTATCTTTATTAGCTTCTTTATAAATAGGCATATGTGATTCATGTTCATCAGAATCAACTAATTCAATCATATAATTTTCAATTTTTTCTTTAATTTTGTTTATATTATCCAGTTGTACCTTTAAATAACCTTTACTTTGAGTTTCTAGATTTTCTACTTCGATTTTTAGGTCATCAAGTTTCGATATTTCGAAATAGAATTTTTTAGATGTAACTTTACTTGTTTGTTTAGGCATCTTTTTTATTTCTTTAATCCAATAGGTCGTCAATAAAAATCCGGCTCGAGGGACCAAAAATTATGTTGTAGATAAATCACAAAAATAACTTTGACTTGTGCTTAAATAATAGTTAGAAAAATCTTACTTTTGATAAATAATCTTTAAGATAATAAACTTAGTGATAATAAAACTTATAGATAAAAAACTTGTTGGTAATCAAACTTATAGATTATAAAACTTGTTGGTATTCAAACTTTTAGATAAAAAACTTAGATGTAATAAAACTTATCGGTAAATAAGAACACTATATATAAACATTTTGGTAGAAAAACTTGCTTAAATATATGTTTAAAATAGTGTACTTAACTTGGATAATTTAAGATTGACATTGGATTAAATTTAGGTACTTTAATTAAAACATAAGGATTAAATATGAAAATGTTGGACACGCATTTAAATGGCGTCGATTTTCTTCTTGATAAAAGTTCTTTCTACTGCTTCTTTTTTCCGCCGCGCATGCGCACCACACGGATTCCTCGTCACCAACTACGGAGGCACACCACTTCTCACCGGCGGTGGCGCCGCCAGGGGAGCTTAGCTAGATTTGGTCAATCTAGCCTCTCCAATACTACTGGATGTGAATTAAAAAAATCAGAAGATTTGAAATTGATCAATAAAACTTACATACCGTAAGAGATTCAACTATAGTAGTCAAAGAGTATCCAAAAAACCAGATACGCGAACTTCGTTCATACCATATGCAAAATTAGTTCTGATCTAGAAAATTTGAAAATGAAATGAAATTTCTACTTACAATGAGATCTAACTCTCCATATCACAATATAATATTAAGAATAACCCCTAAAGTTTACCAAATTAAAAAAAAGGTGATAATGGAGCATTTGACTTTTAGTCCAAAGTTTTTATGAACTCAGCATATGAGAATCTAAAAAAAAAAAAAGGATCTTGGGGCTAACTCAACTATCCAATTTACACTTTGAGTTCCTATTGTAAAGTTGCCACTAATGAACATAGAAACATCAAGATATGCATGTATAGATATATTTATATTTATTTATATAATAAGCATCCTAGAATAAAGAAAAATGGGCTACTCAAATTATTACCTATATTTAAAATTTCTACATACATATACATATATTAAAAATGGCATATCCTGACCAGGAGCACATGTGCTTTTCAGAAGGCAGAGCGCCATCTGGTGGAACAGAAATCAACTATTCATTGATTTAGCCTGTTCCCTGATATTTGGCCAACCCAATTTCTTGATAAATCAAGAAAAGCCATCCACGAACGCGTTTCGCGCTTTTGGCGCTCGTCAGCGTGGAGTAGGCTGAACCATTGCGACCAAAAATAATTTTTGATCCCAATGGCTTCCTGAAAAACCAAGAAATGGGTATTTAAGGCCAAACTTGCGTAAATACGCTTAGCACATTAAAAAAAACGAAAGAAAAAAATAAAAGATAAAAAGATCAGGTGTTGAAATCAATATTAAAAATGGCATATCCTGACCAGGAGCACATGTGCTTTTCAGAAGGCAGAGCGCCATCTGGTGGAACAGAAATCAACTATTCATTGATTTAGCCTGTTCCCTGATATATACTAGCCGAATGACCTGGGCAACGCCCGTGTTTTACCCGATTGAATGTTTTTATTCAAATACTATTTGTTACAATTATAAATTGGCGCCGTGGATGTCACTCTTGTGTCCCGCTCCAAACTTTACATGTACATTAGGTCAGTTGATATTACCTTCCATCTTCACCGCTAGAGGCGCTGCTCGCGAGCGAAAGGGCAAATTTTCAAATAACTCGACGAATATTCGGGATAGAGAACTGAAAATTTCACTATAAGTTTAAACAGATTAATCAGATTAGTTACGTATTGTGGACGTGTATAGCCGACAAACATACATACATACATACACTGGCTTTTATACATATAGGGATAATATAAATGAGTTTTAAAAATTGTGGAAAAAAAATGCATCGGCCGGGAATCAAACCCGGGCCGCCCGCGTGGCAGGCGAGCATTCTACCACTGAACCACCGATGCTTATAAGAAATGGCCATATTTGGATATTTATTCCATTCGCAAAAGCAAACGATGACAGAATTGATTGTTGATGACTCTGATACTTGTATATATAACTAGCCGAATGACCCGGGCAACGCCCGGGGTTTACCCGATTTAATGCTTTTATTCAAATACTATTCGTTACAATTATAAATTGGCGCCGAGGATGAGTTTTAAAAATTGTAAAAAAAAAAAATACATCGGCAGGGAATCAAACCCGGGCCGCTCGCGTGGCTGGCGAGCATTCTACCACTGAACCACCGATGGTTATGAAAAATGGCCATATTTAGGTATTTATTCCATTCACAAAAGCAAACGGTGACTGAATTGATTAAGAAAGGGCAATGCCCGGGTTTTACCCGATTAAATGCTTTTATTCAAATACTATTCGTTACAATTATAAATTGGCGCCGTGGATGTCATTCTTGTGAAACCTACCGCTCCAAACTTTGCGTCTGAGAAGCGATATTTTTATAAAGAGATGATCTGGCTTTGTGTCTTCTGCTCGAATGAATGTTTTTCTGTTAGAATTTTGTTCCTGCATTCTAAAAATGAACTGGCTTCACCCGTGGTCTCTGCTTTTTGGAATTTTTCCGGATATAATTTTGTATCTGATAATCAAATATGATACAGCAATATTGTGATCATCATTTTCTGAATAAAAAAACAACTACTTTTTCCCCAGAACCTGTCAATTTATTTTTCTTGACTAAAAATCCGAAAAATATATTTTCCAGATTTTTCTCTATGTCCTGTTAAAACACGTTTTACATGTCCATTAGGTCAGCTGATATTACCTCCCATCTTCACCGCTAGAGGCGCTGCTTGCGAGCGAAAGGGCAAATTTGCCACGCAATTTGCAAATAACTTGTATACATACTTGTATACTTGTGTACATAGACCATAAATCTGTACGTAGACAGGAAAAGCACATATATTTTAATAATATAAATGAGTTTTAAAAATTGTAAAAAAAAAAAAAAAATGCATCGGCCGGGAATTGAACCCGGGGCGCCCGCGTGGCAGGCGACCATTCTACCACTGAACCAAAAGCAAACGGTGACAGAATTAAGAAAATATTGTGCATGACGCTGATAACTGTGTATATACTAGCCGAATGACCTGGGCAACGCCCGTGTTTTACCCGACTGTAGATGTTACAACGGTGATCCTTAGGTCGCTGGTTCAAATCCAGCTCGAGGGAGCCGGCGAGCACGTGACCTACCTGTGCGCGCGCATCCGTGACAGAGGCCGATGAGGAAAGACGGTCGTGACTATATATAGGGATATAATAGTAATAATAATAATATAAATGATTTTTAAAAACTGCAAAAAAAAAAAATGCATCGGCCGGGAATCGAACCCGCGTGGTAGGCGAGCATTCTTCCACTGAACCACCAATGCTTATAAGAAATGACCATATTTGGGTATTTATTCCATTCACAAAACCAAACGATGACAGAATTGATTGATGACTCTGATACTTGTATATTTTTATTATGTTAGCATAATGAATTAGTCAGTATTCCCATGCTCTCCAGCGAAGAGGTGTGAATTGACTTTTTGAAAATATACATAATTATAAAGATAGAAGCTTCTATAGAAATAACTAAAATAGGCCGAAATAGCTCTGTTGGAGAGCGTTTGACTCAAGATCTAAAGGTCCCTGGTTCGATTCCGGGTTTCGGCATCTTTTTTTAATTTTTAAATTTTTACTTACCGTAACTTGACACGTGACTTAACGTGACAAAATTGTGCATGACGCTAATAACTGTATATATTAATATTTTTTTTATTTATTAATTTTTAACAATGAAATTGATTTAAACAGTAAATATTACGATGTACTAGAGCGCCATCTGTTATCAAATTATAAAACTATTTTAGAGGCGTAATATTCTTTTTAAAATAAAACCATTTCTACTGTCCTTACTGCGATGGAAAAATTAAAGGGAGGGCCTGGCTCATCAGTGGTGAACCCTCCCAGCGGTTTCGTCAGTTTAATCTACCATACCGCTGTTATATTGCATTTTTGGAACTTCCTTTTATAGGTGACTGTTGTAAGACTCTTGGAATGGGTATTTTAGAAGAACTATGGACATAAGCTTTTAGGACAGCAGAATTAAATATATTTATAAATATATAATAAGTAAATATCATTGTTGAAATTTAATTTTTAAAATAGAAAAATTAGTGTAACTTTAAAATTTTTATGAGAAATAAAAGGAATCTCCTTATTGTGCAACTGAAAGTTGCTGATGGCTTGCGCCATCTATTGGAATAAATATTAACTATTCTCGTTGATTTTTAATTATTCCAGAATTGGACGAATACCCATTCTAGATTAATCAAGAAAAGCTAACCGATCTGATAACTGTATATATTAACTAGCCGAATGACTCGGGTTTTACCCAATTAAATTTTTTCATTCAAATACTATTCGTTACAATTATAAATTGGAGCCGTGGATGTCACTCTTGTGAAAGGTCCCGCTCCAAACTTTACATGTACATTAGGTCAGCTGGTATTACCCCCATTTTCACCGCTAGAAGCGCGAGCGAAAGAGCAAATAACACGACGGATATTTCGGATAGAGACCTGAAATTTTCACTAAGAGTTTTTCCAGATTCTACTTTATATACTGTTAAAATTTCAGTCAGATTAGTTACGTATTGTGGACGTGTATAGTTGACATACATACATACATACATATACTGACTTATATATATATATAGGGATAACTAGACGAATGACCCGGGCAACGCCCGGGTTTTACCCGATTGAATGTTTTTATTCAAATAATATTCGTTACAATTATAAATTGGCACCGTGGATGTCACTTTTGTGAAACGTCCCGCTCCAAACTTTGTGTCTGAGAAGCGATATTTTTATAGAAAGATGATCTGGCTTTTGTTTTCTGCTCGAATGAATGTTTTTCTGTTAGAATTTTGTTCCTGCGTACAAAATAATGAACTGGTTTCACCCGTGGTCTCTGCTTTTTGGAATTTTTCCCGATATAATTATGTATCTAATAATCAAACATGATACAGCAATATCGTCATCATCATTTTCTGACTAAAAATATATAGTTTTAATAATTGATTTGATTAATATAGTTGATATAATAATATATATAGTTATATTATAAATACATATGTAACATAAATAAGTTTTAAAAATTGTAAAAAAAAAATGCATCGGCCGGGAATCGAACCCGGGGCGCCCGCGTGGCAGGCGAGCATTCTACCACTGAACCACCGATGCTTAAAAAATGGCCATATTTAGGTATTCATTCCATTCCGGATTAGTCCGCGTAAAAAAAAGTTATTCAAATGAAAAAAAGAAATAGCCATAAATACTAATCAAAATGCAGCCGAAAATTTTCCTCAGGTTTATAAAAAGCGACATGCAAAATTTTGTACCAATTGGTTCAGTAGTTTTTGAGTTTATCGCGAAACAGACAGAAATTGACTTTTATATATATAGAGATAATATAAATGAGTTTAAAAAATTGTAAAAAAAAAAAATGCATCGGCCGGGAATCGAACCCGGGCCGCCCGTGTGGCAGGCGAGCATTCTACCACTGAACCACCGATGGTTATAAAAAAATGGCCATATTTGGGTATTTATTCCATTCACATAAGCAAACGGTGACAGAATTGATAAAGAATTGCTTGATGACTCTGATACTTGTATATTTTAATATGGGGTTTTATTTTACACAGCCTTTTTAATCAACAGTCCAACTGAAGACAATTAGTAATAGAGGAAAGAATTTTGCTAAGTAACAAAAAAATTTCAAAAATATTCTAGATAAGCAAATTTCTGCTTCTATTTTTATAGATATACTAGCGGATGTACCCGGCTTCGCCCGGGTTTTACCCGAGTAAAGGTTTGTCTAACGAACATTTGTTAAAACAATTCTCTATAAACTTATAAAAAAATAATAGATATATTTTGATAATTTGAAACTCGTAAATTTGAATCTCTCGATAAAATGAACATTTTTTCCCGGTCCCTTGAAAAATACTCGATAAGTTGAATAAAATCAATATTAATTTGTTCCCTTGGTAATTGGAAGTTAAAGGAATAGTATCTTGCCTTGGAATTGTATCATTATCATTATTCTTGTCTCAAATAATTTGCCGTGTCATCCTGAATTTTGTCTGTCCTAATTTTCTACATTACAAAAATCATCATTTTATCTATTCTCCCAATATATATGTTGTAGATAAATGATAAAACTAACTTTGACTTGTGCGCAATTAATAGGTAGAAAATCTTACTTTTGATAAATAACCTTTAAGATAATAAACTTAGTGATAATAAAACTTATAGATAAAAAAACTTGTTAACATCGTCGCAATGGGGGCGCTGCTTGCGAGTTAAAGCTACAAATCTGGAAATAACTCTAAGGATATTCAAGATATTCAAGAACGGCGATTGGATGTATGGTTTTTGAATCTATAGAGTACAGACAGACATTCAATTTAAATATATACTAGCGGATGTACCCGGCTTCGCCCGGTTTTACCCGAGTAAAGGTTTGTCTAACGAATCTCTCGATAAAGTGAATATTTTTTCCCGGTCCCTTGAAAAATACTCGATAAGTTGAATAAAATCAATATCAATTGGTTCCCTCGGTAATTGGAAGTTAAAGTAATAGTATCTTGCCTTGGAATTGTATCATTATTGTTGTCTCAAATAAATTGCCGTGTCATCCTGAATTTTGTCTTTCCTAATTTTCTACATTACAAAATCATCGTATCATCATGATAATATTTAGAGCAGATTGTTGAATTATAACAGATAAATTTGAATATTTATCTTGATTATTTTTAGGCGAAAAGTTATTTCAAAAATTTTATTTGCTAGAAACCTTCCCAGTACTATACTAAATATCTTCCCAAAGTTTCATGGCGTTCTAATGAGTGGTTTGGTCAGGCATAAAGGACACACACACATACATTCATTTTTATTTATATAGAAGAAATAATATATATGAATTGATAAGAGGAGATTTTTTTAAAGTCACAAAATAATAAAAAAAAAGTTCAAGACATGTTATGTAGGCAAGACTGTGCCTCTACCACAAAGTTTAAGATGCTATACCTAAAAAAAAAACTTACAAAATCCGAGAGAAAATTTCTTTTAATTTTTTATTCAATAAACGGGCTTGAAGCCCACATGAATTAATTTTAGCAGGAATTTTCGCTTACTTTCCAAATTTATACTCACTCATCTTTCGAGTCTCAACCGCCGGGTCCCCACTTCCAACCGTCCTCTTCAGCGACCACTTTTCAACTGCTTCTTTTTTCAAATAGATCCGCGTGACCCAAAAAATTTTTTATCTCTTTTTACAGAGTGAGTGAATATATTATTTCGCAGAATAATTTCAAAATAAAATAAAATTTATCTTTTGGAAAAAAAAGGAATTTAAATTAATAATTAATAAAATATAAGTAGAGAGATGATCCTTGAGAATTTTAATGTAGTAATTTTTTAAAATTCTATTGCTATCCTTTAGATACCTAATTTATCAAATATATTTAATTTATTAAATATATTTAGTAAATTTTCAATGTGGTAATTAAAGAAATCCTATTGCTTTTAATTTTCCACAATATATAAGGAAAAGGAATGTAGTATGGTACACATAAAATTTATTTATGGTACATATTTACACTATGTACACCATTACTGCTGCGGGCTTCGGAGTACAGAAAGCTCAAAGCTCGTCCAGGTCCTCCCTCTGGACAACAAAGACTTCGGCAAAGCTATTGTAAATATATGATATAAGATGTTTACCTCATTGTTGGGCTCGTTTGGTGAAAAATGCGTTTCATTCCAAATATAAATCTGTTCATAACATCTATATATATAAAAATGAATGTATGTGTGTCTGTTTGTTTGTCCTTTATGCCTGACCAAACCACTCATTGGATCGCCATGAAACTTTGCGAAGTTATTTAGTATAGTACTGGGAAGGTTTCTAGCAAATAAAATTTTTGAAATAACTTTTCGTCTAGAAATAATCAAGATAAATATTCTAATTTATCTGTTATAATTCAACAATCTGCTCTAAATATTATCATCATGATACGATGATTTTGTAAT
The DNA here is from genome assembly GCA_030710605.1 of Cordylochernes scorpioides. Lineage (NCBI taxonomy): Eukaryota > Metazoa > Arthropoda > Arachnida > Pseudoscorpiones > Chernetidae > Cordylochernes > Cordylochernes scorpioides. Next base: position 63,389,814 of record CP092871.1, on the reverse strand, counting down.
GTATAAAATTAGGAAAGACAAAATTCAGGATGACACGGCAATTTATTTGAGACAAGAATAATGATACAATTCAAAGGCAAGATACTATTCCTTTAACTTCCAATTACCGAGGGAACCAATTAATATTGATTTTATTCAACTTATCGAGTATTTTTCAAGGGACCGGGAAAAAATGTTCACTTTATCGAGAGATTCGTTAAACAAACCTTTACTCGGGTAAAACCCGGGCGAAGCCGGGTACATCCATACAAGAATAATGATACAATTCCAAGGCAAGATACTATTCCTTTAACTTCCAATTACCGAGGGAACCAATTAATATTGCTTTTATTCAACTTATCGAGTATTTTTCAAGGGACCGGGAAAAAAATGTTCACTTTATCGAGAGATTCGTTAGACAAACTTTTACTCGGGTAAAACCCGGGCGAAGCCGGGTACGTCCGCTAGTATATATATATATATATATATGAGCTTGATCCCAGGTTGATTGCCATCTTTTCCTAGCTTTATTTTTATCCCTTATTAAGGCTTTGGTTTTTGGGTTCTTTATTAATTTCTAAGATGAGAATATGGTGTTTTCGAGTAGCTATTTTTAATTTTCTCGATTAAAATTCCAACTGTTAAATCAATGTCTACTTCAGTTTTCAAGGGGAGTCTGGGGGGCGTGGTGGAGATTAGATCTTGTTGAAAATGAACCCAATTAGTTACTCGGCTGAGCTGGGTTGTGAATTCATCCTTTGGACAATTCAATTCAAAGATTTCAGGGAGATGGTCAGATGATAAATCGTCGGTGGTTCTGGCCTTTGGGGTCCAAGGAATGTTTTTAAAAACAGCGAAGTCTAGGAAATCGGGATTGCCGTGTGGACTGTAATGCGTGGGTGACAAAGGTGCGACAATGTCGAGGCTTTCTCTTTCAGAGAAATTGTGCAGCACGATTCCACTGTTATTAGAAGTCTTTGATCCTCAAAGAGGGTGTTTGGAGTTCCAGTCTCCTGCAACGATTATTGCGTTGTTGTGTTTTATCAGTTGGTTCAAATCTTCTTTCAATAATGATGCATCAGGCTTTTATAAATTGCTGAGATTTGCAAGAGGGTTTTTCCATCTGGTTTTTATCAAAATTGAAGTATTTTCCAAGTTTGAAGTATGAATCAGCATATGTTTATATTTAAAAAAGGATTTTATTATGATGGCTGCTCCCCCACCCTTTCCTGTAATTCGGTCAGTTCTAATGGTTTGATAGTTCCTGAACTTTAGATCAATTGAGGGTTTAAGGTGAGTTTCACTGAGCAGAGCAATGTCTATTGAGTTATCTTCTAAAAAGTTCAATAATTCTTCTTTCTTTGATCTGATTCCGTTACAATTCCAAGCAATAATTTTAAAAGGTAATTTGCAATTCATTTTAGGTATGTTTCGAATACTTGCATCAATTTTTCACACAGGTCCTTAGTTTCAGAACGAGAAGTTTTTCTTGTCACAACCTCAGCATTGCTTTGGTTTTGTTGTTCTACAATTTTCGGCAGTGTTTCAGATCTTTTTGAAATTGGAATTGGGTTATTAGGTTTGTACTGACCAGGGTATCTTGGCTGTTGCTGATGTACTCTTGGAAACTTAAGGCATCCGCGGTAATTGGCTATGTGCGCTTCTTCGCAGTTTGCACACTTTGGGGGAAGTTGTCTTGACTTTCTTGGGCAGTCCTTCGAATGGTGCTCCTCGGCACACTTGACGCATTTTGGTTTCAGGAAGCAGTTAAGTTGACCGTGCCCGAAACCCTGGTAGTTGAAGCATTGAGTCACACGGTTTGTTGTTCTGAAAGATTCTACTGAAATTTTCTGATAGAGAAGTTCAGTTATTCCGTAAATTTTCTTGTTATGTTCATTTTTCGGTAATTCTACCAGTACTAAATCCATTGGCCTTTTAGTTGATTGTCTATGAAGTCTCTTTACAGAGGTCTCAGTAAAGTCCATTGTTGCAAGTTCTATTGCTATATCTTCAGTCTTGTAGGCTGTTGTCACGCTCTTTAATATCACTTTGAGTGGTTTTTCTTCTTGGAGTCTATAAGAGTAGCCGCCATTGTTTTTTTTTTTTTGAACGTATTCCCTGATTTTTTTGAGGTCTGAAATATTTTTGGCCTTGATAATATGCTTATTTCCTGAGATCGTGCATTGGAATTTATCTGTGCACAGGTCTTTTAGCTCTTGGCAGAGCAACTTCCAGTCTCTTACATTTTCTGCTATTACAGGTGATATTCTTGGCTTTTTTGCATGTGTAACTGTTGTCCAAGGACCATCTTCATCAATGTTTTCTTCGTTAACCTGAGGAGGGGTAGCTGCGGATGTTTTTTTGAGGGACTTCAGTTACCTCGTTCATGGAGACATATTTTCATTATGCTGTGAGACAACTTCCATTCTCGGTGTCTTTTGGCTACGTGATGTTGAATCTGATGGGGATTCGCGAGTTCGTTTCTTTGTTGAAGGAGTTTCTTCTACTTTGTACTCGATGCCACATCTTTCAAGAATTTTCAAAAGTATTTTGGTTTCCAATATACTGACCTTTTCGCCAGCTGGGCCGATCGTTGATTTGATTACAAGAAGCTGCATCTTTTACCACACCCAATTAATTTAATTTCAACAAAGTTATTTTTGTTATTTTTTTTATTTATTTATTTCGTCTCAATTTACAGGTGTTACATTCGAGCACAGCTCGCGAGTCACCTTGTCCTGGCTATTTACACATGGCAAGTTGGTGGAGTAGAAGTGGTCCCCCTAGGCCTTGCAGGAGGGCAGCTGTTAGGCGATGAGCTCTTGACTAAGTGTCAGGCCCGGGTCGTCGGAATCGGGGATTGATATCTCCTTTATTTTGTAGAATATCTTGTATGGTTGGATTATTTGAATTTTGCATTTGAAGGTATATATATCAAAAATATATAAATAAATATTACAGAAGGAATGAAACTATAAAACTGAATGATGATGATCTAAATATTCTGTTTTAAATAAATATTAAATATCATAGAATATTTTGAATAAATGTAAGGCGCATTAAAATTGATGTAACAATATATATTTTTTAAATCGTTAATTTTTATATAACAACCATTTTTTAATCTTCAATTTTTATATTATATATTTTATTCATATTTTATGAATGTTTTTATTTTTTCTTGTATATTCATCATTTTTAATTAGGGTGATTTTAATACTTAAAATACGTTTGATAAATTCCTATTTTAAAAATATATTTTACCTGTTAAAATTCCATTTAATTGTCATAAAGCAAGCTTATACCATAATTTATAAATTGTTAAAAATTTGAAAAACAAATGAAAATATATTTTTTTAATGAACAAAAACAAATATAATGTCAGTTTATAGCAAGCTAAAACTGAACACTAAAATTATCATTTTTTATGATGATTCTTATAAAGTAAATTATTAATTTGAATCAGCATTAAAAAGTTGTTAAATTGAAATAGGGGAGTGAAGGAAGTAAGAATGAATAAAATAAATTTCAAAAATAATTTAGATTTTTTTATTAACAATAAAGGTTTATAACAAGGTTCACGCAAAAGCTTCGGCAGTTACGCGTCATATATGCGGAACATATAAAAAATGGAAAAAGTGAAGATATTTAGAGTAGAAAAAGAGCTAAAGACAGAACCAGGGTAATATGTATTCAAACAAAAAAGGGTAAAATAGTTCAGAAGGTTTTTTAATAAAGTATTTTAAAATTCATTTTTTTTTTTAATTTTCTAGTTTTTGATTATAATAATGATTCCTAGTGCAATTTGGAGATAATATAATTGCAATATTTTTGTTTATTTTAAATAGTGTGGGCGGCATGAAATTCTAAGCGGAGTCAGAAAACAAATTATTGGGTTGTAAAGAAAGTTCGTTCGGTTTTTGTATCCCTTTGTTTCATAACGGTTTTGTTGTTATACGGTAAAGTGTTTATATTATTTGAATATTACTTTTTCTGCTCTACAAACCTGTTTTATTTGATTTTGAAAAATGTAATTTTTGTTCTTTTTCCAGGATTGAAAATGGAATATCTAGGAGAAAAATCAACATTTTCGACATCTGCTTTTCTTCGCTTTTCATCGAGGTCAAATAGCAGCCGAAACAGCTCGGGACATATGCAACTCTATGAAAAATGTGTCATAGGGGAGCGAGCACCATAAAAATGGTTTGCAAAGCTCAAAAACGGCGACTTGGACCTGAAGACACGTCTCGAAGCGGACGACCATCAGAATTCGATGAGGAACATCTAAAGGCCTTGTTGAAGGAAGATGGTCACCAAACAACCCGTGAGTTGGCCGAAAAAATGAAATGTAGTGCAGTGACCTTCTCCAACCATCTTCAATCAATAGGTTTTTCTCAAAAACTTGGAGCTTGGGTGCCTCACGAGCTTAATGAAACCAACAAATAAAATCGCCTCCAAATCGCTGCTCAACATCTTGCACGCCATCAATCAACACGGGGCCATAAACAACGATTTTTATACAGAATCGTTACGGGAGATTAAAAATGGTGTCTATACGTGAATATGAAGCAAATAAAAGAGTGGGTGGCTCCAGGAGATACGCCGAAGCCAAGAATAAAGCAAGATCTTCACTCACAAAGTGAGGCTCTGATCTGCGTTTTTTGACTCTGCGAAGGTGTGCTGTACAGGGAAATGCTCTAAAGGAATGCCACGGTCAACAAGGACCTCTACATTGCCCAATTGCATCGCGTTAATGAGGCTATTAAACAGAAAAGACCCGATCGACATGGTCAAATCATTATCCTTCACGACAACGCTAGGCCGCATGTTGCACAAGTCGTCAAAGCTGCCCTTCAAGAGCTCGAATGGGAAGTTCTACAGCACCCGCCGTACTCTCCGGACCTTGCACCGACCGATCACCACCTTTTCCGCTCCATATCAAGCCATATAAGAGGCACTACCTTCGATGATGAAGAGGACCTCAAAACCTGGCTCAACAACTTCTTCGATACCAGACCGGACGATTTTTGGCGAAACGGCATCAACAAACTAGTCGAACGTTGGGAGGAGGTCGAAAATAATAACGGATAATACATAATTGATTAATTAATTGTAATAATTAATGTTTTTTTTTTGTCTAAATAAAATTGTCGAATAAAACCGAACGAACTTTCTTTACAACCCAATTTTATTGTAAAATCAATTTTTATTTACATTTATTTAATACAAATTATCAGAAGGGGTTAAATTGTTGTATATTACATGTTGATGTTCTTTTATCTTCTTTGGTTGTCAAAATTATTTCTATATTATAAAATGTTAGATATATTATAGTATAAATATAATATATTACTATACGAATGACCCGGCATCATCCGAGACTTCTCCCAGTGCAATTTCCTTCATACTGAAAATACATCAATAATAAATAGTAGAAGTGCCATATAATAGCAATACAGAAGTAACACATAAACCACAGGCAAAAAGTGTGTGTGATGGCAAAAATTTTACTATATTAGTGTTTAGGTATTTGATTTAATAATTTTTTTTTGTGCAATCCATTTAGTTTTTTCAAAATTAATATAGCTTAAATATATGGCAGCTTTTCCACCCAACCCCCGAGGTACCCGCCTCAGCGCATTAACCCTTGAAATTGCCTGAGTTGAGTGACTGCGATGACCATCTTCTCAGTAAGGATAAGAAAAAGATAGGCTTATAAAAATTAATCTAAAATACTGACATGTAAATATTTTTCTGTGAAAAATAAAAGAGCACATGGAAATTAGGTTAACATATGTGTTTGCTAATGACTGCGACTGCATTTTTAAACGATTTTTTAAGAGATAAAAAACAAAGGCCAGAACAAAAATTAATAAAAAATACGAAAGCTATTATTTACATACAGTAACGCTAATTTTGTAAAATATTTTGAAAATTGCATTGTGTACACTTACCGTAACTTAGTAATATAAATTTCTCTCTCAATACTCAATAATTCTGTAAAAAAAAGTAACATTCGTATAAAGAGATATTTAAAAAAAAGTACTCAAGCAACTTGAAAAAATGCAGAACGCTCATTGGTCGCTTAATTGGCCTGGTGTTTTTACTTCGCCTCGTATTTACTCCGCGTAAAAAAAAAAAAAAATTCTTAAAATGAAAAAAATAAGTAGCCAAAAATACTAATCAAAATGTAGCCGAAAATTTTCCTCAGGTTTATAAAAAGCAACATGCAAAATTTGGTACCAATTGGTTCAGTAGCTTTTGAGTTTATCGCGAAACAGACAACGGACATTGACTTTTATATATAAGACTAGCGGACGTACCCGGCTTCGCCCGGGTTTTACGCGAGTAAAGGTTTGTCTAACGAATATCTCGATAAAGTGAACATTTTTTCTCGGTCCCTTGAAAAATACTCGATAAGTTGAATAAAATCAATATTAATTGGTTCCCTCGGTAATTGGAAGTTAAAGGAATAGTATCTTGCCTTGGAATTGTATCATTATTCTTGTATGGATGTACCCGGCTTCGCCCGGGTTTTACCCGAGTAAAGGTTTGTCTAACGAATCTCTCGATAGAGTGAACATTTTTTCCCGGTCCCTTGAAAAATACTCGATAAGTTGAATAAAATCAACATTAATTGGTTCCCTCGGTAATTGGAAGTTAAAGGAATAGTATCTTGCCTTGGAATTGTATCATTATTCTTGTCTCAAATAAATTGTCGTGTCATCCTGAATTTTGTCTTTCCTAATTTTATACATTACAAAATCATCGTATCATGATGATAATATTTAGAGCAGATTGTTGAATTATAACAGATAAATTAGAATATTTATCTTGATTACTTTTAGGCGAAAAGTTATTTCAAAAATTTTATTTGCTAGAAACCTTCCCAGTACTATACTAAATAACTTCCCAAAGTTTCATGGCGTTCCAATGAGTGGTTTGGTCAGGCATAAAGAACAAACAAACAGACACACACACATACATTCATTTTTATATATATAGATATGAATTATATTTAGAATGATATATAATTATTTTTATTGTATATTACTAGCCGAATGACTCGGGCAACGCCCAGGTTTTACCCGATTAAATGTTTTTATTCAAATACTATTCGTTACAATTATAAATTGGCGCCGTGGATGTCACTTTTGTGAAACGTCCCGCTCCAAACTATGTGTGTTTTTAAAATATAAAAATAAAAATGTTCATTTTCACAACGATATTTGAAAATTATATTATTTTGATTTTCAAATACTATTCGTTACAATTGTAAATTAGCGCCGTTGATGTCACTCTTGTGAAACGTCCCGCTCCAAACTTTGTGTCTGAGAAGCGATATTCTATATAGTTACGAGCGTCTTGCGTTCTTCATCTCTTAATTCTTCAGTTTTCATCTCTGTCACCGTTTGCTTTTTTTTTTGAATGGCGCTCTCCTATTGGTTGGCTACGATCACGCCACCTTTGCCCCCCCCCACTCGCTTTTTCGTTTTTGTAACTATTGTGTTGGAGCGGGTCGCTCCTTAAATAAATGCATATATTAGTTAATAACTAAATGGAATCCTCTCTTTCTTTTTCCCAGTAAGAGACGCCTACGGAAGCCAACAGTACATAGACAAATAAAGCACATAGGCTAGAGTTATTAACTAATATATGCATTTATTTAAGGCGCCAATTTATAATTGTAACAAATAGTATTTGAATAAAAACATTCAATCGGGTAAAACACGGGCGTTGCCCGGGTCATTCGGCTAGTTTTTATAGAAAGATGATCTGGCTTTTTTTGTTTTCTGCTCGAATGAATGTTTTTCTGTAAGAATTTTGTTCCTGTGTACAAAAAAATGAACTGGTTTCACCCGTTGTCTCTGCTTTTTTGGAATTTTTCCTGATATAATTTAGTATCTGATAATCAAACATAATACAGCAATATTGTCATCATCATTTTCTGACTAAAAAACAACTATTTTTGCCCAGAACCTGTCAATTTTATTTTTTATTGGCTAAAAATCCGATAAATATATTTTCCAGATTTTTCTCTATGTCCTGTCAAAACATGTTTTACATGTACATTAGGTCAGCTGATATTACCTCCCATCTTCACCGCTAGAGGCGCTGCTTGCGAGCGAAAAGGCAAATTTGCAAATAACTCGAAGAAAATATTCGGGATAGAGACCTGAAATTTTCACTATAAGTTTTTCCAGATTCTACTCTATATACTGTTAAAATTTCAGTCGGATTAGTTACGTATTGTGGACGTGTATAGCCGACATAGATACCCACGTACATACATACATACACTGACTTTTATTTATATAGGGATTATTACAACAAATAAAGTGATATTAATGTTAATTTAGATAATTTTAATAAAGTATATTTTATGAGCATTATATATTTATAAGATGAATATTTTAAGAATTAAATTAAAAAGTTATTGAACAAATTAAAACTTATAATGAAAATATGAAAAGTTAATACTTGGGAACTGCTACAATGGAAACCATAATGGTTCGACCAAGGTGGAAAGAGATTGAACCAGGCGGGGTTTTGTCAAAAGTTCACCTGGCGATATTTTTGTTTCGACCCTTAGCTTTACAACCATACCAATCTCTTAGACCAGGGGTCTCCAAACTTTCCAGCCTTAGGGCCATACTGATGGGGTCTTTCCAGCCTTAGGGCCATACTGATTACTCCAGTAAGTTCCGAGGGCCAAGATGGCAACACTGCATATTATTAATTTTCCTGTATTAATTGTTATGTTTATTTGTTATTAAATGTTATTATTAATTGTTGCTTTTGTGTGTGATTTAGCAGAATGGAAAAGAAGCGAAAAATTGATCGTGAATGCAGAAAATTCAAAGATTAGTGGAACATTCAGTATTTCGTAATTGAGTCCAGTAACAAGGCGCTATGTTTGATTTGCAATGAAAGCATAGCCGTTCTCAAAGAATATAACATGAAACGTCATTATGAAACAAAACATTCTCAAAATTACTAAAAATATACAGGAATTGTGCGGACAGAAAAATTCGAAGCTTTGAAGCGCGGATTGAAATCGCAGCAATCTTTATTTACAAAAGTCAAAACTGAACAAGAGGCGGCAACTCGTGCCAGCTTTCGTGTGGCTCTTGAAATTGCAAAACGTTGAAAACCATTCACCGATGGAGAAATGATCAAGGAATGCATAATTGCAGTAGTCGAAGAAATGTGCCCTGAAAAGGTAAATTTATTAAAAACTGTCAGTATGTCAGCAAACACTGTGGCTCGAAGGGTAGAAAACATCGCTGAAAATATATCCTCTCAACTGTTCGACAAAAATGGACATGTTGAGTGGTTTTCTTTGGCCTTAGATGAGTCAACGGATGTGTCAGATACTGCTCAGGTGTTGATTTATATTAGAGAAGTAGATAAAAGCTATGAAGTGCACGAAGAACTTCTTGATATGTATAGTATTCATGGCACAACTACTGGTACCGATATTTTTAAAGGAGTTGAAATGGCCATTAATAAAAAGAACCTTCGATGGAAAAACTTGAAATGTATTACAACTGATGGAGGCAAAAACATGAGTGGGAAAGATAAAGGAGTGGTCGCTCTTGTGTCAAAGGCTGTAGAAAATGACGGCGGCTCAAAACCATTAGTCTTACATTGTATCATTCATCAACAGTCTTTGTGCGGAAAATGTTTGGATATGTCTGACGTTCTGAAACCAGTCATATCAACTGTTAATTTCATCAGATCTTTTGGGCTGAATCACTGACAATTCCGACAATTTATTGCAGAGATTGGAGAAACAGACTTACCTTATCATACTGCCGTACGCTGGCTTAGTTGTGGGAAAGTCCTTCAGCGCTTTTTTGAACTTCGAGCAGTGATCGAAATTTTTTTGAATGAAAAGCACCGCCCTCTTACTGAATTACAAAACAACGCATGGCTATGGAAGTTAGCATTCTATGTTGATTTGACAAAACATGTGAACGAACTGAATTTGAGATTGCAAGGAGAAAACCAGCATCTTCCTGATTTATACACTAATATCAAGTCATTCCGGATGAAATTGATACTGTTTCAATCACAACTACGAAGTATATGTTTTTCACATTTTAAAACATGTAAAATATTCAGCCACACTACTGAGACTGAGTTTCCTATCGATTTTGCAATCGAAACATTGAGTGCTTTGAAGATAAATTTTGATACTCGTTTCTCGGACTTTGATGCCATTGCGAATCAAATTAAGATTTTTCAGAATCCTTTTGATGCTGACATTGAAACCCTAGCCCCGGAACTTCAAATGGAAATGATTGATCTTCAGTGCAGTGATATAATTAAGAACAAATATGAAAACTCATCTTTGTTGGAATTTTATAAGAGTCTTCCACTGACACATTTTGATAATTTGCATAAATTTGCTCGTGGGCTGTTTTCCGTTTTTGGTACTACTTATTTGTGTGAGAAAACCTTCTCCAAAATGAAGTACACAAAAAATGTATACAGATCTAAATTAACTGACGAGCATCTTAAATCTCTTTTAATAATTGGTACAAGTAAAATTAGTCCACAACTACAAACTATTGTCGGTGGAAAATCTCAATTACATACATCTCATTAGCATTTCATATGTCATGTTATAAGGTATGTGTTGTTCATTACTTACAATGTATAAAATGTAAGTTGGATTCATTTAAATAATTTGTTAGTTATTATATGCTGAAGTTAAATTTACTGCATAAATTATACATGTCTTTACTCATTACCATTCTGTGTTTCTTTATCCAACTTATCACAAACATTTTATTTGCTATAAAAAATATTTGTTCTCTAAAAGGAGTTTTCAAGTATGTCTCCGCGGGCCGGACAAAATCTGTCTGCGGGCCGGATGTGGCCCTCGGGCCGTAGTTTGGAGACCCCTGTCTTAGACCTTTATGGAGTTAAATGAAAAAGAAAAAAAATGCCGAGGATTCGGAAAAAAAAAGTAGAATTGAAGTTTTGTGTTTCAAATTGATTTTTTTTATATGTGTAATATGTGTGTAATTGTGTTTGGTATGTAGCAATGTGATGTCTTTCAGCATCTAAATATTTTTTTATCTTTATTTTTTTATAGATAAACTAGCCGGGATTTACTCGATTAAATGTTTTTATTCAAATACTATTCGTTACAATTATAAATTGGCGCCGTGAATGTAACTCTTATGAAACGTCCCGCTCCAAACTTTGTGTGTTTTTAAAATATAAAAATAAAAATGTAAATTTTCATAACGATATTTTAAAATTCAATTAATTTGATTTTCAAATACTATTCGTTACAATTATAATTTGGCGCCGTGGATGTCACTCTTGTGAAACGTCCCGCTCAAACTTTGTGTCTGAGAAGCGATATTTTTATAGAGAGATGATCTGGCTTTGTGTCGTCTGCTCTAATGAATGTTTTTCTGTTAGAATTTTGTTCCCGCATACTAAAAATGAACTAGCTTCACCCGTGGTCTCTGATTTTTGGAATTTTTCCCGATATAATTTTGTATCTGATAATCAAACATGATACAGCAATATTGTCAGCATCATTTTCTGACTAAAAAACAACTATTTTTGTTCAGAACCTGTCAATTTCAATTTTTCTTTGCTAAAAATGCGACAAATATCTCTTCCAGGTTTTTTCTATGTCCTGTTAAAACACGTTTTACATGTACATTAGGTCATCTGATATTACCTCCCATCTTCACCGCTAGAGGCGCTGCTTCCGAGCGAAAGGGCAAATTTGCAACGCAAATTTACAAATAACTCTAAGAATATCCGGGATAGAGATCTGAAATATTCACTTTAAGTTTTTTCATATTCTAGTATATATATTGTTAAAATTTCAGTCAGATTAGTTACGTAGTGTGTACGTGTATAGCCGACAAACATACATACATACATACACTGGCTTCACCACCCTCTTCCACCGATGTCACATCACCGACCGTGCCTCAGTTGGCCAGGCAGCTAGCACCCGCACCTCCTGCACCAGCACCCCCTACTCCATCGATGGAGGTCTCCAACATTGGTCCCGCGGCCCGGGCTTCGCCCCATCGACCAGCTGCGCCTCGGCCCCCTGTACCAGCACCCTTGCTCCATCTGTGGAGGTGCCGCTTCCTGCACCAGCGCCCCCTGCTCCATCTGTGGAGGTGCCAAGTGATGATCCCACGGCTCAAACTTCGCCCCGTAGGTTCACTACGCCTCAACCTGCTGAACCGCGCCGCCTACTCCCCATGAGGAGGAGTCAGCTCCAGCCGTAGTAGTCCCTCCGCCTCTAATACCTGCCCCGACAACCCTTGAGCTCCAGGAGGCTCAGGAAATGGAACGTGAGACTCAGTTAATGGACATAATCGAACAACTGAACGATGAAACTATCCTTATGCCCCTATATAATCGAGGGACGACCATTAATGATGCCGCGTATGCGGTCCTGTACCCCCATCTTAGAGAGAGTTTCCTTGCGGATACCTTACCTGAATAAAATATTATTCTTTTCAAGTTCCTCAACACAGTCATCGAGCATGCTGGGGACACGGATTCCATAACTCGCAAGGGCCTGTCTGGACTCAAGACGATTCTAAGCTCCTGATAGGATCCAGACGTCCCTTCGGAGAAGGCTCGTCTGGTGTATACATTTTCTCTACTATTTTAAACTCTGTAAACTCTCTCTTGACCGTTGATTAGATGTCAATAAACTATTTTTAATTGTCAATTGTCATACATACACTGACTTTTATATTAATAGGGATTAATAAGAGGTTTCATTAGTAAGTTGTATGTCATCGCAAGACATAATGTACTTAATTTGTTTATTCAGACTAAAGAGTAGTCATTTACACTTTTCAAACCTGTTTCTTCATTCAAGAACTTTTCTCAAGAGTTTTGAAAAATCTTTAAACTGATTTTCAGCAATACCTTTTGTCACAGTACAATGTTTTTTTGTTCATGTTGGAATCTCTGGAAATAAATTTAAAGAATCTCTGACAAAATAAGGAACTTCAAATCAAACCTTGAATTTTACTTTTTTTTTTAATTTCGAATCCTCGGCAATTTTTTTTAAATTTTACTCCATTAAGGTCTAAGAGATTGATATGGTTATAAAGCTAAGGGTCGAAACAATCGCCAGGTGAACTTTTGACAAGACCCTGCATGGTACCAATTTCTTTCCCCCCTGGTCTAACCATTATGTTTTCCATTTAAAATAAACACAAAAATATTATAACTTCATTATCTCCAAATTGAACTAGTAATTATTATAATCAACTAGCGGACGTACCCGGCTTCGCCCGGGTTTTACCCGAGTAAAGGTTTGTCTAACGAATCTCTCGATAAAGTGAACATTTTTTCCCGGTCCCTTTAAAAATACTCGATAAGTTGAATAAAATCAATATTAATTGGTTCACTCGGTAATTGGAAGTTAAAGGAATAGTATCTTGCCTTGGAATTGTATCATTATTCTTGTCTCAAATAAATTGCCGTGTCATCCTGAATTTTGTCTTTCCTAATTTTCTACATTACAAAATCATCGTATCATCATGATAATATTTAGAGCAGATTGTTGAATTATAACAGATAAATTAGAATATTCATCTTGAATATTTTAAGGCGAAAAGTTATTTCAAAAATTTTATTTGCTAGAAACCTTTCCAGTACTATACTAAATAACTTCCCAAAGTTTCATGGCGTTCCAATGAGTGGTTTGGTCAGGCATAAAGGACAGACAGACACACATACATTCAATTTTATATATATATAGACTAGCGGATGTACCCGGCTTCGCCCGGGTTTTACCCGAGTAAAGATTTGTCTAACGAACATTTGTTAAAACAATTCTCTATAAACTTATAATAGATATATTCTGATAATTTGAAACTCGTAAATTTGAATCTCTCGATAAAGTGGACATTTTTTCCCGGTCCCTGTGTGCCGTGTCATCCTGAATATTGTCCTTCCTAATTTTCTACATTACAAAATCATCATTTTATCTAGTGAACATGTTTTCCCGGTCCCTTGAAAAATACTCGATAAGCTGAATAAAATCAATATTAATTGGTTCCCTCGGTAATTAGTATCTTTGCCTTGGAATTGTATCATTATTCTCGTCTCAAATAAATTGCCATGTCATCCTGAGATAATCTTACTTTTGATAAATAATCTTTAAGATAATAAACTTAGTGATAATAAAACTTATAGATAAAAAACTTGGTATCATCGTCGCAATGGTGACACTGCTTGCGAGTTAAATCTACAAATCTGCAAATAACTCTAAGGATATTCAAGATATTCAAGAAATTATTTTTCAGAAACCTTCCCAGTACTATACTAAATAACTTTCCAAAGTTTCATGTCGTTCCAATGAGTGGTTTGGTCAGGCATAAAGGGCACACACACACACATACATTCATTTATATATATATAGATAGATAAAAACTAAAAAAAAAAATAATAAAAATATTCTTTAAAAATCTAAACTCTTTTATTCTTTCGTGTTTGAATACATATTACCATGGTTGGACCTTTAGCTCTTTTTCTACTCTAAATATCTTCACCTTTTTATTTTTTTCTATGTTCCGCATATATGACGCGTAACTGCCGAAGCTTTTGCATGAACCTTGTTATAGCCCTTCATTGTTAATAAAAAATTAAAAATCTTTTAAATTTTTTTTTAATTCATATTTACTTTCTTCACTCCCTTATTTCAATCTAACAACTTTTTAATGCTGAATCAGAAAAATTAAAAATTTAATTCAAATAATCATCACGAAAAATGATAATTATAGCGTTCAGCTTTAGCTTGCTAAACTGATATTATATATATATTTTTTGTTCATATTTAAAAAAAAAAAAAATTCTGATTTTTAACAAGTCATCATTTATATATATATATATATTTTTGCATGCTCAATATTTTCTTTATATAGCAAATTATCACAAACTTTACACGTAAACCACAAAAGGAACTGTTCAAAATTTTAATAACGCTGTAAAGTCGTCTATTTTGACAATTATTCAAATATTCCTCTTCCCTTTTCACTTATCTTAGATTTTACTCTACACACTTTTCATAAAAGATCCACATCAACCTCCCTTGCTCTCATTTCTATTTTTCAACATGATCACCCATCTTGCATCAGCAAATCACTCCTGCGCATACGAATACTAATCTTTTTTTTTTTTTTTAATTTGCGCCTTGAACCTAACCGAATCCAACATTGTAAAATTTCCTTTAATTTTCGTAGGTTAGAGAGTTAGCCAGGTCTTGTTTTTCCCAGCAGCCTACCTATTGAATGTCACCAACCCCATTTGCCCAAAGCGAACTTTTACTTTTTATCCTAGTATTGCAAATACAATTTGAATTCAATAGCGCACTGATCAAACTTCATTCCCCACAAGAACATAGACAGAATCATTTAGTGTCGTGAATTGCAATCGATATAGAGGGTGCATTTGACAATGCATGGTGGTCATCTCTTTTTAAAAGAATAGATCAAGATAATATACCCGCTGATTTGATAAAAAATATTGCAATCTTTCTTGAATAATAGAAAAACATTTTTTACTAATGGTGATAAGAAGGTTAATAAAACAATATCAAAAGGCTTTCAGGGCGGGGGGGGGGGGGACCACTGTCTCCATTGCTATGGCTGATGATATTATTGAATGATTTATTAAACAAAATGCAGATACCCAATTCTGAAATACTGCGTTATTTTGATGATGTGACAATAATAGTTAGAAATAAAGACAAAGATACTCTTAAAATTTTGATAGAATTAATCTTGGAAGAAATCTATCAATGGTGTACTCAAAATAAACTGAAAATCAGTCTTGAGAAAACTAACATTCTGCATTTGCACAATAAAGACATGTCTGCAATAAAGTTTAAAAACAAAATAATTATGCAGTTCAGGAAATTAAAATATTAGGAGTCGCTTTTGCAAATCATTTTAGAAAGAAAAAAATAATTTAAATCCTCACATAGATATTATACTAAATAAAGCAAAAAGATTTAAAAATCTGCTACTGTCAATTTGCGGAAAAGCTTGGGGTCCGAGTATCCAAAAGAGACACATTATACAAAACAATATTTAGGCCAATGCTTTCTTATGGATAGGAGATATAGTTTAAATCCGTAAATATATAAGAAAAATATAAGTAAATTAAATTCATTTCAATACCGATTGCTATTATGGTGCACCCAATCATATAAAACGACGAGTTCTAATTGTACACAAAAGCAAAGCCAAGATGTATTTGCTTAACGATTTCATTGAATCCAACAATATTGAATATGAATTAAATAATTCAAATTTAGAAGAAAAATAAAAATACAATTTAGATGTCCCAAGCATAATAACGGATTTTATTGAATTTAAAATGGCTATTTTAAAAAACAACACAAAGGAAACTTTTCAAAGCTTCTTCCCTAACAACATACCAAAATATTTCTATTTCATTTCTAATCATGGGAATTTCAGAATCTTTTTAAAAAGAATTAAAGCAGTGGAAGACTCGAGTTGTTTTTGTGGACACGAGGAACAAACCTCAATGCCTCTTTTACTAGATTGTCCTGTTTTTCAAGACTATAGAATCGGCAATAATTTAATAGTAACAGATCCAAGTATTTTTATATCCAGTAAAGAAATGTATATTAAATACAATACCTTTTGTATATATATTTAAAATTATATAGCAACAAATATCTTTTAAGAAACTGATAATTTATATTATGCTGATTTTACATATTGCCAGACACTTCTTTCTTTTGTTCACAGTTCTTTTTTCTCGTTTTTTCTCTCTTTCTCATTTTTAATATCATATGGCTATTCTATTCACGGCCTAAAATTATATATATGTCATAATTTGTACAGAACTGGATGCAAACCCGACCCAATATGTATGCAATGTATGTTTTAAAAGATTTAATAAAAACAAGGCTTAAAGAAATCTGGGAGAGAAGGCCTACAAGAGGGAACAATCATTAGCAGGGTTTATTATCCCGGAACTCATAAAACTGAGTTCAAGAACCTAGCACTTCCTGGTCAGGTTAGGACAAGTCCAAAGGACA
Organism: Cordylochernes scorpioides; assembly: GCA_030710605.1. Lineage (NCBI taxonomy): Eukaryota > Metazoa > Arthropoda > Arachnida > Pseudoscorpiones > Chernetidae > Cordylochernes > Cordylochernes scorpioides. The sequence goes on along the minus strand of CP092871.1, from coordinate 63,372,749 downwards.
AATAATTAGCAAAGACCAATCAGAGAGCAGCTCATTAGCCAAGAACCTATAGCGAGATTACACGTCACGAACGGTCAGCCAATGAAAAACCAAAAGAGTTTTCTTCTTAAATCGGGAACGGAGAATTGTTAGTTAGGAGCTCGGCACCATCGCAACAAGTTAGCCCGGGGACAGCATCGAGTTAGGACCTTGGAGCCATAGGAATCAGCTTGGAGCAAAAGCCCATCTCCTCAAACCTCAGATAAGTCAATTCTCAATTATGGAATAGATAGTCGATAGCCAACTCCTCAATCCTTCTTCTCCCTAGATTACTCGCCTTTTTCAACCCAATCAACCCCTGTGTTTTTTTTTGTTATTTTCCCTTGTATGCAGAACTTTCTACTCAAACGACTGCGCTCAAATCAATCTCATCAATTATCAACCAACATCAAAAGATTTTGCACCCGTGTTCCCACACGATTTAGTCGACAGGATATAATGGAAAGTAACCAGAATACAGAAGTCAAAGACGACGACAACCAATCGAGAGAGAGAAACGGCAAGAATCTAGCGGAGAGAAGAAAAACGACACGACGCACCCTGACGGCCATCATCGTGCAGTTGACGGCGATCCTGCAAGGAGTAAACACGACCCGGCGAGAGAGGACGTATCGGACACCCGCCGACGGGACAGCCGACGCCCACGCCGCCGCCGCAGGCCGAGGGATGGACGGAGGTGCCGCCGCCGACACGTGGCCGAACGACCTGATGCGCCACTCCGAGGAATCACCACCCACCATGCCGGATCCCTACACCAGTACCCAGAAAAACGCAAGTAGGTGGACTGTACCACCCCAACAAGCTCGACATTCGAACACAAGGGCAGTGCAAATGGCCCGAAAGTCAACCCACGAGACCAAGGGCAGTGCAAATGGCCCAGAATCACCACCCGAGTTCGCGGACAGTGCAAACGGTCCCAATCCAGCACGCCAGGCGTCCCACGCAGCCACCCCAAGCCGGAGACACACCAGCCGGGCCGACTTTTCGGGACTGAGTTCGAGACTGAGGTAGGATCTCCACCCTTTGACGTCAAAAATTGACACTGAAACTATTTTTGACCCCTGATCTACCATGCACCTTTTTAATTGACCCAGGCGCAAGTTCGAATATAGTGCCATATCATTTGTACAAAATGTTAAAAATTCACCTTCCTAAGTTAAATTTAAAAGAACAATCTATAGAGCTACAGATTCTCAACGGTCTTGCCACAACCATAGGAAAAATAGCATTCCCACTAACAATAGGTAAAATATCCAGAAAAGAGAATTTCCACGTGGTGGAAGCATCGCTGCCATTTGGAATTCTCAGCGTAAATACTCTTCATCATTTTAAAATAGTAATAGCTTTTAACAACGGCACTATTTTCCAACTTGGCGTCCCATTGTCTAACCCTACCTATTACTTTAACCATGTACCAAATGAATGCACGTACTGGGTATGTCAAGCGATGTCCCAAAGGACTTGCCCTGCACCCAAACCTTCCGCACATGACAACCATTGCGTGCGTCCATTGACCAAAACACCATGCCAATCTAATCACGCACCACACAACTTTTTCACTAAAGCCAATTGCCTTTACTATATGCCCTCAATTAACAAGGCCACAACGGCTTCAACTTGCCACAGCAATGCACAAGGCGCGTCCATCCCACAGGACAGCTCGCACAACCCCCACATAAAGCTCATAAGTGACCACACATCGTCACGAAACAATCACGCAAGTGTACATTGCAACAAACACGACACTCACAACAACAATACACAGACAGTATCCATCCAGCAGGACGGCTTTTACACCAAACACACACGTGTCCATATGTCGTCACACAACGGTAACACGCACAACCAGCACAACAAGCGCGACACTCGCACCAAAAGGCGACAATACCCCGCAAACATATATTTACAACCACTGCCGAAATAACCACCCCGTCTACACAAAACATAGACAAAATTCACGTCACCTAACAACCACACAATCGAAAAACATTGCGATCCTTCTTAAGCGCTGTGAACGCTTATAAAAAGTTCATTCCAGACCACGCCCGCTTGCGGACGCCACTTGTCAACTTTCTAAAAAGGGATGTCATGTGGGTCTGGGATGACGAATGCCAGAAAGCGTTCACTAGCCTGAAAGAGAGCCTTACAACACACCCCACGTTACACCTTTACCAGGAAGGTCTGCCATGCCAGGTGTACTGTAACGCCTCAACACTCGGCATTGCAGGCGTTCTCAAACAGGTCTACCCTGATGGGAAGACATACACAGTCCAGAATTTCAGCCGCTCTCTGCGTGCACACGAGCGAAGTTATTCAAACTCGGAACTACAATGCCTAGCCATTGTGGAAAGCGTGGATAATTTCCGCGCCTGTCTAATGGGCAAAAAGTTTACAATATTTTCTGACCATCCCGCATTGCAGTGGTTGAAAAGGATCAAAGCCCCGTCAGGCAGATCGTTTCGGTGGATATTAAGGCTATCGAGATACGAATATGAGGCCTGTAGCATAAATGGAGAACAACAATATGAAACGGGCGTTGTAACTCGTATCCCATTCTGTGGCTTTTTAGACGCCTCCATCATTAAGAGCCATCAGCCTTCCCCATCGGGAAAATCTTGCTTGACTATGGATCACAATGGACTGCATACCGTCTCCCGAAAAGGTGTAACTAAATTTATAGTTCCAAAATCACTCACAGCCAAACTTCTTAACTCCGTCCACACCCAACATCAACATCCAAACATCTCAAAGATGACGAGACTCATCTCTTCACAATATTATTGGCAGAGCATGACACAAGACATTGCAAAACAGGTAAAAACCTGTCCCACCTGCCGATTCGCTAGAAGTATCGATGAATCCAATCAACCTCTCCAAAAAGACACCGATACCGTCCACAAAAATAAAAAAAATCGTACACAAAACACACCACACACACAATACAAACAATAACAAATTTACACCATCTAAGACAGAGAAACGATTACACATTTCCACTCAAACCAACTACAACCGACACTTCTTCAACAGAACCATTGATCACCAAACAGGCGAACTGCGAACCTGACAAGCATTTAGATCCTACCATTTTTTTCCAAAAAACGATTTACGCCATTCTCCCACGATAACAAGAAGTGCGACATAGATCAGCCACAATTAATAAAAGTCCCAATAGATATTCCAGAGCCACAGTTCATGGCAAAAATATGGGAGAAGATGGGTAAATACCACATTTTTCACCTGATTTCTGTTATTTGTCTACTATTTCTACCCTATGGACTCGTCCCATTCTTATTTATCGTTCACATGTTAATTTATACCCTACCTTCTCATAGAATTTTCCAGCTGCAAGAAGCAGTCTTCCATATAGGAAATTCCGTCCTAAATTTAATCTTCCATATAGGCAATACCATTTTTGAATTACTAAACCTGGTATGGAATATACTGAAAGAGAGTCACCCATTTGAAGGGAGAATCCCCAATTCCATTAGAGCACGTATAGAACAATTAGAAAAAATTCAATTAGAAAGGACAATTAGGCGTGCACAAAATCAATTAGGAGGCAGGAAGTGAGAAGGACCGCTTCCCCGCACGACAAAGACGTCCGCTATTACTCAAATTACATGCAAATAGAGGGTGGGTAGATTTAGACTGGACCTTGTTTTCTCCACACATCCCCCCTGCTTCCGGTCTCGAATTACCGTTGGGCCCCTCTCGACCAACAGCTAAATTGAGGTCAGCGCTGTGGACGATCTAGTGTCGCCCAGTTTGGATTCCAGTTCGAGCTACATATAGACTTTTACAAAAAAACACAATTCAATTACATTTTCACAAAAGACTTAAGACGTTACCGACACTTCCAAATGAGTTCACATTTCTATTCTTTTATTCTTTAAAGACTTCCAAAAAACGTTACATTCAACCCACATTACACAGACGTTAGATAAAAAAAACACGCAGATCTCAAGGTCAAATATGAACAAAAACACGCATATTGCCACTTAAAAGTATAGGAAAAATTAGGTAACTAAGCTTTCGAGCTTGCGTTTTCTTCCGAAGGGATTAAACAACCTTTTAGAAGGATCGAGGACTCTCCTCGGATCCTGTATTCAAAGTTTTGATTTAGGTACCGACACCTGATATAATAAAGTGGATATTGGGCGAGCACATCTTAAGTGCCCTAGGGAATTGCATAAAAATCCCTAGAACGCATTAAGGCTAGAGACATATTAACATATAACATTCGGCATTGAAATCTCAAAATACAACACAACACAAAGACAAAAGGCACACGAAAGGTTAATTAGATTCCCATGTCTCCTGTATACATAATATTAATTCGCACAATTGGGACAGATCACGTTTCTACCCAAGAGTCGCACAGGAAAGACAAAAATCTACGGGGTATAATTAAGTGATTGCGAGAGCTAGATTGTGGCATGTAATTACAAAGCGAGTTGACGAACCTCGCTATACACATTTTTTATATCATTCATTTACATTATTTTATTTTTTAAAATCAAAATATTTAATCCAATTTATCATCTTTCTAATTCAATTTCTTATCACTTATTTTAGCAATTATTTACCATTTTATTTACCACCTCTTTTATTTTGTTATAGTTCCATTTTTATCAACGAAAACTCATTGGTTTTCGGTTAAAATTAGACATTATGTTATATTTTAATTTACAAAAACCTTTTTCATATTTTTTACCATGCAACCAAGCATTTTTCTTTGATTTCTTTCAACTTTTATTTTATTTTATTTCCTTTTATTTCCTTTATTTCCTTTAACTTTTATTTCCTTCCCAATCTCGAGCAAAATATGATTAGGCAATTCTTTTTTTTACCATGCAACAAAGCATTTTTTTCCTCTCACCATGCAACAAGGCATTTTTCTTTTTTTTTTTTTCCATGCAACCAAGCCTTCACTTTGATTTCGTTCAACTTTTATTTCTATTTTTATTTATTTTTTTGATTTCTCAAAAGACCTATTAAAAATCCCTCGATTTCCTTCCCAATCTCGAGCAAAATATGATTAGGCATTTCTTTTTTTTACCATGCAACAAAGCATTTTCTTTTTTTTTTTCTCACCACGCAACAAGGCATTTTCTTTTTTTTTTCATGCAACCAAGCATTCACTTTAATTTTTGTTCAACTTTTATATTATTTTGATTTCTCAAAGACCTAATAAACTTCCCTCGACTTCCATTCCCAATTTCGAGTAGAATATAGTTAGGCATTTCTCTTTTTTCCACTATGTACCATAGTATTCATTTTTATGTCTTACAATTACAAAATTTTTGATTTCTATTAATTATACGCAAGCTATATATCATTAATACCATTCTCTTTTATCTTTTACATCACTACCAATGCTTGTATATAACCTCTCTATAACCACTTAATTTTCCCACAAAATTATTTTTTTTTACCTTTACAGAACTCACTCAGGTTTCAGCCCTTCGTGAATTCTTCGCATGTAGGGGGCGCATCTGTCATAATTTGTACATAACTGGATGCAAACCCGACCCAATATGTATGCAATGTATGTTTTAAAAGATTTAATGAAACAAGGCTTAAAGAAATCTGGGAGAGAAGGCCTACAAGAGGAAACAATCATTAGCCGGGTTTATTATCCCGGAACTCATAAAACTGAGTTAAAAAACCTAGCACTTCCTGGTCAGGTTAGGACAAGTCCAAAGGACAAAGAATTAGCAAAGACCAATCAGAGAGCAGCTCATTAGCCAAGAACCTATAGCGAGATTACACGTCACGAACGGTCAGCCAATGAAAAACCAAAAGAGTTTTCTTCTTAAATCGGGAACGGAGAATTGTTAGTTAGGAGCTCGGCACCATCGCAACAAGTTAGCCTCGGGACAGCATCGAGTTAGGACCTAGGAGCCATAGGAATCAGCTTGGAGCAAAAGCCCATCTCCTCAAACCTCAGATAAGTCAATTCTCAATTATGGAATAGATAGTCGATAGCCAACTCCTCAATCCTTCTTCTCCCTAGATTACTCGCCTTTTTCAACCCAATCAACCCCTGTGTTTTTTTGTTATTTTCCCTTGTATGCAGAACTTTCCACTCAAACGACTGCGCTCAAATCAATCTCATCAATTATCAACCAACATCAAAAGATTTTGCACAAATGTAAAGGCATACATGTATGACAGCGCAAGTGTCACTAGGGGGACATATCGCTTTAAATTGAAATTAATAAAAACAAGAGCAAGTATTAAATATTGTAAGGTGGAATCCTCTGGTGTATAATAAGCAGCAAACATAAAATTCCGAGGATAAGTTTATTTTATTTCAAAAATAATAATACTTCGAGCTTTCGGGCGTAAACAGCCCTTCTTCAATTACTTCCTATATTCTTGAAGAAGGGCTGTTTATGCCCGAAAAAGCTCGAAGTATTATTATTTTTGATATAAAAGAAACTTATCCTCGGAATTTTATGTTTGCTGCTTATTAAGTATTAAATATAATTTCCCCCTTTTATTAATTTATACGCAATTCTCTAAAAAAAGCAACGCTCTTTTAAAATTTCGAAAACTGACCTCGCGAGATGGTCATTGTTCAGCCAAAAGACATTTTATTAAAAAAATCAAATTCGATCTATATTTAGACACATTCTACCCCAGTGTACTTTATCCCCACAATTGGATTTAAGAAGTCTAACAAGATACCTTTTTTTAAATCTACCTCCCGATTCGAGCACACAAAACTATTTTTTTTTACTCAACTTTGTCTCTCACGAACCTCAAGGTTTTTAAACCATCCAACCGCAGTCAATTTGATTTCAATTAACATCTTAATTTTAGCCCACGACCAGCTTCCGATTTTAGAAACTTTTGTTCATTATCGAAATTTTCAAATTTCTCTCCACCTTCCTCTATTTTTCATATTCAGACAGATTACCATGAACAGAGTGATTTCGAAGTTATGCCAACAATAATCCGTACAACCAGAATCGCATTGCATCACTTTTCATTGAAGCACTTAAGGATAACTCTATCTTGACTCGTAAGGATAACTCTATCTTGACTAGTAAGGATAACTCTATCTAGACTCGTAAGGATAACTCTATCTTGACTCGTAAGGATAACTCTATCTAGACTCGTAAGGATAACTCTATCAAGACTCGTAAGGATAACTCTATCTAGACTCGTAAGGATAACTCTATCTTGACTCGTAAGGATAAATCTATCTTGACTCATAAGGATAACTCTATCTAGACTCGTAAGGATAACTGTGTAGAAAAGTCTGGTTATCGTTTCACAAAACACTGATGCGAAATTCGGTAGAAGAATTCGCAGTGATGATTCTTTTGTGGGTTGTTGCAAGGATTTAAATCAGATCACTAAATAGCATAAAGGAGAGGGTAAAAGTCTCCTTCAAACTAACTTTATTAAAACATGTTAAGAGGACAGAAGAAAACACCAAACTGGTCAGCAGACCAGGCCGTGCTCTGATCCTTTGTTGGCGGCTGGCGCCGCTGGGGCTTGTTTCTTTGCTGTCACCCGAGCCGTCGTCTGGCCGAAGTCCCGAAGTGGATCTCTATTATTCCACATACTCCCACCTGTTTTCTTCTAGGCACACAATAGGAAAACAATAATAATCGTCCTTAACTTTGGTTGAAGATCGGAGGTTGTTGATGAATCTTCTAAAGCACACCATCGTCCGCACATATTTTAGGAACGAAGAGAAATATTTCATGTACCAATGATCGGTACTCTTAACTATAGTCACAACAGCAATTTTCTTTTTTTTTTCCGAAGAGATTTATTCCTCATTCAGGTCTTTATACTTGGAAGGCCAATATTCTTCGGAGAGTTTTAACAAGGAAGGGCCCTCCCACCATCTAGACTGTATCAGCTGGGAGAAGCTGCATTCTCTGGAGGGTAAATCAGCTGGATGGCACTCGCTAGGATCATAACTCCAATCTCTTGGATCACTAAGTCTGCATATCTCTTTAACGCGATTCCCGACAAAGGTACCACTGGTCATCGCGCTTTATCCAAGCGAGGGTTATTGTGGCATCAGATCAGAATACATTTTTGATATCTTTAAACTCTAGAGCTTCAGAGATAATCTTGTTTAACCGTACTCCTACAACATAGGCTAAAATTTCAAGTCTTGGTATCGTAGGTCTATTGAGAGGAGCGACTCGAGACTTAGCCTCCATTATATGCACTTAAATTTTGTCAGCAACCCGTGTCCGAAGGAAGACCGCAGCAGCATAAGCTTCACTACTAGCATCAACAAACGTGTGTATCTGCCAGTCCTTCTGCGGTACCATCAATGGATTGAAATTCCTAGGAATCGCCATGCCTTTGTGCAGCTGAAGGTCGTCGAACCATAGGCTTAGTTCATCCTTGTAGGTAGTGACGGTCCAATTCGTCGTCCCATGCCAACTTCAGAGTCCAAGCTTTTTACAATAGAATTTTAGGATTTATTAATATAGGGCTCAGAAAACCAATAGGGTCATATATCTGAGCTAAGCAGGACAGGATACTCCTTTTGGTTATCTTGGAGGGTATGGCTACGGGAATTTCACATGACAAACAATCTTTCCTTTTATCCCAACATATACCAAGCACTTTAGACATCTCAGCTCTTTCAAAGGAGTAAGTATCGGAGGCCACGTCCAGGCTATGCTCCAAACGGCTTAGCTCCATCCGAGCATTTTCCATGATGAACGTTGCGGTCAATTTGAAACCTCGTAACTCTTCAAAAGAGTTCACGCTTGTGACTAAATTGTCCACATAAAAAGATTTTTGCAACCTCTGAGCTAACGGTTTATGTTCAGGTCGAACATTAGACAGGTGGTATTTGATTACTGCCTCCAAAATGAAAGGACTACAGTTAACACCCAAAACGACACGTCTATGTCTGAATACTTCTGTCTTTTCTCCATTTTGGGAATACCACATAAAACGAAGGTAATCGCTGTCCCTTTCATTCACCTCAATCTGCTGAAACGCTTTCTTAATGTCTGCCAGGACTCCTAACTTGCAATTTCTAAACCTTAGCATAAGGTTGGGAATCATCTCTATTAGGTTAGGTCCTTTTTCAAGACAGTCATTTGAATATGGGGATCAATATACCTTGCTAGAAGCATAAAAAAACAGGCCTGATAGGCGTAGTCCCATTGGATAGTTTCACAACCGGATGATGAGGTAGGTAGAAGGCTTCAGCGTCGTCTTGTTCAGCTGGGACTTTCTCAATTATCCAATCAGCCAACCAGCCTTGGAAAAATAATCATAGTCCTCATAAAGATTCAAAGAGATTAATTTCTTAGTCGTCTGTTTTAATCTCTTCATAGCAATCTCCCTGTTGTCCGCGATTCTAGCTTTCTCCACAGTCTACGGGAGGGAAACAACATATCTTCCAGAAACAGAATGTTGGACTGTTTTTAGAAAATGTCGACGCGCCAATGCGTCTCTCTGATCTCTCTGTTTAACCTCAATAAGATCCATAATGCCAAGAACATCGATATTCCACAGATTGGTTATATTGCTCTCCGAAATTGTCATCGTTGTAACATGATGAGCGAGTGAAACGTCACTTCCTGGCTGACATTCTCCCATTAAAGTCCACCCAAAACGCGTCTGCGACGCAGTCAAGCCATTTGACAGCACACAAGATTTCATCATGAAAATAGATCCCAACACATCACATCCTAGAAGTATTTCAATTTTCATGTCATCCTTTTCAATATCAGGAACCCAGATTTTCGCGAGCTTTGAGTTCTTTCAACCATGGCCCGCGGCTCAATCTTGGTAGGTTACCACAGATATTTTGTTGGCCAAGAAGCTTCGCGACCATCTTAAAATTCCCCGATGCATGACCCAAATTGACTCTGTATTCTTGGTGGATACCTTCACTAGTATGACCTCCAAACACCACATGTTTAAGTGATTCCTGACCAATGGGAGATAGTCCGAGATCCTGGGCAGTTTTAGACAAAATATAGGATCGTTGGGAACCTGTGTCAAGGAGGGCACGCACTACTTTCGCCGAAGTCGCACTTTCGAGCTTAATCTTCAGAGTATGTAGCTGTTAAAACTAATTAATTTGCATGAAATAATCCGCAGATCACGTGACAAAGATAACCAATCGGGTGGGACTTTGCACAAGCAAAGTATGGTATAAAGGGCACGGCGGGATGGACGTTGCGGGGATTAGTAAGATTCGTGTAAGAAGATAGAAATGCCTGAGCCTAGGAGATAAAGAACTCGAACTCAGAAGTGGATTGATCATTAGTGACTGAGCCTAGGATATAAAGAACACTATCTCAGAAGTGGATTGATCATAAATGCCTGAGCCTAGGAGATAAAGAACTCGAGCTCAAGTGAAAAGGCTGAAGTTGAGAAAAAGTTAGGGAGAAATGCTCCAACTGAAATAGTTTAGTTTATTTTAAGTATCATTTTATCATAGAGAATAAAGCCCGTTATATTTAAATTCATCAGATCCGGTTGATCATTACCTCCAGAATATCACCTACCTATCGCTACAGTAATTTCAATAGGTATATACAAAAATTATTTAGATTATTCATTTGCCTGTTTAATACTTTCTCAACTGAATTTTTTTTTCTTTCTCTCTATTTTCTCTTATGAGACGAAGCGCTAAGACCGGAGAATGAAATTCCGTTTTCTACTGTAGGAGAAGCGTCACAGTCTTCCACCTGTTCCTTGTCTTCGTCCGGTGCCTCTCGTCCAGGAGCATTAAGAGGGCATAAAATATCAAGGTGCTTCTTCTTACATCGAATACATTCAGTTATCCGCCTTCTACAATTAGAAGAGATATGACTTGGTTGGAGGCAGAAGAAACAAGATTTAGAGTTTTAAATACGCTCTCTTCTTTCTTTAATGCTCATTCTGCGTGCAGCAAGACATTATGTGTTTTTATGATCTTTATTACAAAATATGCAATTCTGGGCACGTCCAGCAAAGAGTCCAGAGGCCGTTGATATCTTAGCAGGATGTGATTGTCTGAGCATGCTTCTATCCTGTTTCAGAGATTTAAGTCCAAACTCTGATCCAGCTATGACCCTGTCTTGTTCTGCTGTAGCTTCCTTTTGGAGAAACTCCATAATTAGGTCAACTCTAGTTTGAGTCGAATCATTAGCATCAATCTTGACATCGTGGAGGGGGCTTCTTTGTCAAGCCTTCATGAGTTCCTCTGAGAAACATGCTTCAACCATTGGAAATATAAATACAGACATCTGTCTGGCTTCAATCTTTAAGGATTCCAATGCTCTCAAATGAGTCACCAACTCATCATAAAATGAAGTCACCTTCAACTGTTTGGCAGAGCAGTCAATCATTAGGCGAATAAGATCTTTGACATATATTTGTTGCAACAATTCAGGCCTTCCAAATCGTTCTGTCAACGTTTCTATCACTTTGGGGTAATTCTTGGCAGTCAGGGGATAACTATCAACCAGTTTACTAGCTCTAGTTCCCGGCAACATTGATTGCACAAGATATTGAAACTTGTCGCTGTCTTCTAAAGTAAGATCGACATGTATCTTGTTGAACTGTGCCCACCACCCCAACCAATCTTTTATTTCTTCTGTAAACTTACTTAATTCTATCTTGGCTAGTTTCACAGTTCTATGGTGTGAGTTAGAAGCGAAGCTCACTTCACTGGTCGTGGGACTAGATGCAGTGACCTTGGGTTCAACAAGAGCGAGACATTTGTTATATATCCTTTTATATCTCTGGGTATATTGCAAGGCTTCCTCGTAGTCTTGCTCTAATTCCTCTTCGCTAACGTCTGAAGTTAGCATGAAGTCTCTTATCTTGCCTTACATCACAAGAAGCTCACTATGAGTTTCTTCAATGACCTCTCTATTATTTTCAATGTCCTTTACAGGTATCGGTGGAGTACTTGACAAAAACTCTTCTGTCATCTTCAAGATGCAAGTTAGTCGCTTTCTAAGTAAATTTCTATGCTTTTTTTTTAATTTCAATTTTCCAAAATTTAAAATATACAAGTATCAGAGTCATCAAGCAACAATTCTTAATCAATTCTGACACCGTTTGCTTTTGTGAATGGAATAAATACCAAATACGGCCATTTCTTATAAGCATCGGTAGTTCAATGGCGAGAATGCTCGCCTCCCACGCGGGCGGCCCGGGTTCGATTCCCGGCCGATGCATTTTTTTTTTTTTACAATTTTTAAAACTCATTTATTTAAACTATATTAATTTTGAAACAACTAAATGGATTGCAAAAAAATAATTAAATCAAATACCTAAACACTAATATAATACAATTTTTGCCATTACACACTTTTTTTCCTGTAGTTTATGTGTTTCTTCTGCATTGCTATTCAATGGCACTTCTACTATTTATTATTGATGTACTTTCAGTATGAAGGATACTTCACTCGAGGGATTTCTCGGGCGAAGCGGGTCATTCTTCTAGTAAACTATAAACAAAAGGTACTTATCTTGAGTCTTGACTTGTACTCCGCCGTTCAATCCACTTTACCTTGCCTTGTCAGAAGCCCACCGGCGGGGACGCCACTTTGTGTAGAAAAGTCTGATAATCGTTTCACAAAACACTGATGCGAAATTCGGTAGAATAATTCGCAGTGATGATTCTTTTGTGAGCTGTTGCAAGGATTTAAATCAGATCAATAAATAGCAGAAAGGAGAGGGTGAAGGTATCCTTCAAACTAACTTTATTAAAACATGTTAAGAGGACAGAAGAAAACACCAAACTGGTCAGCAGACCAGGCCGTGCTCTGATCCTTTGTTGGCGGCTGGCGCCGCTGGGGCTTGTTTGTTTGCCGTCACCCGAGCCGTCGTCTGGCTGACGTCCCGAAGTGGATCTCTATTATTCCACAACAACTCTATCTAGACTCGTAAGGATAACTCTATCTTAACTCGTAAGGATAACTCTATCTAGACTCGTAAAGATAACTATTTTAAAAATAATATTACGCGTCTAGAATAGTTTTGTAATTTGATAACAGATGGCGCGCTAGTGCATTGTAAAGATAACTCTATCTAGACTCGCAACTAGTCATTTTCCCCTTGCTTAACTACCCTCTTAACACCTACCTACCTAACGTCTGACTACATCTTTGCCTACTATATTACCTTTTTTGTTTTCATATTCTGTATATAATGTGTAACTCTCTCGTTTGTATATCACTTTAATTAAAATATACAAGTATCAGAGTCATGCACAATTCTGTCACCGTTTGCTTTTGGTTCAGTGGTAGAATGCTCGCCTGCCACTCGGGCGCCCCGCGTTCGATTCCCGGCCGATGCATTTTTTTTTTTTTTTACAATTTTAAAAACTCATTTATATTATTAAAATATATGTGCTTTTCCTGTCTATGTACAGATTTATGGTCTATGTACACAAGTATACAAGTATGTATACAAGTTATTTGCAAATTGCGTTGCAAATTTGCCCTTTCGCTCGCAAGCAGATGGGAGGCAATATCAGATGACCTAATGAACATGTGAAACGTGTTTTACCAGGACTTAGAGAAAAATCTGGAAAATATATTTTTCGGATTTTTAGTCAAAAAATAATAAATTGACAGGTTCTGGGAAAAAAAGTAGTTGTTTTTTTATTCAGAAAATGATGATGACAATATTGCTGTATCATATTTGATTATCAGATACAAAATTATATCTGGAAAAATTCCATAAATCAGAGACCACGGGTAAAACCAATTCATTTTTAGTATGCAGGAACAAAATTCTCTAACAGAAAAACATTCATTCGAGCAGAAAGACACAAAGCCAGATCATCTCTTTATAAAAGTATCGCTTCTCAGACACAAAGTTTGGAGCGGACGTGTCACAAGAATGACATCCATGGCGCCAATTTATAATTGTAACGAATAGTATTTGAATAAAAGCATTTAATCGGGTAAAACCCAGGCGTTGCCCGGGTCATTCGGCTAGTCTATATATATATAGTTGGCCAAATATCAGGGAACAGGCTAAATCAATGTTTAGTTGATTTCTGTTCCACCAGATGGCGCTCTGCCTTCTGTAAAGCACATGTGCTCCTGGTCAGGAGGATACGCCATTTTTAATATTGATTTCAACACCTGATCTTTTTATCTTTTATTTTTTATTTCGTTTTTTAATATATATATATATAAATGAATGTATGTGTGTGTGTGTGTCTGTCCTTTATGCCTGACCAAACCACTCATTGGAACGCCATGAAACTTTGGGAGGTTATTTAGTATAGTACTGGGAAGGTTTCTGAAAAATAATTTCTTGAATATCTTCAATATCCTTAGAGTTATTTGCAGATTTGTAGATTTAACTCGCAAGCAGCGCCACCATTGCGACGATGATAACAAGTTTTTTAATCTATAAGCTTTATTATCACTAATTTTATTATCTTAAAGATTATTTATCAAAAGTAAGATTATCTCAAGATGACACGGAAATTTATTTGAGACAAGAATAATGATACAATTCCAAGGCAAAGATACTATTCCTTTAACTTCCAATTAACGAGGGAACCAATTAATATTGATTTTATTCAACTTATCGAGTATTTTTCAAGGGACCGGTAAAAACTTTCACTAGATAAAACGATGATTTTGTAATGTAGAAAATTAGGAAAGGCCAAATTCAGGATGACACGGCACACAGGGATCGGGACTAAATGTTCACTTTATCGAGAGATTCAAATTTACGAGTTTCAAATTATCAAAACATTTCTTTTTTTTTTTTTATAAGTTTATAGAGAATTGTTTAACAAATTTTCGTTAGACAAACCTTTACTCGGGTAAAACCCCGGCGAAGCCGGGTACATCCGCTAGTATTTGATATATATAACACATTTTTCATATATTTTTTACCTTTTTACCTCAAATAATACCCAAAAAAATGACAAGCGAAAAACTTTCAAAAATGAATAAATATTGTCACGGTTGAGAAAACAGGTATTCTAATAGTTAGTGTCAAAAATGATTTATTAACAAAATTTAAATATTGCAAAACGCGATAATAATTTTACAAGTGATCATTTTCAAGAATGGTAAGGGGTAGTGATGTAGCCAAATATTCTTGTTGATAAACTAATAACAGAGTATTTACAATTGTACAATTCTTCTCAATGTATAATTTTCTTACAACATAAACCTCAGATTATTAAAATATTGGATCAGTAAACATGAGAGCAACCATTTCGTTCAATTACATTACTTAATTTTCATATAACATTTTTGTAAACAAAAAGATTATTATGATAAATTCAATGAATATTTACACAATTATATTGAACCTTTATATTTAAACATAAATATTCTAACTAAATTAAACATTCTCCCGCCACCAACTTGATGGGGGACCATCAAAAAACATTATATAGGTAACAAACATAATTTTACAATAGGTCTTCTGTAAGTCCCATTAGCAGTCTTGACTTCTACCACTCTGATTCTAGCGTCATCTCCTGGAAACACCTTTGAAATTCTTACAATCTTCCATGCTAGTGGAGATTGTTGTTCATTCTTTATCAACACCAGGGATCCTTCCTTAATGTTGGGTTGGGGCTTACACCATTTGGATCTTTGTTGAAGTTGTGACACATATTCTTGGGACCATCTTGCCAAAAATGATTCCTTGATTTTTGAATTAATTGTCATCTATTTGGCAAACTCATTGCTAAGATGTCATCTTCATCGGGAAGCGCTTTTAAAGAACCGCCTATTAAGAAGTGACCAGGAGTCAATGCCTGTAGATCTTCAGGGTCCTCAGAAAGAGGACAAAGAGGTCGCGAATTCAGGCAAGCTTCAATTTGTGCTAACAATGTTGTAAGTTCTTCAAAATTTAGCAAGGCACTGCCCATTGTTCTTCTAAGATGATGTTTCATGGACTTAACTCTGGCTTCCCAAAGTCCACCAAAATGTAGAGCTGATGGTGAAATAAATTTCCACTGAATTCCCTCTGAATTCGTAAGAACTTTACTGGCATTGTGACATAGTTTCCCAATAATCTTATGCGCACCAACAGAATTAGTGGCTTTGTCACTATGAATTGTTGCTGGTTTACCTCTTCGAGCAATGAACCTTCTCATTGTAGATATGAGAGCATCTGTTGTCAGACTACTGATTAATTCTAGATGAATGGCCCGAGTGCTGAAACATATGAACAAGGCAACGTAAGCATTCGTGGTTGAAGTTGTACGTCCCATGTTCCGTTCAATCAGAAAAGGTCCTGCAAAATCTATTCCAGTTACCAAAAACGGCCTTGATCTGTTGATCCTTGCAAAAGGTAGATTTCCCATTAATTGAAAAGGAGCTTCTTTTTACGAAATCTAGCGCATTTCATGCATGTTCTTAAAATTTTCCGTACAACATTTCTTCCAGAAGGTATCCATAATATATTTATTATTGCTGCAAGCGTAGCTTTAGTTGATGAGTGAAGATTATGGACATGAACATTGTTTACAATAAGAGTGGTAAAATGATGTGATCTTGGAAGTAAAACTTGATTAATCCGATCACCATAAAAATTTACAATTTTTAATCGTCCGCCAACTCTAATGATTCCCCTTGAATCCAAAAAGGGACATAGATTGTATATTCTACTCTTATTCGGGATTGGCTTGTTGCTTAACAGGCAATGCTTTTCTTTGGAAAATTCAATAGATTGAACACACTTAATAACTGTCAACAGGGCATCATTCAACTCTCAATGTTAAGGGCTCCCAGTTCCTTGAATGTGAAGGCATTCGACTGTTGTTGACAAATCTTAAGCACCAAGCTATGATACATTTCAGTTTGGTTAATGATGAGCAGTTTATCACAATGGATGGAATTTCACACTCAATTGTACCAAAATACGTTGTTTCGTTTTATTCTAACATAGGTAGCAGAAGGCAGCGCGCAGCGGTGTAACTACGGAGAGCTACGTCATCGCTGACCAATGGGAGGCCAGCTGGCGGACTGCCAGAGGGAGCTCGCGACCTTCTAGAACATTCTTCTTACCAACGCGCGCCACTAAAGAACCATGCCTTTCATAGCTGCGGCTTTAAATCGTATTCTTTAAATATTCATTGTAAAGAAAAATAAAATAAATTCATTTGTAAAGCTTGGGATGATTGCCTGACCAAAGATAAGTAAATTTGTTTCTTTACACTAGTATAAACATTCTATTCAATTAAGCCTAACGAGAACAAATTATTTTGTAAACAATCATTCTGCTTTTCCTACTTGCGTATTTGCCAAGTGCGAAACAAAACATTGGTGCCGAAACCCGGGAATAAATCTATTAAATAATTATTTGAATATAAATAATTACAATTAATTTTTGAAATATATTATTAAAATTAATAATAGCAAAAATTAAAAATGGCTGCCAAATTTAAAGCTACTTTAAATATTCTTGAATTTCATTTCAAACAAGTGGATTATTTTGAACAAATTTCGCACAAGATGATTGAATCGAAGGATGATGCAAATTTACAGACATTTAAAAAAGATATTTTAGATATAAAATCTAACATTGAAAAAACTTATTGTAATCTTTTAACATTTTCTGAATTTGATGATGAAGTTTACTTTTCTAGAGTTATGCAATACAAGGATCATCTTAGAAATTTAGTGGCGAATATCAATAAAGTATCTTGTACAGCCAGTTCAAGCAAAATTGAAGATCTAAATCAATCAACCACAAGTAAAATATAACTTCCTAAATTTAATTTACCTTCCTTTTCTGGTGATGTTAACGAATGGCTTAGTTTCAAGCAATTGTTTTCTCTGTCTATTGATTCAAATACCGCTCTAACTGATTCACAAAAGCTGCAATATTTACAATCAGCTGTTATTGGAGACGCTGAACGACTTATTAGGGGATTTCCTGTTATTGATGAAAACTATGCCCATGCTTGGGCCACATTGGTCTCCAGATATGATAACAAAAAAGAACTTGCCTTTTCACAATGTACAAAATTATTCACTTTAAAACCTTTAAAACTGATAAATTCCAAGGCCATTTTCGAACTACTAGATATATGTAATGAAGCCATGAGAAATTTGAAATCACTGGGTTTGGAGAGAAATACACTTGTTGATATCTTTCTAATACATTTCCTACAAAGAAGAATAGGTGATGATTTGAAAAGGCAATGGGAATTGACGTTGATAGATGATGGCTTTCCATCCTACGAAAATTTTATTATGTTTCTTGAAAAACAAGCAAAAAGTTTGCAATCGATAAAAGGTTATGCTAAAGAGGATAAATCTGTAGTGAAACAAACACATGTATATAATTATATTTCAAAAGGTGATGATAAATGCCTATTATGCAAAAATTCACATCCTATATTCAAATGTGACAAGTTCCATAAAAGTTCTCTCCTTGAAAGATGGAACATAGTAAAAACCAATAACCTTTGTTTCAATTGTTTGCGATCCAATCACAGAGTAACATCATGTAAAATCACTATGCATTGTAAATCATGCAACAAAAAACATCACACTCTTTTGCATTCCTTCCAACCCGAACCTTTGAATTTGAAAATTATATTTTGAATATTGAAGCCCCAATTGCCCAATCTAGCGTTTCATGTTTTCTCAGTGATACAACAAAGCCCAATGAGACAATCTTATTATCTACTGCTATCGTGAGAATGAGAGCAGAAAATGGATCGTTTCATCCATGCAGAGCTTTGATTGATACTGGTTCTCAAAGAAGCCTAATAACAGAAAATTGTCGTGAAAAGTTGAATCTTCCTGTTAAAAAGAGCCAACTCACAGTTTTTGGAATTGGCAACCAACCAATACAGCAGTCTGCTAGTGAGACTTTTCTTCAATTTAAGCCTCATTTTCTGATAGAATATTCAAAATTTCATCCATAATACTCGATCAAATCACTGTTGATTTACCTAATTTTCTGATAAATAGAGATAATTGGCCTCATCTTAAGAATACTTTATTAGCAGATCCCAATTTTGATAAAACAAGTCCCATTGATTTAGTAATTGGTGCAGACCTAGCCCCTTTTTATATACAGGAAAACTATGATTCCAAAATCATCCAGGACCCACTGCCTGTAGTTCCAAGTTAGGATGGATACTTTCAGGAAATGTTTCCAGTTCTGAGACTGAAAACAACTATATCTCATTATGCTCAACATCCCAAGGAGATGATAATCTGCGACAGTTTTTTGAATTGGAATCGGTTCCTGCCGCTCTTCCATTGACTAAAGAGGAGAAGAGTTGCGGGGACATTTATGACAAGAACTTTTGCATATCAACAGATGGAAGATATTCTGTTGGTCTACCGTTTAAATCTGTGCCTAATCTCGGAGACTCACGTCAGAATGCCATGAAACGATTTCTTGCTCTTGAGAGAAAATTGCACAAATCTTCGAATCTTCTTCAGCAATATAAGGATTTCATGATGGAATATCTTTCTCTCAACCACATGGAGCTCATTCCGAAAAAGGAACGTGACAAACCATCAGACAAGTGCTATTATATACCTCACCATTGCGTTCTGCGTGATCAGAGCAGCACTACTAAATTAAGAGTAGTGTTTGATGCATCGTGCAAAACGAGCAACAATTACTCCTTAAATGACTTTCTTCATACTGGACCAAAATTGCAGCATGATATTTTCAATATTCTTGTGAAGTTTCGTACTAATCCTATAGCTTTTACGGGAGATATTGAGAAAATGTACAGACAGATAAAAGTGAACTCTTCTGATCTCGACTTTCAGAGTATCTTCTGGAGAAATAGTCCATTGGAATCTTTATTGGAGTATAGATTGCTCACAGTAACTTATGGAATGTCGTGTGCACCATATCTTGCAATCCGTACCTTGATGCAACTTGCCACCGACAAAGAACTCCTGTTCCCAGAGGCATCTAAAATCATAAAGACTGATTTTTATGTAGACGACCTACTTTCTGGCGCAACAACAATCGAAGAAGCAAAATTTCTCATTGATGATATCCGGAAACGGATAATTTCACAATTACAGTCAATTCACTAAAAGACGTATATTCTAAAAGACAATTGTTATCGGACATTTCTCGAATTTATGACCCTTTGGGATGGTTATCACCGGTGATCATTAGCCTCAAGATTCTGTTCCAAACTTTGTGGAAACAGGATTTGGATTGGGATGATCCCTTGTCTGAATCGTTGTGTTCTCATTGGAGGAGAGTGAAAATGGATTTGGCCATGCTAAATCATATTAAAATTCCTAGATATATTTTCTGCAAGGGACTTATACATTCTTTAGAACTCCATGGATTTTGTGATGCTTCCGAATCTGCATATTCATCAGTTGTTTATATGAAATCTCGTTTTAAATATGGTCATGTTCAAGTCACATTGATTGCTGCCAAGACAAAAGTCGCTCCCTTGAAGGCAACGTCAATACCTCGTCTGGAGCTTTGTGTTGCTCTTCTCCTTTCAAATTTATATGATTCCATTTGCAGCTCATTGCTGTTGCAGATTGACCGAGTAATTTTGTGGACAGATTCCCAGATTGTTTTATGTTGGATAAAATCTGAATCAAAACATTGGAAACCTTTTGTTGGTAACCGGATTGCAGAAATTCAGCGACTAACGCTGCAATCTTCTTGGTACTATGTGTCTACCAAGGATAATCCTGCAGATTGCGCCTCCAGAGGTATAACTTCTTCAGAACTAGTAAACCATTCACTTTGGTGGAATGGTCCTGATTGGCTATCAAACTCAAGTTTACAAGATCCGCTACCAATCACATATGAACTTCCAAAAGAAGTTTGTCATGAAAAAAGAAAGACTGTTCCGATTGTTCATTTCACTACTTGTCCTATTCTAGACTTTATTTTTAAATTCTCAACATTCAGGAAGCTGAGCAGAGTTACGGCATGGCTCCTAAGATTTATCCACAATGCTAGACACAGCAGCGACAAAATAAAACACAAAGAATTGTCCTCTAATGAGCTCGATAATTCAATTCGAACTCTTATTCAAATCATTCAAAGTTCAGAATTTAAAACTGAAATTCAATGTTGTAATCAAAGCAAAGTTCTACCATCAAACTCAAAACTTTTATCCTTAAACCCATTTATTGATTCATCAGGAATTCTACGTGTAGGAGGTCGACTGCGCAAATCCAACCTGCAATTCAATGAGAAGCATCCAATAATTCTTCCTCACAACCATTTCGTTACAGAATTGATTGTTCAACAATTCCACGTAGAGCATCTTCATTCTGGTCTCCAATTAACTCTGTGTGCCATCAGACAAAAGTACTGGATTCCATCCGGTAGAATTCTAGTAAAAAAGCTCATTAATCGTTGCATGACATGTTTCAAGACGAAACGCCAAGTGTCAAAACAAATCATGGGAGATCTGCCTATCCATAGAATCATACCCTCAAGCCCTTTTAGCAAAACAGGAATAGACTTCGCAGGACCATTTATAACTAAACCTAATGTCATAAGAACAAAAGTAACATTAAAATCATATATAGCATTATTCATTTGTTTCTCAACGAAGGCTAGATCTGTCAACCCCTGCCTTCCTTGCTGCTTTTAGAAGATTCATCTCTCGTCGAGGAAAACCCTCTGATATTTTCACCGACAACGCTACTAACTTTAAAGGAGCTAAGAATATTTTGAATAATATACATCAACTTGTAAAGGATTCTTCAATTCAAAATTATGTCGCTAATGAACACATCACTTGGCATTTTATACTTCCATCTGCTCCAAACTTCGGCGGCATTTGGGAAGCAGGAATTAAATCATTGAAGTATCATCTCCTAAGGTGTTTAAAATCTGCAGTTTTAAATTTTGAAGAACTCAATACTCTGACAAGTCAAATTGAAGCGCGCTTGAATTCTCGCCCGTTGTATCCGATGAGTTCGGATCCAAATGATTTCAACCCTCTCACTCCAGGTAATTTTTTGATTGGAAGACCATTAACAGCACTCCCAGAGCCCAGTTATCACCCTAATCACAACTACTTAACTAGATGGAAATTAATTCAAAGGGCCAGAGATGTTTTCTGGCAAAGATGGTCCAGGGAATATCTAAACAATCTGCAACAACGGTCCAAATGGAAAAAACCCTCTTCCAACCTGAAGGTTTGAGATTTGGTGTTGGTAAAAGACATTCCTATGCCTTCAATGCAGTGGAGCCTTGGCCGCATCACCAAGGTGTCACCTGGAGCGGATGGCATTGTCCGAGTTGTGGAACTTCAAACAGAGAAACAACATCATCTAATAAGACCCATCTCGAAGATTGCACTTCTGCCATTCTAATTCTTCTTCTTCTTCTTCTTCAAAAAAAAAACTTTCTACACTATGTGATCTTTTTCTTTTGCCTTGTGTGTGGACTACGTCCACAGGAGGGGAGTATGTTTTGTTTTATTCTAACATAGGTAGCAGAAGGCAGCGCGCAGCGGTGTAAGTACGGAGAGCTACGTCATCGCTGACCAATGGGAGGCCAGCTGGCGGACTGCCAGAGGGAGCTCGCGACCTTCTAGAACATTCTTCTTACCAACGCGCGCCAATAAAGAACCATTCCTTTCATAGCTGCGGCTTTAAATCGTATTCTTTAAATATTCATTGTAAAGAAAAATAAAATAAATTCATTTGTAAAGCTTGGGATGATTGCCTGACCAAAGATAAGTAAATTTGTTTCTTTACACTAGTATAAACATTCTATTCAATTAAGCCTAACGAGAACAAATTATTTTTTTTTGTAAACAAACATTCTGCTTTTCCTACTTGCGTATTTGCCAAGTGGGAAACAAAACATACGTCTTGATTTTTTCTTCTTTTTTTAAATTCTTCCTTGGAGCTATTCATGAATTTCTTAATTTCAAGGGCAGGTTCAATTAGCCATGGTGGCCCATTCCACCATAGTGGATGTTCTACTAAGTCGGATGGAAATATTCCTCGTGATGCACAGTCTGCTGGATTCTGCCTTCCATCAACATGGCACCAAACCCCGGAGACAAGCCGGTGTATCTCAGGAACTCGATTTGCCACAAATATCTTCCATCGGCACGGCTCGGAATTGATCCAGCATAAGGCTAGAGTAGAATCAGACCATAAATAAATTTCATTGATGGTAAGAGGAAGGTTATCATATACAGTTTTCACTAATCTTGCCGAAAGTAGAGCAGAACATAATTCTAACCTTGGAAGTGAAACCACCTTCATGGGTGCGACTCTTGTTTTTGCCCCTAAGAGAAATGTCTTAGCGCTTGTGGTTGAGAGGATCACCTTTAGATACAGAGATGCAGCATATGTCTTCTGTGAGGCATCACAAAACCCATGAAATTCGACCTTCATAAAATTACCTGGTACCACGCATCTTGGGATCTGAATATGCTCTAGCGATGGAAGATCCTGGTTTATCAAAGTCAGCTTCCTTCTTAGTTCCTCTGGAATTGGGTCATCCCATTCCAAACCAGTCTTCCAAAGTTCTTGCAAAATCAGTTTAATAGTGGTCGTAAATGGTGAGATCCAACCCAGTGGATCAAATATTTTAGCAACCTGTAATAGTATTCCTCGTTTTGTCATAGAGTTCAGTGGCAGAGCTATTCCCTTAAATGTGAAACCATCAGTTCTTGGTTGCCATTGAAGGCCTAAAACGTTGACAAATTCCTTAGATTCCTCAAACCCAATATTTGTGTTGGTGGATCTTAAATGATTTGGTAAAAGTGACAGAACATCAGGAACATTGGAGGTCCACTCACGAAGTTCGAAGCCTCCTGCACTTAGTAAACCATAGAGTTCTTGCACCAAATTCTCGCCTTCATCTACTGAAAAAGTTCCAGTTACTAGATCATCAACATAAAAATCTGTCAATGCTATTTTGCTAGCTTTTGGAAACTTACTCTGCTCATCCAAAGCCAACTGTTTGATGATACGAGTGGCCAAAAATGGTGCACAACTAGTCCCATAAGTGACAGTTTCTAGCCAATATTCCTTTATTTTATCATGAGGATCATTCCGCCATACAATTCTTTGGAATTCCGAGTCTTCTTGTGATATTCTAATTTGCCTATACATCTTGGCGATATCAGCATTTATAGCAACAGGATGAATTCTGAATCTCAGAATGATGTGAAACAAATCTTGTTGAAATTTGGGCCCTGGAATTAAAGAATCATTCAAGGACAAACCTGAATCAGTCTTTTCTGATGCATTAAATACTACTCGCAATTTGGTGGTGCAACTTTTTTCCTTTATTACAGGATGATGAGGCAGATAGTCCCTTCCCTTAATGATATCTTCCTTTGGTACTAAGCTCATATGTCCCAATTCAAGATATTCCTTAATGAAGCTTCTATATTGGTCATAAACTCCAGGTCGTGGAATCAAAGATCTTTCCAAAGAACAAAGTCTTTTGATCGCATTGGATCTTGAATCTCCTAATTGGCAGTCATTCCGAAATGGCAGTTGTACAACATATCTGCCTGTGGAATCCCTTCCATGTGTTTCCACAAAATGGATTTCATTTTCATCCTTAGATATAGAAGTCACATCAGGAATGGATTCCAATTTCCAAAATTTTTCGACTATATTTTGGGTTTCCAGGCTTGCATGATGTGACTGAATGATATTCCTAATACTTCTCCTACTACCCTTAGAGGAAACTCTTCCAGAAAGGAGCCATCCAAATTTAGAAGAAGTAGCAGTTAGTTGTTCTTCATCGCCGATAACGGACTCGCCAGTGCACAGGGTCATAGCCAACTCAGCACCAATTAATATGTCGATGGGAGCAGAAATATTATAATCTGGATCAGCCAGAGGCATGGTTTTGAGATGCGCCAAGTTTGACTTTGGACATATAAGAGTTGGCAAATTATTTGTCAACTTATCCAACATCAAGGCGTTCACCTTGAAAAGTTCATCTGATTTGAAATGTGGCGTAAATTCAAACTCCACAAGTCCATAAAAGTGACTCGCAAAATGTCCCGAAATTCCCGATATTTGCGAGTGTAAGGTAACATATTCAAGTCCTAGTCTTTTTCTACATTGTCCTGACATAAAGTTCGCCTGAGACCCTGAGTCTATCAAGGCTCTACATGTCTGAGGCACACCATTGTTATCCATGACTTTAATCCTAGCGGTAGTAAGCATGACATTTGAAAAATATTTCTCATTACTTAAAAGACAAGTTGTATTTTTGATGTCTTTTCCACACTGAAATTTCCCTTCATCAACTTCTTGAACCTTGGTTTCTTGGTAAATCTAAGTGTGGTGTCTTTTCTTGCAAATTTGACAAAAGTTTTTGCAATAACAATTCTTTGTTAAATGGTTTGGCTTTAAAAATCTGAAACACAATTTAGCCGAACTAACAAAATTCACTCTCTCTGAATCAGGTAATTTAGAAAATAAATTACAGCTTGAAAGAGCATGTGCACCTTCACATTTAAGACATTTTATCATATATGAATTATAAACATTCACCTTTTGTAATTCCTTTTTCATTGAATGTTTCTCCACATTTGAATCTTTATTTGGTAAATTCTGCAAGCTTTTTGCGTGAATTTCCAAAAATTCCATTAAATCCTTAATTGAAGGCACAACTCTTGGGTTGTTCTGCAATTCCCAATGTTTTCTTGTGGTTTTATCAAGCTTATCTTGTATGATCTTGATGAAAAATACCTCAGATAAAATATCGATTTGGTAACCTAATACCTTCACTGTTCTTACTATTTCGTTGCAGCTATCTAGAAGTTTAAACATTGAATTATAGTTGTCATAGACTAATTTTGGTTATCTTAATGCATTATCTATTTGGGTGAAAATTAGATCCTTTGGGTTATCATATCTTGTTAATAAAGTTTGCCAAACCTCAACATAATTATCGGCTGTAATTGGAAATGCGTTGACCAGTCTTAGGGCTTCCCCTCTTTGTTGGCCTTTCAAATATTGTAACTTTTCAATATCAGGTATTTGTGAGTTAGAACCAATTGCAGAAAAAAAAATAGATCTTTAAATGAAAGCCATGATTCCAATCTGCCATTGAAAGTTGGCAACTCAAGTTTAGGCATTTTAGCATGTAAATTAACTTCTTTTTTTTTTCAGATGGTTCTTGCCCATTATGCTTTAAATCTAATTCACACTTTAATCTTATACACTTATCTATACAAATTTCCACATCGTCATTCAAATCATCATCCTCAAGTTGCTGCAAGAAAACATCCCTAATTTTCATCAAATCATTATTTGCATAATCTAGTTTGCATTTCGTTGCATTAATGTCTACCATAGACACAATGGATTCGATATTTTCCTCTATGCCTTTTATAGTTTTTTTATCCTTTTTAATTTTTTAATTAAAGTTTCTACATCCATAATTGCTTTTGAATTCTCTTCCCAAATACTTTTAGTTGAAATATATGGTTACAAAATACTTATAAGTTGCCCTTTTTTTAAAATAAATTTTAACTTGACTTTTACTTACGTTCAATCCGGCTCGAGTTGACCAATGCATAATTATTCTCAATGTATAATTTTCTTACAACATAAACCTTAGATTATTAAAACATTGGATCAGTAAACATGAGGGCAACCATTTCGTTCAATTACATTACTTTATTTTTCATATAACATTTTTGTAAACAAAAAAGGTGATGATGATAAATTCAATGAATATTTACAAAATCATAGAAAAAGTATACTAAACCTTTATATAAGTATAAGAATTTAAGACATGCGAGGATGTGTTTCTTAAAGGTTTTAATATGGGCGAGCTTTCGGGTTATTAACCCTTCTACAGGACATCATATCTGAGTAAAACTGCATCTTATATACATATCCATATTGAGAAAATTAGCATATATACAAGAAAACTATAAACATATTAACAAAATTGGCGAAAAATTAAAAATAAGAAAAGTCTGCGTGTTCTGAGTATGCTAAGAAGTAAAATCAAAAATAGTTGTACAAAAAGGATACGGTTCAATTTAGGGCTGCAATAGTAAAACGATCCAAAATAAAACTCACTAACAATGGTCACCTATGGTACACTATGGCAATATTGCATTGTATATATCAGGGATGTCTATGTGTCTGTTAATACTGTTATGTCTTAAAGAGAGCAACGCCTCGACGACCAACCTTCTGTATTTGTTCGTGATTCCTGAATAATATGCCTGTGGTTGAGAGGTATCGAAAGAATGTGCTGTCTGTCTAATGTGTTGTACTATAAGGGATCTAGGTTCACTGTTTCTGATGTTTCTATGGTGTTCATCCATCCTATCTTTGGTTCTACGGCCTGTTTCTCCTATATGCAAACTATTGCAATCTGAGCATTTTAAGGAATATATGGAGTTTGTAAAGTATGGCAGGGTAATGGGAAAACTATTTCTGGTGATGGGGTTTCTAACTATTGTTTCGAATTTAGGAGTGTTGGTATCAAAGATAGGATGGATGAACACCATAGAAACATCAGAAACAGTGAACCTAGATCCCTTATAGTACAACACATTAGACAGACAGCACATTCTTTCGATACCTCTCAACCACAGGCATATTATTCAGGAATCACGAACAAATACAGAAGGTTGGTCGTCGAGGCGTTGCTCTCTTTAAGACATAACAGTATTAACAGACACATAGACATCCCTGATATATACAATGCAATATTGCCATAGTGTACCTTAGGTGACCATTGCTAGTGAGTTTTATTTTGGATCGTTTTACTATTGCAGCCCTAAATTGAACCGTATCCTTTTTGTACAACTATTTTTGATTTTACTTCTTAGCATACTCAGAACACGCAGATTTTTCTTATTTTTAATTTGTCACCAATTTTGTTAATATGTTTATAGTTTTCTTGTATATATGCTTATTTTCTCAATATGGATATGTATATAAGATGCAGTTTTACTCAGATATGATGTCCTGTAGAAGGGTTAATAACCCGAAAGCTCGCCCATATTAAAACCTTTAAGAAACACATCCTCGCATGTCTTAAATTCTTATACTTATACTCTTCAGAGGATTTTAACTCTTTTTAAACCTTTATATAAACATAAATATTATAACTAAATTAAACAACAATAAATATTCAGTGACATTGCCTCCTTCCTAGATGAACAGCATCCCTCTGTAATTATAACTTGAACAGATCATCTTGGTTCTCAGGATCATGGTAGAGTTTCATTCTCAGTATGTGGACCTTCTCTTGTTTGGCGCAGCCTAATTGATAGGTCAACAGGTTTCACTTCAAAGGTTACACCCAATAGTCTCCGAGTAACCCTGTATGGCTCGAAGCACCGTTTCATAAGTTTTTTTAATGAAAGTTACACCTTTCTTATTG
Organism: Cordylochernes scorpioides; assembly: GCA_030710605.1. Taxonomy (NCBI): domain Eukaryota; kingdom Metazoa; phylum Arthropoda; class Arachnida; order Pseudoscorpiones; family Chernetidae; genus Cordylochernes; species Cordylochernes scorpioides. The sequence goes on along the minus strand of CP092871.1, from coordinate 63,344,405 downwards.
GGATGAAAATTCATACCAGGTCACCGACGCTGTAATCCATTGCCTCATGCTTTGAATCATATCTGACCTTTCCTTTTCCTGAGCTTTTTAAGGTTTCTAATCTGGTAAGCTGCCATGTCTCTTCGACTCGCGACGCAATCCTTTGGTTGCATTCTTTTTGGAGCTCTTCTATCGGGTTTGGAAATAAAGTATCTACAGTTATTTCAGCCTCACGTCCATGGGCCAGTTCGAATGGGGTGAAGCCTGGCGTGTTTTGCTTTGCGGTGTTTAAGGCGGAAGTGATGTAAGGCAGGATTACGTCCCTGTACTTCTGTTCAACGTTCACATATATCACCATCATGTTGGCAAAGGTTTGTTCAAACTCTTGGCCAGTTTATTCGACTGGGGGGGATAGGCTGTCGTGAACCGATGTATCGACGAGCATTGATTGGTAAGTTCAGCAATCAACTTGGATTCGAATACTCGTCCTCGGTCTGTGATAATTTATCTGGGGGTTCCGTGCTTGAGAACAACATCTTCCAGCAAGAACTTGGCTGATTCTTTTGCTTCCCCTGTGGGTAAGGCTTTAGTAAAGGCAAATCGGGTAAGAGAGTCGGTGCAGACTATGATCCATTTATTACCGCGTCATAAGATTTCGGGAATATACCAAAAAGATCTATTCCGATTCTTTGAAATGAGAAGGTTGCAGAGGTAAATTGTTTGAGTTGTCTGTTTTCTTCTTTGGCACTTTTTACAATGTGCTACATACTTTCATATATCCCTGAGAAGTCTTGGCCAACATAATTTGCTTCTAACCCTCTCACAGGTGAGAAAATCCTTGGATTCGAATACTCGTCCTCGGTCTGTGATAATTTATCTGGGGTTCCGTGCTTGAGAACAACATCTTCCAGCAAGAACTTGGCTGATTCTTTTGCTTCCCCTGTGGGTAAGGCTTTAGTAAAGGCAAATCGGGTAAGAGAGTCGGTGCAGACTATGATCCATTTATTACCGCGTCATAGGATTTCGGGAATATACCAAAAAGATCTATTCCGATTCTTTGGAATGAGAAGTCTTGGCCAAAATAATTTGCTTCTAACCCTCTCACAGGTGAGAAAATCCTAGGTGACTCCACCCTCGCTGTAGAAGCGTCGTGTAGGCTTCTCAGTAGTTCCCATGGAAGGTGCTTGGTGATGGCGAGGAGGCGTGGGTTTCCCAGGGGGTCGAGTTATTTTTGTACAAGGTTCCTTTCACTAGTTCATTTCCTCTTGGTTTATTTCCGGATTCTTCTATTTCTTCGATAAATTTTCTAATTCTAGGGTATTTTCTTTGTTCAGTATCGAAGCATGGCAGAGCAGTTATTGAGAGCACACCATCATCATATTCTTCATCTGTTTCTTTCGATTCGTTTTCGAGAGGACTTCGAGAGAAACAGTTTGGGTCTTGATGTTTACGCCCGCTTTTGTAAGCAACCGTAACGTCATATGCTTGGAGTTTTATGGCACACTTCGCTACTTTTCTCGATGGGTCTTTCAAATTGGATAAACAGAAAAGGGCGTAGTGATCAGTTACGATGACGAACTCGCGACCAAAGAGGTATGGACGGAATTTGTTTATTGCTTATATCACGGCCAAACACTCTCTTTCTGTAGTGGAGTAATTCTTCTCTGCCTTTGTTAGGGTTCTTGAGGCGTAACAAGCTGGTCGCTCTTTCCCGCCGTGGGCCTGAACGAGGAGTTTGTGCATCAAACGATCAAACGTTGCAGGGGCGTTGCAGAGACCGAAGGGCATCACAAGAAATTTGTATAGACCATCTAGGGTTATTAAGGGCAGTCTTCTCTCTATCTGCCTTATCTACCTCTATCAGCCAATATCAAGAGAGTAGGACCATCGACAAGTTAATTTGGGCGCTTTTTAAAGAATAAAGGGTGTCGTTAATAATAGGGATTAGATAAACGTTTTATTTTGGTTATTTTATTTCAATTATCCGTAATCAAAGCAGAAGCGCCAATTACCATCTTTCTTCTTCACCAAGATAACAGGCGATGACCAAGGGCTTTCTGAGTAGCGTGTTATTCCGACATCTAACATCTTTTCCACTTCCTATTGGATTGCTTGGCGTTCTGTTGGGGAAATTCGGTAGGGCCTGTGTTTAATTGGTCGATGGTCTCCAGTTTCTATTTTAGGCTTTCTTAGAGGCGTCTGTCTTACTGTATCATTTTTGGTATCAAATACCATATCAAATTGTTTAAAAATTGATGATACTTCAGATTGTTGATCTACTGAAGAGTCATCACTAACCAAATTCTGCAGAAATGCAACGTTACTCCTATCGTCAAACTTGGGATTCTTGTGTTCACACATCTAGACCTACCATGTTTTCTAACCACACGAGTCAAGGCAATTTCTAATAATAATTTCAACATTCACTACTGTATATAATAACCCAAATTTATATTTATATCTTTACTTTTAATTTTATGATGCATTAGCGCACAATTTTAATGAAAATTATTATTGACGCGTATGAGAGGGCCTGGCTCATCAGTGGTGAACCCTGCAATATATCAGCGGCATGGTAGATTAAACTGGCGAAACGGCTGGGAGGGTTCACCACTGCTGAGCCAGGCCCTCTCATATATTTTTCCATTTCAGTAAGGGCAGTAGAAATTGTTTAATTTGAAAAAGAAACATACGCGTCTATAATAGTTTCGACCTTTTATTTTATTCCTTTTTGATTTTTTCATATTATATTGAGATTCATTGTTATCAATTATAATTTGTCAATACACCTTTTTATTATTAATCATCATTATTATAAATTAGCGAAGCAATATTAATATTCAAACCAATTTATACGCATAAATTATTTTTATAAAATGAATAAGGCTTCCAGGGCTGTTTCTTATATCAAATATTTTCCTCATTGTAATTACCTTATGCTTTCATCTGCACTCACCATTAGCTAATTTCCATCTCCTGGGGCATAAACTGTAGTAATATATTGCCACGTGGAAAATTAGAGAAGACAAAAACTTCAGGATGAGTCAATAATTTATTTCAGGCAAGAACAAACTATGAGTGATAAACAAAAGATAACCAATAAGGGAAGTTTACCAAGTAGCAAGCACTATTTAAGGCTTGGAGATTTCGACGATTTCAAGTTCGGAAATTGTGTTTTTCTTGTGTAAAAAAAAAAAAGATCAATTATGCCTCGTAGAAAACAGTGATAATCTTTTGATCAAATATCCGAGTTCAACAGAGGAAGAATAGTGGCCTACCGAGATTGTGGATTATCATTCAGGGAAATCGGTAGTCGTGTTGGACGAAACCAAACCACTGTAATGCGAATATGTGATCGTTGAATGCAGGAAGGTACGACGGACCGACGTGTTCGATCGCATCCATCTCAGTGCACCACTTCACGTGCTGACAGGCAAATTGTGCGCATGGCAGTGACAGATCGCTCAGTCACATCATGAACCATAGCACAGCACATTCAGTCTGTAACGCATCATCCGGTGTCTGCGCGTACCATTCGACGCCGTTTATAGCAAAGTGGTCTGTCCGCAAGACGTACATTGCTACGTCCACTTTTGACGCAGAACCACAGACATCTCCGTCGCCAATGGTGCGAAAAAAGAAGGATGTGGACAGCAGAATGGAATGAAATTGTCTTTACTAACGAGTCACGCTTCTGTCTGCAACACCAAGATGGTCGGATTCGAGTCTGGAGACACCGTGGAGAGAGGATGCACCGCCACACTGGTCTTGCACCGGGTATTATGGTAAGGGGTGGTATTGGATATAACTCTCGCACTCCTCTAGTACGCATTGTCGGTACTTTAAACAACCAACGCTACATCCCCGAGGTGTTGGAGCAAGTTGTCCTTCCTTACCTACAGGGCTTGCCCACAGCCATATTTCAACAGAATAATGCGCGATCACACGTGGCACGCATTGTCCAAAGGTTCTTCGTCAATCGCCAGATTGAATTGCTTCCCTAGTCGGCTCGCTCTCCGAATATTTCGCCGATAGAAAACATGTGGTCCATGGTGCTAAACGATTTACTCAGATTACATCCCCAGCTGTCACATCAGAACAACTTTGGCAAAGTGTGGAAGCTGCTTGGTCTGTTGTACCCCAAAAACACATCCAAAGTCTCTTTGAATCAATGCCGAGGCGTATGACAGCGGTGATATCCAACAATGAAGGCTACTCTGGATACTGATTCTGGCAGGAACCACACTTCGCAGAAGTTTATAAATTTGATCATTTGGTACTTGGTCAACATGTTATCTACAAAATAAATTTTGTTGTAATATCTCTTGGCTTTCTTAGTGTTGCGATTTGGGTGGCCAGCAGTGTATATAAATCGTTTAACAACCCCTAAATGTATATACATTTCAACGCGCCAGCGTTACCATCATGTGATCACAAATAAAGAAATAAAGTAGTATTGAGAGTCCGCCGCACCCAAGAAAGAGCGAGGTCCGAGAAGTCCAATTTCATCAAGATCATTCATTTGCTACCAGGAAACTTCCAGTAAGTTTAACGATTGCCAACAACCGACAAACGGGCGAACAACATCATCTTACCCTCTCGTGCATCGTGCAGAACACACCTCTCTTGGACCTTGATGCGTTTTCGGCGCTGGCCACTCTAAGGTGCCATCAAACCTGCCTCGTCCTTTGTGTTACCCATGACGCATGACCACGAGGCCCATAACTACTAGTGCTTGTGGTACGACGTATAAAATATTTTTTGATTTTATAAAGATATATTTATATTTAAATATATATAGACTTTTATATAGACATATACTACACATGCTATTATGGGGCACGTAATTTGCCAATATATTATTGCTTAACGATTTAATAGAATCCAAGGATATAAATAAATATAACTAGCGGACATACCCGGCTTCGCCCGGGTTTTACCCGAGTAAAGGTTTGTCTAACGAATCTCTCGATAAAGTGAACATTTTTTCCCGGTCCCTTGAAAAATACTCGATGAGTTGAATAAAATCAATATTAATTGGTTCCCTCGGTAATTGGAAGTTAAAGGAATACTATCTTGCCTTGGAATTAATTTATTCTTGTCTCAAATAAATTTCCGTGTCATCCTGAATTTTGTCTTTCCTAATTTTCTACATTACAAAATCATCGTACCATCATGATAATATTTAGAGCAGATTGTTGAATTATAACAGATAAATTAGAATATTTATCTTGATTATTTTTAGGCGAAAAGTTATTTCAAAAATTTATTTGCTAGAAACCTTCCCAGTACTATACTAAATAACTTTCCAAAGTTTCATGGCGTTCCAATGAGTGGTTTGGTCAGGCATAAAGGACACATACACACACATACATTCATTTTTATATATATAGATTTAAATAAATTAACTTCAGAAGAGAAACAAAAAATACGATTTAGATGTTCCAAGCATAATAACGGATTTTTATTGAATTTAAAATGGTTACTTTGAAGAACGACACAAATGAAAATTTTCAAGGCTTCTTCCCTTTAAGCATATCAAAATATTTGCGGCCAGAATTCTCAATTCATTTCTAAGCATGGAACTTTCAGAAACTTTTAAAAGAATTAAAGACTCGAGTTGCTTTTGTGGACATGAGGAACAAGCCTCAATACATCTTTTACTGGATTTTCCTGTTTCTCAAGACTATAGAATCAACAATAATTTAATAATAACAGATCTGAGTATTTTTATTTCCAGTAAATAAATGTATTTATTTTTAATATACTCGTATTTAATACCTTTTGAAGATATATTTTGAATTATACATATATAGCAACAAATATATTTTAGGAATTAAAAAAAGTTGTAATATGTTAATTTTAGATATTGCCAGAAATCTCTTTCTTGTTTGTACACACAGTTCTATTTTATTGTTAAGGTTTAGGAATTTAATTTGTCCTTAGAATGTTTAAAATCACACATATAATGTATGTCAGCGCACATACAGTGTTCCTAGGGTGACAATAACGTTTTAAATTGGAATAAAATAAAATCCCTATACCTTATTTTAAAAAAACTCCTCTCATACCTCCAATGTATCGTAAATATTCTAACATTTTCAATACATTGGAGGTATGAAAGGTTTTTTTTTTTTTAATATAGGGATTTTATTTTTATTTTATATCAATTTTTAAAGAGTTATTGTCACCCTAGGAACACTTTGTGTGCGCTGACATACATTTAAGAGTTTAAAGTTGAAATAAAATTCAGCTTTCTGACACAAAGACAAGAAGTAAGTCGGTAAAATAACCTGGGCGAAAAAAAAAACGGGGAGCACAACCAAAATAGATTCTTCTTGCCCATCCAAGCGTCTTGTCAGTCATTTTGCTATGACATATCACCATCAGATTGGCAGAAGTCATCAGGTGGCCTATCCCCTAAGAAGGGCCTAGAGTCCGGTCAAGATGGGTAAGAGTTTTCACGGTCAGCAGAGGGTAGCAGTAGACAGATTCAGCAGCAGGACAAAAAAGCAGTCACGAGTTCACGATAGCGAGTCTTTAATCTTATTCAGAACTTTTCGCCAACTCCCGTCAAACTTTATGCACATCTGAACTCACCCATGATTCAAAAACCACTTTTTAAAATATAGTTTTTGTATGGGAGCTTTTGTTTCCGAAATTCATCGTGTGTTTTGTCTTCTTTAACAAAGGAGAAGCCGCTTGGCCATCGACTGCAAAAACCAGATGGTAGATTTTCGATTGAGCTTCTAGCTGAAAATAATAAATATTCTCCCTTATTTAATGGACTTTCGAGATCACGACAGCTTGCATTAGATAGGCGACAAGATATTTTATAGCGTACTTTGGGTTAAAAAAAAAACAACTAGGGCGCTAAAAGAATAATAATAATAAAAAAAAAAACAGACAAATGGATAAATCTGAAACAGAAGCGACAAGTGGATAGAAAAACGACGAGAATGACTTCCACCCGTAACCCGACCAAAATAGAATTCTCCCCCACAGCTGACGCGGAAGCGTCAGGCGGTTTGAACTTATCCTTGCGAGCGCACTCCTCCAGCTGTAGTCCATTTTGACAAGCCTACGTAGTGCCCCCACAACTATGGATAAACAGAATTTCTACTGTCCTTTCTTCAACGATAAAAATGAAAATTGCTTTTTTTGAAAAATAATTCATACGCGTCCAAAAAAAGATAATATTTCTTATAACAGATGGCGCGTAAAATTGATATTATTTATATTTAGAATAATTGTTGACTTTGCCTAGAGACTTTTGAAGATACTGGAATTGTTTGATTTTTTATATTTAATTCTGTATGATTGTTCATGCCCGTTCTCAACCGATTGACTTGATATCATATTTCTCATTGCCTCCTCTTAGCGTTTGTTGAATCTCTTTTAATGTTGCCTCTTTCTTATATTGTAAGACAATAGCAATATTTTCATACTTTGGATTTATTCCTCTGACAATAGGACACGAAAGTTCTCTTGAGGGAAATTGATGCCCTAATTGTGTTGGGTCCATTTTGGACTCAGACCCAACAATGAAAACATTATGAGTGAATTTAAGGAAACAAGGTTCTCGGCTGGATGTTGGATGTGCAGGATGCCCCTGACCGGATTCTGCAGACCACTGGCACACCATGCGCTGACCTATCATGTGGCCTGAAATCCAGTGGCTTATGCATCCTACAGCCTGAGAAGAACCTTTTAAAGGCCTGAGGGACATCAAATTACACCATTCAAATTTCTAACGCTTGCCCTATTTTGTTCTTTTATGCAAATATTTTTTTTATGTTGCCTAGGCTATTTTTTGTTTAATAGTAGGAGTAGATTCTAAATAATTCATCTGAATTATTTATTAAATAATTTTAAGATTATTTTACAAATTGGTTTTATGATTCATGGGAATTGATAAATTATTATTTTCCAAATTAGAATATATTGATTTAGATAATTCTAAAGAATTATCTAATTAATTTGTAATGGGGATATAATTTTAGATTTTATTTCAGTATATATATGTAGTAATGTACAGTTGTTGTATCTGTTGGATGAATGTAGTGTGGCATGTTGGTTTGCAGTCGTGGGGCCACAATGATTAGAGTGGTTTCAGGCGTGGAATTGAGATTACACAAAAGACGAGGCATATTAGATGTCACCACGGAGATGGCGAAAAAGTGAGTGTAGCCGGCGCCGTTAGGGGGGCTCTGTCTAGAGGCGTCTGTCCATCATTGTGTTTCAAAGCCGACTAATCTGTTTTAGTAAGAAAGGGCACACCTAGGAACCCGACTTGTTTTTCGGACCTCTTTCCTCCTTCTGGCATCGACTGTCACTCACTCGAAATTTTATTTGTCACTTTGGCAATTACATTATACATTTATACAATACACGGAGACATAGATATATTGGAATATATTACAACAGTTTATGCCCCGGTTGATGAAAATTAGCTTATGGTGATTGTAGATGAAATCATAAGATAATTAAAATTGGGGAAAATAATTTGTATACAAATTTGTTTGATATATATAATGGGGTTGTAAAATTATAACGTTGGGTATGTTTTCCTTAATAATAATGATTAATAATAAAAAGAGAAATGTTAACAAATAATGATGTTAAGCCCAATGTATAAAAATATATGAAAAAAAAAAGATTCTTAAAAAATGTAAAGATATAAATATAAATTTGGGTGATTATATACAGCATTGAATGTTGAAATTAATAATTGAGAGTGCATTGAATTATAGGGTGAGCTAATTTAAAAAGTCTAGATAGGTGGGCAATGAATAGATTCTGGTACTGCGATGCAATGCGACGTTATGAGATCGTAGGCATTGGTCCATTTACAGTATGCTGAAGGTATTCGATATGGGCTGTCCTATCAGACGGATTCGGGAATAGGTGGTGGAAGCTTTGGTCGAGAAAAAGAGTGATAGAAAGTGTGGCAGAGAGAGAGTCGTTCTGTCGCATAAAAAAACGATTTGGCCGCGGTAAGGCAGTGAAAGTGAGGTGATTGAAAATTGAAAAAAAAAAAAGAATTGCCCGAATGTGAGAAAAAAAAGAAAAAGGGGCGATAATGCTCGAACCGGGCCGTGAATGAAAAAAAAAACTCATCTAACTAGCTGCTCAAGTTCGACTGTTGGGAAGGTTACAGCGAAAAAGCGTTTGTAGTTAAGATGGAATAAATGTGAGAAATCAAAGTTCTAGCGGATAGTAACGATCTCTCTGATAAGGTATGGGCTGTGATGCCATGAGAATTTGGAGGGTAATGGTGTCGATTAATCTTCTAAAATTTTAACTTAAACATCTAAAAATAGAATTTAAAAATTGAAGTTGAGAAAAAAAATTCAAATTGAAAATTGTGTGTGATGAATGTTGGTACAATATTATAAAAAGTAAAAATGATTATAAACATTGAAGATTAAAAATAAAAGTTATCATCTCGATTGTTCATATAAAAATAAAAGACAAAAGTTAAAACAAAAAAAAAAACTCGAAATATAATTGAAATAAATAATAAATATGCGAAATATTAAAAAGAGGTATAGTATTTGAAATGATTAAAGATAGAAAAGTAATATGATATGAAAAGAGAGTAACAATACTAATTAATTTTAAAGAAGGAAATATATAGAACAGTTGATGTTCAAGCCACGACAATCTTTAAGTATACATGGATTGACATTGATGTAGAGGTTTCGGCGTGGTTGCTTGTCTTGTGTGTGTGTGTGTGTGTGTTCTTATGCAATATTGCTGTGGAATGGTTGAAAAGTGGTACTATAGCTGCGGTTTTATTTTTCGCCAGTCGATCTGAGGCATGTAACTGCCATGGTAATGATGGGCCAGGTGAAGGTGGATGTGCCCGTCTGGTGGTTGGCAAAAAAAAAAAAAAAAGGAAGGCGGTAAAGTAATACGACGGCATAGCAGCTATAGACAGTGGAATAGATAAGTGTGCCATTGTAGGAGTGATGTGTGTCGTGTGCTATATGACTATGGCATGGGGAATGTAGTTATATCGGCGTTCGTAGGTCGATGTATTTCGACATAAGTTTGACTAGGTAAATGTTTGTTCACGAAGTGTTAGGCTAGATATGCTCTATTAGATAAGACTTGCGACGTGGACACGCTTTCGAGAGAGAGAAAGGAAAAAAAAAGATAAAAGTGTCACAGGAAAAATGAAGGCATAATGTAGCCTGGTAAAAGTGGAAAGAAAAAAATAGTGTTGTCAAGTCGCTGTGACACGTGCGAAAAAAAAAATGTAAATGGAAAGGCGTCACGTGAAATCGTTGTTTGGGTAAATAATCTAGCCTAATTCATCACGAACAACAAGTTTACTGAAGTCATAGGTGGTGGTTGTACGAACATAAAACGAGATTTTGTGAATGTTGGTGTTTAATTGTGAACGAGAGAGAAAAATTTCGCTAAGTGGCAAGCGAGTGTAAATTTTACGTTTGAAATACATTGGTCGAGGGGACGTGTAGAAGTTGGCTGGCGGTGACCTAGCTTTTGGGAGAATTGAACAGTCCCGCGTTATATTTAACTTTTGTTGTAGAAGGAAAGATGGTTGATTAGTAATGATTTTGTTAATTTATATTGGAAAATGGATTTTGAAAAAGGAATGTTGATAAGGTAGCGAAAATCATCAATGGAATAAGAAAGTGGAATTATAGCAACACTTTTTTTTGAGACGTTTACATGTAATGGTGTGATTGGATTAAAAATTGATTCCACGAAATTTGATTATAAAATGAGTGTAGTTTTACCTAGATGGAGGAAAATGTGAGGGTGAGATATTTACAATTTATGTTTGAAATTCAAGAGTTTTCTTTTTAAAGGAGCGTTGTTATAATTAGTTGGTTTGTGGAATTGAATGTTTTTATAGAAGGAACAATGGTGAAAAGGGCATTACACTGGGTGAGGTGAGTTGGTATTTGTGAATGTAGTTGTGATGAAGACATGGGGAAACTTTCTATAAGTGTTGGCTACATATTGTTTTTAGTTGGTAGCAGGCGTACATTTTTAAAATAACAAAAACTTGAATTTTTTCTTTAAATGAGAATTTTGAGTTATAGAAGGTTTTATTTTGAAAATGACATTATTCAAAATGAATATGTAAAAAGGGGTTTAAAGTCTAAATGTTGGTTGAGAACACAATAGTTGAAACTATTAAGGGGATAAAATTATTATGAAAAATGTGTAAAATGAAGTGTTTTTTTTTTTTTATCTTGAAATGAAATTATTTTTTTCATGATATGAAGATTTAAAAGTAAATAAAAGCTGAAACGGTTAAATTACCATAGGTTAACTGGCATATAATGAAGCATTATAGGCGATTGAAAGAATTTAGTAGGATGGGTATAAAATTGAATTGAGGAAACTTTGATTAAAATATAAGCAAAGAAAAAAATGATGGTTTTAAATTAAATGCGATATGATTATCTAATTGCAGGGGCTAAACGTAAAATAAAATAAACGAAATAAAAATCTACTTAACAAACAATTGGATATTTAAGTTCTAAATGAGTTGTACTTACAGTACAAAAGTGTCAATTGTAGTGTAGTTTGAAGTTTGTACTGGTTGATGTAGCCATGGTCACGTTCTTGGTGATGGTTGTAGAAGGCGTGAGGGAGGAGAAGTTCTCGTCGTCAGGTGGATTGTGGATGTTTGCAGTAAGCACATTGGATTTGTAATGGCGAGTAGAATGCAAGTTTTGTGGCAATTGAAGATTGGCTATCTACCTGAGGCTTGGAAGCGGCAATGTCTTGGATAGTTTCCGCGAGTTGTGCCACGATGTCCGTGGCTGTGGGTGACATGGTGGTGATCTTCGGCGTTGCTCTGTTCTCCAGGCTCCATCCTCTTTGCGTTGTCCTCGGTAAATCCTGTCGATTTTCTGTAGTAATGTACAGTTGTTGTATCTGTTGGATGAATGTAGTGTGGCATGTTGGTTTGCAGTCGTGGTGGCCACAATGATTAGAGTGGTTTCAGGCGTGGAATTGAGATTACACAAAAGGACGAGGCATATTAGATGTCACCACGGAGATGGCGAAAGAGTGAGTGTAGTCGGCGCCGGTAGGGGAGCTCTGTCTAGAGGGGTCTGTCCATCATTGTGTCTCAAAGCCGACTAATCTGTTTTAGTAAGAAAGGGCACACCTAGGAACCCGACTTGTTTTTCGGACCTCTTTCCTCCTTCTGGCATCGACTGTCACTCACTCGAAATTTTATTTGTCACTTTGGCAATTACATTATACATTTATACAATACATGGAGACATAGATATATTGGAATATATTACAACATATATATATAAGTTGAGCAAATAAAAAAAAGGAAAGGAAGACAATTGATAATAAATGAACCAAAAATGTTTATTTCTGCATCCAATGACGATTTCTTTTTACACACATTTATAATATTCACATAAATGAGACCTGAAGAAGGGCAGTTGCTGCCTGAAAGCTCGTCGTGTTCAATTAAAGAATCTTACCACGTTACCTTGTTTTTCCTTTGAATATATATATAAATTATATATATTTCACCTAGGTATATTATCATTATTATTATTTTCGACCTATCACAGAGGGTGACCAGTCAAAGATTTTTTTTTCTGTTATGACTTTGGTCACCCTGGGAGAGAAAAGAGGTTGTTTTTTTTTTGGAGGTGGTCGTGGTAGAGTACACAACTGGGGGCCTTTTTGGCCAAAGGCTCCCCACAAGGGGAGCAACTGCAAATGTAAGTAAGAAATTTTTTTTAAGTCATCAATAGGAAGTTAAGAATCATACATTTCTTTTTTTTATAGTTTGTTTAGTTTTTTTATTTTAGACAATTTACCTAGACTAACATCATTTTTATGTGAATATTATAAATGTGTGTAAAAAGAAATCATCATTGGATGCAGAAATAAACAATTTTGGTTCATTTATTATCAATTGTCTTCCTTTCCTTTTTTTTATTTGCTCAACTTTAGGAGCTATCCTTAATACTATATTGTGATACAGAGAGAATTAGATATAATTGTAGATTGAACTTTATTTCATTTTCAAATTTTCTAGATCAGAATTCATTCTACATATAATTTGAACCAAGTTCGCGTTTTTAAACTTCTTTTTAGATGCCCTTGAATATTATGGTTGGATCTCTTATGATATGAAAAATTTTACTGATCAATTTCAAATCTTTTGATTTGTTTAATTCACATCTAGTAGTATTCTATTATTGGTTTGGTTTGAGTTTGTATAGGCTGATTTGCCTGAAGTGCAGTAACTGTATGCACCAATCTATATGTATGAGTCCATTCTAACTATTATGTCTGGTTATATTAAATAAAAGATATATAATTTCCTTTTGAGAATTCAGAACTTTTTTTTTCAGAGAGTTTTCAGTTTTTTTTTTAAGTTACATTTTGTTTTAGTGTCAAGATATGATTTAAGATTGAAGTGAGTTTTCAACAGTTTTTTTTTTTCGGTAATAATTAGTATCTGGACTATGGTATATCCGTAGAGAGGAATATTTAATAGGAAACTTAGATGCACAAGATAACTGCTGTGCTTGTAACCAATCCTCTATGGATAGGCTTGAAACATGTGTGGGTAAATTTGACGCCCTATAATTCCTTGTGTACAGAGTGTAGTCCAAGAAGGATTTCTAATGAGAGTGTGAAGGGCAGTTGTGATCTAAGCAATGATGAGTATGGAACCAAGTGAACTATTTTGTTAAATCCGAGACAAGGTTGGGTATTAAAAGCCCTATAATTCCGATATCGGGGGGTTTAGCTGAAGAGCAAAGAGAGGAAGACGCCGATAACCTTGGACCGGAAGTAAGGTTGGCGAGTACTTGGGAATAACTCCTACATGGCAATGAGGCAAAATGCTTGAAGTTCAGTTCGCTCCAATTTTAAGTGCTAGTTTTGATGATCCATTTTTTTGTTTAGTCACCTAGCGTCAAGACAAGAAGGAGAATTTTAAACTGTTAGATGCACAATTTTAATGATAGGTTAGCTTACAGATGAGGTCACTATTGGCCATTTCTTGAATATAAGTGATTAATTAAGAGGTTGTATGAGGCATTTAATTTTGCGTAACCTAGGGCTTTAGTTCCCAATTTGTTTTAATTTGATAATTTTATTTGATATAAAAAATAGACACTTCGGCCAGTTTGAGTTTTTATTTTCTCAACGTTTCGACAAATATCTTTTGTCTTCGTCAGGAGAAGTAAATAAAAAAAACATTTGGCCAAATAACGTAATTTATGGGATTAAATGCACAGAATGTGACAAAATTTATGTAGGAGAAACCGGCCGAAATTTAGAGACCAGAATTAAGGAACACCAACAGGGTTTATTGGGGAGAAGGGCGTTAAGCAAAATTGGGGAACATGCATTATTTTCAGGACATAGGCCAGATTGGAATGATATTGAGATATTTCACAGGAATATAAAATTTAAAAAGGAAAGATTATTTTTAGAGGGATGGGTATCACGAGAATTTGGGAAAAGAACTATAAATATTTCTGAAGATATTCCGCAACAATATGCTTCATTTTTAAATTTAAAAAGTAGTTAATAAGCTAGATAAAAATGGACATAATAGTTAGAAATCTATATATTAATCTTTGTGATTATTATTATTATATTACTTTATTTATTTATTTTTACTTAATTTATTATAATTTTATTATTATATATTTTTATTTCCAAGATCATAGTCTTTGACGAGTTTAATATTTGTTTTTTGACTCGCGCTTTAGATGTTGTACTAAATTCGAAAAATCACGTGAGAACGCCCTTGCAAACCTCAGAACAATTTTTAACGCCTTGCCAAATGTTTATTTTTATTTACTTCTCCTGACGAAGACAAAAGATATTTGTCGAAACGTTGAGAAAATAAAAAACTCCAACTGGCCGAAGTGTCTATTTTTTATATAAATATGAATGCCGGCCAGGCAACCTCTATCTTTACGATAATTTTATTTGATTTCACATTTTTGTCCTGAAATATGTTATTGTCAGGGTCTATCGATAATGATAATTATAGTACTTTGGCATTTGTAGCAATTTTTAACTTCAGTATATATGCAGTCCGTGAATGTGATATGTATGAATGGAATGACTAGTGATTGTTGTCAAAGTTAAAAACTCTTATATTGTGAGTCCAAAATACAATATAATAGTGTTAGGGAATTTAATAGGTTCGATTTATTTTGATTTCTTTATTTGTTAGGATCGGAAGCCTCACAGGACTATACATCTCTCTATTGATAGGAAGATATCCGCTCCTTTTGTTAGGTCTCTTTTCAAAGAATATAAATATAATCTTAATGTTTTCAAATAACTACTTTATTTTAATTGTAATCAACTTGAATCCTAAGGATCATAGATAAATGATCATATCTCGATCCTCAGGCTGGAAGATTGCGGGAGGTCATGATCAAGCCAGAAAGCCCACAAATCTTCTCCTCGCAAGAGGGAACGAAGAGGTACCAGGTGAACTTTGTGCTAGATGGGGGATTAAGTTGCCAATGTCGTAAAGCCAGGGGCATAACGACAAACCTCGGATAACCGCTCTGACATCGTAGTATTCGACGCTTTAGGCGTGACTGGGATGAGGATGATTCAGACGGGAGGTTGGAAAAAATTGGCACGTTTAGATGCTCTTTTATATTGCGCAGCTTGGAACCAATCCTCTATGGACAAACTTGAAACATGCGTTGGGTAAATTGGACGCCCTATAATTCCTTGTGTTCAATGTTGTGGCTCAAAGAGGGTTTCTAATGAAAGTTTACAATTGAGATCTAACCAAGATAAGTTACGATTAGACGAGGCGATTCCGTCTACTAATTTTAGGTACCAAATAGCAAAGTGACAGATGGACTGTCCAGATTTTTTTATTATCGCCCCAGGCTAGCATAATTAAACACCTATTAAAGACTATTGTCTGCCGTACGTTTTAGTTAGAATGAATTCTAGTTTGAATATCAATTAGTAAGTAGGATCGATTAGTTTTTTTTTTAATGAACGTAACTCATTCCATGATAAGATAGGATTTAAATTATTAGGACACCTAAATGAACTTCAAAGCAGATCACCAGAACAAGCCAATGGGTCAGATTCGAAATTAGGAAGAATAGTGAATAGGACATGATTGATAGCAATGAATTTTTCTTTTCAGTTGGGTTACTTCTAAGAGTAGAAGAAGTAGTTTAAAGAGAGAGTGTAGAACCAGATGTCAGATACATAAAGGGGCAAAAGGATACATAGTGTTTAGAAATTTATTAGTGTTAAATTTTATTTGGAAACTCATAACAAGTATGACATAGGCGAAGTTTTGTTGAAGTAAATTGGCTGTACACGTTCTACAGATAGGTGGAGTTTTGAACGTATGGAAGTTGACAGCATCGACCAACTAGATATTAGGTGGACTATGGTTGTCACCTTAGATAGAGTAAATATAAAGTTGTCTGGTCTAAGAGGCCATTTAACATTTAAAAACATATTATCCGTATTTCCATCAAGGTTAAGAAATATATCCTTGGAAATTACTTCCAGTGAAGAATGTAAAGAACAAATTAGTTGAATAACTAGGAACCTTATTTTGAAATACTTATTTAACCATATTTAGCCTTTTTTATGGGAACCTTGCTACACTGCATATTTTATTTAATGTATAATCATATTATATTTTATTTTTTAAATTATATATATAAATTATATTTTATTAATGTATAATCAGTATCAATAAAATTTATTTTTGAGATATTTTAGGGGTTCTATATCTCTTACTTCCCCCTGAGACAACACCTTGGCGCCCATATAATGATGTCCTGTTTGGGATGGTCTAAATGTCTGTCTATGCAGAACATGGGTTTAGACCACCCCCCCCCCTCCTCTAAGGACTGCTGCGAGGAGTGCATGGAGTCACTTCTTAGCTAGTCCCAAGTTCCCAGCATGCAAGTCACAGCCAGGCAATGAAGAAGGGCTTAGTATATTGCCCACTAAATGGTAGGGTAAAATTATCCAATGCTAACATATGATAATCTGTTTTAGATGCCCTGGCCTGTTTGTTTGTTTCTTCCTTTGACTGAGTGTTGGTCACTGTTCATTCTAGTCTATCGTGAAAAATGAATTTTATTCTTTAATCATATTTATCATATTTTATTAACAGATTTGATTTAGAATTAAACACATTTTTCACTCTGGCAAGGGGAGGAAATTGTCGGATCCATTTTGGACTCAGACCCAACAATGAAAACATTATAAGTGAATTTAAGGAAACAAGGTTCTCGGCTGGATTTTGGATGTGCAGGATGCCCCTGACCGGATTCTGCAGACCACTGGCACACCATGCGCTGACCTATCATGTGGTCTGGAATCCAGTGGCTTATGCATCCTACAGCCTGAGAAGAACCTTTTAAAGGCCTGAGGGACATCAAATTACACCATACAAATTTCTAACGCTTGCCTTATTTTGTTCTTTTATGTTAATATTTTTTTTATGTTGCCTAGTCTATTTTTTTGTTTAATAGTAGGAGTAGATTCTAAATAATTCATCTGAATTATTTATTAAATAATTTTAAGATTATTTTACAAATTGGTTTTATGATTCATGGGAATTGATAAATTATTCTTTTCCAAATTAGAATATATTGATTTAGATATTCTCAAGAATTATCTAATTAATTTGTAATGGGGATATAATTTTAGAATTTATTTCAGTATATATATATTTATAAATTATATATATTTTACCTAGGTTTATTATTATTATTATTTTTGACCAATCACAGAGGGTGACCAGTCAAAGATTTTTTTTCTGTTATGATTTTGGTCACCCTGGGAGAGAAAATAATTTTTTTTTTGGAGGTGGTCGTGGAAGAGTACACAACTGGGGCCCTTTTGGCCAAGCAACTGCAAATGTAAGTAAGGATTTTTTTTAAGTCATCAATAGGAAGTTAAGAATCATACATTTCTTTTTTTATAGTTAGTTTAGTTTTTTTTATACAATTTACCTAGGCTAACATCATTTTTTATGTGAATATTATAAGTGTGTGTAAAAAGAAATCATCATTGGATGCAGAAATAAACATTTTTGGTTTATTTATTATCAATTGTCTTCCTTTCCTTTTTTTTTATTTGCTCAACTTTAGGAGTTATCCTTAATACTATATTGTGATACAGAGTTAGATCTCATTGTAGATTGAACTTTATTTCATTTTCAAATTTTCTAGATCAGAATTCATTCTACATATAATTTGAACGAAGTTCGCGTGTTTAAACTTCTTTTTAGATGCCCTTGAATATTATGGTTGGATCTCTTATGATATGAAAATTTTTACTGATAAATTTCAAATCTTTTGATTTGTTTAATTCATCTAGTAGTATTCTATTATTGGTTTGGTTTGGAACCTTTATAACTACAGATTTTTAAGCGTTTATAATTCCATTAGTCTTATGATGTTTTTTTTTGTGTTTTTGTGTGTTTGCTATTGAGTGTTTTTATCATTTTCTCCGCTATTTTAATATTATTAGAAAATTTTTGAAGTGCATCAGAATAAGACATACATCGTTTGAAACTACAAGTACAGTAGATTTATATTTCGTCAGACCAGGAGCTGAGCTAACAATTGTTTCTCGCTGCAATATTTTTTGCCCTCGGTATATATTCGTCTACAGTTTCATTTTATCTTTAATTCTAATGTTCTTCAATTCTATGCCTATATCAAAGATCTTATCCTCCAAATTTCCTGTGAATGTTTTTCTCACTCAAATTTCCCAAAATATTTTGTCTTCCATACCAGGTTCTGGATCGGAATTTTCACATTTAATTCGATATAAATTTTCTCCCTCTCAGAACTGCGCCGATTTTCAAGCCCAAATTTGATAATTAGTTCACGTAAATGTTTCAATTTTTGTTTGGGATAAAAAAAATATAATCATATATTTTCGCCTTTTCAACTAATAAACGATTCAAATTAATTCAAATACAAATAAATATACCTTGAATTTATTTAAATCTTGAGTAGCGCGCGCATTTAAACATGCAATATATAAATATAATTTGAATTCTCTTTATAAATACCTTAAATCTTCTCAGAAGCACTTCAGTTTCCTAATTAGAATAAACTTCTTGCTTAATCATCTGGTTAAATATTTTCGAATTTGAGCTTTATGTCAAACCACGAGACTCTGCTACTAATGGTTGACTTTGCTTAGAATTTTCAAAGATACTGATTCCAAGAAGATCGATCAATCATTATTTTTATATTGATTCACAAGAGAGAGAACAAAATAAAAGAAAACTTATAACATAGTAAACAAAGAGAAACTTAACTTCTTACGGTTAGCGCCAATTTACTTGTGATCTTATACACATACTCTGTGAGATCAATCAATTAATTTAATTTAAAATATATGTACAAAAAAAAAAACAATGATAGTTAGATAATTTGAAAATCAGACACTCACTTTTGCTTGGTATTTTCACTTACTACTTATTCATCAGCCAGTCTCTCAATCAGAGAAGCTCAGAGTAGTAAGAAAACCAAAGAAATAATGTTTGACGTTAGCGACAATACTATAGCGAATTTACATAAAGGAATCTCAAAAAGTGTAAAATTTATAAATTAAAATTTGAAAAAAAAAATCGAATTTATAATTGTATTCACTTCTTGATTAAGTGGTATAGGATACAAAGCTAGCATACCAGATTCTACTTCAGCCATTTGTGCTTCAGTAGTCAATTCACCAAATCAATGGAAAGGTGTTTAGAAGCTTTTTGGAATAAAGAGATATTTTTACTAAAATAATTTAATATTTATTGGTTTCTCTAATGTACAAAATACATCTATAGAGTTTAGAAATGTGGTATCTCCATAAACAGTATATTACACAATAAGTTAGGATGTGGTGATGTGAATCTAGTAGGTCTGTGGTGGATTTACTTATCTTTGGTTTCGTTGTCTTCAGCAGCGGACTTCTCCACGGTGATGGGGATGACTTTCTCCTGAGAATGTTCGAGCTGCTTCTTTGGCGCCTCCAGAGTGAGCACACCTTCGGCCGTGAGAGTGGAGGTAAGCGCCTGCAGGTCAACGTCGGGTGGCAGCATGAAACGCCGGTTGAACTCCTGCGACAACCAGCCGTGCTCGTCCCGCTTCTCGTGCTTGCCGCGGATCACCACGGCGCCGTCAACTGTCTTGACAGAGAGCTCTTCGAATTTATACTGGCTGACGTCCAGCTGGACCTTAAACTTGTCCGGGGAGTTGGCCACCTCGGAGCGCCCGCAGTGGCTGGCCTGAGGTTGGAGTGATTTCAAGTAGAGCAGGTCATCCAGAGGATCCATGCGTAGAGAAGGCCAGTCCAGCGAGTCCGAAAGCAGCGAGGACAAGTCCATTCTACGATGGCGACGACGCAGCCGGGACACGGGGTAGTCGTACAGTAGAAGCGACATGGTAGGCGAAGAGAAACTGTTCAGGGAACTAGTCAAGTCAGCTGATAGATGGTTCTAGGCCCAGCGCCAACGAGGCAGGTTTATACCGACCGCCCGAAATATCCAGAAGGGTCGCGCCTACTCAACGGCCTCTGATTGGCTAACGGTGCGTGTGACGTCATATGTGAGTAAGAGGCACGTGGCTTCTAGCAGTTTCTTGTGTTTTGATTGCGTATATTGTGGAAAGGGGTGTTTAAATTAAGACCACTATGGCTCACTCTCTCTACGTAACAACATTTATTTTGAACGCTATTGCTACAGTTCATTCCTATCATATGAATGATCGTTTTATCCAATCAGAAACAGAAATAGACAATCGAATAGAAATAAAGGATATATATTTGACGATTAAGAAGTCCAAAAAGAAAGAGACACCATTTTTACATTTTTTTGTGCAATTTTACAAGTATTTTTCAACAAAAGATGAACTCTTCTTAAAATCTCCAATTAAAAAGGTAACGTAAAATGTGAACAAAGAAAATATTCTACATTATTTGAGGCTAATTTAAAAGTATAGCACGCATATAAGATGCACATCCTAAAGTATCGAGTATCGCCAAGTATCTGCTTAAATTTCTTTTACCCATATACGAGGTGTGTTTAAAGAGTATCGCGACTTTTGTGTTTTTTCAAAAAATATTTATTTATTCATGAATACCTATTTTGTCCCCTTCAAAGTAATCCCCATGAGATATTATACACTTGTGCCAACGGTTTTTCCAATCTTCGAAGCACTTCAAAAAATCATTTTTAAAAAATATTTTTCAGCTCCTCCTTCGATGCCGTCTTTATCTCGTCAAGCGTAGCGTAACGTCGTCCTTTCATGGGCCTCTTCAGTTTAGGGAACAAGAAAAAGTCACAGGGGGCCATATCTGGGGAATACGGTGGCTGCGGCATCATTAGTGTGTTGTTTTTGGCCAAAAGGTCACGCACAAGCAACGATGTTTGAGCAGGGGCGTTATCGTGGTGCAAAAGCCAATTTTTGTTCTTCCACAAATCCGGGCGTTTCTGGCGGATTGCTTCTCGCAAATTGCGCATAACTTGCAGGTAATATTCCTTATTAACCGTACTACCCTGTGGCAAAAACTCATGATGCACCACGCCCCTGAAATCGAAGAAAAATGTCAGCAAAACTTTCACATTCGACCGAACTTGGCGCGCTTTTTTCGGTCTTGGTTCGTGCGGCAGCTTCCTTTGAGATGATTGAGCTTTGGTTTCCACGTCATAACCATAAACCCACGCTTCGTCACCAGTTATGACCCTCTGGAGTAAATTTGGGTCGTCGCGAACAGAGTCCAACATCTCATTAGCAATGTTCATGCGATGCTGTTTTTGGTTGCAATTGAGCAATTTTGGTACGAATTTCGCGGCGACCCGTCTCATGCCCAAATCATTGATAAAAATCGAATGGCACGAGTCAATCGATATGTTTAGGTCCTCAGCAACTTCTCTAACGGTGATTCGACGATTGGCCAATATCATTTTCTCCACTTCATTAATTTTTTCGTCTGTTGTTGAAGTGCTCGGGCGTCCGGCACGCTCTTCGTCGTTCACATCTTCTCGGCCTTCTGAGAACATTTTGTACCACCGATAAACGTTGCTTCGGTCCAAGGTAGCTTCTCCGTATGCCAGAGTCAACATTTGGAATGCACCCGCGCACTTAATTTCGTTTTTCACACAAAATTTGATACAAGTTCTTTGATCCATTTTTTTAATAGGTAAAAATCGAATACGATCCAAAACACCTGCAAGCAAAGCAGCTGTCAACAATTAAGTGAACATTCAAAATGGCCGAGCTTGTCGGAATAAATGAGAAACATGAGTACAACATAAAGCCACAAAAAGATCGAAATTCGAAAATACGTAACCCGCGAAAATTCAAAAGTCGCGATACTTTTTGAACACACCTCGTACGTGTGGATTTGAAAAAAAAAAAAAAAACTGGCCAGTTATATTAACTATAAAAGTCAATCACATGATTTAAGTCTGTCATCCATGCAAAATTACAAAAGAAGAATTGCAATATTTTAATAAGATCGTAGACCTTCTCTTACTTCCACAGATATTACCTGCGCATACGCATTATCTAAGCATACTCCATCACGTAGGATATTGCAGAAAATCTATTAAAATAATGATTCGCCGCAATAAGTGTGTGGGATGGTTGCGTGATATGTTGGTGTGGCTTGTGGAAAGGCCGCTGATAAAATTATAATTAAAATTAATTTATTTAAAGCCAGAAATATATAAAGAGAAAATAAGTAACGGCCGTTGGGATCAAGCCTTCTTGTTTACCGCCGAGTCGCCAGAGTGTCTCCTATGCTCGCGCGTGCGTAGTCAGGTTGACGCTCGCGGTTGCCGAGGCCGTTCACTGCCCGTGTGTGTAGTGGAGCTTTGTTCCAGTTCGCGCTCGCTGAAGCAAAGTGTGGTCGCCACAAGTGTCTTTAAAAATTGCTAAAATATTCACCGCTTCAAAGAACACAGACTACCCATCACTACCTGACCTTAGCCGGGCACTCCGTGTGCATCGCTCAGGACTGAACAACATCTACGACGAGAATGGGCGTCCCATAGAGGGTCAAGCGGCGCATCGCAAGATCTTCACAACCTTCCAGGAACGTTTCTCTCGCCCGTCCTGCGACCCTTACATTGCCGCATATTTCCTGCGCGAGATAACGACCCCCATCATAATAGAAAGCAGTGATCCCCTGCACAGGCACGAGATTTCTTCTTACCGCAGCCATCCGCCGCCTACCGCTCTGCGTACTGATGATGGCCTTCGATGAGTTCTTCGTTGGTGCGCTCCAACGTCTCTTCGAGGCGTCGCGGATTTGTGGAGCCTTACCTTCATCATCACGACGGAACTCCATTTGTCTCATACCCAATTCGCATGGTGGTCCAGGCCTCAACGGCTACAGACCCATCTCCATTCCAACGAGAGACTATCGGGTCTTCAGCAGCGTTCTCCTTGGGCGACCTTGACCTCGTCTTCCTCGCCTAGTGCCGGAGTGTCAGACCTACGCTGTTCCGAGACTGTCCTCCTCTTGGAATATAGCTCGCGTGTCTGACGAGGTCGCTGCAGCCTCAAGGAACAACACATCGCTAGCTGTAATCTCCAAAGACCTTGAGTCTGCCTTCGACACCTTCGACCAGAGTTTCCTGATTTCTCTACTGGTGTCACTTCGGCTGCCGCCAGCCTTCATCGGTTGGCTCCTCCTACTCTACGCCGGGGCAGACGCTTCTGTCAGAGTAAACAAGCACTACACACGACCTTTCCACCTGCTGAACGGAGTCAAACAGAACTGCGCCGCCAGTGCCGCCTTGTTCAGCATTGCGACAGGACCACTCCTACGTCGTCTTGAGCGGGTACTCGGCCAAGGCAACGTCCTGGCCTATGCTGACAACATCAACTTACTCATACGGAATGATGAGCAAATTAAACTCGTCAAAAATATCTTCGACGAATTCCGCCATGCATCAGGAGTACAAATAAACTACAGCAAGTGCAAAGGTCTGTGGTGTGGTTTTTGGAGAAACCGGGTCGATTCCCCTCTGGAAATCTGCTGGTCAACAGCCCAATTGAAGGTGCTGGGCTGTCTAGTGACTACTGGACATGGAAAATCAGTCCAGGAGAACCGTCTAGTTGAAATGATGGAGACGGCGGTTGCAAGATGGTCCTCCTTCGTCCGCAGCCTCTCTCTCGTTGGGAGGGCAAGAGCTGCAAACTCTCTGATGCTCTCCTCAGTGGTACACCATATTCACGGATATCTGCCTACCGACTCCACCATCTCTAAGCTCCAAGCTCGACTAGTGCGCTTTGTCTGGGGACCTGGGCGCACCGCCTGGCTGCCGGGAGGTGTTCTAGCACGTCCTGTCTTCATGGGTGGCTTCGGCCTCCTCGACGTCGGCACGCAGCTGAGACTGGCGGGTATTAAAGGTGTCCAAGCTTCGCTTCGTGGAAGTCTCAACGCCTACTCTTGGCTTACTGATAGTGGGGCCTGGTTAACTCCCCTTCCATCCGGGACATGACTTCCACCTCGACGTCGTAGACTCTTGAAGATATGGGAAGCAGTTTCGGACTTCCTGACGCTTGACCACCGGATAGCTCCAACAAAACAGCTGAGGAACCTCGCCTTATTCGGAGCATGCAAGTTCCTCCGGCCTCCTGACCTCCTAGCCGCTGCACGGTGGATGAGAGCACATATCGGGGACTTCGATGGTCCTGTGTCACCGCTCACTCGTCCGACCCGAGGCGCTCTTGCAGACGCCACAGCGTTGGCCAACTTCTGCAATAGGCTGATTGAAGAAAACCTCCTAGTATCCCACCGGGCAGACAACCTAGGCGAAGCTGTGGTGCTGCGCAGGACGGTGACTCCGCTCATGCGCCTAACTACCCGCACCATCCGCCGTACACTTGAACGACCACGCCTGGCAACCCTGCCCATCGCCCAACTTCTATACCGTTGGCAAGACTTTGTCAACATCCCTTTCACCATCGGCTGGCCATCGCTTCGACGTTGCGCCTTCTCAGGACACAATGCCGACATTGCAGTACAGCTGGCCCTGCACGCTCTTCCCCATCCTGAACATCCGGCCTCTGCTCGAGAGACCTGTATCGCCTGTGGTTCTAGTGACCCGACGTTGGCCCACCGCTACTGGTCCTGCAGCTCCATCAGGCCCCTCATACGAGAGGCCTTTAACATCATACAGCAACCACCCGACCTGCAGGGCTGGCTCTTCGGTCAAGGGCTGGATGATGACGCCTTCGCCATCCTCGCGTCTGCCAAGTCATCAATTCACAGGTTCTTCCTGAGCCTTGAGATGAGGGGGGAACGTGAAAACCCCCTTACTGTCTGGAGGAGGACTCTTTGCCGTTGGGGGAGTCTCCTGGACTTAACATAACTGTATGTAGTTAATTCTTTTATTTTATATTTTTCATATCCCAATTTTTTATGATTATTTTATATTACCACCATTGACTTGTGTATGATGTCAATAAAATATTTTTAAATCTCAAAATCTCTCTCTCTAGCCTTAACTCTAGAGGCTGGTAAATTTACAACCGCCTCCGAAGAGAAGAAAATTTTGAAATTTTATGGGGGATTCCCCACCCCTCCAAGATGCGATGACTTTGGCTGAGAGCCACTTGTCATCTTCACCTGCTGATGCCATCAGCACCCCTCAGACCCCAGTGGTAACTGAGGGGCACACCAAAGAACCAGAGCCTGGTACAGGGAAGCCTTCGACGAGCTGGGCGGACCTCGTCGAGCAAGGCAAACAAGTCCCGATGGAGGAGCAAGATGATGGCTTCATCCTTTCAGCCATGAACGCAAGAGGCCATCTGAAGCGGCGGCAGAACGGCAGAGCAAAAGGGCCGCGTCCAACCTGCTGCCATCAAGCCTACTGTTGCCCTCTCTGCGAAAAAGCCCCGAGTGCAGAGGGGCACCAAAACTTTGCAAAAACAGGCGGACATCCGAGCCAAGTCGGCGGCCGGTCAGGTAGACCAATGTGTCTACTTGGAATTCGCCCCAGAATTCAGCCAGGCGCAATACTTCTGGGCGCTGGAGGCGAAGCTGGGTAAAGGATGCTTCTACCAGCTGTCAAAGATGGAGGGGCACATCCTAGTCGGCCTCTCCAGCGTGAAGCTCGCAGACATGCTCGTCGAAGAGGGCCTGGACATCAAAGACGCCACCCTGCGGGCATTTCCTCTGAGGAAGAAGGCCGAGCGCATTGCATTGGGAAACGTCCTGTTCTTTGTAACGGACGCTGACCTGATCGCAGCGCTCAAGCCCTACGGCCGGGTGACGTCCATCGTCCAGCAAATGGTGGAGCTGGGAAATTCCTCTTGGGCTGACACACGTCGGGAAGCCTTCATTACTCTGCATGACGGAGTGAAACTCTCCCAGATTCCTGCCCGGCTGGAAATTAAAACCAAGGGATTCATAACACCAGTCTGCGTGAGCTATGGAATTCGCTGTTCCCTCTGCCATAGGCAAGGACACAAGCGGGCCAACTGCACTCAAAAACTGGCGTGACGGAAGACAAGCTACTTTTCCCTGAGCGGCCGCCTGTTGCGCGCCCAAATGCCTGAAGCAAGCCGCTTGCCTATTCCTCCCAAGCCTCACCAGCAGCTACATCCCTTCCTCCACCGCAATCGCCGTCGCAGACCGTCCTCCCAGCGACTCTAATGATCAGGCGACTGTGGTTCCAAACACAACAAACGAATCCTAGAAGCTTCCTTCATCACAACAGAAGCGTAACTTGGCGCAGAGGCAATGTACGCTCTATTGAAGAACGAAAAAGCTTCTGCGGCCATCGCAAGCGTCCAGCAGCTGGGTTTGGAGAGAGAAAAACTTCTCCAAGCCTTTACCAACAACGGCATAATGGACAAGCTTCTGGCCAAATCCAACGCCCAGCAGAGACAGGCCATCGACATCTTTGCCACGACGATGATGGCTTTAACAGGGGACACCAGCAACACCCTGTACAAAATGCTGTCACGCGCCAGAAACTCTGCTCGGCAGCCGAAATGAGATTCCGCGTTACAACCCTGACACGCGCGGCATCGCCGCTCTTCGCCGGAGAATCCAGCTCTGCTGTTTTCTAAAGGAGCATGAGATTTGCATCTGCTTCCTGTAGGAGACCAACGTCATATCCCTGGACGAAGAAAGAAACCTCTGCCACGGCTACAGCGCCGTCGTTGTGCCTTCAACGACCACCATGGGATCAGGCGTCGCCTAAGTCTTCGCGGCCGGGGTCCTTGTTCACCTTCAGCAGATCCTATGGCCTGGCAAGGTTGCTGTCATCAACCTTACCGTCCGGGGATACTCCATGACGTGTGTCAATGCCCACGTCTCTCATGCTCCTGAAGAGCGCTACCGCCAGCTCCAGATCATCGCAGCTTTGGCGCGTGAAGAAGGTGCGTGGATCCTCGGTGACCTGAACATCTCCGAGGATTCGGCGAAGGACCTGGCATCGGGTTCAGCAGAAGCCGTCGCGGAGCTACTGGACCAAGCCGACCTCGTCGACGTCGCCACCCTCTTCGATGCTGCACTGGAGCACACCAGGGTTGCCACGATCGGAAGCCGGGTTGACGCGCGTAGTCTGGACAGAATCCTACTTCCATCAGGCTTCTGCGACCATGTCACTTAATACCAAACCATTGACTATGCCTACTCGAACCTTCGTGCCGTCCTGATTCAAGTAGGAGACCCAGCTCCTACAAGGCTTCCCTGCATCGGAAAGCTGCTACGGTCAGACCTCTTTGTCGATTGAAGACCTAGCAAATCTCTCACCTCCGATGTTATGGGAACAATGGACCAGGATCAAGGCAAATCCGGTCGCGGAGATTCGGTCACTCGCGCATGCCGTCGCCGATTCCGGCGGTGGATACATCGAGAGATCAAGCCTCTTCCTGAGGCGGAGACTGGAGGACGACACTGCCCGCTCCGACTATCCTTCCTTGTCGGACCTCGGGCGTTCCCTCCGAGCCAGACGCCGCTCTCCCTCCACCTTCACCGACGACGACGGCAACGCCATCTCCGGGGGGGCAGCTTAGGCGTTTCCTTCGAGAACACTTGAGCAGTCGCTTCGCTCAGGTTCCAAGCTCGGAAGAAGCCATCGCCGACTTCCTAGCTGAAGTGACACCCCTGGAGTTCGACGAGTGGGACCAGCTCTTTCTCGCCGACATCTCCCGCGACCAGATAGCGGCAGCCATCCATCGCCTGGCAAACGGTCGTGCCTCGGGATGGGACGGACTACCCTGCGAGTTTGTCAAAGCCTTTGAAGATTTCTTCGCCGAAGTTCTTTGGCAAGTCTTCGAGGCTTCTCGACTCCGCGCGGCCTCACCTCCATCCTCAAGGCGCAGCAAGTTCATCCTTCTGCCGAAGGTGCACGGTGGTCCGGGTCTACAGGCCAATCAGCCTGCCAACGACTGACTACAGGATCCTCAGCAGAGTGCTCATGGCTCGTCTGCGATGTCATCTGCCAGACCTGGTGCCCCAATGTCAGACCCACGCCGTTCCAGAACGGTCATCTTCCTAGAATATCGCGCGAGTGTCTGACGAAGCCGCCGGGGCATACAGACATGACACGCTGCTGGCTGTCATCTCTTTGGACCTGAAGTTGGCTTTCGACACCCTGAGCAGGAGTTACCTGTTTGCCCTGCTGGAGAAGTTGGGCCTACCATCTACCTTCCTAGGGTGGATTGATGTCCTCTACGGGGAAGCAGACGCCTCCATCCGGGTCGGAGATGTATACATCAAGGCCTTCCCGCTTCTCAACGTGGTGAGGCAGGGCTGCCGTCTCAGCGCCGCGCTCTTCAGTATTAGAATTGGACCTCTACTACGCCGCCTCGAGAGGACCTTGGGCCGCGGCAACGTGGTCGCCTATGCGGACGACATTGTACTCTTCATCAGGGACGACGCTCAGTTTGAGCTCGTGCCCCTGATCTTAGGAAGAGTTCAACATGTCTTCCGGGGTGGCTGTCAACTTTATGAAGAGCTGCGGGCTCTGGTGCGGTTCCTGGAAGCACCGGAAGGATTCTCCTCTGGGAATCTCCTGGACGTCCGAGTCGCTGACCGTCCTGGACTGCACCATCACCACCAGAAACACCGTCGCCTCCCAGGCCTCACACCTGATGGGGCTGCTGGAGCGAGCCATCGTTAGGTGGTCACACGTCACCCGTGGCCTGTCGCTGGTGGGTCGTGCTCGTGCGGCCAACAGCCTGGTCCTGGGTTCCATCCTGCACCACCTCCATGGCTACCTTCCACCTGAAACCACCATCGTCCGGCTGCAGGCGCGGTTGGCGCGCTTCGTGTGGGGTACGAGCCGAGTCTCGTGGCTCCCCGGGCGCATCCTGGCTCGTCCAGTCTATGATGGTGGCGTCGGCCTGCTTGACATCGCTGGCCAGCTTCGGTTCGCCTGCCTGAAGGGGATCCAGGCCTCACTTCGCGGCGCCGCCAACGGCTACTCTTGGCTGGTCCGCAGCCGGGCGTGGCTGGCACCGCCGGCTCCTGACGTCTGGCTCTCGCCTAGGAAGAAGAGACTGCTGAGCCTGTGGGAGGCCGCCTCAAGTGTCCTTGTGCTAGACCACAGAGTTCTGAAGCCCGCCATCCTGAGGTCCCTGCGCCTTCAAGGCGACAACAGATTCCTGCGGCCGCCAAACCTGCTGGCTCCCGAGCGCTGGCTACAGGCGACTGTCGGGGACTTCTCCGATGGCGCCCCTGCACTAGCGCTCTCAACGCGAGCCGCGCTCCTGAATGCGCAGCACCTGGGAGTCTTCTGCCAACGTCTCCTGCGGGAAAACGCCAGCTCCAGCTATCATGCGGAGTATGAGGCGGAGACCATCGTCCTGCGGGGATCGGCTACCCCCATTACCCATCTTACCAGCTAGGGGGTCCGCCGGGCATTGGACTCAGCACGGCTAGAGGCGTATCCTATTGCAGAGCTAGCTGCCCGGTGGACCCCCACGGTGGATGTGCCCCGCTCCATTCCCTGGGCCGACCTGCGTCGGAATGGTTCTCGGGGCACGACGCAGATGTCGCCCTACGGCTGGCCCTCCACGCCCTACCCCACCCTGACCATCCTGCCTCGAGGCGTGCCACCTGTGCCGCCTGTGGGTCCAGCGACGGGGCAATAAATATCACAAGTGTGGCGAAGGCTACCACCTACAAGTACCATCTTGCTCTTGAGTTGGGTAATGCCAGCCATCTTATCGACCTGCCTACTCTGTGAGAAAGAACTCTCGCAGTCCATCGGTGGCGGAGTCTTTCCCGCGGTGGGCGCCACCAATGACGACTTGTATATATATTTATGTGACAATATCGTTGCGGAACTTCTTGTTGTTCGATTTGAATGGTGAGGATTGGTTGAAACGCAGTCGTTGAGTGGCAAGTGAAGCACACAGTTAGGAATAATCAGGACACATGATGGGGTTTGAAAATAAAAGGCAACTGGGTTGGAGGAAAGAAAGCTTGAGAAGGCGGAGCGGGTTTTGATTGTTAATTATCTGATCACATGGTGGTGATTGTACTTAGCTACGGGGTGAGCAGAGGGAGAGAGGTCCAGAGCCAATGTCACCTCCTTGGGAGCCAAAGCACTACTGATCCGAACTCGGTGGAAGCCAAGTCACTACTGACAATTCTTGTCTTTCGATTTTAACACCACGAGTTGTCTTCCTTCCCATTGGTCGAAGGATGGAACGTGCCCGTTTTTCTATTGGTTGACCTACTTAGTTCTTGCTTCCTAATTGGACCGGCGGCTTTCTTTGGTGAAAGATATGCCCGGCCTGATAGGAAGTATCGGGTGTTAGTTCGACTCTATTTACTTCCGCGTTATCAAATACGTCCGGTCCTGTCCGGAAATATTGGGCGTCTCTATACTAATATAACTTCTGCGGATACTAGATACGTCCGGGCTTGCCAGGAAGTATTGACTGTACAAGTTATTTATACTTGTGCCCGCTTTTAGCCGGCTTCCTATGTCTTGTTGCTACTTCCTTTCCTCCAGTTACCTTATTCTTTATTAAATCTTTGAAAATCATACATTGTACATGCATAGTGGGTCGGGGGGCATACAATTATATACAAATTATGACAGATGCGCCCCCTACATGTGAAGAATTCAAGAAGGGGTTAGCCTGAGAGAATTCTGTAAGGTGAAAAATAATTTTGTGGGAAAATTAGTTGTGGGTATTGAGAGGTTATATACAAGCATTGGTGGCGATATAAGAAGTAATATAGAATGGTGTTGATGATATAGGTTGAGTATAATTAATAGAAATCAAAAAATTTTTAATTGTAAGAAATCAAAATGAATGCTATGGTACATAGTGGATTAAAAAGAAAAGAAAATGCGCCTAACTAATTTCTACTCGAAATTGGAAAAAAATCGAGGGAGTTCTATTAGGGCTTTTGAGAAATCAAAAATAATATAAAAATAAAAAGTTGGACGAAATCAAAGTAAAGGTTTGGTTGCATGGTGAGGAAAAAAAAATGTTTTGTTGCATGGTGAAAGAAAGAAAAGTGCTTGTTGCATGGTAAAAAGAAATGCCTAATTATTTTTCTGCTCGAAATTGGGAATGGAAATCGAGGGATTTTTATTAGGTCTTTTGAGAAATCAAAAAATAAAAATAAAAATAAAAAGTTGGAAGAAATCAAAGTGAGTGCTTGGTTGCATGTTGGAAAAAAAAATGCTTTGATGCATGGTGAAAAAAAAAAAGGAAAAAAGCCTAACCATATTCTTGCTCGAAATTGGGAATGGAATTCGAGGGATTTTTATTAGGTCTTTTGAAGAAATCAAAGTAAAATAAAAAGTTGGAAGAAATCAAAAAATAATATAAAAGTTGGAAGACATCAAAGTAAATGTTTGGTTGCATGGTGAGAAAAGGAAAAATGTTTTGTTGCATGGTGGAAACAAGAAATAAAAAAAAGAATGTTTTTGTAAATCAAAATAAACTATAATATCCAATTTTAAAAGAAAACCAATGAGTTCTCGTTGATTTGAAATTATGATAATATAAATTAATTGGTAAAAAAAAAGATAATTAATGATTAAAAGTGATAATAAGTTGAATAAATTGATAAATTGATTATATATTTAAATTTTTATTGAGAGAAAATAATGAAAATGATTAATATGAAAAATAAGGTGTATTGGTTTGGACCCTTTTGTATATCTACATGCCCTATAAATGTTTTAATTGCTCAATTATGCCCTATAAATTTTTTGTCTTTGTGTGTGTTGTGGAAAATGTTAGAAGTCTGTTGTGTAAGAAATGTGTGTGCGTGTACCTTGTTTGATTTTCGAATGACAGTCGATTTGATTACATTGTAAAAGTCGATGCGCAGGCTTGAATTGAAATCCAAAATCGGTGGCATAGAGAGAGGAATCTGTGCGGGGAAAAGCGGTGACCTAATTTTACGTGTTGGCCAGAAGAGGGGTCCGAAGTAATTGGAGATCGGAAACGAGGCGCTCCTTTCTGTTTGCATAGGCCGAATTTATCGCCGCGGAACTACGCTTCCTGTCGCGGCGTCTCAAAATTCTCACTTCCTGCCGTCTAATTTATTTTGAGTGCGACTTGCATCTTGTTTTTGGAGTGTGACTTCTCCGACATTGGTTGGTCATCTTTCAGTTACTTCTATCTCCTCGGAATCTATTTAGATTTTCTGCAAAGATGTTTCCTAATGTTTGTCCAAAATTAAAAACTGCCTCTTGTAGTTCGAAGATTTTATGAGCGGGCATGGTATAGATAAACAAGTAATTAATGAATAAAATTGGGATACATTTGTTTGGTAGAACTAACATACAAAGGATGAAAATCAGATGAAAGATAGGGTATTGCCCCATGTTCTCCCATATTTTTGTAAATGGGGACTCTGAAATATTTGTTTGAACCTTATTAATTGTAGAATTTAAATGATTGGTAGGTTCGCAGTTCTCCTGTTTGATCGTTAATGGTTTTATTAGCGATATGTCGGTGGTAATTGATTTAGGTTGAGATGTGTGGTCGTTTCTCTGACGTGGGTGGTGTAATTTTGGCATTGTTTGTGTTGTGTGTACGCTGTGCTTTATGTACGAATTTTGTTTTGCTTTGGGGCCTGTGTCGGTATTTTTACGTGAAGGTTGGTTGTATTCATCGATTCTTCTAGCGAATCGGCAGGTGGGGCAGGTTTTTACCTGTTTTGCGATGTCTTGTGTCATGTTCTGCCAATAATATTGTGACGAGATGAGTCTCGTCATCTTGGAGATGTTTGGGTGGTGGTGTTGTGTGTGTACGGACTTAAGAAGTCTGGTTGTAAGTGAACTTGGGACTATAGTTTTAAGTACTCCTTTTCGGGAGACGGTGCGCAGTTTATTGTGATCCATAGTCACGCGAGATTTTCCCGGTGGAGAAGACTGTTGGCTCTTTATGAGTGGCGCATCTAGAAAGCCACAAAATGGGATACGAGTTACAACGCCCGTTTCATATTGTTGTACTCCATTTATGCTACGGACCTCATATTCGTATCTTGACAGTCTTAACCTCCATCGAAACAATCTGCCTGACGGGGCTTTGATCTCTTTCAACCACTGCAGTGCAGGATGGTCAGAAAGTATTGTAAACTTTCTGCCCATTAGACAGGTGCGGAAGTTATCCACACTTTCCACAATGGCTAGGCATTGTAGTTCCAAGTCTGAATAATTTCGCTCGTGACCACGCAGAGAGCGGCTGAAATGTTGAACTGGGTATGTCTTCCCATCAGGGTAGACTTGTTTAAGAATGCCTGCAATGCCGAATGTTGAGGTGTTACAGTACACCTGGCATGGCAGACCTCCTTGGTAAAGGTATAATGTGGGGTGTGTGGTAAGGCTTTCTTTCAGGTTAGTGAACCCTTTCTGGCATTCGTCACTCCAGACCCACACGACATCCTTTTTTAGAAGGTTGACAAGTGGCGTCCGCAAGCGGGCGTGGTCCGGAATGAACTCTTTATAGGCGTTCACAGCTTTTAGGAAAGATCGCAATGTTTTTCGATTGTGTGGTTGTTTGGTGGCGTGAATTTTTTCTATGTTTTGTGTAGACGGGATGATTGTATTATTCTTAACGGTTGTGCATGCGCTTGTTTGTTGTTGTTGTCTTTTGGCGCGCGTGTTGCATTTGTTGTGCGGGTTGTGCGTGTTTGTTGCGTGGTGACGTATGGGTGCGTGTATGTTGTGAGGTACATTTGCGTGGTAAGTGGGTGAGCTGTGTCGGTGTACGGACACTTTTTTGGGCATTATTGGAATTGTAGGTTGAAGTCGTGGTGGCTTTATATGTTGTGGGCATGAAAAGTTGCGTGGTGTGAGATTAGAATGGTGGCATGTAAATATTTGAGGTTTGGGCAATGCATGCAGGCAAGGGTTTCCATGTGTGAAAGCTTTGTGTGCTGTACGAGTCCTTTGGGACAGGTTTTGGTCTAGCCCGTGCTTGCATTCATTTGGTACATGTTTAGATACATGGTTAAAGGGGTAGGTAGGGTTAGATAAGAGTTCAAAGTCAATTCTTGACGCCATAGGGGGGGTGCCTACCTTAGTCTCGAAAAGTCTGCTCGGCTGGGGGGTCTCTGGCTTGACTTGGTTGTTGTGGGACTGTTTGCACTGTCCGCACTTTTTCGTGGGCCGTCGGTACTGGTCGATGTCGGCATTCGCTGTGCCAGTGCCTCGCGCCGCAGAACTTGCAGTTGGACGGCGGAAGAGGTGCATTCCATGCACCTGGGCGTCGGGGTGTGCTGTGATACGGGTACGGCATGGCGGTGGATGACTCCTCGGTGGTCGGTGTCCGGTCTCGGTGACACTTGCCTGGGGTGGTGGCACGTGCGTCGGCTGCCGCGCTCATCTCGCCTTTCGGTCGGCGGGGGGTGTGGGCTGCTCCGGGGGTGGCGCTACGGAACGTCGTTTGTAGTTGAGTGGACCTTGCTCCTTGAAGTGCGGCGGTCAGCTGCAAAATTATTGTCGCCAGGGTGTGTTTTGTCGCTTAGCTCGTTGCCAGTTTCTTCCCTCTTTCTTTCGTAGGGTTGTCCGTTTTTACGCCTATGGGATCCTGATTAAACTCCATAATATCTTTATCCTGTCGACTTATCCGTTCTGTGACAATATCGTTGCGGAACTTCTTGTTGTTCGATTTGAATGGTGAGGATTGGTTGAAACGCAGTCGTTGAGTGGCAAGTGAAGCACACAGTTAGGAATAATCAGGACACATGATGGGGTTTGAAAATAAAAGGCAACTGGGTTGGAGGAAAGAAAGCTTGAGAAGGCGGAGCGGGTTTTGATTGTTAATTATCTGATCACATGGTGGTGATTGTACTTAGCTACGGGGTGAGCAGAGGGAGAGAGGTCCAGAGCCGATGTCACCTCCTTGGGAGCCAAAGCACTACTGATCCGAACTCGGTGGAAGCCAAGTCACTACTGACAATTCTTGTCTTTCGATTTTAACACCACGAGTTGTCTTCCTTCCCATTGGTCGAAGGATGGAACGTGCCCGTTTTTCTATTGGTTGACCTACTTAGTTCTTGCTTCCTAATTGGACCGGCGGCTTTCTTTGGTGAAAGATATGCCCGGCCTGATAGGAAGTATCGGGTGTTAGTTCGACTCTATTTACTTCCGCGTTATCAAATACGTCCGGTCCTGTCCGGAAATATTGGGCGTCTCTATACTAATATAACTTCTGCGGATACTAGATACGTCCGGGCTTGCCAGGAAGTATTGACTGTACAAGTTATTTATACTTGTTCTCGCTTTTAGCCGGCTTCCTATGTCTTGTTGCTACTTCCTTTCCTCCAGATACCTTATTCTTTATTAAATCTTTGAAAATCATACATTGTACATGCATAGTGGGTCGGGGGGGCATACAATTATATACAAATTATGACATTTATATATATGTATATTTATCAATTATTTTTATCGATTTATATCTATTTATTCCTATATTTATCATTATATAATCTTATTTATTCATATTTATTCAATTTTGTAATCAACAATATATAATCTTATATGGACATTGAAATAAAGTCGTTTCAATCTCAATCTCTCTTTCTTTGTGTACAATAATCTCTTTCGCGCTAGGAACTCTGCTAGGCAGCTCAAATGAACTTCCAAGTTCACACGCGCAGCATCGTCGCTCTTCGCCGGAGAAACCAGCTCAGCTGTTTTCTAAAGAAGCAATAAAATTGACATCTGCTTCCTGCAGGAGACGAACGTCATTACCCCGGATGATATAGGAGACCTTTACCCAGGCTTACAACGCCGTTATTGCACCCGCAACGACCATCTTGGGATCAGGCCTCGTCTGCTTATTTATGGCCGGTGTCGCTGTTCACCGGCAGCATATCCTGTTGCCTGGCAATATATTTGTCATCGACCTTACCATCCGAGGAGTCTCCATGAGGTGCGTCAACGCCCCCGTCTCTCATGCTCGTGATGAGCGGTGACGCCAGCTCCAAATCATCGCAGCTTCGGCGCGTGAGGAAGGTGCGTGGATCCTCGGTGACCTGAATCAGGAGAGTTGTCGAAGGATTTGGCATCCGGTTCAGCAGTAATCGTCGCGGAGCTCCTGGACTAAGCCGACCTCGTCGACGTCGCCACCTTCTTCGATGCTGCATTTGAGCACACCAGGGATGCTACTATCGGAAGACGGGTCGACGCGCATCGTCTGGACAGAATCCTACTTCCATCAGGCTTCTGCGACTATGTTACTCAAAACCAAGCAATTGACTACGCATACTTGAACCTCCGTGCCGTTCATGTTGGAAAAATTTGATGAAGGCAAATCAAAGGTTATTTTTAATATTATTACAGGTGACGAAACTTGGATTTACTAATTTGATTTCCGATAAAAAATAATATTTAAAGTTCAATTCATTTTGTAAATACATTCTAAACTTTCTACAAAATCTGGATCTCTAATGTTTTCATGCGTTGAATAATGTAAATAACTTATGTAAAAAAACTTTTCTCCTTGTTTGGCGCAAGTATCCCTTGCGGGATATAGCGCTTTGCAAATAAAATAATTAAAATAATCCAGAAACAAAGCGGCAATCTACTCTTTGGTGCTCTTCAAAATCACCTCCTCTTGGGGGTCGGTGGAAGGATGCTCTAAACCGTTGGTTTTCGACCGCTACGACCCGGGTTCGATTCTCGCATTGGGCACTTTTTCTGATTTAGAAAAAAAAAATGCTCCAATGGCCTCGATTCTTGCAAAAGTCCAACCCCACCAACGAGTTCAAGTAACCAAACGGGGCTCTAACACATATGTAAGCGCAAAGTCGAACTGCTTTTCACATGTGTAGACATGTGGTGCACTTACAGTAAAAGCAATCGCCAACTTCTACCCACCATGATTATCGTGGCCTGTGCCATGTGTACTACTAGGGATAAGCAAAAAAAAAATCTCCTACGAAGTTCGCAGATCTCGAAGTGTTGGAAAACAAATGGTCGCTTGTTTTTTCAGAAAAAGTAATTTCATTGATATTGTGAAGCTGCAAGATCGAAAGACAGTTAATAGTGACTGGTATACAACAAAATGCCTTCCAGAAGTATTTGAAAAAAATCAAGCAAAGCAGACCAAGAGCTAAAATTAGAGGAGGCCTTCTACAGCATGACAATGCAAGACCGCACACCTCAGCCCAAACATTAGACCTTTTAGCCTACTCTGGTGTCCAATAGGTCACTCATCCACCATATTAACCAGACCTAGCACCTTATGATTTTTTATTATTTACAAAAGTTAAGTTATTGTTGAAAGGGATTAAATTTGGCACTGATGATAAAGCACTGCAAGCCTTTATCAATGCCGTAAATTCCATCCCCGAAGATAACAGGTGTAAGTGTTTCTATAATTGGTTTTCATATATGAAATCTTGCATATAGGTGCTATGGGTGAATACTTTGAGAAACTATGAAAGTTTCAGCTTTATTGAAAATAAGTGATTGCAAAAATCTTTGGAGTGACCCTTGTAACTTGTACTTAAAAAAAAAACAACAAAAAAAAGAATAACAAATATTTGAGCAAACAAATTCAATGGGAGCGTTGACTATGCATGGTTTTAGAAAGTTCAAATAAATTTGGCTATGAGCTTGATGTTTTAAGTTTCAAACACGACGGAGACTCTGATAATTCCATGTTTCGAATAGAAATGCCTCAACTCGCGGCATTTATTTTAAAGCTGTCCACTTTTTTTTATTACGTACATACATTTCATCAGTTTCCTAAAATATATTTGTTGCTATATAATACAAAATATATCTTTAAAAGTTATTAAATGTAATATACTTTACTGGAAATGAAAATACTTGGAACTGTTACTATTAAATTATAGTTGATTATATTGTAGCGTAGAAATCAGGACTTTGTATATCTGAAGGTGTGAAAGTATTTATTGATGACGTCACCACGACCAATCGACAAAAATATAAAAATTAACCAGACTATCTACAGCTAGGGAATCTTGAACTAGCAAGCAAATAAATATTTTAAAGATGATTTTACAAATACAGAGTAATATATATTTTTATAATCTCTTGAATATTTTCATTTAATAATATTAAATCAAATAATAAATTATTGCTTCACCACATAGCCCCTTCCTATAGGGAGCATCGACCCGATGCTCAGCAGGAGACTTAGGTCGTCAGTCTCAAGAACTAGTAATAGGGCCAGGGATATTTTCAGGTGTCTGCGGTGGATGACTTCTTTCAGTTGAGATATCTTCTTCATGAGGGCTTGGCAGGTCTATATTTACGTCAAGATAGTTTTTTCCTATTTCTACTGTGGTCGGCAAGGGAGGATTTTCTAACTTTGCGGCCTCACCTCCAATATGGTCTATCATCTAGGTTTCATGGCGGGGCGTCCAGCTAGATCTTCTAGCAGGTGAAAAATGCTGTCTATTTCGACCGGGATATGGGGTAGGGCTTCGGTAGCAAGTGAAAATTTCCCTCGATGATTCGTCGTTGGGCTCCTGTCCGCAGTAGAAACAGATTGGCTTTCCCTCAGTTGTCCGCCATTCGTTGGTGTCGCGTCTTCTTCCTTGTTTCTAATACTGAGTTGTAGGATGGGGAGTTCTAGGTTGAACCTCGAATTTAGGATTTGATTCCGGCCTGGGTGCTTTAGGGGGACTTATTGTAGGTTTTGATATAGGCGCCAAGGTCTTTACAATCTCTTCCCTCACTAAATCTTCAATGGCAGTGATTTTAGGCTCCTCTTGAGGAGAGTGCAATGCTTGCAGTATCTCCTCGCGAACAATTTTCCGGATCAGCGATGACAGATCTTCTCCGTCATCCTGGTCACAGAGAGAGGCTACATTTGGTAGGCGTTGGTACCTGGTTGGGGTACCTCGCCTACAACAGAGTGCTTCGACACGGCGACATTCTGTAATGAATTGCTAGGTTCTCTGTACCTCCCTCGGTAGGAGTGCTTGATAAAGCTCCTCAGCTATCCCCTTCATGAGGTGGGAGATTTTATCTTCTCGCTCATTTGAGGATCAACCTCTTTGCACAAGCACAGTACATCCTGGATGTAAAATTTGGTACTCTCACCTTTCAATTGCGCCCGTGTTTTAAGTTTCTTCTCCGCTTCCAATTTTGAATTTTCTTTTTTTCCAAACACATTCTCTAATTGAGATGTGAATTCCTTCCAAGTCTGTATGCTTTCTTCGTTGTTCTCAAACCATTTGAGAGCAGTTTCAGACAGATAAAAATAAACTTTAGTAAGACAAAGGGTCTCATCCCAATGGTTGTACCTTGCCACACGTTCATACAGTTTTAACCATTTTTGGATATCTTCACCACCCTCCCCGGAGAAAATGGAAGGGTTCCTTGGCAGATGTTGAACAAAATAGTTCCTTACCTGGTTACCCGCCTCCGTCTTTACATTCATAGAAGTTTTTTTCTGATTCAACAGAATCAATTTTCTTTTTATTTCTTAATTGGTATCGGTCCAGTCTCTCCACCAGTTGTAGAAATCAAGTCTTTGTATATCTGAAGGTGTGAAAGTATTTATTGATGACGTCACCACGACCAGTCGACAAAAATTAACAAATTAACCAAACTATCTACAGCTAGTATTATTATTTATTTAAGTAACCCAGGTTCCTGGAGCGTACATCTACAGCTAGGGAATCTTGAACAAGCAAGAAAAGAAAAATTTTAAAATGATTTTACAAATACAGAGTAATACATATTTTTATAATCTGTTGAATATTTTCACATTGAATGATATTAAATTAAATAATAAATTATTGCTTCACTACAATATAGTTCTGAGACAACCCAGTAAAAGATGTATAGAGATTTATTCCTCATGTTCACAAAGTAACTCGAGTCTTCCACTGCTACAATTATTTTTAAAAAGCTTCTGAAATTTCCATGATTAGAAATGATTTGAGAATTTTGAAAGTTTGGCCGGAAATATTTTGGTATGTTGCTATTGCCTAACACTCCCTAACTTCTTAAAGTAGTCATTTTTAATTCAATAAATCAGTTATTATTCTTGGAGCATCTGAATCGCATTTTTGTTTTTCTTCTGAAGTTAATTTATTTAATTCATATTTAATATCTTTGGATTCATAATAAAATCGTTAGGCAAAGGCATCTTGGCTATGCTATGTATGCAATTATAACTCATCGTTTTAGAAGATTGCGTGCACCATAATAGTATTTGGTATTGAAATGAATTTAATTTATTTTCTTATTTACGAATTTATAACAGAACTCCGATCCATAAGAAAGCATTGGTCTAAATATTGTTTTGTATAATGTAAGTCTCTTTTGGGACTCAGACCCACCGAAGATTTTCCGCAAATTAACAGTAGCATATTTTTTCCCTTTTTATAGTATAATATCCACGTGAGGATTTAAATTTAGTTTTTTTTTAAATGATTTGCAAAAGTGACTCCTTATATTTTTATTCCTGGTACTGGCATAATTATTTTGTTTTTAAACTTTATTGCTGACCTGTTCTTATTGTGCAAATGCAGAATGTTAGTTTTCTATAGACTGATTTTTAGTTTATTTTGAGTACAAATATTGATTTCTTCCAAGATGAATTCTATTCCAGACTATTATTGTCACATCATCAGCATAACACAGCATTTCAGAATTGGGTATCTGAATTTTGTTCAATAAATCATGTTGTGGATGCCTTATTCTCTGGAATTCTGAACTTTTCTCAGTACGTCATTCACGTATTCATAGTAATCACCGGCGTTAGTATCGATTTCGACATGGATGTTGTCTAGGAGATACACTGGCTCTCTACCATATTGCCACGTGTAAAATTAGGGAAAACCAACTTCGGGATGAGACAACAATTTATTTCAGGCAAGAACAAACTATAAGTGATAAACAAAAGATAAGCAAAAGAGGGAAGTGTAGAGAGTATAACAAAATAAAAATAAAAAATAATATTCTGCTAATAAAAAATGAATATTTTGTTTCATAGCTCCTTCCCTATGGGAGCTGTTACCCACAGCTAGCAATTATTATAGTTACTGACATGGATCTGACGTGCTTCTACCAAGGATTCCATCGAAGTCTTGGAACTTTGTCCCTAGTACCTTTGCGTCCTTTTTCTTGCGGCTTGAAGAGCGGCTTTGTCGTCGTATCGTCTATAGGGACATCGTCATCTTCGAGGGAAGTCTTGGCTTTAGCACGGCAGTGGAATCCTGGAGTCAGTCTTCGAAAATGTAGATCACAGCACCCATGGCTTCAAGGTCTTCTCGGCGCTCTTCAGTTTGTCTTCCCTAATTTACCCGTCATCTCCACCAAAAATATTTTGGCGGAGAGGCTGGGTAACGTGATGGAACTTCGAAGAAATCGACGTCTACAGGGACGTGAACCAATTCTTGAACCTTTACCACAACGAATAAAAATGGAAGACGACCACAGACCTACCGTTAGCGGATCCTACCTCCCTTGTCAGCGCCAAGGAGATCCATCTACCTTTTCTGGAGATGGAAATATAAACCCTGGACAGTGGTTGAAGGAGTACGAGAGAGTGTCGATGTACAACAGATGGAACGAGACCATGAAGCTTGCCAACGTCGTCTTTAACTTGAATGGAACTGCTGGATGATGGTTTGATAATAACGAAGAATCACTCAACTCGTGGAGAAGCTTTGAAGACGCATTCCGCGGTGTGTTCGGACTGCAGGAGGATTCTGCTCGACGCGCCGAGGAAGTTTTGAAGTCAAGAGCACAGAAGGCCGAGGAATCCAGCGAGTCATACATCCAGGAGATTCTTAGTCTCTGCCACCAGGTGAACCCTCGCATGGAAGAAGGTGAGATAGTTGCTCACATTATAAAGGGAATTTCCGAGGACATATACCAGGTATTGGTGGCCAAAGACATACAGACGGTAGATGAGATCCTGAAGTTTTGCCGTTATCTGGCAACAGTCAAGCAGCGCCGAATCGGCCGCACGAAATTCGCCAGGTTGTCAAACGTAATGCCCATTTCGTATGTTGACGACTCAGACGACTTGGCCGGCTTAATTCTCAGCATCGTTAGAGAAGAAATTAAAAAGATCTTCTCAGCACCTGAAGTGATCAATCCTCTCCGAGAGGTGAACGCCCTGGAACAGACTGTGAGGGAAGAAGTCAGCCGTGCTCTCCAACCTACCAGACCACAAGTCAACGTGGTACAACAACAACCACGCACGACCTATTATAACATCGACCGACCAAGCCAACCCAGGAAGACGGAACAATGGAGAACCTACGACGACAAACCAATCTGCCTTCACTGCGGACGACCCGGACATGTCGTCCGTTATTGTAAGGAACGACGGCAGTTCTTCGCTGAAGCCAGGTCAAGGAAGGGCGGAGAAGGAAGAAATGTTGAATTTTAGAGTCGACCCTCGAGATATGACGCCGACGACGACTATGTAACGCCCCAAACCTCGACGTACTTCTACCGGAGCTCTTCCCCACATCCAAGCCGCGCAAGGTCGCCAGCCCAAAGACAATCCCAGTCGCCAGCCCATCGTTTCTGCCGTTCTCCCAAGCCTCAGAATTTGAAAAACTAAGTGGAGTGGCTTCTAACGGGGGTGAGGTCGCCATTGAGGAAAATCCTCCAGGGTATATCGCCGCTAAATTAAAAGAAAATTTTGTTATGGTCGAAATAAATGGACACAAAATTAAAGCATTGGTGGATTCAGGAGCAGACTTTTCTGTTATTTCAGACAAATTTCGACGCGAACTAAAGACACCTCTCTTCAAAGAACCAGGTCCCATTCTTAAAGCCGCAAACAAAAAAATTAATAAAGACTCTAGGAAAATGTGTCCTGAACATAGAAGTTAATGGTCTGAAGATAGTCTTTGAATTCGTTGTTATGATGGAATGCAGCCATGACATCATATTCGGATGGGACTTCTTCAAGGCCACCGAAGCCGTCATTGATTGTGGCAGAAATGAACTCCTTCTCGGGGAAACCTCCGTCCTGGAATCTCGAGAGGAGGAAAACCAGAGATTGTTTGCTTCCGACGACTTTGTCTTCCCGCCTAAATCAATAAAGAAGATCAGTGTGATAAACAAAAGATAAGCAAAAGAGGGAAGTGTACAGAGTATAACAAAATATAAACATAAAAAATAATATTCTGCTAATAAAAAAATAAATACTTTGTTTCTCTCAATATAGAAGAAAGAATGGCGAGAATCCAGTTGTTTCTTGCAAGGTCGAATTGTACACATGAGTATTTCATCCCAATTTTCATGGTTCACATTTACATACATGCTCAACATGTTCATTAGTATCAAAGAAGGCCTAACCTGACCACAAGCACATGGGTTTTTTTAGATGGTATAGCGCCATCTAGTGGAACAGAAATCAACTAAGCGTTGATCTAGCCTGTTCCCTGATATTTGGCCAATCCATTTTCTTGATAAATCAAGAAAAGCCAACCACGAACGCGTTTCAGGATTTTGGCCCTCGTCAGCGTGGTGCAGGCTGTACCTTTATGACCAAAATCTGCAATCTAAAAAGCTATTGTGCTCGTTACAAGATATGTCTTCTTTGACTTTGATACCAACACCTGACCTTTATCATTATATTTTCACATGTTCAGAGTATTTACGCAAGTTTGGCCTTAAATACTCATTTCTTGATTTCTCAAGAAACCTCTGAGACCAAAACATTTATGGTATTAGAGGAACAGCCTGCGTCACGATGACGAGGGCCAAAAGCCCGAAACGTGTTCTTGGTTCAAGAAAATGGGTTGGCAAATATCAGGGAACAGGCTAAATCAACGTTCAGTTGATTTCTGTTCCACTAGATGACGCTCTGCCATCTAAAAAGCTCATGAGCAGGTGGTCAGGATATGCCATTTTTGATTTTAATACCAACACCTGACCTTTTTCATTTTTTAAAATTATCTTTTCTACTGATAATCGACACTACCTTTTATTTCCCATCAATATTTTGCGCCAGGACTGCACCAAATCCGACGTTTGACGTATCTGTGTGAATACAGGTGAGAGCTTAGGGTTCAAAATGTGCTAA
Source organism: Cordylochernes scorpioides (assembly GCA_030710605.1). Taxonomy (NCBI): domain Eukaryota; kingdom Metazoa; phylum Arthropoda; class Arachnida; order Pseudoscorpiones; family Chernetidae; genus Cordylochernes; species Cordylochernes scorpioides. The sequence goes on along the minus strand of CP092871.1, from coordinate 63,299,928 downwards.
GGCAGGAGGAATCAATAGAACTATCTTCAGAGTAAGAAATAAATTCTCAACAATCAAATCAGGACCCAATTAAAATCGCCTTGCATTAGTCAATAAAAGTGATATGGACAGCCCTTGTAGTTTTCATTCTGCGCTCCAGGATCTGACTTATAAATATCCCTCTATGAATATATAGATATTAAATCTTTTCCAATTTAAAGCATCTTTTTTTTTTAATCCCCTCTCTATACTACTATTTAAAATAAATTAGGCATATACTGACCACTAACATCAGCGTTTTTTAGATGGCAGAGGGCCATCTAGTGAAACAGAAATCAACTAAACATTGATTTAACCTGTTCCTTGATATTTGGCCAACCCATAAATCAAGAAAAGCCAACCACGAACACGTTTCGGGCAGTTGGCCCTCATGAGGCTGCACCTCTAAGACCAAACATTTTTTGGTCCCAGAGGCTTTTTGAGAAATCAAGAAATGACTATTTAAGGTCAAGCTTGCGTAAATACGCTAAGCATGTGAAAATTAATTTTAAAATAAATAAGGTCAGATGATAGCGCTCTGCCATATAAAAAACGCTCATGTTAGTGGTCAGGATGTGCCTAATTTATTTTTTTGATATTACACCTGACATTTTTATTCTTTAATTTTTATTTTTATTATTTTTAACATACTATTTATACTTTAATTATTCCAGCATAAGGTATGGCAGAACTAAGTTCTTTAATGACTCACTATAATGCGATCTGAATAGATTTCTAACTAAACAGTCCCTAACTGTTGAAATTCCTTGAAAGTTCTATTTTTAATTCCAAATACCATCCTTGAAAATCTAAGGCGGATTCCTCTTCGATTAATGAATCAGATTTTTAATATAGAAAGCTTATGTTAATCCTTACCTTGGTTGTGTCCATCATCGAAAGCGATAAAATAACAACTAGCACAATCATTGTATCATGTGGACGAATCCCATGACCTCCTGGAGACAGAAATAATCCCTTCAAATACCTCTGTATTTAATAAATTAGAGCATTTAAACCTGAATGTGTATTTTATACATAAAAAAACTTCTACTGCGGTGAAAAAGTATTTTTAAAGGGCTTAGCTCATCAGTGGTGAACCCTCCCAGAGGTTCCGCCAATTTAATTTACTAGACCGCTTTTTAGAAATTTTATAATGTATTGGACGATTCTGGTTATATATGCTACACCAAATAATGGGTTCTTCAAAATATGGACATAAACTTTTAGGACAGTAGAATTAAATATAAATATTTGCATCGAGCAATGCTCTTCCCCAACCAATAAGGGCTGAGACATTTAGGTCATTTAGAAAGCAATGACGCACCATCTAAACATAAGAATGTACATTATGATGTCTGAAATTTTAGTAAATAAAATGAAAATTCCAGACAATAATCAATATTATTTATTGAAACATTTACTGCTAGCTATTATATTATTACTCTTTACATGTCCCTTTAGAAAACAATTATTTTAACTAAACGAGTTGGGGACATCGGAAAAAAGTTGGGGAGAATAATCGTTCAATACAAGGAGGTTGCGAGGATAAGATTAAATATTTACAAGTTGAGGCTTAACTGTGTAAAAATAAACGAATTTTATATACAGTGGTGCCACGTTTCGACTGAAGGATATGACCAACCTGAAACAAACGGCATCTTATATTAATGACTTATATTAATAAATAATAAAGCGTCATCCATAGAATGCTTATTCTCAAAAATGATACTTCTGATATATATATTAAAAAACTACCTCTATATACCTACTAGTAGCTGCAAGGATAGAAAAAAAAAGGTAAAGAGCACTCTTTCGTATACGTATTCGTATACGTATTATATACAGTAAAGTTTCAAATACCTCAGAACATAGACCGGGGGGATAATAGGAATATCTGCTGAACTGCTACTTCAAAAATACAGCGCGCCTACGTCACAAGATGAGGTAGCATTCGAGGAGCTTCCGGCCATCACCACTGGAGGCGCTGTACATTTCCCTTCTCTTTCTGTTATGTCTTCACTTGTACTACCTGCTTGCTGTCCTCGTGAGATATATTAAAACCTATATATATTTCAATCTATTCTCAATTTGATTGAACCACCGATCCAACAAGTGGTAGCAGAGCGTGGTTCCCTAGCTCTGTGGTTCAAGTTCAGCGTATCCTCGTTAGTAAAATTCCTTCAGCGAAACTACCTCCGTTTGCCCTAGTCGAGAAATTGCTGCGTCACCATGGCGACCGTTAGTGCAATAACGGCGGCGGTTGAAAAATTGAACGGCCAAAATTACCGCTCATGGAAGTACAACATCAAGATGCTACCAATTGAGAAGGGCTTGTGGGATGTGATGTTTAAAGATGAAGATACCCAAGATGCTAAACTAAAAGCTCAAAAGGATAGAGCCTTGGCTGTTATCGCGTTGTCGATAAATACAGAACACCAAATCCACATCATCGACTGTTCATCGCCACAGGATGCGTGGAAAAATCTGGAACAGGTTTTTGAGCCAAAATCTCGTTCGAGGATACTACAGTTAAAGAAGCAGTTTGTGAACATCAAGCTTCAAACTGGTGAGTCAATGCTAGATTATTTGAATAGATTGAAAATTTGTACGGACCATTTAAAAGAAGCAGGTTCGGAAGTCGACGATCAAGATATAGCATACAGCATGCTATCAGGGTTACCTGACAGCTTCGATACCCTGGTGATGTCGTTCGGAAATGTCGAGGACTCTGACTTCACATCGAACAAGGTTAGAAATACTCTTCTCACAGAGTATGAAAGAAGATCTGCCAGAGAAGGAGCAAGTTCAGGTCTCGGCGAAGCACTCAATTTTTCCAAGGACGACACTAGGAAGACTTCCAGAAATTAAGGAGTCAAGTGCTACCGATGTTCGAAAATCGGCCATATCGCCAAGGATTGCAGGTCGTCCATCAACCGAGACTACAAGGCGGATAAAAGCTACAACAGGAAGAAAGACTCTTTTAAATCTCCGTCGGAGAATATGCTCATGGCCTTCAATGCAGTCTCTTCGGAAGATGAATTCATCTTGGACAGCGGCGCAACACATCACGTCTGTATGAACCGACAATGGTTTACAAGTTTCCAGCCTACTACGTGTGAGCCCATCCAGACTGCGAGCGGCAACCTACAAGTAGAGGGAGTTGGAAATATCCGCATTAAGATGTACCTAGATACTGGAACGCAAGATGTCACCTTGAACGACGTGCGTTTTGTGCCCCAAGCAAAAAGAAATTTGCTTTCTGTGTCGCAAACAGAGGATAAAGGCAAGCACATCAAGATTTGTAACCACAAGGCAAGAGTCTTCAGTGAAAACAGAGTGATGTGTGTGGCAAGGAACCTAAACGGATTGTACATCGTTAGAGGTAAGCCTATCTTACAACTTAGAACTTTGGCATAAACGCTTTATGCATATCAATGCAGACACTTTAAACAAGTTAGCTAAAAATTGCGTTGTTAATGGTCTTGAAATTTCCAAAGGAGAAATGTCAATATGCGATGATTGCTGTATGACAAAGTCAACAATGTCGCCACATAAAAGCTCTCCATATAAAATAAAAACTAAAAATTTGTTAGAGTTAGTACATAGCGATCTGTGTGGACCATTTCCAGTTGATTCTTTTGCTGGGTCACGCTATTTTCTAACATTTACAGACGATTTCTCCCGCAGAGTTACTGTTTATTTCTTAAGCATAAAGATCAAGTTATTGAATACTTTGACATCTTTAGGGCTAGAGCCGAAAGAGAAACAGGTCATAAGATTAAACGCTTGCGGACAGATAACGGGTTAGAATATTGTAATAAAAACTTTAAACAAAAACTTGAGAGCCTTGGAATAAAACACGAATTAACGAATTCTTACAGCCTTCAGCAAAATGGCGTCTCGGAGCGTTAAAATCGTTCGTTACTTGACATGGCTAGAGCGTCAATGCACAACGCTGATTTGCCACAAAAATTATGGGCTGAAAGCGTTAATTGTGCCGCATACATTAAGATAGAAGCCTTTGTAACGCTCTTGATAACAAAGTTCCTGAGGAAATTTGGCTTTCAAGAAAAGTGAGCGTACGTCATTTCAAAATATTTGGAGCTCTAGCTTATGCTCATATTCCAAAGCAAAAGCGAAAGAAATTCGACCGTCGAGCTAAAAGATGTATCTTAGTCGGATATTCAACACAATCCAAAGGTTATAGACTCTGGGATAATGATTCTAAACAAGTGTTCATAACTAAACATGCTAGATTCGACGAAAATAAAGTCGGTTTAAACTAGCTTAAGGATGACGTAACGGAAGGTAGCGAAGCTAGAAACAGTTTCGGTTGGTTGCCGCAACAGGGCAAAGTTCTCCCGCCACGTGATCCTGACCTTCAACAAGGTTGCGACAGTCAACTAGAAGTTCCGTCGACTTCAGAAGTTAAAGATATAGTGGGGGGTAGTTCTGAAAATACTTTGAGCCTCCGTAGTCGTGAAATTGAAAGAAAAACACTGAATCTTGCAAATGTTGAACTAAATTTATGCGAGGTGTCTGAACCTCAAACTTTTGAAGAAGCTGTTTGCTCACCCGAATCGGATCTTTGGAAAAATGCGATGCAAGAAGAGTTAAATTGTTTAGAAGAAAGACAAACATGGGTTATCACTAATTTACCTAAAAATAAGAAAGTAATCGGTAATCGTTGGGTTTTTAAAATAAAAGGAGATCCTAAAGGAAAGGTCAGTAAATTTAAAGCTAGGCTCGTAGCCAAGGGTTACAGCCAGACACCCGACATTGACTTTAATCAAACATATGCCCCTGTTGCCAATTTCGGTATAATCCTAATGCTTTTAGTTTTGACCCAAAATGCTGGCTGGGTAAATAGGCATTTAGACATAAATAATGCATATTTATATGGGGAACTTCATGAAGAATTGTACATGGCTTTGCCACCAGGAGTAAAGTTTCAGGATTCTAAAGATAAAGTTCTTAGACTTTTAAAACCTATTTATGGGCTTGAACAAGCAGCTTTTTGTTGGAATACCACGCTGAGTCAATTTCTTGAAAAAGTGGGCTTTTTTAAAATTCCATCGTGCAATTGCATTTTTGTGCTTGATGATAGGGCAATAATAGCAATTTATGTAGACGACTTAGCGATATTTGCTGTTGACCAGAATACACTTGACGAAATCGAGGATAAAATTATACAAGAGTTTCAAATTAAAAGTCTGGGGCCCATTACATTCTTTTTAGGTGTCGAGATAAATTACGGCAAAGAGAGTTTGTCTCTTAATCAAAGACATTACATACAAACTTTACTTCAAAGATATAATATGTTCGAAGTTCGCAAAGTATGTACGCCTTCAGACCCAGCTATCATACTATCAAAAATAGATTGTCCCCATACACAAGCTGAAATAGACCAAATGTCTAATATACCATATAAAGAGCTTATTGGTGCATTGTTGTATTTGTCCAATTGCACTAGACCAGATATCTCTTTTGCTACTTCGAAACTTTCCCAATTTTGTGCAAACCCAGGAAAGAAGCATTGGGAAGCTGCAAAACATGTAATGAGATATATATCGGGTACCATTGACTTAGAACTCTCCTATGTCAAAGGAAACAACAATAAAGTCGCAATGTTCACAGACGCCGATTATGGGAGTGACACGGATGATCGAAGATCCTACTCCGGAATGGTTGCAGGTATTGATGGGAATGTCATCAATTGGCGATCTAAAAAGCAGCAATGTGTTTCGTTGTCTACCATGGAATCGGAGTATATAGCATTATGTCACAGTGCTAAAGAGGCCGCCTGGCTCGGTCAAACCCTGTCTGATCTTGGATTTATCTCGCACTTTGCCAAACCACTCACAATCTACTGTGACAATCGATCAGCCATAGACTTCTCTAAGAATAACATTGAGAACAATCGTTCCAAGCACTTCTCAGTTCAGTTCCACTACACAAGAGATAAGATAAACTCCGGTGATATCGTTGTCCATTTTGTCAACACCAAGGAAAACATGGCCGATATCCAAACCAAGACTTTAAAGAAGTTGATGCACAGAGATGCATGTTTCCAGATGAATTTGAAGTCGCAAGTGGGGGAATGCTGAACTGCTACTTCAAAAATACAGCGCGCCTACGTCACAAGATGACGTAGCATTCGAGGAGCTTCCGGCCATCACCACTGGAGGCGCTGTACATTTCCCTTCTCTTTCTGTTATGTCTTCACTTGTACTACCTGCTTGCTGTCCTCGTGATATATTAAAACCAATATATATTTCAATCTATTCTCAATTTGATTGAACCACCGATCCAACAATATCCTGATAGATTTTTTAGCTAAATTATAATCCAGAATATAGAAGAAAATTTGCCTATATATACAACAGTATTATTTTGTGGGATATCGTTGTAAAGCGCCTGAATATAAGTAATGATGCCACACCAGCAACACACTGAGGCCGACCGCTACATGTGCGTGTCGCAACATTAAAGCTCTAAGTACGTATATAAAAGCATTTCCGTCTATATATATATATACATGTGTGTGGTGATTAAAGACACATCCAGGAACAAAAACCCGTGATCGACGAGGAAAGAAGAGGTCCGAGGATCATCAAGGGGGAATGGAAAAGAAGAGAGAGCGTGAGGTGGATTTGAGGACGGGTTAGAGAAGGACAAGCTCATACTGTAGTGGTCAGAAAGACTGTAAGCCTCGGCCTTCCAACCATAGACATCCGAACAGAGAGAGGAGGTGACATAGGAGATGTAAATATACGAGTTTCGGGAACCAAAGGCCCATGTAATAGTTCACAGAGAGTTACAGACCCTCAAGTTTAAGGTTGTTCAGAATGAATAATGAACAGTTTACCTTATATTGATGTGGACGACTGCTCCAGCGTGAAGATTAAGATTCTGCATTCACATCGCCCGCAAAAACCATTTTAGAGGGAGGAGAGCCAAAAAGATCCGAAAGTCTACAAGGTTAGAATATTTGGTGGTATGACTGCCATATATGAAAGTTAGTGTATGTATGTATGTTTATTTGTCGGCTATACCGTCCACAATACGTCACCAATCTGGCTAAAAATTTAACAGTATATAGAGTTGAATCTGGAAAAATTTATAGGCACATTTTCAGGCTTCTATCTCGAATATCCTTGGAGTTATTAACAAATTATTAACAAAATTTCCCTATTTCACTCGCAATCAGCGCCTCACTGCGGCAACTACGTGAAGTAAAGTTGGGGAAGGATGGACCACGTGGGGCGACGGGGATTGGTAGAGCGGGACGTTTCACAAAGGTGACCTTGAGTGACCTAATGACGGCGTAGGGGCAAGAAATCATTTGCTATCATTTTATGTATATATAAAATCTAAAATATATTCATATAAAAAAATCAAAATAATACAATTTTAAAATAGCGTTGTGAAACTTTACATTTTTATTTTTATATTTTAAAAACACAAAGATTGGAGCGGGACGTTTCACAAGAGTGAGATCCACGATGCACATTTATAAGGGCCGTACCTCAGCGGTACGCCATGGCGACATAGCCAGCGACCTTTCCAATTAACTCTTTTAAAATGAATGGCAGGTATCTCACTTGGCTACCACTTGGTGACGGTCCCGAATTGGAGGCGTCGCCGCTGTCTACCGCTCCTCGTGTGGAGACTGCCACCGTGGCCACTTGGAGGCGACACCAGCAATATAAATGAGAGTCAACGCACTGTCAGGGCCGTGCCTCCCAGGGACGCCATGGCGACGTAGCCAGCCACTGCGACTGAGATGATAGCGACCTTGCGGGCAGCGTTCTTGGCGACGTGCTTTGGCGACCCACGGTTGCCAGGAGTAGCCGTGGCGACGTCCTTGGCTACGTCGCCATGGCGTCCCGGTGAGGTAGGCCCTTATTGACGCCATTTTGTAGTTACACATGGGCTCGCTGTTTCTATATTGTATATAGAACATATACAATACGACATATGTGCCCCGGTGGATGTGTTTTACTACGGTGACACAGAGTGAAAGCGTAGTAAGCCTATTGTTTAAGGTAATTAATTTGTGGTCGAATTAGTTGGGGCTTAATTGAGGTGATAAGGTAAAATTATATGAGTAAAATATCAAAGTGATATATTTAAACGAGAGATTTGCACATTATATACAGTTTATAAAAACAACCTGAGGTAATTGCATACAAAGATGCAATGAGAAGTTAAGTAAGGTGTTAAGAAGGCAGTTAAGCAAGGGAAAAGTATTAGCTACGAGTCAAGACAGAGTTATCGTTAGGCGAAGTGCTCCGATGAAAAGTGATGCAATGCGACTCTAGTTGTACGGTGCATTGTTGGCATTTTTGCCATCATCAATACTTCAAAATCACTCTGTTCATGATAATCTGTCTATGAAGGTTAGAGGAAAGTGGAGAGAAATTAGAAAATTTCGATATTGAACAAAAGTTTATAAAATTAGAAGCTTTTCGTGGACAAAGATTGAGATCGTAAAGATAGAGGCTGCCTGGCCGGCATTCATAGTTCTTCAAATTAAAGACACTTCGGCCAGTAAATCTCTTTTATTAGCTTTTATTTTATTGTAGAATAGTTTTTAACGCTTTTCCAAATGTTTTAATTTTTGTTCGCTCATGACGAGAACAAAAGATTTTTGTCGAAACGTCGAGACAATAAAAAGGATTTACTGGCCGAAGTGCCTTTAATTTGAAGAAGATTGAAATGTTCAGCCGAAATCAAATCGACTGGGCCGCGGTTAAATGGGTTAATAACCTAGGAGTTAATGAGACAAAAACGAGAAAAAAGAAAAGAACTTTGTGTATTCGAAACGGGTCGTAGATTTTTAAAAAATGGTATATTGTTAGACTTCTCAAGCCCAAATTTTGGGATGAGGTACACTGGGAACGAATGTGTCTAGACCTAGGTCGAATTTGGTTTTTAAAAATGTATTTCTGCTGAAACATTGACAATCTCGCAAGGCTAGTTTATTGATGTTTTAAAAGAGCATTGCTCTAAGGAATAGCGTATAAATTAATAAGAGTTAAACATCATAATCAATTCTTGCTCATGGTGGGGAATGAAGTTTGATCTCTGCGCTGTGTTGAAATCAAAGTGTGATACGACTTGCGAGATAAAATAAGTAAAAGGTTGCTTTGAGCAAATGGGGTTGGTGGCCTTCCATAGGTAGGCTGTTGAGGGAAAAAAGACCTGGCTAACTCTAATTTACGAAAATTTCGGCAAAATATACTGTATATATGTAATATTGTTGCAAATGATCCTGTCGACGTATGGATAAACTGGCAGTCGTATACGTGAGGCGAGTGTTGATGTTCTTCCCACACGCGAACAACAAGAAGCAGAGGCAGGGCTAGATGTCAGCACCGAGAGTGGTCGGGGACAACCCACGGGACAGAGGCAAAGGCCATGACACAAACTTGGATGCTTACCACCGAGACATAGAAAGGGAGAGCCTGAGAGAGACAGAAGCGGTCTGCCGATGGACACACTCTAGAATATCCTCCGCTGACCTCCTGCTAAAAACCTGTCCTGTTTACAGGGGTCGTCCATAAAAAGCCCTAGAGAGGGGCCCCAACTTGGCGTTGGCTATTTCCTCTCTCTCTCTCTGCCCCCAGCTGACCACTCTGGCTTTTTATTTTGACGTCACCATTTTTAGTTTAAATACAAATAGGGGGGTGCACAGCCTATATTAATAAAGATATAGCATATATACAAAATATGGGGGTGGTAGCAAATAGGAACAGTGTACATTTTAATAGAAGGGTATGATCTTATAAAGTATCGGCTCTAACTAATTGGAAAATATGTGACATATACTAAAAGTGTCATTATTATATAGTTTAAAATATACTATATATATACTAGTTCTAACTATTATATTTCAAACCAATTTGTGCACAACTTATTTTTCTATTATAATTACTTTATGTTTTCATCTGTACTCGCCATAGCTAATTTTCACCACCCATGGCGAACGGTAGTAATATATAGTCAATATACACTAGAGAGATTGTCACATATCATAATTATAATAAGTTTAAAATCCCAAATGTATATAAAGTTCAACGCAACCATCTTTGTGGAGATCGTGTAATATTACATAAGACAATAACGTTTTAAAGAGATTTGAGTCAAAAGGCGATCCATCAATTAATATTATATGAAAGAGCGTACCTGGATCTGTAAAGGAAAAAAAAAACATTTTTTTCTTTACAGATCCAGGTTCGCCCTTTTATATACGAGGGCCATCCAATAAATAAGTTTCCCTATTTTTTTAACAAATAAACCACATTATTTACAATTATGCAGTTATTTTATTTTCATTATACAACTCATAGACTACCTCTCTAAATAATCACCATTTCAGTCCAAACATTTTTGATACCGTTGTAGCAATTTTTAGATACCACTGTTGTACCAAGCCGTGTCCTGTCTTCGTAGCCAGTGGTTCGCCTCCGCCTGCACTTCGTCATCATTCGCAAAGTGCTTGCCTCTAAGGTGCCACTTGAGTGCTGGATAAAGATGGAAGTCGCTTGGGGCAAGTTCCGGAGAATAAGGTGGATTTGTGAAAATTTCCCATTTGAAGTTTTCCATGCCTCTTTGCCTGCAGAGATTGTGACCTACGCCTTTTTTGGTGCACTTTCCTCAGGCTTCTTCCACACCATGCTTTGTCGTTTTGTTTCTAGAGTTGAAAGATGCATCCAGCTTTCATCTCCAGTGACAATACGGGAAAAATTTGATCTCCATCTCTTTGATGCATTTCCAGGAAAGCTCGGGCTGCCTCCATCCGTTGTTGCTTGTGATTTTCCAAGAGCAAACGCGGGACCCATCTTGCGCAGACTTTGCGAAAATTCAAAACATCTGACATGATTGTTCCAATCGAAGAGCGTCTAATTTCGATTCCAGGAGGCATTCGAATCATTATTTCGTCAATGGTGACGCGGCGATCTGCTTCCACCACATTCCGAACAGCAGCAACGGCTGCATTGTCCATAGCAGTAACGGGGCTGCCACTTCGCTCGTCATCATGCACGTTTTGCCGTCCTTCTAAGAACCATGAACGCCATCGGCGAACCATTTGGATGCTCATACATTCTTCACCATACACTGACACTGATTTGCAATGAATATTGACCGCAGTTTAATTTTTCGCCGTAAAAAAACGAATTACAGAATGGAGTTCGCAAGTGGACACGTTCACCAGTGGTAGCTCCATGGAAACTGAAGCCTACGGACTTGCGCGTACGAGTAGCGTGATTTTGAAGGTCACCAGCTTCCAACGCATCCTAGTGACCATTTCTTCTATGCTAACTAATTTTTACAACGTTTCGTTCGCAGAAAAAAATAGGGAAACTTATTTATTGGATGGCCCTCGTAGTTTTAAAGAGAGTCAGTCACGACCAAAGTTAGAGTCTAATTTGAGCAAGATTGTTGAGATTACATCAGACAAAATATAAATGTCCTAAATAATCACGTGGACCCTCCCGGGGATCTTCCATACGTCATTAATGAGTTTTGCGACCAGCAGCGGAACGACCGATATACATGATTCATATCAGACCTGGACCTTGCCCGTGTCGCGCGGCTCACATCTCTTATGTGCCGTTTTACTTGCCTCGTACTTTTGTATTACCTCAAACGCCTGAAGCCACGAGGCCCATGACTACTTTTGCTTGTGGTATAATATATATATAAATATTCATAGAAGGAAAAAATTAAATTAAAGAAAACAAAATGTAAAAGTATCCACTGAGGCTTAAGCGTCAACTTGTTATAGCCCTTATTTGTTACCGAAACAACTTTTAGAACTTTAAATATTGAAACTTTAAAGCTTGTCTATTTTGTCTTAACTTTCTTTGCTTTTAATTTATATATATATCATAATTTGCCTAATGCCCAATAGGTATAATTTATTTGCGCCATTAGAATGTTAAAATGTAAATACAAATTAATCCATCTATAAATCTGTAGGAAATAAACGTGGGAGCCAGCGCGCTCACGAGTGTGGAACAAGTTCTTTTTCGAATCATATATGCACAACGGCTGCGCCCTTCTATTCGACCACGACGGCTACGACAAGAAAGAGTCGACAGAAAGAAGAACCTCACGAGAATGGGCAAGGCAAAGAGACAAGCAGACCAGAAGGAGGCTGAGTTAGCTCAAGAGAATAAGTCGGTGATAGACGCACTAACAGCGTTGATGAGAAGACTTGGGCGGGACGCGCCCATCACCGCAGCCAGATTTGACAGTTCAAGTTCCGCGGAGTCGTCTTTAGGGAGCTTAACAATCCGCTAAGGCGCTCATCCAAAGATGTCCCTCATACCCAAAAGCGACCATGAGGATCTCCCTCCACACCGCCTACACCATGCAAGCACTGCCAAGGGCCCCACTGAAACAATCACTGCCCACAACGGTCCACCTTGCCTGGACAGCGTGCCGATAATCCTCGACTAGCAACACCGACGCGGTATTTTCGTGATCCAAGAGACAGCGCTACCAAGTAACCAGAAGTACAACCCATACGCCATTAACGGCGTAAGTACCATGACTCTCAAGTTGCTACTAGCCAATCATTTATGTTAATTTCTAATAGATACTGGCTCTAATATTAATATTATTTGTTTAAAACAATTCAAAACATTAGGAAATAAAATGTTACCTTTAAATAATGATATTACTATTAGGACTTTGTCTCATAATATCCAGCCTGTGTGGGATTTGCATTTATTTTGGTTACTGTAGGATCCATTAGATAACACTTGTTATTTTATATAATATACCATGATCTATCATTTGACATTTTATTTTTAAATTCATTGGGGATAATTTGATTAACTATTGATTATTTTTTTCAAAAGGAATATATCAGCATAGTATCATGTTAGCACAGTCAGAATATTGTTTTAAATATTATTTTACGCCATCATTAAAAAACTTTACAATTCAACACGACCCTAATAACCATACCATACACCACACTACTCAATCTTTTACTCATGACAACCTTAATAGTACCATAAATGTAGAAAATTATATAGTTGCACATCCTCTTCTAATAAATGAATGTAAAAATCTTATTAGAGAAAATATTGGTTTGTTTTCTATCGATAAGTTTCCAGTAACTGCTTTAAATATCGACCCGGTTAAAATTATGCCTAACAGTGATAAGATTATAACACTAAGACCATATAGAATACCATATAGCGATTACCCTGAAATAAAATATCAGATAGAGAGAGAGAGAGAATATGTTAGAAAATGAAATAATAGAACCATCGAATAGCCCATATGTCGCTCCCGTAACACTTGCTAGAAAAAGGGATGGCTCGAAACGTTTTTGTGTAGATTTTAGAAAACTTAGCGAATTAATATCAGTAGATTATTATCCCATACCACTAATAAAAACAGAACTAGATCAATTATCTAATTCCAAATACTTTTCCACCATAGATATAACCTCCGCTTTCTGGCAAATTCCTATCCACCCCGAATCTAGGCCCCTACTTTCATTTGTAATCCACCTGGGGCAATACCATTTCAATAGACTTCCATTTGGTCTCAAATTAAGTTCCCAAATATTCGAAAGGCAGTTAAATCAATTGATACAGAAACACAAATTAACATTGGCTAATCATTATTTTGATGATTTCATAATCCATTCTAACAGTTTAGAGGAACACTTATGACACTTACAGAATTTTTTTTTTTTCCATTTTTGTAAATTAGAAAATATAAAATTAAATCTTGATAAATGCCAGTTTTTCAGGACAACTATTGACTACCTGGGATATAAGATTAGTTCAGGTACCTGCACTCCACATGTTAGGAATATATATGTAATATTAATGCCATAAAACCCCCTACTAGCGTAAAAACCTTGCAATCATTCCCCCCCTAGGCGCCATTCATGTTTACAAAAAAAACATTCCAGATTATGCGCGCATTAGAAATCCTCTAAATCAACTTTTGAAGAAGAACGTTAAATGGGAATGGACGTCAGACTGTCAAAAGGCGTTTGACAAACTCAAACAACTACTTTCGTCAAGTCCCATTCTGCATCTTTATAAATCAGATTTGTCCTGTCAACTGTACTCTGATGCATCTTTGCAAGGGATAGGAGGAGTACTGAAACAGCTCCATCTCTCTCTCTCTCCAGATGGAAACTCATATCCAGTACAATATTATAGCCGCACTCTGCGCAAATACGAGCGCAATTATACCATCACCGAATTAGTGTCTGGCCATAATTGAAACAGTAGATCGTTTCAAGGTCTATCTGGCGGAAAATTGTTTTACCATTTTCACCTATCATTGCGCCTTACAGTGGCTGAAAACATCAAAATTCCGGCAGGAAGACTCTTTCGATGGAGTTTGAGATTGTCAGTCTACGACTATCAGGTGAAGTTCATCAAAGGCACCAAACAACTAGAGGCTGACCTGTTATCCCGAAATCCGTATTGTGGCCTTCTTGACGCCACACAATTAAAAATGTACCAAAGTGAACTTCGGGATAATCCCAAGTATGTTCACCAAACCTCAGGCCTCACTACAGTCACCAGACGTGGTGTGAGCAGAATAGTTGTTCCGCCATCCTTACGACCCATCATGCTTAGAGAAGCCCACCAGAAATTCAACCATCCAGGAATTTCTCAATTGACTAGGATTATATCCGCCCAATACTTTTGGAGCGGAATGTCGATAGACATTCGTGCCTTCGTTAATAATTGAAGCATCTGTCAAATGAGAAAAACCCCAAAAGGACCGAAGTATGGTAAGTTGGGCGAATTGCCAGAATCCCCACTGCCATTCAATCTGGTCTCTATGGACACTATAGCCGGGTTTGCTAGATATGGAAGTGCAAAAAAATACCTGCATGTAGTAGTAGACCACGCGACTCGATTCACATGGACATTTCCATCTCGTTCCACCAGTACGACCACATATATTCAAGTAAAAGGGTGCTACAAAGTGGTTGTCCGAGGCGTCTCCTTACAGATAGAGCCCCTGCCTTTACATCACTGAGATTTAGGAGATTTCTAATCTCCCATAACATCCAACCAATACCCACTAACAGCAACCATCCACAAGCAAACGGTTCATCCGAACGTTTGAACGCAACCCTGACCGGAAACCTTAGGCTCCTCCATTTCCAACATCCTAGAGCTAGTTGGACTATGCTCCAATCCAAAGTAGGTAAGGCATATAACGATACCCCTCATTCCGTCACGGGATTTCCCCCATCATATCTCATGAACGGCTCCCTGCCGAAAGAACTGTCCCAACATCTAGATCCTCATCCATCGGTCACTGAATCTAGACGCCTAGTGTTACAGAGAACGAAAGAACGTCATAAGCTAGATAAGATCAGATTTGATAAAAAATCACAGGTCCCCCGACTTTGAGGTGGGTGATCTAGTCCTTACCAGAATTTACCAACACCCCAATACGGGCAAATTAGTGCCTTACTTCAGTGGACCATATGAAATAATTGAGGTGATATCCCCATATACAGTTAGAATCAATAGACCTAATCAAGCTCAAAAATTAGAAACGGAAATTATCCACGTAAACAAATTGAAACACTACTCCGAAGACACTAAGTACATCTTCACACCTCACTCAACGAACAATAACGCGCCAAAATTACATTTTATTTACCATCATTTCCCATCTTAAATATTTTATGATGAATATAAGAATTATGCATCTACATTAAGTACCCATTTAATCACATGAACCCCGATATTTTCTTAGATAATGACGAACCAACATTAACAGCCAGATACATTTCTACTCCTGACACCATCCCAAAGATTGATATCCAATTAGAACCTTCCCCTACAACGAAGATAATGCTTCCATCCTCACCAACACGTTATCATACTCCGAAAATTAGCCCTCAATTGAGTGCTTTCCTTAGTAACTGTGACAATGCGAAATTGGAAAATAGGTCAGTCATAAGCAAATATACGTTAGTACCGTTGCCCATAGTTAAATATTTTAATAGGATTAAACAATTCCCAATATTTTTTCTATCCCTCCTTACAAATGGCGTATATTAACCCAAACGTCTCCATGACGATTATACATTTGCTGATTTATTTATTGCCGTCATCCCGATTAAGACAAATTCAATCAATTTTGATGTATTGTCTTGAAGAGCTTTCGATGGTCCTTTGGAACACCTTCAAGGACTTCATTAATCACTCAGAAAAGGATGGTGACCACGACATTAAGATTGATCGAGGAATTCCTATATAGAATGGCGAAAATATATTTCGAATTAGAATAACACCACCTACGTTGCCCATTGACCACCCCGAACTGATAGTTTTACCCCAATTCGTTCCTCTTGTCAGCAGGATTACTGATAGTGACAGAACCGTCTTGAAACGATCCATTCAGGATGTACGTCACGGAATTTAGTACGTTGCCCTCTGACTATTTTCAATAAACTATTATGTTCACACACCAACATCAAGAGATATTCTCCTTGCGCTACTTCATTGACATGACGACCGTCCCCTTTTTCTCTCCATCCCATCTCAAACGAGAAACCTTCCGAGGACTCCAGTGGCCCAATTTGGATCATCCTACCAAATTGTTCGCCACGACCCAAGTCTTCATTCCTCTTCATCCCTGAGCAACTTTTCAACACCCCTTTTCTTACGTTTCTTATGGAAAGTACGGTACAGAGGAGTATGCTCAGCCCATCACCAATCCACAAACACTCCAGCGCAGGAGATCCTCTCACGCACAGAACACTCCCACAAACAGATACACAGTCATAGCCACATCACAAAGGTTCGTATCCTGCTACATTTAAAACATTCAAGACTTTACTATTTCATGTATTACTATCTCATAAATATAAAAAATATTTTTAACACATAGTACAAATATTTGTATATATAAAATAGGCACTATTGTTAATATTCAAAATATTCACCCCCTTATTTTACAAAATTTATTTTGTCCATAATATAAATTTATTTTTTAGAAAATTGAGCAATTCATAAATAAATATTTAATTAAAAAGGCATATATATTGGATCAAAATATTATTTTATTATTAATATTAGATAAATTTATATATACTTTTTTCTCACCATTGAGTATAAGCAAAAATATCTTTTAAACTCAATTCTATTGACGTTATGTGGTGTTGAGCTTGTTGTTGACACACTTTAAAATGTTATAACACCTTGATAAAGGTTGGCGTTCAGCCAACTGAAATATTGGTGAAATAAATGATATTTTGATCCAATATATGCCGTTTTATTTTAAAATAATTAAATATTAATATATATTGAGACGTTACAAAAAACAATTTTCAATTGTACATAAATTCCTTTAAAATGTTACTTTAATTTTTCATATGTTTATTTTCAATTTCTTTTTCTCATTCATTAAAAGTCAATGATGTACATGCAAAATTAGTAAAAACTCAATAAAAACGATATGTATTTATGGATATAAAAACAAATGGCTTGTGAAAGAAAGCGGCAATAAAAGGAGTTGAGGTAAAATGTATATTCCATTAACAAACATTTCACTTTTAAAATAATGAACTTTAAAATTAAAGTTTTACAAAACAGAAAATTAGCGTTTTAAAAATAAAAACGTGGCATTTGGCGCAGTCGAAAAGGATACGGAAAGAAAAATGGCGGAAAATCCAAACAACCGGTTGCAAAAATTCAACGGCTCGAAGCCGGCAATTAGGCCTGAGTCATGGATCAAATTATATGATTTTGAAAATAATTCTTTAAAAGATGAAAAAATCAAAAATCTTATGTACTACTTGACAGATTCAGCACTTGAATGGTATGCAGACGAGATTATTTCAAATCCTGCAATAAAAAGATGGGAAGTTGTAAAGGAAAAGTTGATTCAAAGATTTGGTTCATACAACGCAAATCCAATTGTTTCAGCATCACATCGAAGATTAAAACGAGAAAAGAATCAATAGAAAATTATTTTCAAGATAAAATTCGCCTGTTAAATCAAACCCATCTAGCGAAGGAGGAAAAAATTCATTTATTAACAGACGGACTTCCAAATGATTGGAAAGATTTAATTGTGGCTGCACAGCCAACTGACGCCACAAAATGGTTTCATATCGCAGCTTCAATTGAACAAAATAGGGCTTCAATTCAGTTTAAGCCTAAAAACAAAATACATCTCGCGACAAAAAATAATGATAATAGAAAAAATGTTTGCCCATTCTGGTGTCCAATATGTTCGAAAAAGGGAATAAAAATTAAACATTGGGTCACAGATTGTGAGGATTATGATCCTAATTATAAAAAGGATAGGCCTAATCAAAACACTTCAGTGAAACAAGTATGCGGAGCCCCGGAATTGTTGAATGTAAGTACTTTGACAAATACCCCTACACAAGGAGCTTTCAAGCTTATCAACATAAGTGTTGAAGTAAATGGAATTCCTGCGCAAGCATTTGTGGATACTGGAGCAACAGTATCAATAATCAATTGGCGATTGTTCAAGCGAACCCGTCTTCAACTTCAACCAAATTCAGACATTCATATCAGCCAAGCGGATGGTGTTACCAGGACATGTGGAAGCCTTCAGACCAAGGTAAGAATAGATAAACTAATTAAACATGTAACTCTCCATGTAATGAAGAACTTTAAATATCCACTCTTGATCGGATTAGATGTTGCATCTCTTTTTAATCTTTTAATAGATGTCAAAGACAAAACAATTTAAACCAAATTTGATGGATTACAAAATCCAATTCTTGTAAATCATCTAGAAGAGATAAGAGAACATGAATTAAAAAAATTACTTGAACACAATAGGAATGTATTTTGTCAGCATGCTATTGATTTGGGAAAAGTAGCTATACAACATAAGATCATCACGAAAAGTGAACAACCAATTTCTCTTAGACCCTATCGTCGTCCTCTAAAAGAATATGAAGAGATAGCTGAACAAGTTAAAGAACTTCTCGAACACAAGTTAATAAGAACTTCAGATTCTCCTTGGGCATTTCCTGTTGTTATGGTTCCCAAGAAGGATGGAAATAAAAGGATGTGCATTGATTACAGACGTCTTAATGAGATCACACTGGATGACAGGCAACCCCTACCTCACATACAGGACATGTTTGATCGATTGCATGGATCCAGATTCTTCTCTACCCTTGATGTTGCATGGGGTTATTGGCAGATCGAAATGGACCCGCAATCTATTCAAAAAACTGCATTCGTCACAAACGATGGTCATTATGAGTTTTTAGTGATGCTATTTGGTTTAAAAAATGCTGCTTCAACGTTTCAAAGGATAATCCAACATATTCTAGGTGAATTATTATGGAAAGGAACTTGCTCTTTCCAAGATGACATATTGGTGTACACGAAAACATGGCAAGAGCACATAGAGCTTCTTAGTAAGGTTTTTGACAAATTAAGACAGTACAACATGAAATTAAAATTGTCGAAATGTATTTTTGGAAGAACTGAAGTAAAATACCTCGGACATATCATCAGTCACAATCAATTAAAACCTGATCCAGGAAAAGTAAAATCTATTCAAGACTTTCCAAGACCTGATACTGTAAAGAAAGTTCGTCAGTTCATGGGATTGGCAAATTATTACAGAAAATTTGTGAAGGACTTTTCTAAAATTTCATTCCCCTTGGTTCGACTCACTCGGAAGAATCAGCCCTTCATCTGGAATGAGGAAGTAGAGGAGTCGTTCGCTAAACTTAAAATGGCACTATCTACAAAACCTGTCCTTGCTATTCACAACCCGGACTACCCCTCTAAAGTTTATACAGATGCCTCCAAATATGGAATTGGAGCAATCCTAACACAAATTGGTCCAGACAATGAGGAACATGTAATTGCTTATTACTCCAAAACACTGCAACCACACCAAGAGAATTATTCTGCTTATGAGATGGAATGCCTAGCCGTAATACAAGCAACTGATCACTTTCATGTATACATAGAAAACCAACCATTTGAAATCATCACTGATCATGCGCCGCTCCAATGGCTTTTCACCATGAAGAAACCGAAACCTAAGTATTTTAGATGGATTCTTAGTTTATCCTCGAAATCATGTAACATCGTTCATCGTTCTGGAAAGCAACAAACTCATGTTGACGCCTTATCAAGACTCCCAATTGTTAACATTGCAACTCAAGAACTTCAAGAACACCAACAAAATTCAGATTTGAGTTTCTTGAAAAATTCCCACACTCACGACGGTGTGGTAATGATCAAACAAAAAGGAGTTTTCAAAGCAGTTGTCCCAAACTCGCTTACCAAAAAATATTGGAAGAATATCACGATTCATTGAGTCACCCATCAATAACCAAAACATGCAAACTTATAACTCAATGTTATTGGTGGAAAGGAATAACAACTGATATCAAGAATTATGTTCGATCTTGTAAATCTTGTCAACTAGTGAAGCTCAGACATGAACCAACTTTAGGAGAAATGATCACTCCAACGTCAAATATCCAACCATTACAAATGATCGGTTGTGACACTATTGTACTGGGAACAGCAGCAGCTAACACAAAGCATAAATTCATTCAAGTTTTTGTTGATCACGCAACTCGTTATCTATGGGCATATCCCACAATAACAAACACTGCTCAAGCTGTCACTCAATGTCTTGATAAGATAATCAAATCTGTTAATTCGATCAATACTATCTTAACAGATAATGGCAAAAATTTTATATCAAAAGAGTTCAACAAATTTCTTTCTTTACAAGGAATTAAACACACATATACTTCGCCTTATCATCCTCAGTGCAATGGCATTTGTGAGAAATTAAATGATACGATAATGACAAAACTGAGAATAGCTGTTCTAGAGAAACCTAGATGTAAATGGAGCACATTGTTACCGCAAGTTGTCAAAAATTATAATTCCACGCCACACGACGTGACTGGTTTTTCACCGCTTTTCTTAATGTATGGAATCGGTAATGTACCCGAATTTGCCGACCAAACTCCAATTACAATTGAAGAAGCCAGGAAGAAAGCTAGCCTGCGGACAGAACAAATTAGAAGTAAGTGGAAGATTAAACACGATAGACATCACCCCAAGTATGTCTTTAAAGAAGGAGACTTAGTCTTAAGAAAAATTGCCTTCAACGACCCTCGTCTCATCAAGACATCACCAAAATATGAAGGACCATTTGTCATTCAAAAAGAGATATCTGATGTAACCTACGATATCTCTCTGAAAGACCAAAAGCAAGCAAGACGCGTTCACATATCTCAACTTCGACCATTTATTACCCGAGAATATATGCTTCAAGAAGGGGAATATGAGACGTTACAAAAAACAATTTTCAATTGTACATAAATTCCTTTAAAATGTTACTTTAATTTTTCATATGTTTATTTTCAATTCCTTTTTCTCATTCATTAAAAGTCAATGATGTACATGCAAAATTAGTAAAAACTCAATAAAAACGATATGTAAATATGGATATAAAAACAAATGGCTTGTGAAAGAAAGCGGCAATAAAAGGAGTTGAGGTAAAATGTCTATTCCATTAACAAACATTTCACTTTTAAAATAATGAACTTTAAAATTAAAGTATTACAAAACAGAAAATTAGCGTTTTAAAAATAAAAACGTGGCAATATATATATGGTAAATTAAACCAACAACCTCATATTGTATATAATATATCAAGATTTTCATGTTGTATAATAGAAACACACCTATAAATAATTATACGCATGTTTGACATGTGTCATTACATCATCATATGTAATTTACTTTGTACAAACTGAGGATGAATAAATAAAACTCTGTAATAGATTAAGAGTTGAGCTGAAGAAGAGATCGAGATGTAGAAGTTCCACAACGAGGCCTAGAAGATAGGGCGTTGCCATTATACAATGACACTTTTTCCGATCCACGCCCTTGTTGCATCCGCTGAAACCCAATACTTCCTCTCGGCAAAGATATATAAGCCTCCAACAGGGCCAGAAATAAATAGTCACTTCACCATCAGCGGGAGCCCTCGTCGGTTGTGTCCAAGGTCCACCTCATCGACCATGTAGAACAGTAAGAACTCTTCTATCTCCATCTTTCGCTCTTAGCTCGACTCCTATCTGTTCACAGAACTTACTAGTAAAACTGTGTCGCTTCGTTTTTTGTGTGGACATTCCCAAGCTTTCCACTCTGTCTCGAACAGGACTGCCTATTAGAACTGTTAAAGGTCTTCCAAAGTGCAGAGAGGTGCTGGAAAACTCTCCACACCCTCACTGTCCCTCTCGGTTAACACAGTATACCGACAGGTACTCACACCATAGCTTAAGTCGACAGGATTCTACACCCTTCCTTTATATCTATAAAAATGAAATCCAAATTCGATGTTTGTTAATCGCTTTGCGCAAAATCTACAGAATCAATCGTTATGAAATTTCGCATGTAGGTAGCTGATGATTTCGTTTAACATATAAGCTATTCAAAAAACTAAAAAGGTTAATTTGCTTTTTAAAAAATGTAAAAACCAAAAAGCGTTAGTTCCAGCCTTTTACCGCTTGGCGCAGCACTGGTCGCGACGATAAATGAATTTGATTGGTTAATAATTTTACACGTAGTTTGTTTACACGATGAATGTTTTTAAAAGATAAGATTAGCCAATCGCCGTGAAACTTTAGGAAGTTATTTACTATACTACTGGGAAGGCTTCTGGTTTGAATTTGATTTGAAATAAATTTTCGTATGATATATATATATGGAAAATTTGCCGGGAGGAAATTAATCCATGGAAGCAATGGTCGCCTCTCCCGTCAAAATAAACGTCAGAATCTGACGCCATCTATTGACCGTCGACGCAACTAGCGGTATCGGGTCGGTGACAAAGCCACAACACCAACTTTGGCAAACTGATAAGCGTCCACCTAGAGACCATGGTTTCGGGCTAATGGCCTTCGTCAGTCTAGGGCGGACTTTATTCCATGAGATCCACACGGGAACTAATGGAATCCTCACAATCTACCAAAGAGGTGTTTTGCTGGCAATGTGGCTGGGCCAAATCTATTGGCAAAACATAGATGGAATATTTGCCAGGAGGAAATTAATCCATGGAAGCAATGGTCGCCTCTCCCGTCAAAATAATCAGTTTGCCAAAGTTGGTGTTGTGGCTTTGTCACCGACCCGATGCCGCTAGTTGCCGCGACGGTCAATAGATGGCGTCAGATTCTGACGTTTATTTCAACGTTTTAATTCAACTCTCTCTCAGTATCGATTATATTTATTTTAATTCATTTGAAAAATATTTATCTATCTCTGATGATTTATTTTACTCTGTAATGCCGTTGTTGTTTTTGTCGTGTCCAATAAAGAGCCTCAGATATCTCCATGCATCTCTATCACAGCAGCAGCAGCAATGTCCACTATCTTGGGTGTGTAAAGCAGCTGCTCTGGGTCTATGTCAATTTTCTGCAAGGCTGTGGGCATGTATGTGGGTAGGTGTTAGTTCCACACCAGGACAGTTGTTGCATGTTCTATAGGTTCTTATGCCATCTGGATGTATTGTCATCCTTTATAATGTTTTGTTCTAAATCTTGTTATAGTCTTGTCATTTTTCTCTCGGAGTTTATTTCACATTTTGATCTTTTCTTATTTTTTGTTCAATTATCTTGTATTTTGCAAAAGCATTAGCGTCAAATAATGACATTTGTTCTTTCCTTTGGCTCAACTTTCTGGCTTCCTTTGCAAATTCAACTGCCATTTCATTACCCCCGATCCAAACACTGGCAGGAATCCATTGTAGAATGCAGTTATTCTCCAATGGTTGCAGTTGGGTAAGTAACGAGTGAATTTTCTGTATGATTATAGTATTGCCCTTCTTAATTGCTTCTAGATCGGATATGAAGTCGTTGTACGGTATATTATAATTCCTTCTGCTTGATGCAGGGATGGTTGGTTAAGGCATACATCAAGAGCTTTCCAGATAGCTGTCAGTTCACAAGTGAAGTTTGACGAAATCTTTCTTGCTCCTTCTTTGATTTTGATGTATATTCCATCTTGCAGTATTATGTTAATTCCAGCCCCTCCATTACTTATGGTAAGGTCTGATGATCCATCTGTATATGCTGTTAAATAATTTATCTGATCGCATAAACCAATTGTGTCAAGTCCTTTCTTTTTAAGTATGTTTTTGTTCTCTTTTTTATTGCAGGGTTCATTCAGGTTAAGATTGATGATTACATTTGATGGCAATGGGGTAGGAAATATTGGTTATTCTAGAATTTGAAATTCATTATGTTTCATATTTATACTCTTTCTAATATTGTTGTCGTACTGAAGTATTGAAGATCTTTTGAGCCTTTTTTGTGTCCAGTTTAAATAGGCTCTATGGGATATGAGTTCGGTTTCTTTAGGTTTTAAGCTATTGGTGAATTTTATTGTTTTTAATTGTCTTCTGCTTTCAAGTAGGTCAAGACCACATTCTCTCTGAATTTTCTAATTGTTGGTATTTGAAACAGAACCAGTGATTAATTTGGCCGCTTTTGCTTGAACACTGTCTAGTCTTCCTTTTAGTGATGAAATTGAGGGAGCCCAAACAGGTGTTGCATATTCCATTATTGGCCTTATTAAGGTGATATATGTTGTTCTGAGAATTTTGGGTTTTGCTCCCCAATTTGTTCCACATAGCTTTCTCAGAATGTTTAGGTTTCTGGTAGCTCTATTTGAGGTGCTAATTATGTGTTCTGTAAATCGCAATTCCTCATCAAGTATCACACCTAGGTAATTTGGAGATCTAATTTTATCAATTATATGGTTGCTTATGCTTATTTTGGAGTTAAATTCATGCTCTCTTTCCTGTCAGTGAAGGAGATCTATAGGTTTGTGTTTATTGGGTTTATGGTCATTTTGAGTTTCATTGCCCACTTCTCCAGTCCTCTCATTGATGTGTTCAGTATTTTTCTGATATTTCTATACTGATGCTTGTGTGCCATATGGCTATATAATCTGCATAACAGGCAACTTTTGTGTCTTCAGTGAGAATGGATGTTGTTAAGGTTGTGTCGTAATTAGACGTACAACAATTCAAACTTGACCATGACTCTTTTTTTAGCTCTTATTCCTTTCGTTTGGCCAACAAAAAATGTCCAATTTATATACACATATATTCTTACATAATGAGACTTTAAAGAATGCAAATAATCTTCATCTATTTACATACACAACACATCTCCCCCCTTAATAATACTCCAGTCGGTCTGGGGGTTTCCTGGCTTTCTGAGGTCTAGGACTGCGGACGGGCACTTGCACAGCGGCAGGCTCCGGTTTAGGAGTGCAAAAAGGCACATGCACAGCAGGAGGCCCTGGTCTAGGAGTGCAAGAGAAGACGTGCACAGAAGCAGTCTCCTCCTTGTTTCCTGATGTAACCTCTGGAACCTCCTCTTCACTTTATTTCTGACTTCCACCTACAGGCTTCTCTCCTGATGTTCTAGGAAGTATCAAATTTCTTGTCTCCACTTGTTTCTTTCTCACAGGTCGCAATTGATTGATATGCCTCTTATACCGAACGCCCTCGCAACTTATAAGGTAGTGACGGTAGCTCAATAATTTCAAAATGGTACCTTTTTACCGTTTAGGTCCAGTTGCATAGTTGCGGAAATAAACCTCGCAACCTGTAGTAAACTGCTCCTGCCTTCTTACGGCCTCATGAAATACCTCTCGCGGATTTCCCATCTTGGTATTATATTCGAGAATCTTGATCTTAAACTTCTCTTCATTAGCAGTTCCGCGGGGGAATTCTTTTATTACAGTTTGGGGGAATGCTCTATGAGCAAATAGGAATCTTTGTAGATTCGTCTCCTTCCCATTATTCTTTCTCGAAAGGGTTTTAAACTCTCCTACATATCTCTCAGCTAAACCATTTGTACTAGGATTATATGGACTGGTCTTAGTGTGCCGTATACCATTCATTTTGGTAAATTGCTCGAATTCACAGGAGACAAACTGTCTTCCGTTATATGTAACCAAAAATTAGGGTAATCCAAATCTGGTAAAATTTCTTTAAGATGATTTATAATCGTTTTGCTGGTAATATCTTTGATGATAAAAATTTCTATCCACTTTGAGTATGCGTCCACGAGAACCAAAAACATTCTTCCCATGAACGGACCCGGTGGATCAAGATGAAGTCGATGCCACGGTTTTTCGGGACAAGTCCATTCCGAGTAGGTAGCCGGGGGCATGCTTGCCGATTCTTGGTATACTCTACATTCTCTAGTTAACTCCTCGATGTTACTGTCTATGCCTTGCCACCAGAACATACCGTCTGGCAATCATCTTCATTTTAACAATCCCCATGTTTATTTCATGCAAGTCATTTAAAATTAAAGATCTTAATTTTTGGGGAATTACCACTCTTGCACGCCATTGAAGACAACCAAACTCCAAACTTAATTCCTCTGTTCGAATTGTAGATTTAGATTTGAGTATTTATTTAGATTTGAGTTAATGAATGATTGAATAAAGTTTGCAAAGAATAGAATAGGTTTTATTACCACGAATTTGAATTACAATAATAATAATGGTAGGAGATTAAAACTGTCAACAAACACCAACAGTGCCAAATAACAAAAATAAACTTCACAGATTAAAAGAAAACAAATAAATCAGTGAAAACAAAATGAATTTAAAAATGCAAATAAATGAATTAATGCATATTTACATTTGAATCCAACATACTCCCCCACAACCTTGAACTATATTACAGTTCAAGAGCTCACTCCTTGTAAGGCAGAGGACATATCTTGGTGATTGGTCTCTTCAGAAGGCCTTTAGGAGTACGAAGAAGCACCACTCTGACATGATCATCTTCTCCTGGGAATATCTGGACAATTCTCGCCAGTTTCCATTGTAGTGGTTTGTTTTGTTCCTTCAACATAACCAAATCTCCAATGTTGACATCCGGATGTGAAGTCCTCCACTTCCTTCTTTCTTGGAGTTGATGTAGATATTCACAGCTCCAACGGTTCCAGAAGTAGTCTCTTTGAGGTTTAATCAGACTCCATCTGGAGCGAAGATTCAAAGTAGAGTGATCAGATTCTGCATCATGTCGCATAGCATTTCCTATAAGAAAATGTCCTGGTGTTAGCGCTGTTAAGTCATTTGGGTCATTGCTAACAAATGTTAATGGTCTGGAGTTAAGACAGGCTTCAATTTGAGCTAATAAGGTCAGTAACTCCTCGTAATTCAATAACCTAGATTTCATCGTTTTAGATAAGATGGTTTTAACTGATTTAATGCCAGCTTCCCATAATCCACCAAAGTTAGGTGCCGACGGAGGAATGAAATGCCAATTAATGGATTCTATGGCTGAAAAATCTTGAATATGAGCAGCATTGAACAACTTCCATCGTTCTTTCAAAATGTTGCTTGCACCTTTAAAATTAGTTGCATTATCTGAGTATATATCAGTTGGTCTTCCTCTTCTAGAGATGAATCTTTTCAATGCTGCAAGAAAGGTTTCCGCAGTCAAATCTGATGAAATTTCTAAGTGAATGGCTTTGGTGGTGAAGCAAACGAATAGGACTATGTAGAATTTGAAAATAACTTTGCTTCGTTTCAACATAGGTTTAGCTTGAATGGGACCGGCCAAATCAATACCAATCTTTTCAAATGGTCTACCTGGAAGAAATCTATTTTTGGTAAGTCTCCCATTATCTGATGAATAGCCTTAGATTTACTCTTCAGGCATACGAGACATTGATTTAAGACCCTTTTGATTAAGTTTCTTCCAGAAGGAATCCAAAATTTATTTCGAATCAAAGATAAAGTTAATTGAGTTCCAGAATGAAGATTGTTTATGTGATAGTGCATTACAATTAATTTGGTTACCAAATGATCTTTAGGAATTAGCATAGGATGCTTCTGATCAATATCTAAATCCGAATGACGTAATCTTCCGCCGACTCTAAGAATTCCTTGGGAATCTATAAAAATGTTAAGCGAAATAAGCCTGCTTTTTCTTGATAATGGAATATTTTTTATGCAAGCATTGATTTCTGGGGTGAATTCACATCTCTGAATAATCTTGACGATTTGTAATAGAGAGTCTTTTAAGTCTTGGGATGTTAGAAATGAGAGTCTTTGAGTAGGCTGTTTTCGGGTAATATTAATAAATCTTTTACACCAAGCCATGACCCTTAAAAGTTTGGTAAAGGATGAATATTTTGAGAAAAACTCTGGGCATGGTTCTGCTATTGTAGCATGCAGTATAACACTGCGCTCTTCTAAGCCCATAGAAGGGTCTATAGTGAATGAAGGAATATTTTCCGAACCATCTAATGCCAACCAAACGGGTCCATGCCACCATAATTTTGAATTGATCAAACAGGAAGGCAAAATTCCTCTCGTAGCAAGGTCTGCTGGATTTTGCTTGCCTGATATATATTGCCATGAATGGGCTGCAGTCAGATCTTGAATCTTTGCCACCCGATTGGCCACAAATATCTGCCACTTCTTTGATTCAGAAGTAATCCACGCCAGAACAATCTTTGAATCTGACCAATAAAATTGTTCATCGATCTTAAAGGGAAGTGCTTGAGTTGTCTGTGATTGAAGTTGCGCCAACATCAAGGCTGCGCAAAGCTCAAGTTTTGGTATGGTTATTTTCTTGATGGGAGCAACTTTTGTTTTTGCTGTCAAAAGAATGGTCTCAATTTGATTATTTTCATAAGTTATTCTTAGATAACAGACAGCAGAATAAGCCAACTCCGATGAATCACAGAATCCATGCATCTGCATATTGGAAATTAATAAATTCCGTTGGAATATACATCTTGGAATACTGACTTGTTGGAGATGCTTCATTTCTCTTTCAAAAGTATTCCACTTTCTTTGAATAGAAGCAGGTATATCTTCATCCCAGCCACATTTCAATTTCCATATTTCTTGGAGGAGAAGTTTCAGCACAACTGTGGTAGGGGAAAGCCAGCCACAGGGGTCATAAATTCTGGCTATAGCCGATACAATTTGTCTCTTTGATTTAATATCAGCTGGACCAGATTTACAAGAAATGTTGAGGGTATCATAACTTGGATCCCATTGGATTCCAAGAACGTTCACGCCTGATTCCTTTCTATTAAATTCCATCACTTCACCTTTTCCTCTCAATAATAAAGGTAAGTCTTCAATTATAGAAGTTTCATTGGATACCCATTTTCTCAGGACGAATCCACCAGAACCCAATACAGCAATCAATTGTTGCACGAGTCCCTTGGCGTCTTCCACTGTGGGGCATCCAGTCAGAAGGTCATCCACGTAGAAATCCTCACGAATAATATTTGATACTCTTGGATTAGAAACTTGTACCTCATGGGCAATCTGATGTAGAGTTCGAATTGCCAAGTAAGGGGCACATGCAAGGCCATAAGTGACTGTCAACAAGTTATATTCCTGCA
Organism: Cordylochernes scorpioides; assembly: GCA_030710605.1. NCBI lineage: Eukaryota > Metazoa > Arthropoda > Arachnida > Pseudoscorpiones > Chernetidae > Cordylochernes > Cordylochernes scorpioides. Next base: position 63,270,458 of record CP092871.1, on the reverse strand, counting down.
ATTCTAGATCTTTACAATCTCTCCACAGTATGGTTTGATATTTAATATCGTCTGGATGTAATCTAATCTGCCGATACATCTTTTCAATGTCGGCCACTAAAGCAACAGAGTTCGTGCGGAACTTGAGTAGGATGTTGAATATATTATTTTGAAGTTTTGGACCTACATGAAGGAGATCATTCAATTATATTAGGGTGGTAGTCTTGGTGGATGCATCAAATACCACTCGTAACTTAGTTGGCTGCGCCTTTAGAATACAGTGATGAGGAATGTAATACTTTGGTTCAGTCTGTAGAGAACAACTTGCCTGCATATTACCTAATCTTATATATTCATTCATAAATTGTTTATATTGAACATATATATTTTCATTTTGTTCTAACCTTTTCTCTAGATTAAGAAATCTGCTAATTGCGATGGATTTCGATTGACCTAACTTTTCAGCTGATTCCTTAAATGGAAGCCTTACAATATACCTTCCTGATTCATCCCTGACTACATTTTTTAAATAATGACTTTCACAATCCTTTTCTTCTTTTGTAGGAATTTCTTCCAAAGGAATAGATTCCAATTCCCAGAACCTTTTTATTAAATCTTCAGATTCCAATTCAGAAGAGAAATGTGCCATATTTCTGAATGACTGCCGTTCACTCACTGAGGTCGGACCATATACGAGCCATCCCAATTTTGAATGGATAGCAGATGGCTCATTTTCCTTTCCATTTCTCCTTTCTTCCTGAATGAGGTTGAATACTATATCTGACCCCAAGATTACATCTATTTCTCTAGATTTAAAATATGAAGGATCAGCCAGGATCAATCCCTTCATATGTGAATAATTTATTTTATTGACCGTAAAGTTAGGAATATTGTTTGTTAACTTGGTAAGAACCAGTGCTGTAGTCTCAAACGATTGATGAGCAAAGTGAGAAGAAAACCTGATCAAGACCTCACCTAGTGAAGATTCTACAAGTTGATCTCCCAAACCTCCAACTGCTATACGTTTACGTCTTATGGGTATTCCTAGTTTTGCCGCGCACTTTTCAGTGATAAGGCTTCTTTGACTTCCATTATCCAACAGAGCTCTACAAATTTGATCTTCCCCATTTACATCTTGTATATGAATTATAGCTGTAGATAACAGTATTTGTATAGAACCATCTGCTCCACTCAAACAGCAGGATGTGCTTGTTAAAGGTACATTCGATGGTTTTACTGATTTGGGAGAGGTAAACTGGACACTAGTTGATTCCCTTTGTCTTGGAGGACTTGAAATCACATGCAACAAGGTATGATGGTTTTTATTGCAATGGAAACAACGATTTGTGATTTTACAATTCTCAAGAGAATGATTGCCACGCAAACAATTAAAACAAAGTTGGTTCTGTTTTACATAACCTATTCTATTTTGAATTGACATTTGTCTGAATTCATTACATTGATTTAGTTTATGCTTCAATTTACATAGTAGACAACTTTTGAAACCTACATTGATGTTGTATGTATTTACTCTTTTATTCAAATTTTCCTTTGAGGTAGTGTCCTTCATTGTATTCATTAAAGATTGAGCTTGTTTTTCCAAAAAGGAAATAAACCTTTGATATGAGGGCATTTCTTGATTATCATAAGACAATTCCCATTGTTGTCTGATTGGAGTATCTAACTTCTTTTGTAAAAAATGTATTAACATAACGTCTACCATTTCATTTCTTTCCAAACCTATAGTCTCCAAATTTCTAAGAGATTCGTTGCAAATATCCAACAACTCATACATAGCCTTCGAGGTAGAGATCTTATATAAATTGATTTTAAATATTTTATCTAATTGAGAGAATATTATCTTTCTTTTATTATCATATCTTTCTATCAAAGTTTTCCAAGCTTGATTATAATTATTTTCAGTGATCGGGAAACCCTTTATTATACGAGCTGCATCACCTTTTAATGAAGAATGTAAATATTGCAATTTTTGTATATCTGAAAGAGTCGTATTTTTATCTATGGTAACCAAAAATAGGTCCTTAAAACTCAACCACTGAGACATCTCACCGGAAAATACAGGCAAATTAAATTTGGGTAATTTAACATTAGATATTGCACTTTGCTCCGATTTGACTGGTTGAGAAATGTTCTCTACCTCCAAGATTTCCTCAATTTGAAATACAAAATTTTCATAACGATTCTTTATACATCTATGTATTCTTTAAATAGTGTTTCACTGGCTTCCAAAGCATTTGATCTCACTATTTGATAATATGTTTCTTTAAGATTTTTGAATAATTCCGTCATATTTGCATGATAAAGTTTCAATCTACGTATATTTTTCTGTTGACAAATTTCGTCAAACTGACTCGCATACGTATTGAATTCTTCAATATAAATTTTGAAAATAGATATATCTGAATTCGCCTTTTTAGACATGATTTAGATTATTTTATGTATAAAATATTTATATTTCGCTTGATTCTATTCACCACAAGATAATTTAATTATTACTTACCAAATTATCAGTGGATCCGGCTCGAGGGACCAAAAAGATGTTCGAATTGTAGATTTAGATTTGAGTATTTATTTAGATTTGAGTTAATGAATGATTGAATAAAGTTTGCAAAGAATAGAATAGGTTTTATTACCACGAATATGAATTACAATAATAATAATGGTAGGAGATTAAAACTGTCAACAAACACCAACAGTGCCAAATAACAAAAATAAACTTCACAGATTAAAAGAAAACAAATAAATCAGTGAAAACAAAATGAATTTAAAAATGCAAATAAATGAATTAATGAATATTTACATTTGAATCCAACATCCTCATTGATCTTATAATGAGTAGCTAGTGGGTTATCCCTCGGTACCCTTGTGAATTTCCACACAGTTGCCTTCTCTAACATTCCTTAATACTATAGGCAGTATTTTATCTTGGGGCGTCTCATATGCCACCTCCATAAAAGAGAACGGTACCTCATTCAACTTCCTGAGAAGAAGTACCTGGTCTTCATCAAGAGACTCCATGACACTCGATTCTAAAGGAAGACGTGACAATGCGTCAACATTGAAATTATCACTAGTTTTTCGAAATTCCACAGTATAATTAAATGCAGCTAATTTTAAGGACCATCTTTTAATTCTGGATGATGCACATATGGGAATTGGTTTATGAGGCGAAAATATATGAATTAAGGGTCGGTTGTCTGTGACCAATACAAATTATCGTCCCAGTTAGTATTGTCTGAATTTCTCAACGCCAAAGGTTATGCTCAACGCTTTCTTTTCTAGTTGAGAGAAACGTTTTCCGCTTCAGTTAATGTTCTAGAAGCAAAGGCTATAGGGCATTCTTCCTTTCTATCATTTATATGACTCAGAATTACGCCTATTTCATAGTCAATTAATAATGATTTACATTTTTAAAATAACATTCGATATTCTTTCGTCCAATTCGATCTACATTTTTATTCAAAAGTTGATAGAATAGGGCTAAAATGTTTGCTATATTCTTTATGAATCTATAATAATAAATTAAGAGTTATATGAAAGATCTTAATTGCGAAACATTCTTTAGGTTCAGGCGCCTCTATCACTGCTTTAATTTTATTTTCTAAGGGATGCAGTCCATATTTATCCATTTTAAACCCTATATATTTCACCGATTTATTTTTAAATTTACATTTATATCTGTTTAACTTTAAACCTTTTTCTAGCAATCTTCTAAACACTAGATCCAACCTTTGTTTATGATCTTCAAAGTCTTTTCTTGCAACCAAAATATCATTTATGTAGCAGGCCACACCTGGAAAATCAGCAAATAGACCTTCCATAATCCTCCGAAATTTATTTGGCGCTACCGCTACGTCATATGGTAGTCTTTTATAAGAATACAACCTCTTTGTTGTGTTTATATCAACAACAGCTTTGGCTTCTTCCGCTAACATTACTTGTAAGTAAGCCTGTGATAGGTCTAGAGTCGAAAGTACGGTGCTTGTAGATAATTTTGAAAAGATCTCATCGATCGATGGAATGGGGGATACCTATCTAAATCTATTGCTTTATTAACTGCACATCTAAAATCACCCCATTTACTTTCACTACCATCCTTTTTTAATACTAGTACTATTGGAGCTACCGCTACGTCATATGGTAGTCTTTTATAAGAATACAACCTCTTTGTTGTGTTTATATCAACAACAGCTTTGGCTTCTTCCGCTAACATTACTTGTAAGTAAGCCTGTGATAGGTCAATATGCATGGACTATAGATTATAAAATGCAAGAATTCACTAAACGATAATTTCATTCTTTACTTTGTTTTTTAGAGAGAAAGGTAAACTTCTGGCCTCACAAAACACAGGAGTCACATCCTTTTTTAAATTAAATTATTTTAACATCCTTTAGACCGCCTAAATCTTTGTTAAACAAATCTGCATTTCTATCAATCAAACTATTTCTATTAGATTCATTATTTAAATTTTTAATGCTAAACAATCTAGAGTAATCAAGTTTTAACTGTGTAAGCCATTCTCTTTCTAACAAAATTACCTGGATTTTTCATTTACAACTATTAATCGTAAATATTGGTTGGCTTCTTTGACAAAAACATTTCTTTGCCCTATAATCTCTATTGATTTACCACAAAATGATTTTAATCTTAAATTTGTTGGAAATAATTTTTTACCTTGCCGATACAACTTATAAATATCTTTAGGTATTAACGTAACTGGACTTCCTGTATCTATTGTAAAGCACAAAGAATAATCATCTACTGTTAAATTTATTGTGACATTAGTTCCACCCTGTACAGAATATATAGACTCCTCTTGTACATATTTACATCCCCACATTTTGAATAGCTTTGCAGACCCTACTTAGATGACCCAGTTTTTTACATTTTAAAACAAGTCTTTGTTCTATGAGGGCAAACAGAGGCCACGTGTGAATGTCTTTCACCACATCTATAACACATTATATCTCCCCTTTGCCTTAAAGGCCTATGCTGCACCATACTATTATTGTACTCACCCTTTTTATTTTTTCCATTCACAGGGGATATCTTGGCCACTAATATATCTTGTAATTATCTTTTATTTATCTCCGCCAGTTCGAACGAGAACGCCACTGCAAAACTTTATCCAGGGTGACATCGTCGTTTTCTTGTAGTAGCTTCTTTTGCAGGCTTTCCAACTTGATTCCAGCCACAAAAAGGTCTCGCATCATGGTTCCCAGCATATCGCCGAAATTACAATTTATTACTAAATGTTTCAATTTTCTAAGATATTCCGAAATTGATTCTCCTTCCTGTTGAATTCTCTTTAAAAATCTGCATCGCTGTGGCATCACTTTCTTCTTTGGATCCAAATGCAGCTTAATTCTTTGAATGATAGTATCATAGGGTTGATCTTTCATTAGACCAGGAAGAAAATGTCGTTTCCCTGCTTCAAAGTTTCAGAATCTGGTAGCGAGGTAAAAATCAGCACTTTAACCTCCTCCATGAGATGCCAAAAAAAAGCCTCAAATTTTTGTACAAAAAGATCGAAGTGCCCTCCACTGGGCTATAGCATCTGAAAGGCACTATTAACTTTGAACTTGTCATGCTGATCTTTTAAACTCCTTTGTTTTCTTGATCCAGATAGTTTAAATGATGTAGTTGATATACTTGCATAGACGCTGTTTTGCTCAGCTTCTTACTGGCTCTGTAGATCGCGCATCCTCGTCGCCACTTTTGTTGTGTCGTAATTAGACGTACAAGAGCTCAAACTTAACCATGGCCAACAAAAAATGTCCAATTTATATATAAATATATTTTTACATAATGAGGCTTTAAATAATACAAATAATATTCATCTATTTACATAAACAACAGTTAATATATAGCGAGAAGTGTAGAGGACTGAGCACAGATCCCTGAGGTACACCAGCCCATGTTCTTCGGTCCTGGGAAAATGTTCCATTGACCCGAACCTTTATCCTTCTTCCCCTTAAGAAGTCTGCAATCCAGATTAAGGTTTTTCCTCTTACTCCGATGTTGTGCAGCCTTTCAAATAATTTCTACACTCGATCAAAAGCTGAGGTCATATCCAGGAATACGGCCGTTGTTTTCTTTGGCGGGTTTTCCTAGAAATCTATTATTGATTGACAGAAGTAGAACAGTTTATCAGTTGTACAGTGTTGGATCTTTAGGCAGTTTGGTAGAAGTTTATTTTATTATTGTTAGTGAGCCAGACTATGAGCTTAGATGGATAATTCATTCTGTTATTTCACAAAGTACGTTGCACAGTTCTTCAAGCTTTTCTGTGAATTTTTCCACAGTGTTCTTTTATTCAGTCGGAAATTCTCAATTTTGAATTTTAGGGTTATTAAAATTGGTCTGTGGTCACTGATTGTACTTTTCAGAATTTTCCATTGTGTTGTGGATGCGAGGTTGTAATTTATCGCTGTGATGTCTTTTGCGGATTCTGTGCCTGTGGACCTGGATAGATAGGTGTTCTTTTTGCTATTTAACGGTGTAAAGTAGATGTCGGTCAGCATGTCCTCAACCTGCTGATCTTTGTTATCCTGGACAGGTGATCCCCAAGTTGGTCTTTCGGCGTTAAAATCACCAAGTATGATTGCGATATCCGAAGATGCTTCACTTAATGTCTCTATCAGGCCTGTAATGATGCTAGTATTATCGTGGTGATAAAAATTTATGATTGGAATTGTTTTATCTGTAAGATAGATTTCTATTGCCTGAGCTTCTGTCGTGCTTTCTCTAGGTTTACTCTGATTATAGGCGATTTCCTTAAATTTGATTTCTAGAGTTTTAATCAAAACGGCAAGTCCTCCTAGAATTTTCCCGGTCTGTCCTTTCGTAATGTTGTATAATCTTTGATATTGAATCTCAGATTCTGATTCAATTTTGTCTCCTGAGGACAAGTAATATGTAGATTGTTGTCACAGAGAAGACAAGTCAGCCCCTTTTTTTTCCTCTGGGTACCATTTATATTGAGTTGTAGTAGATTGAATTGTGTCCTCGTAGTAGATTTCTCATCATGAGCTCGAGCTGCAGCTCCTGACGCGGCGTTTACCCCGGACGCGGTAGCATTACTGGAGATATCAGTTTTGCTCTTCATTTGGAAATGGGTGCTGTTGCAACGTTAGTCTCCTGGAAACGAACCAGAATTTGGTCAAATATTCCAAGGGTCCAGGCGGGACCGCAAGGAGGTGTGGTCGGACTTCTCCCCTTCCCCCTGGAATGCCGTCACTACAGGATAAAGCACTCTTGGTGAATTTTTTAATTGTGATTCAGAATCTGCCACTGAAGCTTTACGAGCGTTTCGTTCCTTTAAAGATATTCGAAGCGGCAAAGGACCAATGAGTTGCTACTCTCTAAAGCGATTGATTAAAAGTTTTGAAGAAACTGGATTTCTAGAAGCAAAACCTCGGAGTGGAAGACCATCGACATGCAAGTCAGTGGCTGTTACGGTTTTTCAGAATGCTGAAGCTATTGAAACGTTATCCACGTATGGAGAAGTAAGTGATAGACAAGTTTCTCGACAAACGGGGATTTCGTATGGAACAGTTTGGAGAGAACACACATTTAGAATTTTTCTTTAAAAATACCCTAACAAAATTCAAAGTTTTCATGAGTTGAAAGTCAGCGATTTTGAGAAGCGTCAAGAATTCGCTGCATGGGTTTTCCGGCAAATTGATATTGATGAAAACTGGCTGTCAAATGTTCTAAGAACAGATGATGCTCACTTTTATCTAAAGGGAGAATTTAACATTCAAAACTGCCTCATTTTGGCAACAGAAAACCCTAGGAATTTTACAGAAATACCACTTCATCCGCCCAGAGTTACAGTTTTGTGTGGGTTCACTTCTTATTTTATTATTGGGCCATTTTTCTTTGAAAAATCAATGGAAGAACTTTTAAAACCGTTTTTGTAACTGGTGAACGTTATGTTCAACTTTTGAGAGAAAAGGCTATTCCCATATTGCAGGACAGACAAGCACTAAGCGAAATAACATTCATGCAAGATGGAGGACCTCCTCATATCTCCCGCGGTGCCAAACAATTGCTAAAGGATACGTTCGGTGAAATTCGTTGATAAGTCGCCACTTTATATACCAGTGGCCTCCAATATCACCAGACTTGACGCCTTACAATTTCGGTTATGGGGGTACATTAAGTCGCGTTTTTATCGATGCCGGCCTACCTCATTGGCCATGTTGAAGGCTTCTATCAGATGGCACGTTTTATAAATTTTAACTATTTAATTGTGACCATTCTGTCATCTATCGTCTGCAGGCGGTGTTTGAGAATGAAGGGCGCCACATTGAGCAAGGATTGTGACCTAATACAAGAGAGAAGGCAGTTACCTCATGTGTTATATTTTGCAGCTCTTTGTTTTGGGTTATGGGAATAATAAATGCTGTCCTCACATCTTGACTCTTTTTTTTTTCTGTGAACAGTAATTTTTTTGTTTGTCATTTGCCCACATCTTATATTATTTCGTGCAGGCCAAAGTGTTATAACTTCTCGAATAACACTGGTATACACAATTTTACCCCTTATGTTTAGTTTATCGCTTTCCGCTCATTAGAAGAAATAGCATAAGGAATATTCTCTGAATCCCCCCCCCCCAACTTTGGAAATTTTGCGCAAAAAATAATACAAAATGATTTTACTACCACGTTTTTCAACGCAAAATGTCGATTTAAAAATGATTTCTTTTTTGAGGGGATACATTTTCAAAATTATGTACAGTATAATAAACAATGATAACATTTGACAAACCCATAGGATATTTGGAATAAAGTACGACAAATATATTTTGTCACTCCCCTCTATATTTAATTTTTTGGATCATGACAAATATCCAGTTAAATAGTCAAGTGTCGCCAATAAGTCAAGAAACTACACATCCCTTATAGCACGAAATCCTATTAGTAGTGCCATCATAATATTTGGTACTATATTAACATTTCAAAAATCGTGTATTGATATCAGTAGTTATTTTCAAACATTCAATCTATTTCACAAAACTCCATCTAAAATATAAATATTTTTTGCTACATGTTTAATTTGCATATGCCTATTTTACATATCTCAGATTGTATTTAAAAATCGTCAACCAATTCTTCTAACTTTTGGCGAAATGGTGTTTTATTAATTTATCATTTGATATTATTAGGGTTCTTTCCTGGTATTCAAAAAGGAAAAATACGTGTCGTTCAGTTATATTTTTCAATTTATCAAACAATTTGGCCGCTGAATCTCTGATTCTGGTAGAGCGTCATCTAGATAATAAAGTTGTAACTAAAATCAATTTAGAATTTTTCATTATTTGCCATAAAAAATCCCATTGCATCCTGAACACAATGGTGTTTACCGCATTGCTCTAGCACAAATATTCGCGGAGTTATTAATTTTTAAAGTTGTGCGGGACTTTTGGATCACCCTGTATAACTGCTATAAAATTTAAATATCTAGAATCTACAATATGCACACATGCCTATGAATATAATTAATAATAATAAGATAATATGTAAAATATTAATATATATAGAGAAATCGGTAAATATATACATTTAAAATAAAATAATTGAAAATCAGCACTTCGCCATATATATACATATATACGTGTATAGTAGTGGGCTATATGGTTTCAAGGTGTAAGTATAATTGAGGAATGTCTAATTTCTCCTTCAGATAAAGGCAAAAATACTGTTATAATGGGCACGATAGATTATGATAACAAAATCAAGCAGCTACCTGAAGATCAAAATGTATATGAACTGTTACCTAATAACCCCCTAGCAAACATATTCAAAGAGTTCAATAGACAATTGAACAAAATAAAACGTAATTATAAATTGGATAGCAAAACATTCGACAAACTAAAAGCAGCAAACACTAACTTGCCTATATTTTATGGCCTACCAAAGGTACACAAACTAAACAGCCCTCTACGCCCCATTGCATCCTACGCCGGCACCCCCATATTACCCTTGTCAAAATACCTTTCCTCAATAATTTCACCTTTTCAGAAAGAATTACCTCATACTATTCCCAACTCCACAGCAGCAATAGAAATAATTTCAAGAACTCAAATAACGGAGAACAGTCGCCTGGTCTCCTTTGATGTTGAATCACTGTATAGCTCAATCCCACATGATGAAGCTATTACAGAAATTTCAGAATTCTTTAATGCCCACCCCAACCTACCATTATCTATACCAAAGGAAGCCCTTATAGACTTACTCAAACTGTGCCTATCATTCAGCTACTTTAACTACAAGAATCAATTCTTCAAACAGATCAAAGGCCTCCCGATGGGTAACCCAATAGCTTCAGCTCTGGCAAACATTTTCATGAATAATATTGACCAATCAATAATAGATAATAAGCAGCTAAAAATAACATTCTGGAAAAGATATATCGACGATATTTTTTGCATAACCGAAAACAACAATACAACAAGCATTCAGAATTTCTTGAACAATATAAAACCATTTCTTACATTTACATATGAAATAGAAGAAAAAACTCTTTATCATTCTTTGATATAATTCTCACCAGAAACAGCTCTAAAGTAGAAACAGGCATTTACCGTAAACAAACTCACACAGGTGGTTACTTAAATTTCAGCTCATTCGGTCCTATCAACCATAAAATATCTGTTATAAAAACCCTCTCAAAAAGAATATCTACTCATTGCTCCAATAATCTAGAAAAAGTACAACAATAAAGAACAATACTAATGAATGAATTACAAATCAATAGTTATCCCACAGAATTTATCAAAAGACAATTCCACAGATCAACATTCATCTCTCCTTCCAATAGGCAATCTCAGAAATTATATTGCACACTTCCGTACAGCTACGGCATTGAAAGAATCAGCAGAGCCCTCAAGAAGTATAACATCAAGACGATATACCAGACACCATCCAACTTAAAAACATTTCTCCGCCATCCCGATACAAAACATAACACAAACAACAGTCAAAAATCCAACCTTATTTACAGAATCCCGTGCCGATCTTGCCCAGCTACATACAAAGGAGAGACAGGAAAAACTCTGGAAGAAAGAACCAATCAACACCGGACAGCCTTTAAAAACTAGCCCTCTTTCCCTTTTAGTAGTCCACGCACTGAAACAGGACCACATACCAAATTTCGACTCAACAGAAATAGTATATCGAAATATCAAGGATAAACATTCAAGACTTTTCTAGAAAGCTGGACCTCAATAGAAGATAAAAATAGTATCAACCGAAAAATAGACATTCCTCAATTATAATTGCAATTTAAAACCATATAGTCCACTACTATACACGTATATATGTATATATATGGCAAATTGCTGATTTTCAATTATTCTATTTTAAATGCATATATTTACTTATTTCTCTATATATTAATATTCTACATATTATCTTATTATTAATAATTATATTCATAGGCATGTGCATATTGTAGATTCTAGATATTTAAATTTTATAGCGCAGTTATATATACTCGCGAATTGATACGCGAGCTTCTCAAAGCGATCTTGTTCCCCGAGGAAGTTTGGCGAGTTGCCACACGAAATATCGGAAATAAAAACTTTATGAACCAAAATAGGCATTTTTAAATATTGTGATATATGGATTGCTCTATTTTCAAACATATATATATGTTTGTCGGCTATGCACGCCCTCAATATGTAACTAATCTCGCTGAAATTTTAAAAGGACAGTTAGATCTGGAAGAGTTTTTTTGTCGCACTTTTAAACAAGAAAAATTATAATTATCCAAGTACTGAGCAACAATATTTTTTAGTCATAAATTATGATGACAATATTGCTGTATCATGCTTGATTGACATAAAAAAAATTCTTTAGAAGAATATTCACTAAAGCAGACCACGGGCGAAGCCAGATGATAATATTGTGGCGAAGAAATATTTTATTATTTAATTTAATATTATTCAATGAGAAAATATATTCAACAGATTATAAAAATATATATTAATCTGTATTTGTGAAATCATATTTAAAATAGTTCTTTGCTTGCTTGCTTAATATTCTCTAGCTGTAAATAGTTGGGGGCTGACCTGTTAATAATTGTCGACTCGTCGCTGTGACGTCATCAATGAATACTTTTACATCTTAGGATATTTCAAGGCTTGATTTCTACGCTACAACTGGTGGAGAGACTGGACCGATACTCATAAAGAAATAAAAGAAAAATTGATTCTGTTGAACCAGAAGAAACTTTTATGAATGTAAAGAAGGAATATACTCAGGTAAGCAACTACGTTGTTCAACATCTGCCAAGGAACCCTTCCATTTTCTCCGGGGAGGATGGTGAAGATCTCCAAAAATGGTTAAAAGGGTATGCACGTGTGGCAAGGTACAACCATTGGGACGAAACCCTTTGTCTTACTAAAGTTTATTTTTATCTGTCTGGAACTGCTCTCAAATGGTTTGAGAACAACGAAGAAAGCATACAGACTTGGAAGGAATTCACATCTCAATTAGAGAATGTGTTCGGAAAAAAGAAAATTCAAAATTGCAAGCGGAGAAGAAACTTAAAACACGGGCACAATTAAAAGGTGAAAGTACCGAATGTTACATCCAGGATGTCTTGTGCTTGTGCAAAGAGGTTGATCCTCAAATGAGCGAGGAAGATAAAATCTCCCACCTCATGAAGGGGATAGCTGAGGAGCTTTATCAAGCACTCCTACCGAGGGATGTACAGAGCACCGAGCAATTCATTACAGAATGTCGCCGTGTCGAAGCGCTCCGTTGTATGCGAGTTACCCCAACCAGGTACGAGCGCCTACCAAATGTAGCCTCTCTCTGTGACAAGGATGACGGAGAAGATCTGTCATCTTTGATTAGGCAAATTGTTCGTGAGGAGGTACAGCGGGCATTAGGCTCTCCTCGGGAGGAACCAAAAAATGCTACAATCGAAGAAATTGTAAAGGAGGAGATTGGAAGAACCCTGGCGCCAATCTCAAAGTCTAGGAGAAGTCCCCCTCAGAAGGAAAAACCACGACAGTTTTTAAATACCAGATATGAGGCCGAAACGATAAGACCGCACCCTGAACCTCGATACCCAAAACAAGGAGGAAGACGCGACACCAATGATTGGCGTACAACTGAGGGAAGGCCAATCTGTTTCTACTGCGGACGCCCAGGTCACGTCGTCCGCTTTTGCCGTGACAGGAAGAGACACAATGAGGAAAGGAGAAATGACTATTTCCAAAGAAAGCAAGACGAAATGGTATCCTACAACTCTCGAGCTGAATCTCAGGACCCCAATGACGAATCATCGAGGAAAACTTTCACTCGCTACCGAAGCCCTACTTCATATCGCGGTCGAAACAGACAACATTTCTCACCTGCTAGAATATCTAGCTGGACGCCCCGCCATTAAAACTAGATGATAGACCACATTGGAGGTGAGGCCGTAAAGTTATAATATCCCCCCTTGCCGACCACGTTGAAATTAGAAAAAGCTACCTTGACGTAAACATAGATCTACCAAGTTCTCATGAAGAAGATATCTCAACTGAAAGAAGACATCCACAGCAGTCACCTGAAAATATCCCTGGCCATAGTACTAGATCTCAAGACTGACGACGTAAGTCTCCTGCTGAGCATCGGGTCGATGCTCTTTATAGGAGGAGGCTATGTGGCGAAGAAATATTTTATTATTTAATTTAATATTATTCAATGAGAAAATATATTCAACAGATTATAAAAATATATATTAATCTGTATTTGTGAAATCATATTTAAAATATGTCTTTGCTTGCTTGCTTAATATTCTCTAGCTGTAAATAGTTGGGGGCTGACCTGTTAATAATTGTCGACTCGTCGCTGTGACGTCATCAATGAATACTTTTACATCTTAGGATATTTCAAGGCTTGATTTCTACGCTACAATATTTAGTAGGCAGGAACAAAATTCTACCAGCGAAACATTCACTCGAGCAGAAGACACACGAAGCCAGGTCATCTCTATATGTAAAATATCGTTTCTCGGCCTTTTGGCTAAGATCATGTAGTGTATCTCTAGATATTTTTATTTATATATACAGGGTGATCCAAAAGTCCCGCACAACTTTAAAAATTAATAACTCCGCGAATATTTGCGATAGAGCAATGCGGTAAACACCATTGTGTTCAGGATGCAATGGGATTTTTTATGGCAAATAATGAAAAATTTGAAATTGATTTTAGTTACAACTTTATTCGCTAGATGGCGCTCTACCAGAATCAGCGATTCAGCGGCCAAATTGTTTGATAAATTGAAAAATATAACTGAACGACACGTATTTTTCCTTTTTGAATACCAGGAAAGAACCCTAATAATATCAAATGATAAATTAATAAAACACCATTTCGCCAAAAGTTAGAAGAAATGGTTAACGATTTTAAATACAATCTGAGATATGTAAAATAGGTATATGCAAATTAAAACATGTAGCAAAAAAAAAACCTGATATTTTAGATGCGGTTTGCTGGAATCCTCGCAGCTATTTAAATTTCGAAAATAATAATTTTCTATTTTTTTTTTTAATTCAACTCTCTCTCAGTATCGATTATATTTATTTTAATTCATTTGAAAAATATTTATCTATCTCTGATTATTTATTTTACTCTGGAATGCCGTTGTTGTTTTTGTCGTGTCCAATAAAGAGCCTCAGATGTCTCCATGCATCTCTATCACAGCAGCAGCAGCAGCATTGTCCACTATTTTTGGTGTGTAAAGCAGCTGCTCTGGGTCTATGTCAATTTTCTGCAAAGCTGCGGGCATGATAATATGTGGGTAGGTGTTAGTTCCACACCAGGACAGTTGTTGCATGTTCTATAGGTTCTTGTGCCATCTGGATGTATTGTCATCCTTTATAATGTTTTGTTCTAAATATTGTTATAGTTTTGTCATTTTTCTCTCGAAGTTTATTTCACATTTTGATCTTTTCTTATTTTTGTTTAATTATCTTGTATTTTGCAAAAGCATTAGCGTCAAATAATGACATTTGTTCTTTCCTTTGGCTCAACTTTCTGGCTTCCTTTGTAAATTAAACTGCCATTTCATTACCCCCGATCCAAACACTGGCAGGAATCCATTGTAAAATGCAGTTATTCTCCAATAATATCAGTTGAGAAGTAACGAGTGTATTTTCTGTGTGATTATAGTATTGCCCTTCTGAATTGCTTCTAGAACGGATATGGAGTCGTTGTACGGTATATTATAATTCCTTCTGCTTGATGCAGGGATGGTTGGTTAAGGCATACATCAAGAGCTTTCCAGATAGCTGTCAGCTCACAAGTGAAGTTTGACGAAATCTTTCTTGCTCCTTCCTTGATTTTGATGTATGTTCCATCTTGCAGTATTATGTTAATTCCAGCCCCTCTATTACTTATGGTAAGGTCTGATGATCCATCTGTATATGCTGTTAAATAATTTATCTGATCGCATAAACCAATTGTGTCAAGTCCTTTCTTTTTAAGTATGTTTTTGTTCTCTTTTTTTATTTTATTGCAGGGTTCATTCAGGTTAAGATTGATGATTACATTTGATGGCAATGGGGTAGGAAATATTGGTTATTCTAGAATTTGAAATTCATTATGTTTCATTTTTATGCTCTTTCTAATATTGTTGTCGTACTGAGGTGTTGAAGATCTTTTGAGCCTTTCTTTTTGTGTCCAGTTTAAATAGGTTATATGGGATATGTGTTCGGTTTCTTTAGGTTTTAAGCTATTGGTGATTTTTATTGTTTTTAATTGTCTTCTCCTTTCAAGTAGGTCTAGACCACATTCTCTCTGAATTTTCTAATTGTTGGTATTTGAAACAGAACCAGTGATTAATTTGGCCGCTTTTGCTTGAACACTGTCTAGTCTTAATTTAGTGATGAACTTGAGGAAGCCCAAACAGGTGTTGCATATTCCATTATTGGCCTTATTAAGGTGATATATGTTGTTCTGAGAATTTTGGGTTTTGCTCCCCAATTTGTTCCACATAGCCTTCTAAGTATGTTTAGGTTTCTGGTAGCTCTATTTGAGATGCTAATTATGTGTTCTGTAAATCGCAATTCCTCATCAAGTATCACACCTAGGTAATTTTATCAATGATATGGTTGTTTATGCTTATTTTGGAGTTGAATTCATGCCTTTTTCCTGTCAGTGAAGGAGACCTATAGGCTTGTGTTCAATGGGTTTATTGTCATTTTGAGTTTCATTGCCCACTTCTCCAGTTCTCTCATTGATGTGTTCAGTATTTTTCTGATATTTCTATACTGCTACTTGTGTGCCATATGGCTATTTAATCTGCATGACAGGCAACCTTTGTGTCTTCAGTGAGGTAAGGATGGATGTTGTTAAGGTTGTGTCGTAATTAGATATACAACAACTCAAACTTGACTATGACTCTTTTTAGCTCTTATTCTTTTCGTTTGACCAACAAAAAATGTCCAATTTATATACACATATATTCTTACATAACGATACTTTAAAGAATGCAAATAATTATCATCTATTTACATACATAACACATCTCCCCCCTTAATAATACTCCAGTCGATCTGGGGATTCCCTGGCTCTCTGAGGTTTAGGACTGCGGACGGGCACTTGCACAGCGGCAGGCTCCGGTTTAGGAGTGCAAGAAGGCACGTGCACGGAAGCAGTCTCCTCCTTGTTTCCTGATGTAACCTCTGGAACCTCCTCTTCACTTTATTTCTGACTTCCACCTACAGGCTTCTCTCCTGATGTTCGAGGAAGTATCAAATTTCTTGACTCCACTTGTTTCTTTCTCACAGGTCGCAATTGATTGATATGCCTCTTATACACGACGCCCTCGCAACTTATAAGGTAGTGACGGTAGCTCAATGATTTCAAAATGGTACCTGGGGGTCGGTGGAAGGCTGGTTAAACCGTTTGGTTTTCGACCACTACGACCCGGGTTCGATCCCCGCATTGGACACTTTTTTCTGTTTGAAAAAATATATGCTCCAATGCCCCCCCCCCCCCCCCCCCCATTCTTGCAAAAGTCCAACCCCACTAGCGAATGCAAGTAACCAAACGGGGCTCTGGCACATTTATAAGTGCAAAGTCGAACTGCTTTCACATGTGTAGACATGTGGTGCGCTTACAGTAAAAATCAGTCGCTAACTACCCGCCATGATTATCATGGCCTGTACCACGTGTACTAGGGATAAGCAAAAAAAATTATACCTTTTTACCGTTTAGGTCCAGTTGCATAGTTGCGGAAATAAACCTCGCAACCTGTAGTAAACTGTTCCTGCCTTCTCACGGCCTCATGAAATACCTCTCGCGGATTTCCCATCTTGGTATTAAATTCGAGAATCTTGATCTTAAACTTCTCTTCATTAGCAGTTCCGCGGGGGAATTCCTTTAATACATTTTGGGGGAATGCTCTATGAGCAAATAGGAATCTTTGTAGATTCGTCTCTAAATCATCCTTCCCATTATTCTTTCTCAAAAGGTTTTTAAACTCTCTTACATATCTCTCAGCTAAACCATTTGTACTAGGATTATACGGACTGGTCTTAGTGTGCCGTATACCATTCATTTTGGTAAATTGCTCGAATTCACCGGAGACAAACTGTCTTCCGTTATCTGTAACTAAAAATTAGGGCAATCCAAATCTGGCAGAAATTTCTCTAAGATGATTTATAATCGTTTTGCTGATAATATCTTTGATGATAAACATTTCTATCCACTTTGAGTATGCGTCCACGAGAACCAAAAACATTCTTCATGAACGGACCCGCTAGATCAAGATGAAGTCGATGCCACGGTTTTTCGGGCCAAGTCCATTCCGAGATGGTAGCCGGGGGCATGCTTGCCGATTCTTGGCATACTCTACATTCTCTAGTTAACTCCTCGATGTTACTGTCTATGCCTGGCCACCAGTAAATACCGTCTGGCAATCATTTTCATTTTAACAATCCCCATGTGTATTTCATGCAAGTCATTTAAAATTAAAGATCTTAAATTTTGGGGAATTACCACTCTTTCACGCCATTGAAGACAACCAAACTCCAAACTTAATTCCTCATTGATCTTATAATGAGGACATAATGGGTTTTCTCTCGGTACCCTTGTGAATTTCCACACACACACACAGTTGCTATCTCTAACATTCCTTAATATTATAGACAGTATTTAATCTCGGGGGTCTAATATGCCACCTCCATAAAAGAGAACGGTACCTCATTCAACTTCTGAGAAGAATTACCTAGTCTTCATCAAGAGACTCCCTGACACTCGATTCTAAATGAAGACGTGACAATGCGTCAACATTGGAATTATCACTAGTTTTCGAAATTCCACAGTATAATTAAATGCAGCTAATTTTAAGGACCATCTTTTAATTCTGGATGATGCACATATGGAATTTGGTTTATGAGGTGAAAATATATAAATTAAGGGTCGGTTGTCTGTGACCAATTCAAATTTTCGTCCCAGTAAATATTGTCTGAATATCTCAACGCCAAAAGTTATGCTCAACGCTTTCTTTTCTAGTTGAGAGAAACATTTTTCCGCTTCAGTTAATGTTCTAGAAGCAAAAGCTATAGGGCATTCTTCCTTCCTATCATTTCTATGACTCAGAATTACGCCTAGTCCATAGTCTATATAGATAATACCGTAACAGAGTTTTCCATTGTAAAGTCCTGAGCTATCTCCTCCGAAGATTCTGAACTACACATAACGATCTATATACCAAAATTTTCGTTATTTTTTTCTTCGTATGATAGGCCTGTTTTTATTTTCCTAATGTCAACAGTTATTTTTATTTTTTAATTTAATCTATTTTACAATCGTAGATTTTTTGCATTTATCATCATCAATTCGTTTGTTTTGAAATGCGTTCTTTTGTCTTATTACTACAACCAATCGTGATGAAACTTTGGGAAGATGTTTAGTATACTACCGGGATGGTTTCTGGCTAATTACTCTTTAGAAATAACCTTTTGTTGCATTTTTATTTACGATAAAACGTAGATTCACTCGCAATCAGCGCCCCCTCGCGGCAGACATATGGCCTTAAATAGCCTCGCATGATCTTATTTGTAACGTCAAGCTTAGCTTATAGGTTAGGTACACAGCTTCGTACCCCCGCAACCTAGGTTCGAGGCTCAGCGTGAGTGTTTTTTTTTTTCAATTCTTTTATATTATTGTAGCAAATTATTAAAAATATTATTTTATTTAAAATGTAGGCTTTTTAAAATAAAAATTAACATACACAATTTTTTAATAATATTTGTAACAAACCTAGGTTCGAGGCTCAGCGTGGGTGTCTTTTTTTATTTTCGTTTCTTTTATATTATTGTAGAAAGGTCTGTTTTTACAGCATTATTATATTTTGATTGGTTTATTTTAAATATGTTTGTTATGAAGGCTCTATGTAATACTATTTAGAGCACATTTTACATTTTAAACACCTAAGCCCCCCTCTTTTTAATACAGGGTGTACCAGGTAAATTGGGAATTTCAACAATGGTATTTTAACTGAAATTTTTTGCAAGTAAAAATTAAAATATCCGAATGAAATTTGACACAGTAGTAGATAAAAGGATATATTTTTTATTTATTTAATGTAGTTTCCATTATTAGCTACAACAGTCTCGAGGCGAGTGCGGAATGAAGCACAGGCCTTGGCGACGATGACCTTGTCCATTTGGGTCATCACCGTGTGAACTGCTTTCTTGACAGACTGGATGGTGGTATGAGGAGCTTTGTTGATATCTCTCTCAACAACGCCCCATACATAGTTGTCGAGGGGATTGCAATCTGGAGAATTAGGGGGCCAAATATCAGGACCCCAGTGACTAGGGACGTTAAGTGTCAGCCACGATTGTGTCTTTTTTGCCTTGTGGGCTGGAGCTGAGTCCTGTTGGAAGACATACTTCCTTCCTGCGGCCACCATGTCCATCCAAGGCTTCACAACGGTCTTCAGAACATTCATGTAGGTGTCAGCGTTCATCCTAAGGCCCTTCTCAAAGATATGGGGAGGCATGACATCACCTTCACTGCTGATAACGCCAAGGACCATTACGGAGGCAGGAAATTTCGTGTGCATCACGACAGGTATCTCTGGGGGGTCTTTACAGATCCAGCGATCATTCCTGGGATTTACCTTTTGGTCCACGTCAAAGTTCTTTTCGTCAGAGAAGAACCTTAGCATGCCAAAAGAGTCGTGTTTCAGGTTGTTGAGGAGGGCAGCAGCCTTTCCTTTTCTGTTATTCTTCATATTCTCAGTCAGCAACTGACCTTTCCGAAGGGCATAAGACTTGAGACCAAGGTCCTCATGGATAGTTCTGACAATTGTCATAAAGCCAACGTCCATTTCCTTGGCTATGGCCCTCATGCTCTTCCCAGGGTTTCCATCAATCTTCTCCTTGACATTTTTGACAAATTCTTCGCCTCTTACCCTGTCCGATCGACGCGAGTGCTTTTTCCTTGTAGCTATCCCCTCTTTGTTTCTGTCGGCCTCATCAAACTGATTCTTGACACGATAAATAGTGGTTTTGGGCAACTTAAGAAAATCCACTATCTCTTTGGGGCTCCTTCCGGCGCGCAGAGCAACGATGATGGCAGCTCGATTTTCAAATTCTCGGTTACTCTTCATCACTACACTGCGCACACATGTACTGTTGCATTTTACATGAATATGGCTACGTAATGAAAAAAAAAACAAGTTTTTAATGTCAAGTAGTTTTTGTTTTATGGACTGTCAAAATTAGTCCCAATTTGCCTGGTACACCCTGTATTGTAGCAAAGTATTAAAAGTATTATTTTATTTTAGATGTTTGCCATGAAACTTTGGGAAGTTGTTTAGTATACTATCAGGACGATTTCTGGCGAATTAATTTAGAATAATATTTATAACAATAATTATAGCGAAATTAAGACATAGTGATTATATTCTGTGTTTGTGCATCAATTAATATTTAACAGAAAATGTTAGAACGTTCTATTAGAATATCTCGAAAACAAAAACAATACATATAAACGAGTTCACTGACATTTATTAATGCAGTGATTATAATCAATGATTACAATGAAGGGCTATATTATCGATATATATAAAAAATCACTTTCAAATTTTAACGTAACGTTCCATTCTCAATCCCGTAGGGCTTTAGATCGGCTAAAACATTTTTATCTTTATAAGTGAATATTAACTTTACTGTACTGAATAGTTTAGTATAATGTTAATTTAACATATTACAATTTAGCCACAGCAACGCGTGGCCGGGTTCGCTATTTATAATATATATTTTTGATTCATTTGATTATGATTATAATTTGTAAGTACTTTGTTATAGTTTTTCATTTAAATAGAGCTCAATTTTTGTGTATGTTTTCTATTTGCAGTATCTTTCCTAATGTCTTTGGCAACGTTTTTTTCTCATAAATAGGCTGAGGTTATATTATTTTTTGAATTGTAGATTGAATTATTACTTTTATTCTATAAGAATTATCTTTTATAAGTGTTTGTTATAGTTTTTCATTTGAATTTAGCACAATTTTTGTATCTGGTTATCTTTTTTGGCGTCTTTTCATCTCTCTTTGGCATCTTTTTTTTTTCTCATTAATAAGACCTAATCCAAATAATTTAATAGTGTGTGACGTTTCAGCAACAGCATCAGACAAAAGAATAAATGAACTAAAGAATAAAATCTCATTTTTTCTTTTGTCTGATGATGGTGACATTTGGATTAGGCCTTATTTTTTTATTAATTTGTTATAGTTTTTCATTTAAATTTAGCTCCATTTTTGTGTCTTATTTAATAAATGAACTAAAGAATAAAATCTCATTTATTCTTTTGTCTGATTTTTGTGTCTGATTTTCTTTTTTACAGTATCTTTCATAATGCCTGATTTGATTACTTGATCTGTTATAGTTTTTCATTTAAATTTAGCTCCATTTTTGTGTCTGTTGTTTTTTTTCTTCTCATAAATAGGCTGATGCTGTATTTGTGTATTCAATTGTTGCTTTTTGTGTCTGGTTTCTTTTTTGCAGTATTTTTTTGGAATCCTTTTTTTTCATCAATTGTTTCCTCACATGCTTGGAATTTTCTTTTTATGCCTGTCCTGGCTTTCAGTTTTATAGTTTTCCTCTGCTTGGTTCTTATTTTACCTTTTTTTTTCAGCGTCTTCTGTCATGCCTCGAAAAGGCCGTGGAAGACTCACTCCCCTAACAGCTAGGCGTGCTAATATGACTCGCCGCAGACACAAAACCCCAATTGCTATTTCTCTTGTTTACTTTTTTACCAATGCCTATAATTTTTCACCTGAAAGATTTTTTATTTTATTTGTTATTCAATAAATTATTATCACTTATTTTTGGTCTTCTTTTTACTTACTTATTTTACTGGGGGTTGGTGGAAGGATAGTCTAAGCCGTTGGTTTTCGACCGCTACGACCCGGGTTCGATTCCCGCATTGGGCACTTTTTTCTAAAAAATAAAAAAATAAATGCTCCAATGGCTTCCGATTCTTGCAAAAATCCAACCCCACCAGCAAGCGCAAGTAATCAAACGGGGCTCTGGCACATTTGTAAATGCAAAGTCGAACTGCTTTTCACATGTTTAGACATGTGGTGTACTTACAATTAAAGCAGTCGCCTAGTCTACCCACCATGATTATCAAGGCCTGTACCACGTGTACTAGGGATAAGCAAAAAAAAAATTATTTTACTCATTGATCTATACATACAATTATTTGCATACAATTATTTACATACAAATATATGCATACAATTATATACATACACTTTTCTACATTTTTGCACTCTGCAGTCTAATATGTTGTTAATAATAGGGATTTTAGACAAATATCAACTGTTGAAATTTGATTTTCCAAAATAGTTGAATTATCGAAAGTGTCGAATTAGTTTGTCATATGATAGGCCGTAGGTCGAGACATCCAAAAATGGTCGAATTATCGTGTGTTGAAATAATTAGATTATATTGTATATATAAAAATATAGAATTGTTGTTTTTAATGAGGTCTTTTAAATGAATTTATTCCTTTAATATGTTGTCATATCTGCAATTTTTTTTCATTTCCAAAATATTTATTTACACTTTCACCAATGCCTATAGGATTTTTGCGATGGAACAGGTATGGTGTTCTAGCGCATGTGCTCTCATGTCCTTGAAGCACATATACTGACAGTACCCAAAGTTGAACACACTGTATAATGTCTGAAATATATGACTATAAAGAGGGCTCAAGGCCAAACCTTTGCTACAAGAGCCTGTGTTTACGCACAGACGACTTTATGTTTTTAATGAGGTCTTTAAAATGAATTTATTCCTTTAATATGTTGTCATATCTGCAATTTTTTTTCATTTCCAAAATATTTATTTACACTTTCACCAATGCCTATAGGATCTTTGCGATGGAACAGGTATGGTGTTCTAGCGCATGTGCTCTCATGTCCTTGAAGCACATATACTGACAGTACCCAAAGTTGAACACACTGTATAATGTCTGAAATATATGACTATAAAGAGGGCTCAAGGCCAAACCTTTGCTACAAGAGCCTGTGTTTACGCACAGACGACTTTATGTGACTTTTTCAAGTGTGCGAACTTTGGATAGCATACATGTAAAGTTGAACCCAAGTATATATAAAATGTAGTTTTTAATGAGGTCATTTAAATGAATTCCTATTATAAATCGTCTCCTCTGAAATATAGTTTGTAAATTTATATTCTGATTTATTTTATCCTTTTTTTTTCATTTCCAGAATATATATTTACACTTTTCACCAATGCCTAAAGTTTCTCACCTGAAAGAAAAAAAACTCCGCCTTTGCCGGTCCCAAGCCAGGATGAAAAAGGAGGAGGGGGAGCAGTAACAAGCTCACTAAAAAAACCTGGGCTCAGCTGGCCCGGCTGATAGTACCTTGTAAGGGCTCCTAATCCAGGGATACATTCTTTTGGAGCTAAGTCAGTGGCCTGCCACTGAGTAGTGCTCCCAGTCTTGATGACAAAGGCAGACGCATTCTACTTCACCCAACCGTGATGGTTGTTAATTTCAAGCTTTACAAGCTTGACACTATAATATGATTGAGTGAAGATAAGAAAGGAGAAAAAAATATTTTTTGTATTTTTTTTGGCAATAATCTATTTATTATCAATTAATTTGATTTTGGTCTTTATTTATTATTCCCCTGCTCTATACATACATTTTGTACATTTACAATGTCAGCCATTTTCTCTGTAATACCTTTTTAGCAGTGAAGTTATATTTGAGCAACAAGCAATTGTTGAAATTTAAAATGGTCGAATTATCGATAGTGTTGAATTACACTTTGTTATATGATAGGCTGTAGGTCAAGACAACAAAACATGGTCGAATTATCGAGGTTATATTGTATATATAAAACTAGAAATGTAGTTTTAATGAGGTCCTTTAAATATTTTCATTCCTTTTATATGTTGTCTTATCTGCGATATAGTAGCATTTTTTGCAATTTTATTTGCTGATTTGTGTCATTTTTTCACTCTAAATATATTTATTTAAACTCTTCAACTAATGCCTATAGTTTCTTTCCTGAAATTGCTTAGCAAACATGAGTTGGTTGTATTGTTATGCTTCGGATATATTTTAATCCTAAGCAGGGTCTTTACGAATGGTACACGTATGGTTACACAGTGCATGTGCTCTCATGTTCTTGAAGTAGTGTAGATGTGTTGTTTGCACTTTTATTTTCTGATTTGTTAGTATTTTTCTTCTTTTTTCATTTTAAATAATTTTTTAGGCATAGGAACCAATGCCTATAGTTTCTCACCTGCGGGCCCTTCGAGTAAACCCGGGGCGTTGCCCGGGTCACTCGGCTAGTCCATTAATAATGATTTACATTTTTTAAATAACATTCGATATTCTTTCGTCCAATTCCATCTACAATTTTTATTCAAAAGTTGATGGAATAGGGCTAAAATGTTTTCTATATTATTTATGAATCTATAATAATAAATTAAGAGTCCTATGAAAGATCTTAATTGCGAAACATTATTTAGGTTCAGGCGCCTCTCTATCTCTGCTTTAATTTTATTTTCTAAGAGATGCAGTCCATATTCATCCATTTTAAACCCTAAATATTCCACCGATTTCTTTTTAAATTTACATTTATATCTGTTTAACTTTAAATCTTTTTTTAGCAATCATCTAAACACTAGATCAAACTTTTGTTCATGATCTTCAAAGTCTTTTCCTGCAACCAAAATATCATCTATGTAGCAGGCCACACCTGGCAAATGAGCAAATAGACCTTCCATAATCCTCTGAAATTTATTTGGTGCTACCGCTACACCATATGGTAGTCTTTTATAAGAAAACAACCCCTTTGTTGTGTTTATATCAACAACAGCTTTGGCTTCTTCCGCTAACATTACTTGTAAGTAAGCCTGTGATAGGTCTAGAGTCGAAAGTACGGTGCTTGTATATAATTTTGAAAAGGTCTCATCGATCGATGGAATGGGATACCTATCTAATTCTATTGCTTTATTAGCTGTACATCTGATATCACCACATATACTTACCCTACCATCCTTTTTTAATACTGGTACTATTGGAGTGGTCCAATATGCATGAACTATAGGTTACAAAATTCAAGAATTCACTAAACGATCAATTTCATTCTCTACTTTGTTTTTTAGAGAGAAAGGTAAACTTCTGGCCTTACAAAACACAAGAGTCACATCCTTTTTAAATTAAAATTTATTCTAACATCCTTTAGAGACAGCCCAAATCTTTGTTAAACAAATCTGCATACCTATCCATCAAACTATTTCTATTAGATTCATTATATGAATTTTTAATGCTAAACCATCTAGAATAATCAAGTTTCAACTGTTTAAGCCATTCTCTTTCTAACAAAATCACCTGGACTTTTCATTTACAACTATTAATCGTAAATATTGGTTGGCTTCTTTTACAAAAACATTTCTTTGCCCTATAATCTCTATTGATTTACCACAAAAGAATTTTAATCTTAAATTTGTTGGAAATATTTTTTACCTTGTTGCTTGTGCGCGACTTTTTGGCCAAAAACAACACACTAATGATGCCTCAGCCACCGTATTCCCCAGATCTGGACCCCTGTGACTTTTTCTTGTTCCCTAAACTGAAGAGGCCCATGAAAGGACGACGTTACGCTACGCTTGACGAGATAAAGACGGCATCGAAGGAGGAGCTGAAAAAGATTTTTTTTAATGATTTTTTGAAGTGCTTCGAAGATCGGAAAAACCGTTGGCACAAGTGTATAAATTCTCATGGGGATCACTTTGAAGGGGAAAAAATAGGTATTCATGAATAAATAAATAATTTTTGAAAAAAACACAAAAGTCGCGATACTCTTTGAACACACTTTGCCTGAAAGGCCAATTCTGCACCATACTATTATTGTACTCACCTTTTTTATCCTTTCCATGCACAGGGGATATCTTGGCTACTAATTTATCTTGTAATTCTCTTGTATTTATCTCCGTCAGTTCGAACGAGAACGCCACTGCAAAACTTTATCCAGGGTGGCATCGTCGTTTTCTTGTAGTAGCTTCTTTTGCAGGCTTTCCAACTTGATTCCAGCCACAAAACGGTCTCGCATCATGGTTCTCAGCATATCGCCGAAATTACAGTTTATTGCTAAATGTTTCAATTCTCTAAGATATTCCTAAATTGATTCTCCTTCCTGTTGAATTCTCTTTAAAAATCTGCATCGCTGTGGTATCACTTTCTTCTTTGGATCCAAATGCAGCTTAATTCTTTGAATGATAGAATCATAGGGTTGATCTTTCATTAGACCAGGAAGAAAATGTCTCTCTCCTTTCCCTGCTTCGAAGTTTGAAAATCTGGTAGCGAGGTAAAAATCAGCACTTTAATCTCCTCCTTCAGATGTCAAAAAAAGCCTCAAATTTTTGTACAAAAAGATTGAAGTGTCCTCCACTGGGCTATAACATCTAAAAGGCACTATTAACTTTGAACTTGTCATGCTGATCTTTCAAACTCCTTTGTTTTCTTGATCCAGATAGTTTAAAAGATGTAGTTGATATACTTGCATAGACGCCGTTTTCCTCAGCCTTTTACTGGCTCTGTAGATCGCGCATCCTCGTCGCCACTTTAGTTGTGTCGTAATTAGACGTACAAGAGCTCAAACTTGACCATGGCCAACAACAAATGTCAAATTTATATATACATATATTTTTACATAATGAGGCTTTAAATAATACAAATAATATTCATCTATTTACATAAACAACAGTTAATATATAGCGAGAAGAGTAGAGGACTGAGCACAAATCCCTGAGGTACACCAGCCCATGTTCTTCGGTCCTTGGAAAATATTCCATTGACCCGAACCTTTATCCTTCTTCCCCTTAAGAAGTCTGCAATACAGATTAAGGTTTTTCCTCTTACTCCGATGTTGTGCAGCCTTTCAAATAATTTCTACACTCAATCAAAAGCTGAGGTGATATCCAGGAATACGGCCGTTGTCTTCTTTGGCGGTTTTTCCTAGAAATCTATTATTGATTGAAAGAAGTAGAACAGTTTATCAGTTGTACAGTGTCTGGATCTTTAGGCAGTTTGGTAGAAGTTTATTTTATTATTGTTAGTGAGCCAGACTATGAGCCTAGATGGATAATTCATTCTGTTATTTTACAAAGTATGCTGGTAAGAGCAATTGGCCGATAGTTCTTGCATTCCTTGGCAACTTTGTTTGGTTTCAGTATTGGCACTATAATTGATATCTTCCAATTCTTTGGAAGTTTACCAGTTTGCATTGATATCTTCAGTATTCGTAGGAGTTGATTTTTAGCTTCGTCTCCAAAGTGTTTAATCATTTGACCAAAGATTAGAGCATCTCCAGGTGACATCTTGAATTCAACTTTTCTATTGATGAGTTCAGCTCATTCAGTGTGAAGTCTCTCGAGTAAATATCTTGTTGTTGGTAATTTCTTGCTTGTTCACCTAACCTGATTACATTATTTTTAGAGTCCTGCCTTCATTCGTATAGCTGAGTCTGGAAGTGCTTGAAAGATATGCAGCAATTATTTCAGCCATCTGTTTGTTCGTTCTCGCTATTCATATCGGTTAGAGTATTGGAGGATTATTGTTGGTTTTGATTGTTTTATAACACTAATAATATTGCAGTGATGGCTTTCCTTTTTTTGGATCCATTTTTTTCGCAGAATTATGCCCATTTTTCTCTTGTTTGAATATTCAAATTTCTTGTTCTATTTTGTGTATAATTTCAATGAGTTCCTTTATTATTTCTTCTGTTTTATTCGTTTTAAGAAGTTCATAGATATTGTCGCGGAGATAAATAAAGCAAGGGCAAGTTTGGGGATAATTAATTTATTATAAAGGGTATTTATAGGGAGAGAGAGAGAAAGTACGACTTACCCTCAGTTAAAACTAATCCTGAATGAACGACGGTAGCCACCGTCCCGTTTTCCTTATTTACAGATCAGCTTTCGAGAAGCCCCCACACCTGTGGTCCCCCCCGGGGTCCAGGGATGATTGACAGTTGTCCCATCTGGATGGAGCTACTTGACATTACCCCCTCTTTAGAAAAAACAGCGACCCGCTGATTAGCTTGTCTCAGCCTTTGTTCTGGAAGGAAATCTATCACGGCCTGTGTTCCCTAGTAGAATGGAATGTTGTTCTTCAGGGTCCAGGTAGGGCTTCATCCGAATGACATGAACGATATGCTTGGATTTCCGTGATCGGGGAGACGGGTCCACGGGCTCTACTTCATACGTAACTTCTGAAAGCTTCTTGGTCACCTTGTAGGGACCGAAGTATCTCTTCAGTAGCTTTTCTGAGAGCCCTACTTTTCGGATGGGAGTAAAAACCCACACAAGATCATTCTTCTGGTAATAGACTGGAGTATGTTTCTGGTCGTAAAGTCTACGGTCTTTCGCCTGTGATTGTAGAAGGCGTGATCGGGAGAGTTGACGCGCTTTCTCAGCTCTGGTCACAAGTTCTCCAACGTAGTCGTTAGAGATCTCATCTGGTAGGTAGGGTAGTACGGCATCGATGTAGGTCTCGGCCTCGCGGGCGTGGACAAGAAAGAACGGGGTGTAGCCGGGCTCCTCCTGTTAAGCAGTGTTGTAAGCAAAAGTTACATAGGGCAAAACTTGGTCCCAGTCATTCTGCTCAACACCTGTGTACATGGACAACATGTCTCCCAGAGCCTCAGTCAGGCCGTTGGTCTGGGGATGGTAGGCCGTTGTAAATCTGTGCACAATTCCGCACAGAGCATTGATCTCTTTTATTACTTGAGAAATGAAATTTCTTCCGCGATCTCTGTTATCATTTCTCTAGGAGCTCCATGCTTCAAGATAACATCTTCAACCAGGAACTTAGCTGTTTCGATTGCTCCTCCGTCTGGGATCGCTTTCGTTATGGCATACCTTGTCATATAATCGGTGCACACAATGATCCAACGGTTTCCATCTTTAGAAACTGGAAATCTTCCAAGGAGATCGACCCCGACCTTATAGAATGGCTTTTCTACGGGCGGTATGGATACAAGTTGTCCAGCCGGACGTCGAGGTAATTTCTTCCTTCGTTGACACTCCCGACAATGGCTTACATATTGGCGAACAGTACTATAAAGGCCAGGCCAATAGAATCGTTTCTTGACTTTGTCATACGTTCGGGCGAAACCCAAATGCCCAGCTGTAGGAGCGTCATGTAAATCTGCCATAACTTCCGATCTTAAGTGCTTAGGGATCATCATAAGCCAGGGTCTTCCAGTTGTGCTATAGTTTTTCTAGTATAAGATGCCGTCGATAATGCTGAATTCCTTTCTGGTGTAGCCCGAGTTTAAATTATCGATTATTTTAGCTAAATCCGGGTCTTTAGTCTGCTCTATATCGACGTTGGTTAGTGACATCACAGCACTTGGTGGATCGTTCTCAAGCGGGCTCCTTGACAGACAATCGGCATCCTTATGTTTTCCTCCGCTCTTGTAGATAACGGTCACGTCAAATTATTGCAACTTCAGCGCCCATCTTGCCAAACGGCCAGAAGGATCTTTCTGCCCTACCAACCAATATAGAAAATGATGGTCAGTGACAACCGTGAATGGTCGACCAAACAAATATGGGCGGAATTTACTAATAGACCAGACTACAGCAAGGCATTCTTTTTCCGTTGTAGAATAGTTATTTTCAGCCTTTGTCAAGCTTCTAGATGCATAAGCTATAGGCCGCTCCTTTCCACCTTGTATTTGTAGAAGAACATCTCCAATACCATGTCCGCTTGCATCCGTGTGTAGATGGGTATCAGCGGATTCATCAAAGTGTCCTAAGACAGGCTCTGAAATTAGAGCTGTTTTAAGGACTTCAAACACTTTCTCTTGAGCTGCATCCCAATAAAATTGTTTTTCAGTCTTCAGTAGGTCATGCAAAGATCTAGCTTTGTCGGCAAAGTTCTCAATAAATCTTCGGTAATAGGAACATAATCCAAGACAGCTCCTCAGTTCAGATATATTCCTTGGCCTCGGAAATTTAGAGACGGCTTCAACTTTATCTGGATCTGGATGAATTCCATTGGCGTCAACAAGGTGTCCCAAAATCTTTATCCTCCTTGATCCAAAAAGACACTTTTTGTGATTCAAGCTTAGTCCAGCTTTCTGGATGCAGCTTAATACAAGTTGTAGACGACGTAGATGTTCCTCAAAGGTAGGTGCGTGAACTACGATGTCGTCCAGGTAGCAAAGGCACATGTTCCATTTAAGACTGCCCAGAACACTATCTATCATCCTTTCAAACGTTGCTGGAGCGTTACAAAGACCGAAAGGCATTACTTGGAATTCATACAACCCATCTGGAGTGATGAAAGCAGTTTTCTCCCTGTCTTTTTCGTCCACTTCAATCTGCCAATACCCGGACCGAAGATCCATCGTGGAGAAGTAACTAGAGCCGGCTAAACTATCCAAGGCATCGTCAATGCGTGGCAGCGGGTAAACATCTTTTTTTGTTATCTTATTTAAACGACGGTAATCTACGCAGAATCTCCAGGTCCCGTCTTTCTTTCGAACTAGAATAACTGGAGATGACCAAGGACTTTCAGAGGGCTTCACGATGTGATTTTCAATCATCTTGTTCACTTCATCTTGAATTAGTCGTCGTTCACTTGGTGCTACTCTATAGGGCCTCTGTTTGATAGGAGAGTGGTCTCCTGTGTTTATCTTGTGCTTCACAGTACTGGTGGGCTTAATAGGAGTACTCCCAAAGTCAAATATGTCGATAAACTCGTCAAGGCATGAAACAAGCTGTAACCTTTGAATTTCAGACAGCACTGGATCTAGAGTAAGGTTTATCTTCTGTGACCATTCACGTGACTTTAGCTGCGTTTCTTGTAACTTATCGCTGGATTCAATAAGACTGCAGATATTCCCATTCTCATAACTTTCCATTGTGCACATATTCATTCCTGATGGAATCAGTTGCGGCCAAGACGCTCCATTCGCCACCCAAATGCTACCTCGGCCGTGTCGAAATGTAACCAATGAGTTTGGTATAAGAACTTCCTTTCTTAATAATAAGTCCTTAGAAGTTGAGACTAAAACATCTCTAACACCACATATTTCTTCGTTTATCACACTGATCTTCTTTATTGATTTAGGCGGGATGACAAAGTCTTCGGAAGCAAACAATCTCTGGTTTTCCTCCTCTCGAGATTCCAGGATGGAGGGGTTTCCCCGAGATGGAGTTCATTTCTGCCACAATCAATGACGGCCTCGGTGGCCTTGAAGAAGTCCCATCCAAATATTATATCATGGCTGCATTCCACCATAACAACGAATTCAAATGAGATATTCAGACCATTAACTTCCATGTTCAGGACACATTTTCCTAGGGTCTCTATTAAATTTTTGTTTGCGGCTTTAAGAATGGGACCTGGTTCTTTGAAGAGAGGTATCTTTAGTTCGCGTCGAAATTTGTCTGAAATAACAGAAAAGTCGGCTCCTGAATCCACCAATGCTTTAATTTTGCGTCCATTTATTTCGACCATAAGAAAATTTTCTTTTAATTTAGCGGCGATATACCCTGGAGGATTTTCCTCAATGGCGACCTCACCCCCGTTAGAAGCCGCTCCACTTAGTTTTTCACATTCTGAGGCTTGGGAGAACGGCTGAAACGACGGGTTGGCGACTGGGATTGTCTTCGGGCTGGCGACCTTGCACGGCTTGGATGTGGGGAAGAGCTCCGGTAGAAGTTTGTCGAGGTTTGGGGCGTTACATAGTCGTCGTCGGCGTCATATCTCGGGGGTCGACTCGAAAATCCAACATTTCTTCCTTCTCCGCCATTCCTTGTCCAGGCTTCAGCGAAGACCTGCCGTCGTTCCCTACAATAACGGACGACATGTCCGGGTCGTCCGCAGTGGAAGCAGATAGGTTTGTCGTCGTAGGTTCTCCAATGTTCCGTCTTCCTGGGTTGGGTTGGTCGGTCGATATTATAATAGGGCGATCGTGGTTGTTGTTGTACCACGTTGACTTGTGGTCTGGTAGGTTGTAGAGCACGGCTGACCTCTTCCCTCACAGTCTGTTCCAGGGCGTTCACCTCTCGGAGAGGATTGATCACTTCAGGTGCTGAGAAAACCTTTTGTATCTCTTCTCTAACCATGCGGCGAATTAAGCCGGCCAAGTCGTCTGAGTCGTCAACACACGAGATGGGCATTACGTTTGACAACCTGGTGAATTTCGTACGGCCGATCCGGCGCTGCTTGACGGTTGTCAGATGACGGCAGAACTTCAGGATCTCATCTACCGTCTGTATGTCTTTCGCCACCAAAACCTGGTATGTGTCCTCCGAAATTCCCTTTATAATGTGAGCAACTATCTCACCTTCTTCCATTGGAGGGTTCACCTCGTGGCAGAGACTAAGAATCCCCTGGATGTATGACTCGCTGGATTCTTCGGCCTTCTGTGCTCTTGATTTCAGAACTTCCTCGGCGCGTCGAGCAGAATCCTCCTGCAGTCCGAACACACCGCGGAATGCGTCTTCAAAGCTTCACCGCGAGTTGAGTGATTCTTCGTTATTATCAAACCACCTTCCAGCAGTTCCGTTCAAGTAAAATACGACGTTGGCAAGCTTCATGGTCTCGTCTCATCTGTTGTACTTCGAAACTCTCTCGTACTCTTTCAACCACTGTCCAGGGTTTATATTTCCATCTCCAGAAAAGGTAGAAGGATCTCGTTGGCGTTGACAAGGGAGGTAGGATCCGTTAACAGTAGGTCTGTGGTCGTCTTCCATTTCTATTCGTTGTGGCAAAGGTTGAAGAATTGGTTCACGTCCCTGTAGACGTCGACTTCTTCGAAGTTCCGTCACGCTACCCAGCGTCTCCACCAAAATATTTCGCGGAGATAAATAAAGCAAGGGCAAGTTTGGGGATAATTAATTTATTATAAGGGGTATTTATAGGGAGAGAGAGAAAGTACGACTTACCCTCAGTTAAAACTAATCCTGAATGAACGACGTTAGCCACCGTCCCGTTTTTCTTATTTACAGATCAGCTTCCCAGAAGCCCCCACACCTGTGGTCCCCCCCCCCCCCCGGGGTCCAGGGATGATTGACAGTTGTCCCATCTGGATGGAGTTACTTGACAATATTGTCTCTCTCTGCAATGATTGCCTCGATATTGTGGTCCTTCCAGTAAAGTATTCACAGGTCTTTACGTTTTTCTCTAGGTATCGATACTTTTGCAGCTTTGGATATGTTCGAAGATAATTTTTCCAATTTTTTGTCAATCGTTCTGTGATTTAATTCTTCGTTGCACAGTTCTTCAAGCTTCTCTGTGAATATTTTTCCAGTGTTCTTTTATTCTGTTGGAAATTCTCAATTTTGAATTTTAGGGTTGTTAAAATTGGTCTGTGGTCACTGATTGCACTTTTCAGAATTTTCCATTGTGTTGTGGGTGCGATGTTGTAATTTATCGCTGTGATTTATATTGCGGATTCTGTGCTTGTGGACTTGGATAAATAGGTGTTCTTTTCGTTATTTAACGATTTAAGGTCGAGGTCGGTTAGCATGTCCTCAACCTGCTGACCTTTGTTATCCTGGACAGGTGATCCCCAAGTTGGTCTTTCGGCGTTAAAATCACCAAGTATGATTGCGATATCCGAAGACGCTTCACTTAATGTCTCTATCAGGCCTGTATTGATGTTAGTATTATCGTGGTGATAAACATTTATGATTGGAATTGTTTTATCTGTAAGATAGATTTCTATTGCCTGAGCTTCTGTCGTGCTTTCTCTAGGTTTACTCTGATTATAGGCGATTTCCTTAAATTTGATTTATAGAGTTTTAATCAAAACGGCAAGTCCTCCTTCGAATTTTCCCGGTCTGTCCTTTCGTAGTGTTGTATAATCTTTGATATTGAATCTCAGAATCTGATTCAATTTTGTCTACTGAGGACAAGTAATATGTTCATTGATGTCACAGAGAAGACAAGTCAGCTCTTTATTTTCCTCTGGGTACCATTTATATTGAGTTGTAGTAGATTGAATTGTGTCCTCGTAGTAAATTTCTCATCATGAGCTCGAGCTGCAGCTCCTGACGCTGCGGTTACCCCGTACGCGGTAGCATTACTGGAGATATCAGTTTTGCTCTTCATTTGAAAATGGGTGCCGTTGCAACGTTAGTCATCTTGGAAACGAACCAGAATTTGGTCAAATATTCCAAGGGTCTGGGGGGGACCGCAAGGAGGTGTGGTCGGACTTCTCCCCTTCCCCCTGGAATGCCATCACTACAGGATAAAAAGGTGATTTTTCAAACTGTGATTCAGAATCTGCCACTGAAGCTTTACGAGCGTTTCGTTCCTTTAAAGATATTCGAAGCGGTAAAGGACCAATGAATTGCTACTCTCTGAGGCGATTGATTAAAAGTTTTGAGGGAACTGGATCTCTGGAAGCAAAACCTCGGAGTGGAAGACCATCGACATGCAAGTCAGTTGCTGTTACGGTTTTGCAGAATGCTGAAGCTATTGAAACGTTATCCACGTATGGAGAAGTAAGTGCTAGACAAGTTTCTCGACAAACAGGGATTTCGTATGGAACAGTTTGGAGAGAACACACATTTAGAATTTTTCTATAAAAATACCCTAACAAAATTCAAAGTTTTCACGAGTTGAAAGTCAGCGATTTTTGAGAAGCGTCAAGAATTCGCTGCATGGGTTTTCCGGCAAATTGATATTGATGAAAACTGGCTGCCAAATGTTCTAAGAACAGATGATGCTCACTTTTATCTAAAGGGAGAATTTAACATTTAAAACTGCCTCATTTTGGCAAAAGAAAACCCTAGGATTTTTACAGAAATACCACTTCATCAGCCCAGAGTTACAGTTTTGTGTGGGTTCACTTCTTATTTTATTATTGGGCCATTTTTCTTTGAAAAAATCAATGGAAGAACTTTTGAAACCGTTTTTGTAACTGGTGAACGTTATGTTCAACTTTTGAGAGAAAAGGTTATTCCCATATTGCAGGACAGACAAGCACTAAGCGAAATAGCATTCATGTAAGATGGAGGACCTTCTCTTATCTCCCGCGGTGACAAACAATTGCTGAAGGATACGTTCGGTGAAATTCGTTGATAAGTCGCCACTTTATATACCAGTGGCCTCCAATATCACCAGACTTGACGCCTTACAATTTCGGTTATGGGGGTACATTAAGTCGCGTTTTTATCGATACCGGCCTACCACATTGGCCATGTTGAAGGATTCTTTCAGATGGCACGTTTTATAAATTTCAACTATTTAATTGTGACCATTCTGTTATCTATCGTCTGCAGGAGGTGTTTGAGAATGAAGGGCGCCACATTGAGCAAGGATTGTGACCTAATACAAGAGAAAAGGCAGTTACGTCATGTGTTATATTTTGCAGCTCTTTGTTTTGGGTTATGGGAATAATAAATGCTGTCCTTACATCATAACTCTTTTTTTTTCTGTGAACAGTAATTTTTTTGTTTGTCATTTGCCCACATCTTATATTATGTCGTGCAGGCCAAAGTGTTATAAATTCTCGATTAACACTGGTACACACAATTTTAACCCTTATGTTTAGTTTACCGCTTTTCGCTCATTAGAAGAAATAGCATAAGGAATATTCTCTGTATCCCTCCCCCCCCCTACTTTAGAAATTTCGCGCAAAAAATAATACAAAATGATTTTACTACCACGTTTTTCAACGCAAAAGGTCGATTTTAAAAATATTTTTTTTAGGGGATACATTTTCAAAATTATGTACTGTATAATAAAAATGATAACATTTGACAAACCCATAGGATATTTGGAATAAAGTACGACAGATATATTTTGTCACTCCCCTCTATATTTGATTTTTGGATCATGACAAATATCCAGTTAAATAGTCAAGTGTCGCCAATTAGTCAAGAAACTATACATTCTTTATAGCACGAAATCCTATTAGTAGTGCCATCATAATTTTTGGTACTATATTAACATATCAAAAATCGTGTATTGATATCAGTAGTTATTTTCAAACATTCAATCTATTTCACAAAACTCCATCTAAAATATAAATATTTTTTACTACATGTTTTAATTTGCATATACCTATTTTACATATCTCAGATTGTATTTAAAAATCGTCAACCAATTCTTCTAACTTTTGGCGAAATGGTGTTTTATTAATTTATCATTTGATATTATTAGGGTTCTTTCCTGGTATTCAAAAAGGAAAAACACGTGTCGTTCAGTTATATTTTTCAATTTATCAATCAATTTGGCCGCTGAGTCTCTGATTCTGGTAGAGCGCCATCTCTAGATAATAAAGTTGTAACTAAAATCAATTTCGAATTTTTCATTATTTGCCATAAAACAATCCCATTGCATCCTGAACACAATGGTGTTTACCGCATTGCTCTAGCGCAAATATTCGCGGAGTTATTAATTTTTAAAGTTGTGCGGGACTTTTGGATCACCCTGTATCTTTTCAAAAATCTATTCAGTAGAGAGAGTGGATATGTTTTCTCGAAAAATATATTTTATATATCATATAAATATATAATGTAACGAATATTATTATCATTATTATCATAATATTCTGTGTGTTCCGGAATATTATTATCAATAATATTCGTTAGGCAAACTTCACTCGGATATAACCCGGGCGAAGCCGGGTACACATCCGCTAGTATATATATTTATATATGCATAGTTGTATATTATACTACTTTAATATATTGTATACTACTTTAATGTATTGAATTATTTTTTCATCTATTCCCGACCACCATGACCACCTAGAAATCTGAAATTTTGTGAACTTGAAATTTTAGTATGATTGATATAGTCGATAAAATGTTAGACGTCTACGTGGTGTAATGAAGTATATTGAAATTTATAAAAAGTTTAAAGAGAATATAGAAAATAGTCCATTACCGACCACCCGATCATCCAGAAGTCTAAATTTCTGTCAACTTGTATTGTTAGCTGGATTGAACGAGTTTGCAAATTTTCATACTTCTGTGTGACCTGGAAGTATATTAAAATTGATAACAAAATTTGGAAAGAAAAATTGAATTAGTCTATTCACGACCACCTAGAAGTCAGAAATTGTGTCAACTTGTATGGTCATCAGATTTAAACAAGTTCACTAAATTTAAAACTCCTAGGTGCTCAGCAAGTATATTAAAATGTATCAAAAGGGATTCTAAACAACATGGAATAAATTAAATAAAAACTTCTGCAAAGCTACAAATGTACTTACTCACTGTGTTTTGACGGTAAAACAGTTTTTCAGAACGGAGAAACACTTCAAGATTGAGCTTCTAAAACAAACCAAATATACCAAAATTAATAAAATGAAATATGTGTGCGCATTAAGGGATAAATATTTTCTTATATAATATATTTAATAAAAAAATATATTTTTTAAAGTTTTTATTTATATGCACTAAAAAGGAAAGGAAAGTTCACTGCGGATTAGGCCTTAAATATACGGAAGCCTGCTCGCGGCGGATTGGTCAATTTCTTGTAAGAAGCGTAACATAGGCTTGAAAATAAATATAGAAATTTGTTCATTTCTGGCCACTCCGACCACGCAGAAGTCTGAAAAATTTTACACTTGCATTGTTCATTGGACTGAGTGAGTGTTAAAATTTTAATACTTTTATGTGATTTGGAAGCATATTAAAATTTTGAAAGGCAATTTAAAATTTTGTCCGTTCCTGGCCATTCTGACAACCGTAAGTCTGAAATTTTGTCAACTTGAATTGTCATCAGGTTCTAATAAATGTACAAAATATCAGAATTCTACCTGCTCTAGAAGTATACTAAAAATCGATTGCAAGATTTGTGGAAATACAGACAAACGGACAGACAGGGAGGCAAATTAAATAAAAGCTTTTAAAATTATGTTTTAAAGTTTTGAGCAGTGTTCGGGTGAATCAGGCTAATGGAAGTCATTTATGTCGATTTTACCTTTTCTGGTCAACAAGACGTACAGATTGCGATGCTTCATCTTCCTCTCTGTCCCTGCCCTAACGCGCTAAACGCGGGCCGCTCTCCTGGACGCGCAGCACTTGGGGGCTAAATGCCAGCGTCTCCTGCAGGAAAACGCCAACTCCAGCTTTATGTGGAGCACGAGGCGTAGACCATCGTCTTGCGGGGGATCGGCGACCCCCATTACTCACCTCACTAGCCAGAGGGCGCGCCGGGCACTGGATTCGGGACGGCTGCAGGAGCATCCTGTTGCCGAGCTAGCTGCGCGGTGGACCCCCACCGTGGATGTGCCCCACTCCATCCCCTGGACCGACTTGCATCACAACTGCTTCTCGGGGCACGACGCAGACATCGTCCTGAGGTTGGTTCTCCACGCCCTTTTCCATCCTGGCCATCCTGCCTCGAGGCATGCTACCTGTGCCGCCTGTGGATCCAGCGACGGGTCGCTGACCCACAGATACTGGAGTTGCCGAGCAGTGCGACCCCGGCTCCGGGATGTGTTCGCCTCCTGCGAAGTCCTCCTGTATCTGCAGGCCTGGCTCTTCAGTGTCGCCCTCCACCCCGAGGCAATGAAATTGAAGTGTGGCGAAGGCAACCATCTACAAGTACCATCTTGGTCTTGAGGTGGGCAACGCCAACCATAACATCGACCTGCCCACTTTGTGGGAAAGAACTCTGGCGGCGTCTTTACCTCGGTGGGCCTACCATGTATACCTTTTATAATTTTATTTTAAAAAATGTATATTTATCAATTTTTATTTTACAT
The DNA here is from genome assembly GCA_030710605.1 of Cordylochernes scorpioides. NCBI lineage: Eukaryota > Metazoa > Arthropoda > Arachnida > Pseudoscorpiones > Chernetidae > Cordylochernes > Cordylochernes scorpioides. Next base: position 63,231,198 of record CP092871.1, on the reverse strand, counting down.
TTATTCTCTCTTTTTTATTTATTCTTATTAATTCATATTTATATTTATTTTATACTAGCCGAATGACCCGGTCAACGCCCGGGTTTTACCCGATTAAATGTTTTTATTCAAATACTATTCGTTACAATTATAAATTGGCGCCGTGGATGTCACTCTTGTGAAACGTCCCGCTCCAAACTTTGTGTCTGAGAAGCGATATTTTTATAGAAAGATGATCTGGTTTTGTTTTCTGCTCGAATGAATGTTTTTCTGTTAGAATTTTGTTCCTGCGTACAAAATAATGAACTGGTTTCACCCGTGGTCTCTGCTTTTTGGAATTTTTCCCGATATAATTTTGTATCTGATAATCAAACATGATACAGCAATATCGTCATCATCATTTTCTGACTAAAAATATATAGTTTTATTAATTGATTTATATATTTTTTTAAATAGCTCATCGTCTTCCCCGTATTCTTTTACCTATGTATGGAAATTTTTGTTTGAATTAGTGAATTACTGCGAATTTGCATACCGGACATACAAACATACAAGCATTCATTTTTATATATATAGATAGATATAAAACCTTATATAATCTTATATGAACATTGTGATAAAGTAGTTTCAATATCAATCTCTCTCTACCGCGAGCTCCGCGTTCTTCGGGCATGGAGGACGAGAAGATGGAACTGGGAAATATGTTTTCGGTATTGGCGGATGGCCACTAAAAAAGGAGAAGAATGATGCTGTTTCCATCGAAATTTCCACAAAAAGCACTGAAATATCGTCGGAAAATGTTTCAAACAAGAATATTTTGGTTTCTGAAACAAATGACGAATATGCAGATTCGCCCCTGATAGACGACGGACATGTAAATTTATCTCCAACAACCGGAATTTGTGGCCCAAATTGTTGAAAACAAATCGGATAACTTCGAACAACGTAAAAATAGGAAGCATTCACCAACTTCACCGAGAGTGTGCCAGCCTCTACCTGGTCCATCTCGCCAAATAAAATACTTGTGACAGCACTGTGCCGCAACAGCCACCGCGTCCCAGAAACGATTAAGATCAAATATAGGTATCCAGTTTTAAAATTACAAAATATGTTCTCACAATGAGTTTCTTTTTATTATAAAACGCTAGCTTTCAATCGATAATCGCTCTTCAACCGGCGTAATAAAACATTTTGTAATAAAAAGAAACTCATTGTGAGAAAATATTTTGTAATTTTAAAATTTTTTCAAAATTTTATTTTGAATAGGTATCCAGGCAACTGCTAGATCAATGCCGGAGAAAAGCAGTTGCTGGAACCTTTAACCAGGTGATTTATTTGGAATTACTCCCCGGAGTTCACTCCGGTGGACTACACCAAGGCTCTGAAAGATAAACTGGGAAAAAGCTGCGTTGTACCGCTGGAAAAAGCTTCCGAACAGGTCCTAGTTCGCCTTGAGCGCTCGAAAATGCGGTAATAGTCATAAAAGATGGACTGATGAAGGGAGCCCTCCTCAAAGCCCTACCTTACCAAACGAAGACAGAAAAAATAACCATCATCGGGCACCCATATGTCATTGAGAAAGCTGATATCATCAGGACCCTTAGGCCTTGCTGCAGGTGGTCTCCATCGCTCCTTCTGTGAATTCTACTGGCGGCTACACCTGGCTGAACCTGAAAAAGACGGCGTTCATCCTCAGGAATGATCGAAAAAAAAGCACAAATCTTCCGAGGGCGGCTCTGCGCTGGCCTACTTGGAGTACAGTTCCGTTTCTGTTACCGAATGGGCCACAAGAGACTAAATTGCCCTCGGATCATCAAGGGATGCAAGCAGCACCCAACCCTCGAGCCAGAAGAGCAGTATGAAGATCACGGCACCTGCTCCTATCACCGCTGCAGCTGCATCGCAATCAGCATTCAACCACCCTGCGCTAGAGGCTGCCCCAGCACAGACGTCCTCCACGCCACCTGCTCAAGGAGCCAAAGCTCCTTAGACTGACTCCACCACCATGACTCCAGACACCTCCACCCAGACAAACCTCAATATCAACAGAGTTAACAACCCCAGCCATCACAACAGAAAGGATATATCTATGTCCTTTCGCCAAGGGCTGGATCAACGGCTCAATTGAAGCTAGATACGTATCTCCTTGAACGCCTCCCAAGCTCCCTCTTCGGAGAGGTTACACTCTTAGGATTGAAGGAAGAGGAAATAAAACATTTCATTGTCTTATTTCTTCGCCTGAAGCTGCTCATTGACAAGCTCAGCGCAGAACAGAGGCTGGCCCTGCACCTACTCAACCAACAGCTCATAAAGAGACTTGAAAGCTCCAAATCAGCCCTTTACAAACGGTTCGATGATATCAGAGCAAAAACAAGGAGCTCGCAAGAGCTTCCGCCTTGCGTGCCTTAGTGTGCCCGGCATTGCCGCTCGACATAGGGGCATCGAATTGTGGTGTTTCCTTAGGCAGCACGCAATAGACGTGGCCTCTGTTTAGGAAACTAATTTCACCACCCTGGACAGCGTCTAGGACCTCTGCTTGAGATACAGGGCAGAGGTTGTTTAAGCATCTGGCGCCAGAGGACCCGGCCTTGCCTGCCCTTCTCATCCAGCATCCGGAAACGGGTTCTGTCCCTGGCAGAATCGCCGCCTTCGTCGTCACTATCCGAGGCATAAAGGCAACATTTGTCAACTTCCACCTCCTCATGCTTCTGATGAGCGGCTACAGCAGATACAGGCCATCGCAGCTGGTGTTGTTAATGGAGACGCGTGGGTTCTTAGGGACCTGAATATCTCTGAGGAGTCTGCGAACGAAATTGCGTCCGGATCCGTCGAAGACCTTGGGAAGCTTCTGGACCGGGCCAGCCTCATAGATGCTGTAGCTACCAATAAGGATCTGGATCAAGTGTCTTACCATCAATACTCTTTAACCGCGCCACCTGATACTGGATCCTATACTACAATTGGCAAGGCCCCAAAACCTCGTCCACCATGCATTGCCAGCATGTTCCGATCGAGATTAGTCGTTGAGACAGTGGAAACTCTTCTCGAAGAGGCCTTAGGAAACATCGAAGACATACCCAAAGAGAAATCTGGAGAAGATAGGGTCATATCAAAGCGCATCTAGCCTCCGCTATCAAGTCCCTCCATGACCTGTGCAATATTGATGACGACCACATCTCGAGGGCATGAAAATTTGTCCAAAGAAAGCTCGATAACTACTCGGACTACCCCTCCATACGGACCTCGGGGACGCTCTTCAACTTCATTGCAGGGAAACGTCGTCGACAACATTCTACGACAGCGCAGGTCGAATGATTACAGGACTAGCGGCGAGAGACTTGGCTTTAGCCAACCTAAAGAAGTGATTTTCCCACCCTTCGTGCTCAGTGAAGAACATCCATGACTTCCTGCCTGGATTTACCCCAAGGGTTACTATTGAGGAAAGTTATCTTCTCCACCGCTATGGGATCGGCGAAAAAGAGATCGTAGCTGCCATCGGCCGCCTGCCAACTGGGGAAACCGCCGGGTGGGATGACTTGCCCTGCGAGCTCTACCGAGGTTTCGAAGATTTCTTCGCGGATCTTCGAGGCGTCCCAGCTCTGCCCTCTTTCATGCGGCGCAGCGAAATATCCCTGATAGCAAACCGTACGGTGGTTTAGTCCTAACCTGACTTCGCCCTCTTCATTGCAAACGACGGACTACAGGGTCCTTAGCTAGGTCTACTGGCGACTGCGACCTCATCTCCGAAACATCCTACCTGAATGTCAGAGTTTGGGCTGTTCCAGAAAGAACACCAGACTGGAACACAGCCCGCGTAGCTGACGAAGTTTCCACTGCCTGCAGAGATGAACTACGCTGGCAGTCGTAGCCACCGACTTGTGGAGTCTGCATTTGACAGGCTAGATAGAGGCTTCCTGGTGCCCATTCTTCTCTCCATCGGTCTGCCATCAGTCTTCTTGGGGTGGTGCCTCTTCTTTACGCTGGCGTTAAGGTGACGGCGAGAATGAAAGGTGTTGGGAGAACATCGCTTTCTTCACCATCTCCACCGAGCGAAGGGCTGCTTCGCCTGGAGCAGCTACTCGGCCGGGATAATGTCCTGGCGTACGCCGCCGTTATCGTCCTGTTTATTCGCGAAGATGGGCAGTTAGAGGTTGTCAAGAATATCTTCGAGGACTTTGGGCGTGCATCAGGAAAAAAAGTCAACTTCGGCAAGCGCCAGGAATTATGGTGCAGGAGGTAGAGGAACCGAAGTGACCCCCCGTTGGACATATCCTAGAACAGGTAGAAAACACCATCTTATGGGCCATTAGTGACGCCTGGAATGGGAACGTCGGCCCAAGATCATCTGCAGGAGTTCTAGAGCGGGCCATTGCTAAGTGGCTTCGTTCTTCTACTCACTTTTCTTATCTTTATTCTCCCCGGCATGCGTTTCTCCTCCCTATATATCCCGGAATAGATCTTTTCAGAACGGTCACGGTTGGTCAACCAATCAGAAAGCCGCCAGCACCGAGCCTTGCGCAATCGCTCTAGATTGGCCAACCAGTTGTGTTCCGCTTTTTCTACATTATTCTTAAACGTTCTAGAACATTCTCTCTCCAATCTGGAATGTGTTTTTCTTTCTACGTAACAATATATTTCACACAAGGGTTGGTAGTTGGCTCAAGGAATCTGATAAAAATCAAATCGACACTAAGATATAGCGATGATAATGAGTACGGTGGTTTTGAAAAAATAAAAGATTTTAAAATAACGCCTCAACTTTTACTCTTTTTACTAAGTCATATAGCTAAAGGAGGTACCTAAAGGAGAATTCTGTACCTTTGTAAACATATTGGTTTTTGTATGAATGTTTCTCAAGCTCGTATAGTGGAAAATTCTTATATAGTTAGTTGTATGTTATCTACAGGTGTGATAAATAAATGCATGTATTTTCAAATAGAGAAGCGTGTCTAAAGGTACATCCTGCCGCATCTACAACTAAGGTACATAAATAACTGGGTAGAACATACCGAGCTCCAGCCAATCTCCGGCACAAGCTAGAAAAACAGCAGCACTTGGAATGCTCCGAGGGGAAGGGATCTCTGCAGAAGGGGCAAGAATACTCTTCCAGCAGGGGGTGGCAGTTCTTGCACACGCTACGGAAGCAACAGGTCGTGAAGTCTTTGGGGCACCCGCACTTAGAGCAATTAAGCCTGCACAATGGCCGTTAATTCCTCGAACTGCTAGGTTATGACTCTTCTGTATGCTAAATGAGGAATTTTCTTTTAGCCACAAGTATCACCACTATTTATGTAAAATGTTGCTAATATCATTAATTAGGTCATCCTAGGACTTAATTAATCCTAGTTGGCCCTTTATGCATAAACTGCTACACATTTACCTCTGTGAATATATCTCTTATATGAGTATTGTTAAATAATATTTATATGAAATTTGGAGCTATCTCTCGTAGGAATATTAGATTTGATAGACTTCTCAGAACCCGATGACAATACATGTTAACAAATTTTCAGACTTCTGGGTTGTCAGGGTGGCCGGAAATAGACAAATTTCCAAATTGCCTTTCAAATTTTGTAAATTAATTTTAATATACTTCCAGATCACATTGAAGTATGAAACTTTTAACACTCACTCAGTCCAATGAACAATGTAAGTATACAAATTCTCAGACTTCTAGGTGATCGGAGTGGCCAGGAATGAAAAAAATTCTATATTTCTTTTTGACCCATACAAGGAATTGACCAATCCGCCTCGAGCAGGCTTCCGTCTATTCAAGGCCTAATCCCAAGTGAACTTTTGATTATAAATTTTGTAAATTCATGACTATATAAAAACTAACAAAATAATTTATAAGTAAAAAAACATTAAAAAAAAAAAACTTTTATTTAAATGCATTAAAAAGGGGAAAATAAAATATTGTATCTTCTGTCATTGAGCAATTAGATGTATCTGAGTGAAAATAGAAGCGGCGGGGACGATCATATTTAGAGAAGAGGTAAAAATATAGTAAGCACTTATAAAAAAATCGCTAATCAGTTGCTACATATTAAATCACATTAGGTTTGAAATTCATGATGATCGTCCCCCGCCGCTTTTATTTTCACTCAGATACTTCTAATTGCTCAATGACAGAAGATAAAATATTTTCCCTTTTTAGTGAATTTAAAAAAAAACTTTTTTAAATGTATTTTTACTCATTAGTTATTTATTAAAAGCTGTTACTCAACTTGTATTTATGTCTGTCTGTCCACAAATCTTGTAATCGATTTATAGTATACTTCTAGAGTACGTAGAATTCTTAAATTTTGTTTACTAACAATGACAATGCCTCACAGTAGAACCTCTATTTAAAGGACACCAAGTTGCAGAATTGTGCTTTAGAGAGGTGTCCTCTTACCAGAACACAAATTTTATATATAATATATAGATTAATAAAAATCAATTCAATATATAAACACATTATCAACCTTCAAAATGTGTTTTTGTCGTTTCGGCGACCTGCTGTCGCCATTTTCAAGGTGGAAAACTTAAAACGAAGATAACTTTTTCCGATCTATAAAGTCTTGATATAAATATACATTGATGATGATTAATTCAATTGTGTCAAAAACTGTCTTTTTGCAGAGAGGTGTCTTCTAGGTGTTCTTCCGTAAAGGTTCGACTGTATTTAGAATTTTTAGTTAAAATTATTTTTAACTTGTCAAAATTTTTCTTTTTCATTCTCTCGTTTGTAATTTACTATCCATTCTTCTCTTCCACTCCTTCTCTCTCTTTCTTTTATCAATTATGTTATATATTTACATCTATTTATCCTTAATTTAATCTTATTTATTATATTTATTTATTTGTATTTAATCCTTATATATATATAATCCTTATATATGCTGATTTTGGAAGAAAATGGCCAGGAGTTTGGTCAAAAAGGACTCCTGTTAGCTCGGACTCTGTGTAGATCTGATCAAAGTAACATCCCGATTAGAGTGGTCAATCTTCTCGACTCCGCAAAAACTCTCGGAAAAGGGACTGAAATAGCTCTGGCTGAGACTGTTACAAATGTGACCCATTGCACAACTGTTTAAAACTTGGATAAAAGCCCTTGTCCCAGTTTGATTCCAGGTCATCTGCAAGAGCTTCTAGAAGGAACGCGAGAGGGGCTGAACTGGATACAACGAAAGAAGCTCACACTTCTCCTCTGCCAATATTAAGACGTATTCGCTATCAGCCCCAATGATGTTGGGCGGACGAACATGACGAAGCATCGGATTGATACAGGAGGCGCTACTCCCGTCAAGCAGCTCCCGCGAAGATTGCCATGACAAGAAGAAACGAGGTTGACAAATTGATTGAGGAAATGGCAGAACAAGATGTCATCGAGCCCTCATCTAGCCCTTGGGCATCTCCCGTTGTGCTTGTAAAGAAAAAGGATGTTCCACATATTTCTGTGTGGATCACCGACGTCTAAATGATCTGACTAAAAAGGGTTCCTACCCTCTGCCCCGAATTGATGCTACGCTCGACACCCTTTCCGGATCCCAGTGGTTCTCCACTTTGGATCTCAAAAGCGGCTACTGGCAAGTCAGCATTCACCCAGAAGACAGAGAAAAGATAGCCTTCACGGCAGCAAACGGGCTTTGGCAGTTCAAGGTAATGCCCATTGGGCTATGCAACGCCCCTGCCACCTTTGAGCGTCTAATGGAGACGGTGCTGCAAGTAATTCCTTTGAAGACATGCCTAGTCTATCTTGATGACATCATTGTGATGTGGAAGAGTTTTGAAGAGTATCTAATCAATCTTGAAAGAGTCCTACAAAAGATTCGAGGAGCAAGATTGAAGTTGAATCCGAGAAAGTGCCAACTCTTCAAAGAAAAATTTCGCTACCTGGACCATGTGATTTCGCGCCAAGGAATACAGACTGATCCAGACCGAACTGAGACTGTTCGGCAATGGCCTGTACAAGGGATGTACACCAATTGAGAAGTTTTCTAGGCTTGTGCAGCTATTATAGAAGATTTGTTCCAGGGTTTTCAAACATCGCGAGACCTTTTGCATCGACTAACGGAGTCTGGCCGCCCCTTTAGTTGGACTGTTGACTGCGAAAGGGCAATGGATAAACTGAAGCAGGCCCTGTCTTCTCCGCCGATGCTAGCCTATCCTGATCCAGGCGAACAATTCATTTTGGACACAGATGCCAGCAACACTGGGATTGGAGCCGTTCTATCTCAAACCCATGATGGAGTAGAACGTGTTATCGCTTACTTCAGTAAGACTCTGTCCAAACCTGAGAGAAACTACTGTGTAACCCGCAGGGAGTTGCTGGCAATCGTCAAATCGATTGAGCATTTCCACCATTATTTATACGGGAAAAGGTTTCTTTTCAGGACAGACCATGCAGCTTTACGATGGCTGTTGAACTTCAAGAGCCCAGAAGGACAGCTATCTAGATGGATTCAGCGGCTTCAAGAGTATGACATGGAGATTCAGCGCCGGAAAGGGAAATCTCACGGGAACGGAGATGCTCTATCGAGACGACCATGCCCAGTTAACTGCAAGCATTGTTCCAAGGCAGAGACACAAGCTGACCTGAATATTCGTCAGCTTGCCCTCGCGGAAGAACTCAAGTCAGACGAATGGAGCCCCGAGGAAATGAGAAAAGTTCAGCTTAAAGACGCTGAACTTCGGCCTGTCATGAATTGGCTCAATTCCGAGACCAACAGGCAGACATGGGAAGATGTTGCATCCTGCAGCCCAATCACCAAGAGCTAATGGTCCTTATAGGACTCGCTGGAACTTCGAGATGGTGTTCTCTACCGGAAATGGGAGAGTGAAGATGGTCAACACATTGAATGGAAGATGATCCTTCCCCAATCACGAGTACCTTCCGTCCTCAAATAGCTACACAATAGCCCCAGCGGAGGACATTTTGGGATTGCAAAGACATTTGGAAAAGTGAAAGAACGCTTTTACTGGGCTGGATGCCGTGTCAGTGTTAAAAAATGGGTACGACAGTGTACGGAATGTGCTTCCAGAAAATAACCAAAGACAAGATCGAAAGCCAAACTCAAGACTTACAACTTGGGAGCCCTGTTCGAGAGGATCGCTATCGACATCATTGGACCATTGCCGCGAAGTGACAAGGGGAACCGCTATATCCTAGTTGCAATGGATTATTTCACCAAATGGCCGGAAGCATTTCCACTTGCTGATCAAGAAGCTGAAACAGTTGCTAAAACATTGATCAGCCAGTTATTCAGTAGGTTCGGTGTTCCCATGCAGATCCACACTGACCAAGGGAGAAATTTCGAGTCGAGACTTTTTGCCCAAATGTGTAAACTTCTCGGAAACCATAAAACAAGAACCACCCCCTTACACCCCCAGTCCGACGACATGGTCGAAAATTTTAATAGAACTCTAGCAAGTCAACTTAGTCCCTTCGTCGCCTAGAACCAAAGAGACTGGGACAGTCAACTGCCTATTCTTCTGATGGCCTACCGATCCTCAGTCCATGAAACCACGGGGTACTCGCCAGCCAAGATGCTCTTTGGAAGGGAATTAAAGCTTCCCTGTGATCTTATCTTTGGATACCCCAATAGTATAGGTGAAGGCTCGGATCAATTTGTCGACCGACTTCACTCAAGACTTGAAAAAGTGCTTCGATGGGCTAGAGAGAAATTAAAGATTGCAAGCGAAGCAATGAAAGTGAGGCATGACAGCCACGCGTGCGGGAACGAACTTCAAGAGGGAGGACTAGTCAGGTTGTACAACCCGAAAAGGAAGAAAGGTCTATCGCTTAAGCTACCAAAATCCTGGGAAGGCCCATTTCGAATTGTGAAGAAGTTAAACGATGTCGTATTTAGGATACAACGCTCATCCCACTCTAAACCAAAGGTTGTTCATTTCAACAGACTATCCCCGTTCAAAGAGCCATTGATCAGCGCCGCTGGTGAAATCAGTCCTTTTTGGAACGAAAAGAATTAATGGAAGGGGGGCAGTGTAATATAGATAATTCCCCCCTCACTGTATGACAAGATACCCGAGAGGCAGGTATCCCAGAGTGAAGTTATAGAAAGATGGATGGACACCAGCTACGGAAATATGGCCCACATGTGTGTGGGGAGGACAGGCGCCACGACGGATTCCAACGTGGGGGGAGGAGGAGAATTAAAAAGGGGATCTGCGGAGGGAGAACGGCGGTGACAACAGATGCGGCAGGTGGACTCCGGGCGTGTGTGGCCGTATGGACTAACCGGGAAGACGTTGACGAGAAGGATCCCACTTGCAGATGATTTAACGGTAATATGTTGGAATACAGATGTAACAAATCTTAAGATTACAATTGAAAATTCAATAGGAAAAATAAATATGTGGTGCGAAAACACCATTAAAATATCAAGACAGAAAACATGTTGACGATTACTGAATAGTTTCATTTCTCGTAGAATTTAATTATTTTGTTGTTTATTATTCTTTCAAAAATTTTCGAAAGATTGGAATTTAGACATAGAGGTCGACAGCTGCCAAAATCTTTATAATCTGATTTACCCGGCTTTGGAATGATCAACGCCTCTGCTCTTTTATATTCATCAGGAAAGTAACTTATATTCAGACACTTCTGATAAATTTTAGTTAATAGTGGTACCGCAAATTGTTTTGCGTGTTTTATCATATTACAGTCTACTCTCGTTATAACGCCACCATCCGGATTTTGCAAAAAAGCGGCGTAAGGCGAGGGTGGCGTTGTATCGAACACGTTTAAAGATACAATAAATTATTTATAAAAATTATTAATAACAATTTATACTCTAAGTCAATATATAGAATGCAAAACCGGCATTGATTAATTAATATGATAAATAGAAAGAATTAATTTATAATTTATTCTCTCTCTCTCTCTCTCTCTCTCTCTCATAAAAAAAACAATTACATTTTCTTGAAGAAGTCTGTGATCACAACTTGTGTTTTCTCTCCCTCACTTATGGCATAGACACGGCGTAACAAATCCGCAGATAGATTGACGTCGTCAGATGTTGCTCTCTTGGATAATAATATGGATTATATTAACTATGTACAATGAATATGGAGTGCTCTTGGAGTGCTCAAGAAACCACAAAACTGTCTCAGCAGCTGTTCTGGCTTTCCTTAACGATGATAGGTGCTGGGTCACTGTTGCATCATCATCCTCGCCAAGTTCTTCTTTGGCTGTAACAGTGGACAGCAGAAAATTGTCATCTGTTAGCTTCATTTCCGCCTCCTGGGAATCATCAACCAGTTGAAACTCCCTTTCAGTCATCAAATTCTCTGGTGTAATAGCGATGGTGTCGCGAATGCGATCGAGCAGATTTCCATAATTAAAAGGCTCAACTGCAGCAGTAGAAGTGAAGCGAATGCCTGTGTGATTCCAGCAGTTGCTAATGGAATCAGGGCTCACAGGATCCCAAGCCATTTTACAATAGCGCACAGCGTAATCCAGACGTAATTCTGTGGGTAGATGGGCATCCGCCAATTCCACCATTTTCTGGAGTTGAAGCTTGCGATATTGAGCCTTGAAACTTTTGATGATGCCACTATCCAGTGGTTGCAGACTGGCAAGTCATATTTGGTGGAAGGAAGTGTATCTTTATGTTGCTGAGACCATCATTAGGGACGCAGTGAGACGGAGCGTTATATAACAACAGTAGGATACGACGTCCTATCAGAGACAAGCTGCTTGTTGAACTGCAGTAGCCATTCTTGAAAGATGCTAGAGGTCATCCATGCTTTGCTGTTAGATGTGTAAGTGCAGTAGAAGTGTGGACTAAAGTTTCTGAAGCATCGAGGCTTTGCCGATTTTCCAATAATCAGCAATCGCCGCTTGTCTGTTCCAGTAGAGTTGCAGCACAGTAGAACAGTGATTCGTTGCTTCATCCTTTTCACACCACGGCAGGTTTAATCTTTGTGAGCAAGTGTTCGGTCAGGAATGATCTGAAAAAATAATCCTGTTTCGTCTGCATTGTATATGTTGGCTGGGTCATATCCGGAGTTCGCCAGAATACTGTTCAAATTTGTAAGGTGTTCATCAATGATAGCTGGAGAAATCGATACGCCTTCCCCACAGAGCCGTCGTTGCGAAATATGGAATCTCCCTTTAAATCGCTGCAGCCACCCACTGCTGTACGTGAAATTTTCTGGTACGCCCAACTGCTCGCCAAGTTTTTTTGCCTTTTCTCTTAGGAGGTCATCAGTAATAATAATATTATTGGCACGCTTTTGGGTAAACCAGTTGAAGAGAGCGTCTTCCAAGTCACTAAATTTTCCGACTCTTTGAAGAACCAACAGTATAATTTTCCCACTTCTCAGCCTGAGTGAGAATATCACGGAAAGTTGTTCATGGAAGTGAGAAACGCTCTCCAATCTCATTCTTCGACATCGTATGGTTATTTATTGCTAACTGGCATATCTCCTTCTTCTTTTCAATGGTGATCGACTCACGTTTACGCTTTTGGGAGCTCATGATACGACAATAAGGTTGTTGTGTTGACGTTAGCAAAGGATGAAGCGACTGTGTATGTCCCTGCTGGCTGGCTGTTCACACAATCTGTTGTGTCAACAACAGGCAAAGTCCGGTGCCGCTGGCGGAAAAAATGCAGACAGGAAAGGGGGAGCAAGGGGGGGGAGGGACTTTGTGAGCGGCGCTATAACGAGTGGATTTTGCTACTTGGGATACGAAAAATCAGCGGCGGAAGGCGAACAGCGAGGGAGTTGCGTTATATCGAGAAAAATACATTGATGTCGATTGGGACAAAACGAAAAAGCGGCGTAAGGCGAGGGTGGCGTTATATCGAGTGGCGTTATAACGAGAGTAGACTGTATTATAAATATGATCTATTCCTGGAGATTTCTTTGGATTCAATTTATCAATAATAGCGTTTACTACATGGATTGTGATTATTCGTCCTGTTGTATTCGAAAGTCTGAATGCATATTTCCTTATATTTGTATGTACGTATATCTTTATCAACACCTTGGTTGTCATCAAGAAATAGAGTCGCTATTAATTCCTCAGTTTTCTGTTGTTGTTCTTGATGTGTGTTTGTTTCTAATATTTGTAGTTGTTTATTCGAGTTACCTCTTTTTTTTTTTGTATATTTTGTATAAATTCCCATAAGGATTGGTAGAATTATTTTCTTCTAGAAAGGTCCCCCAAGATATTCTTTTGGCCTTATTAATCTCTCGTAAATATTTATTTCTTGTTCTTTTAAATAACTCTATTAAATATCCTGAAGGATTTCGAGTTCGGTAATAAATTTTCTTATATATTGAAAGTAGGTTTTTAAAATCTCCAGTTCGGTATTCCACCAGTTAATTGCACCACTATTTGGAGCTACATTATATTTTAGTTTCAGTGTGGAATAGACAGATTCAATTATAATCTTCGAAAGTTCTTTTATTATTTGATCAACTTTTTCTGGTGTGGATATATTAAACAATAAGTTTTCAATCTTTTTCTTGTCAGCGTAATTCACATGCTGAGTAAATCTAGGCCAATCTGCTCTTTTCTCATTGAATTTCCAAGTTAAATATAGGGTTGTTGTTGAAAATTGTTCAGTCATACATGCATCAAATATTATCGCAACGTGATCATATATTTGGGATATTTGTTGTGTTTGCCCTTTCATTATAGTTGTAAGAGCTTTTTTTTTTGTCAATGTCAAATCAATTACACCGACATTCCTGCATGTTGGTCTTTTATCATTGTGTATAATTAGATCAGTAACATCAATAATGGGAAATAATCTATGGCCGTTATAATTTGTCTTTAAATTATATCCTAAAGGAGATCTCGCATTGAAGTCTCCACAAAGAATTAGAGGTGTATTCCTGAAATTGGTAATTAATTATTTTAAAAATGATTCGTGGTCTTTTTTCATAGATTTGGGATGTATATAAATATATAAATATATGTTAGAAATTATTAAATATTTTGTTTCAGTGCAAACTATAATAGTTGTTGCAAAAGAATTAGTAAATTGTGTAATTAATTTCGTTTGAAGACTACATTATTGACAATAATAGCTGTATTTACACTTTGGGTGTTTTCTATTTGATATTTCTTACCTGACCATGGAATAATTACTTCTCCATCAATTGTATAGGGTTCTTGTACTAAAATTATATCTGCTGTCTTAATTTTATTGATAGTAGAAGTGTACAAGACCACTTGTATAAGATCACACATTTCATGACGCCGTTATAAATAATTCCCCTTTCTCAATTAATAGTTTGTTACACTTTTAATTAAATTAATCATAATTGATGATAAAGCACAATTTGGATTATAAATTATAATAAAATAAAATAAGATCTAATCCAAATAATTTATTATAATAAAAGAAAATAGGACCTAATCCAAATAATTTAATAATAAAAGAAAACAAGACCTAATCCAAATAATGTATAATAAAAGAAAATAAGACCTAATCCAAATAATCTACTAGATTTATTCTTTTGTCTGATGATGGTGACAATGTTGTTGCCGAAACGTCACACACTAATAAATTATTTGGATTAGGTCTTATTTTCTTTTTTTATAATCATAATTGAATAATAACAATCCAAATAAATATGCATCAACTAGCCGAATGACCCGGGCAACGCCCGGGTTTTACCCGAATAATTATTTTATTCAAATACTATTCGTTGCAATTATAAATTGGCGCCGCGGATGTCACTCTTGCGAAACGTCCCGCTCCAAACTTTGTGTGTTTTTAAAATATAAAAATAAAAATGTATATTTTCACAACGATATTGGAAAATTGTATTATTTTGATTTTTATATGAATATACCTTAAATTTGATATACGAGGGGTGTCCCATAAGTCGGTGGCCCGACATATAAAGAAAATGACTAATAAAATGATTATGATTTATATTTTCAACATAATCCCCTTTAAGGTCTATGCACTTTTACCAGCGATGTTCTAATGCTTTTATGCCCTCCAAAAAGAACGATGTTTCAAGTGACTCAAAAAAAGAGGTTACAGCATCAATGACCTCTTCATCTGACCTAAAATGAATTCCAGAAAGTGATTTTTTCAAATGAGGAAATAGGTGGAAGTCAGACGGAGCTATATCTGGTGAATAAGGTGCATGTGGTAAAATTTCAAAGCCAGAATCATAAATAGCAGCTGTAGTGTATTTGCATATCGAATTATGGATATGCAAATATCCTGTTTTGCATAATAGTTTTTATAGAATTTTGTGTATATAAATGGAGACAGTTTTAGGCTACGCAGTCAGTCACTTTATGTAATAAAGAAGATTACAGTAGTCCGTCTTTGCCTTAGCCTCGACACCTCACACTTGGCTACCTCTCACCTATAAGGACAGAACAAACCTGGCGACGAGGATGGGATTATTGCACAAGGTTTTTAGAATCTTCGAAGTAGGAAATAATTTTGCTTTCCAGAATTTCTTGAAGATGGTCTTCGGCATCAAAGTTACCGGACTTCCAGTATCCACTACACACTTTAAAACATTTCCGTCTAAAGTGAGCGTAACTTTAACCTCTGTTTCACCCTTGAGGGACAGTATCTATTCTTGCACATATCTATTTTTCTGTGCATTACTTGCCGCTTTGCATACTTTACTTAGATGCCCTATCTTTTTGCACTTATAACAAGCCTTTGACTTGTGTGGGCATGCTGGTGCTAGGTGGGAATTCCTTTTTCCGCACCGGTAACACCTTTTTCCTCCTACCGTAGGGCTATATTTCTGCACAGGGGTGTGCCTCTCCCTTCTATTTTTTTCAGAATGCGAGGTCACTTTGCCTATGCAATTTCCATGCAGTTCACTAGCATCCTTCTCGGCTAACTCGTACGAGACTGCAATGGCCAACACTCGATCCAGCTTTACGTCATCATCTTCCTGCAAGAGTCTCTTCTGGAGGGCCTCGGATGACAAGCCTGCTACGAATCTATCTCGAACATCATCTCAAGCATACTGCCAAATTCACAATTTGTGGCTAAGTGCTTCAGTTCTCTTAGATACTCAGAAACAGTTTCAGTTTCTTTTTGCACCCTTTTTAAAAATTTGCATCGCTGAGGTATAACTTTTGGCTTGGGCTCTAGAAGTTGTCTTATTTTTTTAATTATTATTTCATAAGACTGCTCTTTAATTTTTTCAGGGTAGAACAAATAATTCCCAAGTTTAAGGAGATCAGAGCTCAACAAGCTTAACAAGATTACGACCTTTTTCTGGTCACTTGTTTCATTAGCCTCGCAAGCCGCTTCAAATCGCTGTACGAAGATTTCAAAACTTTCTTCCCTCGAATCGAAAACTCTGAACGGTACAGTTTGATTTGCCGCCATCTTTCCTCAGTTTGATGCTTTTGAGTCAGTCCAAGTCCGCAATTCTTAAACCTCGTGGTCGCTCCCGTAGACACGTACCAAAATTTGCACACCTCGTAGTAAGTACCGTGGCTTCCTGTAGATTTTCTCGTCGCCAGGTTTGTTTTATCCTCGTCGGCAGAGTTGTTTTCCTCGTCGCCAGGTTTGTTCTGTCCTTATAGGTGAGAGGTAGCCAAGTGTGAGGTGTCGAGGCTAAGGCAAAGACGGACTACTGTAATCTTCTTTATTACATAAAGTGACTGACTGCGTAGCCTAAAACTGTCTCCATTAATTTACACAACATTCTATAAAAACTATTATGCAAAACAGGATATTTGCATTACATAATTCGATATGCAAATACACTACAGCAGCCATGGCTTGCAGCGACCGATGACTCGGAGCATTGTCCTGATGGTAAACAATCTTTCTGGACAACTTTCCTCTTCTCTTTTCTTTAATAGCTTCTCGTAGTTGCTTCACATGATTTGCATAATAATTGCCAGTGATGGTTAGACCCTTATTCAGAAAGTCTAAAAGAAGTACACCCTCGGAATCTCAAAAGACAGACACCATAACCTTCCCTGCTGATGGAACTGTCTTGGCTTTCTTGGGGGGAGGGGAACCGGAGTGTCTCCATTGCATGGATTGTTGCTTGGACTTTGATGTAAAGTGATGGGCCCAAGTCTCATCCATGGTAACAAATCTGTTAACGAATTCCTCTGGATTGGCTTCAAATAACGCAAGATTGTCCGAAGATAACTTTCTCCTTACAGCCTTTTGATCGGGTGTTAAAAGTTTGGAAACCCAACGGGCAGAAAGCTTCCTGAGGCCCAAGTGTTCTCTCATGATCCAATCCACTATTATTTTTGGAGTACCTAAGGTCTCTTCTATCTGACCAACTGTCATTCTTCTGCCCAACATAACCAAATCATGTATCTTGTCGATGTTTTCTTGAGTAACTGACTCAACGGGTCTTCCTGGTCGATGTACATCTTCGGTGCTGAATTTCCCTAATTTAAACGCAGCTACCCATTTTTACTGTGCTATAGGAAGGAGCATCTTCTCTTTATGTATCCGCCATATCCTCATATATTTCCTTCGGCGACATTCCTTTCTTACAAAGATATTTTATTACAGCACGAATCTCGTCTGTCTCCATTTTAGATTATTCCTGTTTCTTGTCCTCTTTCAGAACCTATAACAAAAAAAAACGATTTGTTGTAGAAACTTAAAAATTCACATATCTTATACAAGGCTTTAAGGTATATATGGTAAAATTTATTAGTTTCTAATATTTTGTTATCATGGTCGGGCCACGGACTTATGGGACACCCCTCGTACATAAAATGATAGCAAGTGATTTCTTCCCCCTACGCCATCATTACATCACTCAAGTCACTCTTGTGAAACGTCCCGCTCCACCAATCCCCGTCACCCCACGTGGTCCATCCTTCCTAAACTTTACTTCTCGATGTTTCCGCAGTGAGGCGCTGGTTGCGAGTGAAATAGGGAAAATTTGTTAATAACTTCAAGGATATTCGAGATAGAAGCCTGAAAAATTGCCTAAAGGTTTTTCCAGATTTAACTCTTTATACTGTTGAAATTTCACCCAGATTAGTTACGTATTGTGGACGTGTATAGCCGACAAACATACACACATACATACATATATACACTGAGATGTATATATAGGGATTATCCTTCAAGACTAATTGTAAAAAAGCAAAGTCAGATCCAGGTATTAAATAATATGTAAATGAATAATTTAAATATGACCTCTCTTTTTCTAACTATTGTAATATAGCGATAGGCTGGTGTTACTCTGGAGGAAATGATCAGCCGTATTTGATGATTCCAAACTTATGAGTTTTATTCTACAATGAGATAAAATACAAAATAAATGAACAATTTTCAGTCTAATCAGTCTCGAGCTATCCGGGTAAGCTTGATTCAGCTTCTTTTCTTTCAATGTACTTTATCTTCCCTTTACTTCAGGCCTTATCTTCTGGGTTCCAATGAACCTCTCTTGCCTTTTAACTTGAGCTTCAGGCCTTATCTTCTGAGTTCCAATGAACCTCTCTTGCCTTTTAATTTGAGCTTCAGGCCTTATCTTCTGGGTTCCAATGAACCTCTCTTGCCTTTTAACTTGAGCTTCAGGCCTTATCTTCTGGGTTCCAATGAACCTCTCTTGCCTTTTAACTTGAGCTTCAGGCCTTATCTTCTTTATACCTTATACTTTATCTTATGGCTTCCTAGGAACCTCTGAATCAGACTTCAGACTTTATCCTAATTATATTTCACTTTATCTTATGGCGCTTGCTAGGAACCTCTGAATCAGACTTCAGACTTTATCTTCCTTATACTTCTCTTGAGCTCTCCCAATCTGCAGACTCTCACTCTCCCCGCGCGCGCCTCTCATACCTTTCTCGCCGGCTTTTATAGATGCATAAAGTCACGTGGACTGACTCTGTGGCGCATTCTGTGGCGCATCCCTTTGCGCGCGCCATCTAGAGCCGTCTTCCCGAGTCATTTCCAACATACTCCCACCAATTTTGACAATAAAATAGTCAAAATTAAATCTTCGATAAATATTTACACTTTTTATGAGCTATACCAGTCAGGCAATTTGCACTCTCTCCCATACCTGCTTTTGTAATTCCCCGGAAGAGTCTCTGGCCCTTTTCCTTGAACCTTTTACAAACTATACACTTACTAATGATTTTCTTTATAGTTTTTCTCCCCCTGATCATCCTAAATTTTTCCCTTAAAGTTGACAAAATGAACTGAACTCCTGCATGACCCTTTTTTATGTGCATTTCCCAAACTAGTTGTTCCACAAAGGGATGACCTCCAGGCAGAATGGCTGGAGTTTTGAACTCTTCTGGGACTTGCCCATGCAAAAGTTTACTTTCAAGACACCATAGGCCCTCAGAGTTCTTAAAGATCTTCAAACCCTTGATAGAACTCAATCTCTCTATAGACACCATCTCTTGAATCACTTTAACAAGTCTCTTTTCTGCAAATTCCAACTCAGACACTGTCAAAGGACCTTTTTCTGTGAACTGCTTTTTAAGTTTCCCTATGAATCTCAAAACATAAGACATTATTCTGATGTTGAGATGATAGTCAGTCTTCTTTTCAACAACTAATCCTTACAATCTACGTTTAAATTAATATTTGTATTCACAATCCTCTCCTCAGAACAGATTTCCTGCTGATCTATCGTGGGCTCTAATATAGGCCATGATTCTTTAGGTTCTTTCAACCATCCGGGGCCCTCCCACCATCTACTTCGGACAAACTGGCATGGAGAGCATCCTCGATACAAAAGATCAGCTGGGTTCAAGTGTCCTGGTATGAACCTCCAATCGTTCAAATTGGTAGTAGATTGAATTTCTTTAACTCTGTTTCTCACGAAAACCCGCCATTCAATATCTCTCTCTATCCAGCTCAAGGCCGTAGAAGAATCAGACCAAAGAGTTATTTTACATTTTCCTTTCAGAGCAGTGTAAATAGAGTTGGCCAATCTAGATCCCAGTATCATGACCATCAATTCCAGTCGAGGGATTGTAATCCTTCTTATTGGCGCCAATCTTGCTTTACTCCATATCAAAGTTGTATTACATCTTCCATCCACTTCACTCCTTAAATAGGCGACTGCCCCATAAGCCACTTGACTGGCGTCACAAAAGATGTGATTTTCCGTGAGGAACATAATATCATTCCACATATATCTAGGGGTACCCTTATTAAATCAATGAAACTCATCTGATCACACCAAGTTTGAAACTCACGAGCCATACTTTCAGGCTATGGTGTATCACATCCCATCCTTAAATCCCACCTTCTTGAGCTCATTTTCGCTCTTTCCATAATCTCGGTGGCAGACCTTAAAAACTCTTCGACCTCTTGCTTTGTTTCCAGAGATGCAACACAATCATCCGTATAGAAGGATTGAGCCAACATATTTGCCATCTTTTCTAGAGAACCTTTTATCGTTTGAAGATGACACTCAACCACGGCACTCTGCAAAACTGGACTACAATTTAGGTCGAGAACAAGTCTTTTATGCCCAAAAGCCATCAGTTATCCATCCTCTTCTTCCAAAGAAATCTGAGGTAGTCTCGATCATTCTCCTTAATGGCTATCCTCTCGAAATATCTTCTTATATCTGCCAAGACTACAAACCTATTTTCTCGAATTTTTTTCCTTATTTCAGGGATTATTTGCAGTAGATTGGGTATCTTTTTTAAATACCTTTTCAAGGAGAGTCTGTTGTGTCCTCGACTGGAAGCGTCGTCAAACACTGGCCGTATAGGCGTAGTTTTGGATTCACTCTTAAACAAAGGGCTACGGGGCAAATAGTATCCTTTTACTTCAGGTGGATTTTCATTAACTCTTTCGATAAACCCCTCATTCAACAAATCTTTTGAACCAGTAATTTTTTCTTCCACCTTTGAATCAGTACCTCGTTCTGCGTCTAGCTTTTCTTCCACCTTTGAATCAGTACCTTGTTCTGCATCTAGCTGCTTCACTTCTTCAGTGCTCTTTGAATCCATTCCTTGTTCCACATCCAGCTTTTTCTCTTCTTCCAAGTTCTTTGACTCTGTACAACGTTCTTCATCTATATTTTCGCTTCATTTCCATCATGATATTTTCTCTTGTTGTATTTATTGTCCTTATTCTCTGCATAATCAGATTTATTCATGGTTTTCAAATCTTGGGATTCTGTTTCTTTATAATTATCCTTTATTTTAGATTCCATATCTCCAGTTGGTGTTGCTTCCACCAATTTTCTCGATGCTTGAACTTTGACAACTCTTTCCTCAGTATCATCAATGGATTCAGTTTCAGCATCAGCTGTATCAATAGCCTCTTTATCTCCAGTAATATTTACCTCTTTAGATTCAACCTCATTTTTACCATTATTAGAAAGAGCATCTTTTTCCTGCTTACGCAATACGCTAATTTTATACTCTAACTTAAATCTTTCCAGTATGTAGATTTCACAATTTTCAAATTCTCTATCAATTTCTTCATCAGAAATATCTTCTTGAGATAGCAGAACTAATTGATACTGATCATTCAAAGCTACAAGCTCATTATGCAAACATTCAAGCCGATCAAACTTTGCATAAACTTTATTTTTATCAATGCAAGTCTTTTTCATCTCTGCATATAAATCATTGACTTGCTCAGCAAATTTACCTCTTGCAGCTTTTCTTATTTCGTTCAATTCCTCCATTTCACCACCAAGCCTATCACGTCCGGCTCACCAGAAATGTAAAAAAGCAAAGTCAGATCCAGGTATTAAATAATATGTAAATGAATAATTTAAATATGACCTCTCTTTTTCAAACTATTGTAATATAGCGATAGGCTGGTGTTACTCTGGAGGAAATGATCAGCCGTATTTGATGATTCCAAACTTATGAGTTTTATTCTACAATGAGATAAAATACAAAATAAATGAACAATTTTCAGTCTAATCAGTCTCGAGCTATCCGGGTAAGCTTGATTCAGCTTCTTTTCTTTCAATGTACATTATCTTCCCTTTACTTCAGGCCTTATCTTCTGGGTTCCAATGAACCTCTCTTGCCTTTTAACTTGAGCTTCAGGCCTTATCTTCTGGGTTCCAATGAACCTCTCTTGCCTTTTAACTTGAGCTTCAGGCCTTATCTTCTTTATACCTTATACTTTATCTTCTGGCGCTTCCTAGGAACCTCTGAATCAGACTTCAGACTTTATCCTCATTATATTTCACTTTATCTTATGGCTTCCTAGAAACCTCTGAATCAGACTTCAGACTTTATCTTCCTTATACTTCTCTTGAGCTCTCCCAATCTGCAGACTCTCACTCTCCCCGCGCGCGCCTCTCATACCTTTCTCGTCGGCTTTTATAGATGCATAAAGTCTCGTGGACTGACTCTGTGGCGCACTCTGTGGCGCATCCCTTTGCGCGCGCCATCTAGAGCCGTCTTCCCGAGTCATTTCCAACACTAATCCACTGTATTGTGTCTATTTATATTGTATACTAGCCGAATGACCCGTGCAACGCCCGGATTTTACCCGATTAAATGTTTTATTCGAATACGTTTATACAATTATTATATATATTGGCATCATATATTAACTTTATGAACGGAAAATATGTCCAGGGTAGCCTAGTGGTCATGGCATCTGCCCGGTAAGCGGAAGGTCGTGGGTTCGATTCCCATCCCTTGACACT
The DNA here is from genome assembly GCA_030710605.1 of Cordylochernes scorpioides. Classification (NCBI taxonomy): domain Eukaryota; kingdom Metazoa; phylum Arthropoda; class Arachnida; order Pseudoscorpiones; family Chernetidae; genus Cordylochernes; species Cordylochernes scorpioides. Next base: position 63,208,626 of record CP092871.1, on the reverse strand, counting down.
TTTTTTATTTTATCCATTCTGACCAAAATCTATCCGTGAACTTCACACAGTGAACTTCATACAGACAGAATAAGGCAATTATATAAGTAGATTTCATTACCACTAACAATACAAGGGTACAAAATTCCAAACCTCTAGGTAGCCGTTTTGGCATTGAATAGATTAGAAATAAAAATTATATACAGGGTGATCCAAAAGTCCCGCACTATTTTAAAAATTAATAACTCCGCGAATATTTGCGCTAGAGCAATGCGGTAAACACAGATTGCGTTCAGGATGCAATGGGATTTTTGTTATGGCAAATAATTAAAAATTCGAAATTGATTTTAGTTACAATTTTATTTGCCAGATGGCGCTCTACTAGAATCAGAGATTCAGCGGTCAAATTGTTTGATAAATTGAAAAATTTAACTGATCAACATGTATTTTTCCTTTCTGAATCTCAGGAAAGAACCCTAATAATATCAAATAACAAATTAATAAAACACCACTTTGCCAAAAGTAGAAGAATTGGTTAACGATTTTTAAATACAACTTGAGATATGTAAAATAGGTAAATGCAAATTAAAACATGTAGCAAAAAAATGATATTTTAGATGCGGTTTGCTGGAATCCTCTCATCGATATAAATTTCTAAGATAATAAAATTCTAATTTTTTTAAATTCAACTCTCTCTCAGTATCGATTATATATTTTTTAATTCATTTGAAAAATATTTGTATATCTCTGATGATTTATTTTATTCTGGAATGCCGTTGTTGTTGTCGTGTCCAACAAAGAGCCTCAGATGTCTCCATGCATCTCCATCACAGCAGCAGCAATGTCCACTATCTTGGGTGTGTAAAGCAGCTGCTCTGTGTCTATGTCAAGTTTCTGCAAGGCTGCGGCCATTGCTGGGTATGAGAATATGTCGGTAGGTGTTAGTTCCACACCAGGACAGTTATTGCATGTCCTATAAGTTCTTGTGTCATCTGGATGTATTGTCATTTCTTTATGGTGTTGTGTTCTAAAGTCTTGTTATAGTTTTTGTCATTTTTCTCTCAGAGTTCATTTCGCATTTTGATCTTTTCTATTTTTTGTTTAATTATCTTGTATTTTGACAAAGCATCAGCGTTAAATAATGACATTTGTTCTTTCCTTTGGCTCAACTTTCTGACTTCCTTTGCCAATTCAAATGCCATTTCATTATCACCGATCCCAACATGGGCAGGAATCCATTGTAGAATGCAGTTCTTCTCCAATGGTTCCAGTTGGGTAAGTAACGAGTGTATTTTCTGTGTGATTTTAGTATCGCCCTTCTGAATTGCCTCAAAGCGGATATGGAGTCGCTGTATAATGCTATTCCTTCTGCTTGATGCAGGGATGGTTGGTTAAGGCATACATCAAGGGCTTTCCAGATAGCTGTCAGTTCACAAGTGAAGTATGACGTAGTCTGTCCTGCTCCTTCTTTGATTTTGATGTGTTTCCCATCTTGAAGTATTATGTTAATTCCGGCCCCTCCATTACTCAGGGTAAGGTCTGAAGATCCATCTGTATAAGCTGTTAAAGGAAGTGGCCTAGCATTTTTAATCAAGAATTTGTACTATAAGGACATAGCCGTTAATATTCCAAACACATCAGACCTCGAAGCTCAAGGTATGGGATGGGAATACTACCCATCATTCCTACAGCTATAATACTGCACAAGCACTTGATATAAGTTTTTACTATCCTGACATTTTCCACAAATGCAAATGGAGAATATTAAAACGTATTGGAAATAATTATTTGCCTAATTTGATAGAAATTAGCACCAAGACCAAAACCAGCTCAATTAAGAAAAATTCTGGAACTTCAAAAAGGCTAATTGGATATCTTTCACAAACGCCATTATTAAATCAGCCAAAGTTTCAATACTAAGAGGTAATATTAAGAAATGGATTCGAAATTATACACACCAGGCAAAATATATTCAAACACTTATAACTAAAAGAAATGAACTACAAAAAATTGCACCCAAAACCAAACAAATTGCAGAACTGAACTGAACATTGTGAATGCAATAATAAAAATATTATACATAAATATGAAAAGGGAAAAATGGAAACAAACTTGTGAAAACCTGAACTAAAGAAACCCAAATACAAAACTTTGGCATTTGGCAAAACACATTGACAGATCCCAGTCACAAACTGTAAACACAAATATGATTAAGAATACAGATGGTACCCCAGCAACTAATGACAAAAATGCTGCCCTTCTTTTGATAATTCATATCAAATAGGTAGTAAAATCAAATTTGAAATAAAAGATAAGAAAGTTGAAAAAAGGCTCGAAAGATTATTCATGGCTGTAAATATTTCACCAGCACTCATAATATTTTCCATGAAAAAAAGCAATATGAAAGAGCTAGCTTATGCATTAGAAAACACTGACCTAAACAAGACTCCTGGGCCAGATGGAATCCATGGCCAAATGATATCAAAATTGGGCAAAAATGGCAAAGAAAGACTTCTTCGTATTTTCAATAACCCCTGGAAAACTAGAAAATTTCCTCAAGACTGGAAAACTGCAACAATAATTCCCATTAAAAAACTTGTCAAATCTGCTGATGACCCAAAAAAACTACCGACCTATCTCCCTCACAAGTATTTGCTACAAATACTCAGACGACTCACATACCACCCCGACGCAAGAAATCTCTTACCAGAAGAACAATATGGATTTAGGAAAGGACATGGGACAATAGACCAACTCTTAATTTTTACACAAAAGGTAAAAGTTGCACAAAACATAAAACCAACTAACCACACCATAGCTGCATTTTTAGACCTTACACAAGCTTTTGATAAGGTATGGAAAAACAAGTTGATTACAAAATGATACAAACATTTCAAAATTGATGGAAAAGCTATCACTTGGATAAATGATTTCCTTACAAATAGATACCTCAGGGTCAAATATAATGGCACTCTATCTAAAACCTTCAAATTGCACCAAGGATTACCACAAGGATCAGTCCTTAGCCCAACTCTCTTTACCCTATTTATTGCAGGGATAGAAAAAAATATTTCACTTAAAACCAATATTGGAATTTTCGCTGATGACATTATTCTATGGGGCAGCAACACTAACTGGACAAAAGCTGAAAGGGATTTGAACAAGACTCTTCTCCACCTAGAAAAATTTGCTAATAAACATAAATTAGAATTTAACCCCCAAAAATCTGAAACCTTTTTTTTTACTATCGATAAGAAACTATACAAAATAAGACCAACATTTATTCTGAAAGAACAACAATTGCAATATAATAAACATCCTAAATATCTCGTCTACACCCTGGATCCAGAAATTAACTCCTGAAAAGATATTGTCAAATAGCTCCATCCAGATGGGACAACTGTCAATCATCCCTGGACCCCGAAGGGGGGACCACAGGTGTGGGGGCTTCTGGGAAGCTGATATGTAAATAAGGAAAACGGGACGGTGGCTAACGCCGTTCATTAGGATTAACTTCTAACTTGGGTAAGTTGTACAAAACTCTCTCTCCCTACAAATACCCCTTATAATAAATTATTTATTCCCAAATTTGCCCTTGCTTTATTTATCTCCGCGACATATTTTGGCGGAGACGCTGGGTAAAGTGACGGAACTTCGAAGAAGTCGACGTCTACAGGGACGTGAACCAATTCTTCAACCTTTGCCACAACGAATAGAAATGGATGACGACCACAGACCTACTGTTAGCGGATCCTACCTCCCTTGTCAGCGCCAACGAGATCCTTCTACCTTTTCTGGAGATGGAAATATAAACCCTGGACAGTGGTTGAAAGAGTACGAGAGAGTGTCGAAGTACAACAGATGGGACGAGACCATGAAGCTTGCCAACGTCGTATTTTACTTGAACGGAACTACTGGAAGGTGGTTTGATAATAACGAAGAATCACTCAACTCGCGGTGAAGCTTTGAAGACGCATTCCGCGGTGTGTTCGGACTGCAAGAGGATTCTGCTCGACGCGCCGAGGAAGTTCTGAAATCAAGAGCACAGAAGGCCGAAGAATCCAGCGAGTCATACATCCAGGATATTCTTAGTCTCTGCCACCAGGTGAACCCTCGCATGGAAGAAGGTGAGATAGTTGCTCACATTATAAAGGGAATTTCGGAGGACACATACCAGGTATTGGTGGCGAAAGACATACAGACAGTAGACGAGATCCTGAAGTTTTGCCGTCATCTGACAACCGTCAAGCAGCGCAGGATCGGCCGTACGAAATTCGCCAGGTTGTCAAACGTAATGCCCATTTCGTGTGTTGACGACTCATACGAATTGGCCGCGTTAATCTGCCGCATCGTTAGAGAAGAGATACAAAAGGTTTTCTCAGCACCTGAAGTGATTAATTCTCTCCGAGAGGTGAACGCCCTGGAACAGACTGTGAGGGAAGAGGTCAGCCCTGCTCTACAACCTACCAGACCACAAGTCAACGTGGTACAACAACAACCACGAACGTCCTATTATAATATCGACCGACCAACCCAACCCAGGAAAACGGAACATTGGAGAACCTACGACGACAAACCTATCTGCTTCCACTACGGACGACCCGGACATGTCGTCCGTTATTGTAGGGAAGGACGGCAGGTCTTCGCTGAAGCCAGGTCAAGGAATGGCGGAGAAGGAAAAAATGTTGGATTTTCGAGTCGACCCCCGAGATTTGACGCCGACGACGACTATGTAACGCCCCAAACCTCGACGTACTTCTACCGGAGCTCTTCCCCACATCCAAGCCGTGCAAGGTCGCCAGCCCGAAGACAATCCCAGTCGCCAGCCCGTCGTTTCAGACGTTCTCCCAATCCTCAGAATTTGAAAAACTTGGTGGAGCGGCTTCTACCGGGGGTGAGGTCGCCATTGAGGGAAATCCTCCAGGGTATATCGCCGCTAAATTAAAAGAAAATTTTGTTATGGTCGAAATAAATGGACGCAAAATTAAAGCATTGGTGGATTCAGGAGCCGACTTTTCTGTTATTTCAGACAAATTTCGACGCGAACTAAAGACACCTCTCTTCAAAGAACCAGGTCCCATTCTTAAAGCCACAAATAAAAATTTAATAGAGACCCTAGGAAAATGTGTCCTGAACATTGAAGTTAATGGTCTGAAGATATCCTTTGAATTCGTTGTTATGGTGGAATGCAGCCATGAGATCATATTCGGATGGGACTTCTTCAAGGCCACCGAGGCCGTCATTGATTGTGGCAGAAATGAACTCCATCTCGGGGAAACCTCCGTCCTGGAATCTCGAGAGGAGGAAAACCAGAGATTGTTTGCTTCCGACGACTTTGTCATCCCGCCTAAATCAATGAAGAAGATCAGTGTGATAAACGAAGAAATATGTGGTGTTAGAGATGTTTTTATAAAATAAAAGGACTTAAAAGCGCGAATGTTTCTTTTATACATAAAACGAACTTCTACTGTCCTTACTGCGATGAAAAAATATATTGTTTTAGTCTCAACTTCTAAGGACTTATTATTAAGAAAGGAAGTTCTTATACCAAACTCATTGGTTACATTTCGACACGGCCGAGGTAGCATTTGGGTGGCGAATGGAGCGTCTTGGCCGCAACTGATTCCATCAGGAATGAATATGTGCACCATGGAAAGTTATGAGAATGGGAATATCTGCAGTCTTATTGAATCCAGCGATAAGCTACAAGAAACGAAGCTAAAGTCACGTGAATGGTCACAGAAGATAAACCTTACTCTAGATCCAGGGCTGTCTGAAATTCAAAGGTTACAGCTTGTTTCATGCCTTGACGAGTTTATTGGCATATTTGACTTTGGGAGTACTCCTATTAAGCCCACCAGTACTGTGAAGCACAAGATAAACACAGGCGACCAGTCTCCTATCAAACAGCGGCCCTATAGAGTAGCACCAAGTAAACGACGACTAATTCAAGATGAAGTGAACAAGATGATTGAAAATCGCATCGTGAAGCCCTCTGAGAGTCCTTGGTCATCTCCAGTTATTCTAGTTCGAAAGAAAGACGGGACCTGGAGATTCTGCGTAGATTACCGTCGGTTAAATAAGATAACAAAAAAAGATGTTTACCCGCTGCCACGCATTGACGATGCCTTGGACAGTTTAGCCGGCTCTAGTTACTTCTCCACGATGGATCTTCGGTCCGGGTATTGTCAGATTGAAGTGGACGAAAAAGACAGGGAGAAAACTGCTTTCATCACTCCAGATGGGCTGTATGAATTCCAAGTAATGCCTTTCGGTCTTTGCAACGCTCCAGCAACGTTTGAAAGGATGATAGATAGTGTTCTGGGCAGTCTTAAATGGAACATGTGCCTTTGCTACCTGGACGACATCGTAGTTTACGCACCTACCTTTGAGGAACATCTACGTCGTCTACAACTTATATTGAGCTGCATCCAGAAAGCTGGACTAAGCTTGAACCACAAAAAGTGTCTTTTTGGATCAAGGAGAATAAAGATTTTGGGACACCTTGATGACGCCAATGGAATTCATCCAGATCCAGATAAAGTTGAAGCCGTCTCTAAATTTCCGAGGCCAAGGAATATCTCTGAACTGAAGAGCTTTCTTGGATTATGTTCCTATTACCGAAGATTTATTGAGAGCTTTGCCGACAAAGCTAGATCTTTGCATGACCTACTGAAGACCGAAAAACAATTCTATTGGGATGCAGCTCAAGAGAAAGCGTTTGAAGTCCTTAAAACAGCTCTAATTTCAGAGCCTGTCTTGGGACACTTTGATGAATCCGCTGATACCCATCTCCACACGGATGCAAGCGGACATGGTATTGGAGCTGTTTTTCTACAAATACAAGGTGGAAAGGAGCGGCCTATAGCTTATGCATCTAGAAGCTTGACAAAGGCTGAAAATAACTATTCTACAACGGAAAAAGAATGCCTTGCTGTAGTCTGGTCTATTAGCAAATTCCGCCCATATTTGTTTGGTCGACCATTCACGGTTGTCACTGACCATAATTCTCTATGTTGGTTGGTAGGGCAGAAAGATCCTTCTGGCCGTTTGGCAAGATGGGCGCTGATGTTGCAAGAATTTGACGTGACCGTTATCTACAAGAGCGGACGCAAACATAAGGATGCCGATTGTCTGTCAAGGAGCCCGCTTGAGAACGATCAACCAAGTGCTGTGATGTCACTAACCAACGTCGATATAGAGCAGACTAAAGACCCGGATTCAGCTAAAATAATCGATAATTTAAACTCGGGCTACACCAGAAAGGAATTCAGCATTATCGACGGCATCTTATACAAGAAAAACTATAGCACAACTGGAAGACCCTGGCTTATGATGATCCCTAAGCACTTAAGATCGGAAGTTATGGCAGATTTACATGATGCTCCTACAGCTGGGCATTTGGGTTTCGCCCGGACGTATGACAAAGTCAAAAAACGATTCTATTGGCCTGGCCTTTATAGAACAGTTCGCCAATATGTAAGCCATTGTCGGGAGTGTCAACGAAGGAAGAAATTACCTCGACGTCCAGCTGGACAACTTGTATCCATACCGCCCGTAGAAAAGCCATTCTATAAAGTCGAGTTTGATCTCCTTGGAAGATTTCCAGTTTCTAAAGATGGAAACCGTTGGATCATTGTGTGCACCGATTATATGACAAGGTATGCCATAACGAAAGCGATCCCAGACGGAGGAGCAATCGAAACAGCTAAGTTCCTGGTTGAAGACGTCATCTTGAAGCATGGAGCTCCTAGAGAAATGATAACAGATCGCGGCAGAAATTTCATTTCTCAAGTAATAAAAGAGATCAATGCTCTGTGCGGAATTGTGCACAGATTTACAACGGCCTACCATCCCCAGACCAACGGCCTGACTGAGGCTCTGGGAGACATGTTGTCCATGTACACAGGTGTTGAGCAGAAGGACTGGGACCAAGTTTTGCCCTATGTAACTTTTGCTTACAACACTGCTAAACAGGAGGCGACCGGCTACACCCCGTTCTTTCTTGTCCACGCCCGCGAGGCCGAGACCTACATCGATGCCGTACTACCCTACCTACCAGATGAGATCTCTAACGACTACGTTGGAGAACTTGTGACCAGAGCTGAGGAAGCGCGTCAACTCTCCCGATCACGCCTTCTACAATCACAGGCGAAAGACCGTAGACTTTACGACCAGAAACATACTCCAGTCTATTACCAGAAGAATGATCTTGTGTGGGTTTTTACTCCCATCCGAAAAGTAGGGCTCTCAGAAAAGCTACTGAAGAGATACTTCGGTCCCTACAAGGTGACCAAGAAGCTTTCAGAAGTTACGTATGAAGTAGAGCCCGTGGACCCGTCTTCCCGATCACGGAAATCCAAGGATATCTTTCATGTCATTCGGATGAAGCCCTACCTGGACCCTGAAGAACAACATTCCATTCTGCTAGGGAACACAGGCCGTGATAGATTTCCTTCCAGAACAAGGGCTGAGACAAGCTAATCAGCGGGTCGCTGTTTTTTCTAAAGAGGGAGTAATGTCAAATAGCTCCATCCAGATGGGACAACTGTCAATCATCCCTGGACCCCGGGGGGGGGACCACAGGTGTGGGGGCTTCTGGGAAGCTGATATGTAAATAAAGAAAACGGGACGGTGGCTAACGCCGTTCATTAGGATTAACTTTAAACTTGGGTAAGTTGTACAAAACTCTCTCTCCCTACAAATACCCCTTATAATAAATTATTTATTCCCAAATTTGCCCTTGCTTTATTTATCTCCGCGACAATATTGAAGAAGTTATTAGAAAAGGAAGAGACCGACTAAAATTCCTTAAATATATTTCAGGAAGAGAGTGGGGAGCCGATGCAACCACACTAAAATTAACCTACACATCTCTAATTATATCTATCCTGGAATATGGATATCAAATCTATGGTACAGCATCTGAAACAAATCTAAAATCACTGGAAAGGATACAACTAAGTGCAGCTAGAATTATTACAGGTCTTCGAAATACCTGCCCTAATGATATTGTACTTTACGAGGTAGACATTATGCCCTTAAAGGATAGAAGAAGCTACAATCTGCCAAAATATATAAACAAGATCAAGAGTTAGGGAAACAAACACAGAACTTCCAATTAAATACTTAATTGGGAATCCAATCTAAGACTCAAAAATAAGGCCCTCTCCACCTGGCCAAAAGAAATGGATTTTTAAAATATTAAGTGGAAAAAAATTATTTAGCAGAAAAATATCTCCATGCGAGCAACTACAAAATGTTATTTTTAATGCCACTTTAAATAAACTCACCAACAAACAATGCCAAAATCCAGAATACTTAAAACAATTATCATTAGAAATAATTAATAACATTCCTAAAAATGCAATAACTATCTATACCGATTTTAGCAGAGACGAGCTGGGACACACTGGCAGTGGCTGTCTCATTAAAACCACAAATGGCATTGAGAAAATGAACAGAGGAAACCCAGAATTTTGCTCAGTCTTCAGATCAGAACTTATAGCCATCTATGAAGCCTTAAAATCCATTAGAAACACTAAACATCACGATATAAGGATTCTCACTGATAGTATAAGTGCCATACAACACTTGAGTCATACAGGGGAACATATAGACAAAGTAAGCAGGAACATAATTGGTTATCTCCAAAATTTCTCAAAAACCTCAAAAATTCACCCTCAATGGATACCCTCACATGTTGGCATTGAAGGCAATGAATCTGTACAGCCACCCTTCCCTCCCAGGACCCACAACCCAAACAAGGAAGATCTCCCCGGACCAGTAAGGCGGCCTTGTTGCACTCGCTAGAGAAAAAGCTGTAACGAGTATCTAGACCCATCCTCCCGTCATCCTCCAGGTACATCTCCTGCACCAGGATAACATGAGGCGATCACTTTTAATGATCCGGTCTAGCTCCTCGGAGCTCCTTCTCGAACGAGCGCAATTTAGCTGCACGAACCTCCACACCTTCTTGTTTGGACCCTCTACCATCGCCTCCCGTTCACGTACCAAGCCTTCACCGAGCACTGCGTACTCCGGGGGCGATGATTAGAGTCATATTTCCTGCCGTACCTCTTGTTGTCCTCTAAACAGAGCCAACAGCCCGGCTTCGTATCGCATCCCTGTTCTTGAGAGTGCACGCTCTCGCACCTCCCACACCTCTTAGGATGTTCGCAGGTCCTTGCGATATGACCGGGCCTGAGGCATCTGAAGCAAGTTGACACTACCTCATTCACCCTCATAGGTACCATCCTGGCACTTATCTTCAACATCTTCTTGCCCAGGGGGGATTTCATGGTGGCCTTCTTTAGGCCCGAAATGACCCAATTCGTTTCGTAGGGCCTCCTTGTGCTCTTTGGATACAATCTCATGTATCCTTCCAAGAAGTCCCCACGCCCCGAAATTTGGAGCACCACTAGTTCTCTTAGCGTCTCCTCTTTGATGTCAGAGTTGACACCCAAGAGAAGCAGCTCTCTTCTGGCCCTCTTGAGGCCTCCTAGCCTCAGTGCAGGCCCCCTCTTTATAGCCTGCACGGTCAGTTTCTTGTCCTCGGGGTTCTTCAATTTGAGAGACACAGCTCCCCCACCCCAAATCATTTTGAGGTCATAGCGGTGCCCAGGAATGCTACCAGCGATGCTTTTCAGCACCGCGAGCATTAACCCGGTCCCCGCATCCTCACTCCACTCAACTACCAGGTTCAGGTCCTCCTTCCATCTAGGGGAGGCGCTTTACCTTTGAGAGTTCTGGCTTTGTAGTCTTGGCCGCCTTTGGGGGATCCTCAACCTCTTTAGCCCTGATCTTCTTCGGGGGAGGAAGTTCTTTCACCTCCTCTGTAGGCGACGCTCTCGGTGGGTCCTCTTTTGATCCGGCTGTCACCTCAGTCCTACTATCTTCCTATTTTGCTGAAGGCTTCTTAACCCTTTTCTTCTTCTTTCTCTTCTTTTTCGCCATCTCGCTGTTCCTAGTGTGAACAGGTTGTTTTGGGGGAGATGGCGGAACAGCTTTCTCGTCTCTAGTTGGTATTTGGATCGGGTCTCCCTCTACCTCTAGGCAGTAACTTCCGGCCCTTGAGGGCTCCTCCGTCTTCTCGTTTCGGGGCGTCTCTCGCCTAGTTTCAGCGATTCTAAAAGAGCCCCTGCCACTCCCCTCTCTATGCCATACTGCAGGGTGGTCGGACTGAGGATCTTTTCCTTCAGGTTCCGCTTCTCCACCCGCAGGAGCTCGAGCTCTTAAAGAGCCGAACTATGTTTCTTGAGGAGCTTATCTAAGCATTGCTCGAGGATGTTCGGGTGAAAATTTCCAATCTTCCTCCCTCGACGTATGGTGTCTAGGGAGTCCTGAAACGCCTCGGCAAGCTCCTTAAGCTCCGTGCACTTCTTCTGAGGTGTCAATGCCCGATTTAGAAACTCATACATTTCTTTCAGTTCATTGAGGTACACTGCCTCGGTGGCATCCATCTCAGCCCCAGACTCCTCGACTATTGAGCCGATTCTCGCCTCAGGCGAAGGGTCAATCAACAGGAAAGGATCCAAAGGGATATCCATGTTGATGATCCTGTTGAGGCGGATATCAGGGGGGATGGACGATCCTTCCTATCCTCTCGCTCTGGGTATCCAGGGCTAGCTGTGCGGAAGGCAACTGAGCTCAAATCCTCAGGCGGCCGCGTCGCTTTTCGCCGACTCAAGTGGGCACCCTGCCTATCCTCTCGAGTCGTGTCGACTCTCGCTGTGCGGAGGGAACCTGCTTCCATAGGGAACTTCCCTGGGCCATTAGTGGACACGGCAGGGGAATTATTAGAAATATTCAACGAGGTATTATTGGGCATACGCTCGGAGCCCGAGGGAATTTGAGCGTCCTCGGGCTGTCACGCAAGGCTGAACTGGGCATATCCGTCTTTCCAGACTTGTCAGACGAGCTGTCAGCGTTGGCCACGTTCTTGTTAGAAACGTGCTCAGGACGCACAACGGGAAGGTGCTGATCATCAAATGTAGGTAGCCGTCAAACCTCCCTACTTTGCGTAATCTGCAACTGGACGTCATTCCTGTCACAGACCCCTATTAGCATCGCTAGTTCTTCCACTGAGTTCCACAATGGTCTGTCATGATCAGTTAGCTCCTACAACCCTCTTTCAGGCAGGCAGGTACAGACCGCTATACCCGCGAGTCGGGTGCCGAGGGCTGCAGATTCCAGGCACATAGCGTAGTCCTACCCACTCTCCATGCCCGCAGAACTAGGGCCCCGGGTCCAGCACAGTTGGTACAGTGGAGTGGACCCAGGAGGAGCTCTGTACATCAGAAATAGACAGCATCAAACGACACTTACAAGATTTAGAATAGGCCATCTCAAGCAATTGAAGATTGAAAATAACAACAAAATCTACCCCACTTCCCCAAAATGTAACTTGGCACCTGCAGCTGCAGAAGACATTGTGGCTTGCATAAGATGATTAACAGGACCTTTGGTAGAGGCCGCTGCTTATCATAAAACAGCTCGAGGAGCATGAACTCATGGAATTCGTGTAAATTTTACACAAGGGGATAAGAAACAACAACAAAAAATAATTTCTCTGATCGCATAAACCAATTGTGTCAAGTCCTTTCTTTTTTAGTGTGTTTTGCTCTTTTTTGCGCAGGGTTCATTCGGATTAAGATTGATGATTACATTTGATGGCAATGGGGTAGGAAATATTGGTTCTTCTTGAATTTGAAAGTCATTGTGTTTCATATTTATGCCCTTTACAATATTGTTGTCGTACTGAAGTGTTGAAGATCTTTTGAGTATTTCTTTTTGTGTCCAGTTTAAATAGGTTCTATGGGATATGTGTTAGGTTTCTTTACTTTTTAAGCTATTGGTGAATTTTATTGTTTTTATTTTGTCTTCTGCTTTCGAGTAGGTCTAGACCACATTCTCTCTGAATTTTCTCATTCTTGGTGGAGGAAACAGCACCAGTGATTATTTTGGCCGCTTTTGCTTGAACACTGTCTAGTCTCCCTTTTAGTGATGAACTTGAGGGAGCCCAGACGAGTGTTTCATATTCCATCATCAGCCTTATTAAGGTGATATATGTTGTTCTTAGAATTCTGGGTTTTGCTCCCCAATTTGCTCTACATAGCCTTCTCAGAATGTTTAGTTTTCAGGTAGCTCTATTTGAGGTGCTAATTATGTGTTCTGTAAATCGCAATTCCTCATCAATAACAATTAAAATAATTTTATTGACATCTTGTCCATACATGCAAAGTGCAGAGTCTGCACTATTTAAAAAAATATAATATGCATTATATACACTATGTACAATGAATATGGCGCCTCTGCCAGCGCTGCAGAGTTTGGTGGAGAATCGCCAGTGGGTCTCCAGCGACACCACGCATTTTGCGATCTACGAAGAATACGTAGATCGCGTACTTCGCCGCTGAGGAGATGGTGATAGCGTGGTCCTCGAGACCAACTGGAAAGATCCAGGACTGCAGTATCACACCTAGGTATTTTGGATTTTTAATTTTATCAATTATTTGGTTGTTTATGCTTATTTTAGGGTTATATTTATGCCTTTATTCCCTGTCCGTGGATAATACGCATAGGTTTGTTTTTATTGGGTTTATGGTCTTTTGGAGTTCCATTGCCCACTTCTCCAGTCCTCTCATTGATGTGCTCAGTATTTTTTCTGATTTTTCTATACTGGTACTTGTGTGCCATATGGCTATATCATCTGCATAACAGGCAGCTTTTGTGTCTTCAGTGAGGTAAGGATGGATGTCGTTAATATATAGCAGGAAGAGTAGAGGACTGAGCACAGATCCCTGAGGTACCCCAGCCCTTGTTCTTCGATCCTTGGAAAATTCTCCATTGACCCGAACCTTTATCCTTCTTCCCCTTAATAAGTCTGCAATCCAGATTAAAGTTTTTGCTCTTACTCCGATGTTGTGAAGCCTTTCAAGTAATTTCTCTCTCCACACTCGATCAAAAGCTGAGGTCATATCCAGGAATACGGCCGTTGTCTTCTTTGGCAGTTTTCCTGGAAAGAATCTATTATTGATTGGCAGAAGTAGAACAGTTGATCAGTTGTACAGTGCTGGGATCTATAGGCAGTTTGGTAGAAGTTTATTTTATTATTGTTAGTGAGCCAGACCATAACCCTAGAGTGAAAAATTCGTTCTGTTTTTTCACAAAGTATGCTGGTGAGAGCAATTGGCCGATAGTTCTTGTATTCCTTGGCATCTTTGTTTGGTTTCAGTATTGGCACTATAATTGATATCTTCCAATTCTTTGGTAGTTTACCAGTTTGCCATTATGTGTTCAGTATTCGTAGGAGTTGATTTTAGCTTTGTCTCCAAAGTGTTTTATCATTTGACCAAAGATTAGATCATCTCCTGGTGACCTCTTGAAACTAACTTTTCTATTGATGAGTTTAGCTTATTCAGTGTGAAGTCTCTCGAGAAGATATATTTTTGATGGTAGTTTCTTGCTTGTTTAACTAACTTGTTTATATTATTTTTTTGAGTCCTGTCTTCATTCGTGTAGTTGATTATGGAAGTGCTTGAAATATATTCAGCAATTATATCAGCCATCTGTTTGTTCTCGTTCTCGTTGTTCTATTCATATCGGTTAGAGTATTGGAGGATTGGTGTTGGTTTTGATTGTTTTCTAACACTCTAATTATATTCAAGTGTTGGATGTCCTTTTTCGGATCCATTTTTTCGCAGAATTCTGCCATTTTCCTTGTTTGCATATCCAAATTTCTTGTTATATTTTGTGAATAATTTCAATGAGTTTCTTTCTGTTTTCTTCTGTTTTATTTGTTTTAAGAAATTTATTTATATTGTCTCTCTCTCTCTCTGAAATCATTGTCTCGATGTTGTGGTCCTTCCAGTAAGGTATCCACAGGTCTTTACGTCTCCCTCTAGGTATCAATGCTTTTGCAGCTTTGGTCAAATGGCACGTGGCACGTTCATAATCTCTAGACCGCTCTACTATTGTATTGGATTGGTTTAGAGTACACCCTGTATTTTCTATGGAAGGCAGCTTAGGGGTGTTTAGTGAACTATGGACATAAGCTTATAGGTCTGTAAAGGTACATACATATAATGGCTGTTCGGCGTCGGCCTCCATCCCGAGGCAATAAATATCACAAGTGTGGCGAAGGCTACCATCTACAAGTACCATCTTGGTCTTGAGTTGGGTAATGCTAGCCAACACCTAGACATGGCCACTCTGTGGGAAAGAACTCTCGCAGTCCACCGGAGGCGGAGTCTTTCTCGAGGTGGGCGCCACCAATGACAACTTATGGGGGATTCCCCACCCCTCCAAGACGCGATGACATTGGCTGAGAGCCATTCGTCATCTACACCTGCTGATGCCATCAGCACTCCTCAGGCCACAGTGGTAATTGAGGGGAACAACGTAGAACCACAGCCTGGTACAGGCAAGCCTTCCGCGAGCTGGGCTGACCTCGTCGATCAAGGCAAACAACTCCCGATGGAGGAACAAGATGATGGCTTCATCCTCGTCAACCATGAGCGCAAGAGGCCAGCTGAAACGGCGGCAGAACGGCAGAGCAAAAGAGGCCGCGTCTATCCTGGTGCCACCAAGCCTACTGTTCCACCCCCTGCGAACAAGCCCCGAGTGCAGAGGTGCACCAAAACTCTGCACAAACATGCGGACTTCAGAGCCAAGTCGGCGGCCGGTCAGGTAGACCAATGTGTCTACCTGGAATTATCCCCAGAATTCAGCCAGGCGCAGTACTTCATGGCGCTGGAGGCGATGCTAGGAAAAGGCTGCGTGTACCAGCTGAGCAAGATGGAGGGGCATATCCTAGTCGGCCTCTCCAGCGTGCAGCTCGCAGAGAGGCTCATTGAGGAGGGCCTGGACATTGAAGAGGCCACTCTGCCAGCCTTTCCCTTGAGGAAGAAGGCTGAGCGGATCGCTGTGGGCAACGTGCCGTTCTTTGTAACGGACGCCGACCTTATCGCGGCGCTCAAGCCCTTCGGCCGGGTGACCTCCATCGTCCAGCAAATGAAGGAGTTGGCCAATTCCTGCTGGGCTGACGCTCGTCGGGAAGCCTTTATCACTCTGAACGATGGAGTTAGGCTCTCCCAGATTCCTGCCCGGCTGGAAATCAAGGCCAAGGGAATGATCTCGCCAGTCTATGTGAGCTACGGGATCCGCTGTTCCCTCTGCCACAGGCAAAGACACAAGCGGGCCAACTTTCCACAAAAGACTGGCATGACTGAAGACAAGCTGCTTTTCCCTGAGAGGCCGCCTGTTGCGCGCCCAAATGTCCGGAGCAAGCCGCTTGCCTCTTCCTCCCAAGCCTCACCAGCAGCTGCGCCAACACCATCAGCTGAAATCCCTCCTTCCTCCACCGCCACAGTCGTCGCAGACCCTCCACCCAGTGACGAAAATGAGCGGACTAACGTGGATTCCACCCACCAACTAACACCCAGGAGCTTCCTCTTTCCCAAGTGAAGCGAAATTTGGCCCAGAAACAAATAGACGCTCTCTTGAAGAACGCCAAAGCTTCGGAGGCCATCGCCAGCGTCCAGAAGCTAAACTTGGATAGAGAACAACTCTTCCAATCCTTTGCTAACAATGGCCTCATGAACAAGCTTCTGGCCAGATTCAACATCCAGCAGAGAATGGCCATCGACATCTTGGCCACTACGCTTATGGCTTTAACAGGGGATACAAGCAACACCCTGTATAAGAAGCTGTCGCGTGCCAGGAACTCTGCTCGACAGCCTAACTCAAGTCCCATCCTGCCTCGAAGCTATCCACCTGTGCCGACTGTGAGTCCAGCGACGGGTCGCTGACTCACAGATATTGGAGTTGCCGAGCCGTGCGACCGCTGCCCCGGGCGGGGATCGCCTCCTGCGAAGAGCCCCTGGATCTTCAGGCATGGCTGTTCGGCGTCGGCCCCAATCCCGAGGCAATGAAGTTAACCACTGAAAACCAATGAACTATATATATTGTATATATATATGTATTTGTCGTTCTATTTTTAAGCCAAAAATTTTTATCTTTGGAATTTCTTCAATTTTTATGGGGGATTCCCCACCCCTCCAAGACGCGATGATATTGGCTGAGAGCACATGTGCTCGTGGTCAGGAGATGCCTTCTTTATTTTTAATATATACTAGCCGAATGACCCGGGCAACGCCCGGGTTTTACCCGATTAAATGTTTTTATTCAAATACTATTCGTTACAATTATAAATTGGCACCGTGGATGTCACTTTTGTGAAACGTCCCGCTCCAAACTTTGTGTGTTTTTAAAATATAAAATAAATATGTAAATTTTCACAACGATATTTGAAAATTATATTATTTTGATTTTCAAATACTATTCGTTACAATTATAAATTGGCGCCGTGGATGTTATTCTTGTGAAACGTCCCGCTCCAAACTTTGTGTCTGAGAAGCGATATTTTTATAGAAAGATTTCTGGCTTTTGTTTTCTGCTCGAATGAATGTTTTTCTGTTAGAATTTTGTTCCTGCGTACAAAATAATGAACTGGTTTCACCCGTGGTCTCTGCTTTTTGGAATTTTTCCCGATATAATTTTGTATCCTATAATCAAACATGATACAGCAATATCGTCATCATCATTTTCTGACTAAAAATATAGAGTTTTAATAATTGATTTATATATTTTTTAAAATAGCCTATCGTCTTCCCCGTATTTTTTTTACCTATGTATGGAAATTTTGGTTTGAATTAGTGAACTACTGCGAATTTGTATACCGGACATACAAACAAACATACAAACATTCATTTATATATATATATATATAGATATAGATATAGAAGATGTATATTTATCAATTATTTTTTATCTATTTATATCTATTCATATTTTTATCATTATTTAATAATATTCATTCAAATTTATATTTATTCTGTATTTAACCTTATATAATCTTATATGTACTTTGAAATAAAGTAGTTTCAATCTAAATCTCTCTCTTTCTCTCGGCCGTGCGGCCACGCGGCGCGCGAGCTCCGCATTTTTCTATCTGGAGATGGAAAAATCGAGTTTTCCAACCCATATGCAGTACTGGCGGTGAGCCAGGATAAAGATATACACGACGGTATTATTCCCATCGAGGTAGATGAAATGGAAGTCTATTTATCGACGATTAAAGATTCGACGAAGCATTGTTTGAATTCAGGTGTGAGCGACGGACATGCAAATTCGTTCGTGAAAAACGGCGGATATGTATATACGGCCGCGGGGAAAAAGTGAAAATTGGGCGGAGCAAGTTGAGGCCGCGGAAAAGGATAATAATAACACCGAACCTTTCCAATCTGTACACCGGAAAAAAAGGAAACGGTTTGACTCAAAAAGTCAGCGGGCCCAGATTGTGAGGCCGGACGCTAGCTCTCCAAAACTATTTGGCCAGCTTCGAAGAATCACAAAAGAGTCCGTGACCCTCGTCAGGAACACAAGGCAGCAGCACACGCTGAACAAAGCCAGATCAGCAGCAGCAACGTTCGACCAATGCTGCTATGTCAAATGGTGCGCGGACTTCCATGCCGTGCACTACATGAAGGCCTTGGAAGAGTTACTGGGGAAGGAATCCGTCTACCAGCTGATGAAGATGTCCGGGCATGTTATGGTCGGACTGGCCAGCATTGAGAAGGCGGAGCGCCTGGTTGAGAATGGACTCACCATCAACAACACCTTCCTCAGGGCATTCCCATACAGAAGGAAGGCGGAGAAGATCATCCTCGGGAATCTTCCCATCGCAGTGACGGGGGAGGACATCATCGAGGCCCTGCGACCTTACTGCCGGGTTGTCTCCCTGGCCTATGAAGTGGTGTCCTGTAACGGATACACCTGGACCACCGGCAACAGGGAGGCCTTCGTCCTTCTGAATGAAGGACGCAAACTACACCATCTCCCTGCCAAGCTGGTGATCATCTCCGAAGGAGAGTCCACACCCGCCTACATCACCTACGGCGTTAGGTGTAGTAGATGTCACCGCCAGGGACATCGGCGAGCCACCTGCCCCCAGGGCACCCGTAGTGGACCGGTGTTGACACCTCCACCCTTCCTGCCCACGCCCTCCCACAGCTTCACAGCGACTACTGCACCATATCCTAAGGGACTGTCCTCGAAGATTCTTCCAGGGAACACTTGGGGATATCCACCGGTGCACAGAGGAGGCCCTGGAGTGGATTCGTCACCTCGACATTCCACTCTAGAGAAAAATGCCAACATTGTTGTATTGTGCTGTAAAAAACAATATCATACGCAATATATATACAGCGACTACATCGGCTGAGAAAATTCTGGACCATCCAGACAATCCCTGTGACACCTCCCAATCCTGCCGCGTCTTCGCCCGCGGAGAGCTGCACAGTCCTTTCCCAGAATACTCCATCCACCAAGCCTTCTGCTCCGGCGCCGAGCACCAGCGCGTTGCCATCTCTGCTAGCGCCTTTCTCGACCACTACTTCACCAACAGCGGTCCTTGCCAAAGATCAGGCCAAGGCTGCACTAACAATGGAATCTTGCGTCCCCAAACCACAAACCATATAGCCTCCTCAGCCCACTTTACAGAAGGTTGAGGATCTGTTTAAGGTACTAGACGCTGACTCCTTCCTGGAACTCCTATATAGGGATTATTACAGGTGCGAAATAGAGAAGGATGTTGTATGCCTAACTAGGAGGGAGGACGTTCTCGCATTTCTCTCGCCTGACCAGAGCTCTGCTCTAAAGAAATTCCTTGACAAGGCAATCGCTCATGTCGGGGACAGGGACTCCGACTTAGGCAAGAGGCTGTCCGACTTCAGGACAGAATGCGACATTGAACGAGACGAATCCCAGTGGTCTGATACAAACAATTAGAAATTCTGAATATTTATTTTTTGTTATATTTTGTTTATATAAATTTTTAACTGTTGACTAGAGGTCAATAAAACCTTTTTAATTGTCTCTCTCTCTCATTGGATGTTCTTCTGTATTAGGCAATTCAAATAAGTTGGGAATTTACATTTTATAAATTGACCTATCAAAGGGGAAGTCGCCTATCTATACCATTATCTGACATATTGGAAAATCTCTCTCTCTCTCTTGAGTTTACTTAATGCTCTATGTACCCAAAGAGGCACCTTTCTCTCTGCAATTATGCATTTGAACAATGCGTTTTTATAACCCCAGTAAAAAATACTTTATTGGTGTTGATAACGAATGAGCCACAACACCAATTTTGTCAAATTCACGAAAAAAAGCCAACTTGTATTCCATGGTTTTGGGCTAACTGTATAGGGATAATAATATAAATGAGTTTTAAAAATTGTAAAAAAGAAAAAAATGCATCGGCCGGGAATCGAACCAAGGCCGCCCGCGTGGCAGGCGAGCATTCTACCACTGAACCACTGATGCTTATAAGAAATGGCTCTATTTGGGTATTAATTCCATTCACAAAAGCAAACGATGATAGAATTGTTGATGACTCTGATACGTGTATTTATAATTATGTTAGCATAATGAATTAGTAAATATTCCCATGGTCTCCAGCGAAGAGGTGTGAATTGACTTTTTAAAAATATACATAATTATAATATATGTGGCGTTCCATTTCCCTATCTTCCATAGATTGTTCAGCCCAAAATAACAGAAGTTCATAATATAGTGCTAAGAAGTTTACATTATGTGAACGAAAGTCATTGTGCAGTCAAATCCAACCAGAAAAAAACACAATATAATCATTAAATAAAGATATCAGATTTTAACTTCAGCATTTCAAGACGCTGGAACTTCTAATAATATGTGCGCTTCAGGAGTCCGGGGATTTTACGCACAGTTAGTAGTTATCTAATAGAATAAATACATTGTATCTGACTTTACACTGACCCTGTATATAATTAAAAGTATATATGTAGATTTCTGACAAAAATTTCTAACCGAGAATATATATTTTTTTCTAAAACAACTATTTCTCCCGTGTGCAACATTCACTTTATGCTAACTACACGCCAGGTTTCTAGCCGAATATAAATACCACATGAATATATTATATACCTTCTTCTATAGAAACCTCTCGCATTCAATTCTTGTTATGATTATAATAAGGTATCGAATGAACGTTTCTAAGTGAGTAGAGGAGTCAAATTTTGTGTGCAGGAAATTTTATATAAAAAAACTTACCTTTGTTCAATTCCCTTTGAGCTAAACATGGTGCTTTGTATGCAACTATTATTGTAAGACTTGTCACATGAGTCCTGGCTCTCCATTAGAATATCCACCATTGACAGAGCATTAATTTTAAATAGGTATTTTAAACTGTTTTTATTTAAAGAAGCATTTATATATTAAATTTAAAGGCTTAACAAAATTTGAACACGCAAACTGGAACTCTACAATATCTACATTCACCACAGCGCAAAAATGAAGTTTCTGGTTGCAAACAACGAATATTATTCTAAGTGACAGAAGAGCACAATCTCTTACCCAAAAAAAAAAAAGAGATAAAATATTTTTTATCAAATCTACTCGGCCAAGATAAATATTTGCATAAATTCATGAATAGGGTCTAACTTGTACATTTGACTGTGCTCAAGGAACCTGGGTTATAACTTAATCTATATATATATAAATGAATGTTTGTATGTTTGTTTGTTTGTATGTCCGGTATACAAATTCGCAGTAGTTCACTAATTCAAACCAGAATTTCCATACATAGGTAAATAAATACGGGGAAGACGATAGGCTATTTTAAAAAAATATATAAATCAATTATTAAAACTATATATTCAAATTATTCCACTTAGCTCACGAACAGCGCCCTCTATCAAAGATTATATTAAATTATGCTGATGCAAACGAATAGATAATGCTAATAACAAACAATTATAAAATTGTGATTTAAAATATTGAATGGAGTACAAGCTTCTTTTATACTTATCAGGAAGTGTTTACCGACTCTAATTAAACTAAAATTCATGGAAGAATTGCCCGAGTTTCAATTATTAAAAATAAGAAATTAGTTTCGCACTACGAGCGTTTTGGAGTACGAGCATGGCTCTGGAACGGATTATGCTCGCAAACCGAGGGTCCACTGTATAGGGATAATAATATAAATGAGTTTTAAAAATTGTAAAAAAGAAAAAAATGCATCGGCCGGGAATCGAACCAAGGCCGCCCGCGTGGCAGGCGAGCATTCTACCACTGAACCACTGATGCTTATAAGAAATGGCTCTATTTGGGTATTAATTCCATTCACAAAAGCAAACGATGATAGAATTGTTGATGACTCTGATACGTGTATTTATAATTATGTTAGCATAATGAATTAGTAAATATTCCCATGGTCTCCAGCGAAGAGGTGTGAATTGACTTTTTAAAAATATACATAATTATAAAGATAGAAGCTTCTATAGAAATAACTAAAATAAGCCGAAATAGCTCAGTTAGGAGAGCGTTAGGCTGAATTTCTAAAGGTCCCTGGTTCGATCCCGGGTTTCGGCATCTTTTTTTAATTTTTTAATTTTTACTTACCGTAACTTGACACGTGACTTAACGTGACAGAATTGTGCATGACGCTGATAACTGTATTAAATATATGATACAGCAATATTGTCATCATCATTTTCTGAATAAAAAACAATTACTTTTTTCCCAGAACCTGTCAATTTATTTTTCTTGACTAAAAATCCGAAAAATATATTTTCCAGATTTTTCTCTAAGTCCTGTTAAAACACGTTTTACATGTCCATTAGGTCAGCTGATATTACCTCCCATCTTCACCGCTAGAGGCGCTGCTTGCGAGCGAAAGAGCAAATTTCCCACGCAATTTGCAAATAACTTGTATACATACTTGTGTACATAGACCATAAATCTGCACATAGACAGGAAAAGCACATATATTTTAATAATATAAATTGTTTTTAAAATTGTAAAAAAAAATGCATCGGCCGGGAATCGAACGCGGGGCGCCCGCGTGGCAGGCTAGCATTCTACCACTGAACCAAAAGCAAACGGTGACAGAATTAAGAAAGAATTGTGCATGACGCTGATAACTGTATATATAGATAATCCAAATTGTACCTGGCTTCGCCCGTGTTTTACCCGAGTAAAGGTTTGTCTAACGAATCTCTCGATAAAGTGAACATTTTTTCCCGGTCCCTTGAAAAATACTCGATAAGTTGAATAAAATCAATATTAATTGGTTCCTTCGGTAATTGGAAGTTAAAGGAATAGTATCTTGCCTTGGAATTGTATCATTTTTCTTGTCTCAAATAAATTGCCGTGTCATCCTGAATTGTGTCTTTCCTAATTTTCTACATTACAAAATAATTTTATCTATTCTCCCAATATAAAGTTGTAGTAAATGATAAAATTAACTTTGACTTGTGCGCAATTAATAGGTAGAAAATCTTACTTTTGATAAATAGTTTTTAAGATAATAAACTCATAGATAAGAAAAACTTGTTATCATCATCGCAATGAGGGCGCTGCTTGCGAGTTAAATATACAAATCTGCAAATAACTCTAAGGATATTCAAGATATTCAAGATATTATTTTTCAAAAACCTTCCCGGGGAAATACCTAATAATATCCCAAAATTTCACGGCGATTGGATGTATGGTTTTTGAATCTATAGAGTACAGACAGACAGACAGACATTCAATTTTATATATATATATACTAGACGAATGGCCCGGGCAACGCCCGGGTTTTACCCGAGTGTGTATATATTTTAAAAATGTTTTAATTAAAATACTATTCGTTACAATTATAAATTGGCGCCGTGGATGTCTCTCTTGTGAAACGTCCCGCCCCAAACTGTGTGTGTCTTGAAAATATAAAAATAAAAATGTGAACGGAAAAATATGTCCAGGGTAGCCTAGTGGTCATGTCATCTGCCCGGTAAGCGGAAGGTCGTGGGTTCGATTCCCATCCCTTGACACTTTTTTTATTTTATCCATTCTGACCAAAATCTATCCGTGAACTTCACACAGTGAACTTCACACAGAGAGAATAAGGCAATTATATAAGTAGATAATCCAAATTGTGCCTTATCACACACTATTTTTTTATTTGGCCTTATTACCTTGTGTTTATAATCTATACGTAATGCCGGCGGCGCGCGCCCGTTGGCTGCCGGCGAGCACGTGACCTCCCTGTGCGCGCGCATCCGTGACAGAACCGGCCGCCCATGACGGTCGTGACTATATATGTTGATAATAATAATAATAATATAATAATAATAATTATTATTATTATTATTATCATTAGATAATGATAATGATCATAATGATGATGCGCGCGCATCCGTGACAGAACCGGCCGCCCATGACGGTCGTGACTATATATGTTGACTAGCGGATGTGTACCCGGCTTCGCCCGGGTTTTATCTGAGTGAAAGTTTGCCTAACGAATATTATTGAAAATAATTTTCCGGAACATAGACTATTATGATAATAATGATAATAATATTAATTACATTATATTTTTTATTATATATTTATATAATACGAATGACCCGGGCAACCCCCGGGTTTTACCCGAGTTCGTATATATTTTAAAAACGTTTTAATTCAGATACTATTCGTTACAATTATAAATTGGCGCCATGGATGTCACTCTTGTGAAACGTCCCGTTCCAAACTGTGTGTTTTTAAAATGTTTTAATTAAAATACTATTCGTTACAATTATAAATTTGAACGATAGGCTCATTATTTCTTTATACCGTTATTAGACCGTTATATTATATATTATATTTATTATATACTAGACCAGTGATTCTCAACCTTTTTTTTTTGTTGCGGCATTATTTGAAAGATTTGAAAATTTGGCGGCACAATTTTAGAATTTCGCGGCACACTTTTGCTAACTTGAATGCAAGAAAATTCAAATTATGTATCAATATTTCTATGCAAAATATAAGTAATATACATCTCTAACATTCAATTTGCTAATTTCGTTATTTTAAAAAGTAAAAAAATGAAAAAGAAAAAAAGAAAAACCAATACAAACGTGAACATAATCATATGACTAAAATTCGGCGGCACATTTTTAGAATTTCGCGGCACACAAAATTACCGCGGCACAGTGGTTGAGAATCACTGTACTAGACGAATGACCCGGGCAACGCCCGGGTTTACCCGATTAAATGTTTTATTCAAACACTATTTGTTACAATTATAAATTGGCGCCGTGGATGTCACTCTTGTGAAACGTCCCGCTTCAAACTTTACAGTCAGATTAATTACGATATAAATCTTCAAATCGAGCGAGCGTCTATAAATATTTCGATTTAGATCAAGTATTCTAATTATTAAGCGAACACTATTATTAATAAAATTTTGAGAAGATTTCGATTTTAAACGTATTTATAACCTTGATAGAGGGCGCTGTTCGTGAGCTAAGTAGAATAATTTGAATATATAGATTTAATATTTAATTTATATATAATTTAAAATAGCCTATCGTTTTCCTCGTATTTTTTTACCTATGTATGGAAATTTTGGTTTGAATTAGTTAACTACTACGAATTTGTATACCGGACATACCAACCAACAAACAAACAAACAAACATACAAACATTCATTTTTATATATATAGAAGATATAATATAAATGAGTTTTAAAAATTGTTTTAAAAAAATGCATCGGCCGGGAATCGAACCCGGGCCGCCCGCGTGGCAGGCGAGCATTCTACCACTGAGCCACCGATGCGTATACAAAATGGCCATATTTGGGTATTCATTCCATTCCGGATTACTCCGCGTAAAAAAAAAAGTTCTTCAAATGAAAAAAAAAAGAAATAGCCAAAAATACTAAGCAAATTGTATCCAAAAATTTTCCTCAGGTTTATAAAAAGCGACATGCAAAATTTGGTACCAATTGGTTCAGTAGTTTTTGAGTTTATCGCGAAACAGACAGACAGATAGACAGACAGAAATTGACTTTTATATATATAGAGATTAGTGTTTATGTATTTGATTTAATTCATATAGTTGATATAATAGTATATATTTATATTATATTTTTTATAAATTAGTTTTAAAAATTGTGAAAAAAAATGCATCGGCCGGGAATCGAACCCGGGCCGCCCGCGTGGCAGGCGAGCATTCTACCACTAAGCCACCGATGCTTTAAAAAAAATGGCCATATTTAGGTATTCATTCCATTCCGGATTAGTCCGCGTAAAACAATAGTTCTTCAAATTAAAAAAAGAAATAGCCATAAATAATAAGCAAAATGTAGCCAAAAATTTTCCTCAGGTTTATAAAAAGCGACATGCAAAATTTGGAACCAATTGGTTCAGTAGTTTTTGAGTTTATCGCGAAACAGACAGACAGACAGACAGGAATTGACTTTTATATATTATATATATATATATATATATATATATATATATATATATATATATTACACGTTATTTGTTTTCTTGGCCGACTGTTTTACATATGGTGTTATCCTAAAATTGCTTGTTTTGAATATTTTTTAGATTGAGATTATTAGCTAGTATGTAAAAAAATTAACTCTGTTGAAATTTAATTTTGTATTTATATATAAATAAAATTAACTCTGTTGATTTTTTTTTTTTGTATTTAATCGATAACAGCGAAGTTACGCATGTTAATGTTAGGGAAAA
The DNA here is from genome assembly GCA_030710605.1 of Cordylochernes scorpioides. Lineage (NCBI taxonomy): Eukaryota > Metazoa > Arthropoda > Arachnida > Pseudoscorpiones > Chernetidae > Cordylochernes > Cordylochernes scorpioides. The sequence goes on along the minus strand of CP092871.1, from coordinate 63,182,038 downwards.
ATATTTTGATGTTAAGCAAAACCTGCTCCATCTCGTTTTACATAAATGTTGAAAATTTGGTCGAAATTGATGCATTGTAACGAAAGTTTTTAGTGAACAACACTTATGAAATTTGCATTTTATTAATATAGATAGACTAGCGGATGTACCCGGCTTCGCCCGGGTTTTACCCGAGTAAAGGTGTCTCTAACGAACATTTGTTAAAACAATTCTCTATAAACTTATTTAAAAAAAAGATATATTTTGATAATTTGAAACTCGTAAATTTGAATCTCTCGATAAAGTGAACATTTTTTCCCGGTCCCTGTGTGCCGTGTCATCCTGAATTTTGTCTTTCCTAATTTTCTACATTACAAAATCATCGTTTTATCTAGTAAACATTTTTTCCCGGTCCCATCAAAAATACTCGATAAGTTGAATAAAAAATCAATATTAATTGGTTCCTTCGGTAATTGGAAGTTAAAGGAATAGTATCTTGCCTTGGAATTGTATCATTATTCTTGTATGGATGTACCCGGCTTCGCCCGGGTTTTACCCGAGTAAAGGTTTGTCTAACGAATCTCTCGATAAAGTGAACATTTTTTCCTGGTCCCTTTAAAAATACTCGATAAGTTGAATAAAATCAAGATTAATTGGTTCCTTCGGTAATTGGAAGTTAAAGGAATAGTATCTTGCCTTGGAATGTATCATTATTCTTGTCTCAAATAAATTGCTGTGTCATCCTGAATTTTGTCTTTCCTAATTTTCTACATTACAAAATCGTCGTATCAACATGATAATATTTAGAGCAGATTGTTGAATTATAACAGATAAATTAGAATATTTATCTTGATTATTTTTAGGCGAAAAGTTATTTGAAAAATTTTATTTGCTAGAAACCTTCCCAGTACTATACTAAATAACTTCCCAAAGTTTAATGGTGTTCCAATGAGTAGTTTGGTCAGGCATAAAGAATAGACAGACACACATACATTCATTTTTAAATATATACTAGTGGATGTACCCGGCTTCGCACGGTTTTTACCCGAGTAAAGGTTTGTCTAACGAACATTTGTTAAAAAAATTCTCTATAAACTTATATAAAAAATAATAGATATATTTTGATAATTTGAAACTCGTAAATTTGAATAACTCGATAAAGTGAACATTTTTTCCCGGTCCCTTGAAAAATACTCGATAATTTGAATAATATCAATATTAATAGGTTCCCTAGGTAATTTGAAGTTAAAGGAATAGTATCTTGCCTTTGAATTGTATCATTATTCTTGTTTCAAATAAATTGCCCTATCATCCTGAATTTTGTCTTTCCTATTTCTCTACATTACAAAATCATAATTTTATCTATTCTCCCAATATATATGTTGTAGATAAATGATTAAACTAACTTTGACTTGTGCGCAATTAATAGGTAGAAATCTTACTTTTGATAAATAATTTTAAAATAATAAACTTAGTGATAATAAAACTTATAGATAAAAAACTTGTTATTCCCGCTAGGGGGCGCTGCTTGCGAGTTAAATCTACAAATCTGCAAATAACTCTAAGGATATTCAAGATATTCAAGAAATTATTTTTTCAAAAACCTTCCCGGGGATATACCTAATAATATTCCAAAATTTCACGGCGATTGGATGCATGGTTTTTGAATCTATAGAGTACAGACAGACATTCAATTTTATATATTTATATCTATATATATTACTAGCGGATGTACCCGGCTTCGCACGGTTTTTACCCGAGTAAAGATTTATCTAACGAACATTTGTTAAAACAATTCTCTATAAACTTATTTTAAAAAAAGATATATTTTGAAAATTTGAAACTCGTAAATTTGAATGTCTCGATAAAGTGAACATTTTTTCCCGGTCCCTTGAAAAATACTCGATAAGTTGAATAAAATCAATATTAATTGGTTCCTTCGGTAATTGTAAGTTAAAGGAATAGTATCATGCTTTGGAATTGTATCATTATTCTTGTCTCAAATAAATTGCCGTGTCATCCTGAATTTTGTCTTTCCTAATTTTCTACATTACAAAATCATCATTTTATCTATTCTCCCAATATATATATTGTAGATAAATGATAAAACTAACTTTGACTTGTGCGCAATTAATAGGTAGAAAATCTTACTTTTGATGAATATTCTTTAAGATAATAAACTTAGTGATAATAAAACTTATAGATAAAAAAACTTGTTACTCCCCACTAAGGGGCGCTGCTGGCGAGTTAAATCTACAAATCTGCAAATAACTCTAAGGATATTCAAGAAATTATTTTTCGAAAACCTTCCCGGGGATATACCTAATAATATTCCAAAATTTCACGTCGATTGATTGTATGGTTTTTGAATCTATAGAGTACAGACAGACAGATAGACAGACAGACATTCAATTATATATATGTAGTATATTTTGAGTTAGATTGTTCACAACCTTCTTCTGATAATTATTATATAACCCCATATCTATATATAAAAATATGTATCGAACAATGGAAGTGACAAATAAAACAAAGAGGGAGGTAAACCAGACGACAAAGGCCAGACGAAAAACAACCCGGCGCCATAAAGTAACGTGATTACAGTAGCCAATCAGGAATCGCCACATATGCGGGCGTCCCAGAGTATATAAAGGCGCAGAAATTAGACAAGGAGGTAGTTGTTTCAGAGCGACGCCGTTATACGCTCGGCTAGGGCATCCGCGACACCCGTGGTTCGACTACCTTCGTCCGTGGTCTACCTCTTCCTCTTGGAGTTACCATCTAGACCTGCCTCTGTCTCTTGCTGTCCCAGTGCGGGAATCCCATCACGTACCCACTACCACGACTGCCCAGCACATTCCACATCGGGTTTACTACAGAACCCGTTAAAGTCGACAGGATGACTGAGGACAGCAACATGCAGAGGATGACGGAGGCTGGAGACGAGTACTTCGTGGATGCCCTCACCAACATGCAGCCCCACTGCGAAGACCTAGTAAGCCGCCTAACAGACGCCATTCGGGGAATAGCCGTGCCTCGTGTGGAGGAAGCTCTCATCTCTCCTTTCGACGGATCCTACGCGACAAGCAACTTCATCCAACAACTCGAGCGGACGAGCGAGGGACCACAAGATGACGCCACATTGCAAACCCGGCTCCGTACACTACTCAAAGGTGAGCCCCTCTCCCTCTATAACGAACTAAATCTGGCCTCTCTGCCATACAGTCAAGCAAAACAAACTCTCATAGATCTCTACCCCGGAAAATCCGAGGTCACTTTCATCAAATTTTTAACTTTTAAATTAACTAATCAGATCCAATTAGGAGAATATTACCGTCAAAAAATAACAATGGGATTACAACTGGGCCTAACCAATCCCATCATAGTAGAAGCAATAACGGAAGGCCTCCAGGCCAGTGATCAGCGCCTCATGAGGGCCATAGCCCCTAAAACCCTGACCGAATGGTACTCTACCATGACCAGAATAAAAGGGACCAGTTCACTCCCCCTACTCCATCCGAACCATTTCAAGGTGTTTCCAACACCAGTGCTTTTCATCGTGATACCGGAACCCATTCTAGGGGAAGGAACTGCAATCCTTTTTCACCATATAATTACCCAAGATACCCTTCTGGTGCCAGGAGACCACCCTCACCATGCAAATACTGCCAAGGTGATCACTGGAACAATGAATGTTCCATGAACAGGCGACCCTACAGGCAGCAGGCCTACCACGGCCAACCTACAGCGCATTATTTCCCACCTGAACAAAATGGCGCCCACAACCTTCCCGTGCCGGCCCCCAGGTCTTCTCGCACCCCACAAGGCAACGAAAACTCCAGTTTTCGTCCCTAAACTATCCAATATTCTATGTAAACCTAAAATGTTTAATAATTTTTATTGCCCATTCCTCTTAGACACAGGAGCCTCTATTAACATAATTAATTTAAATATTTTTAACCATCTTAGTAAAAACTTATCTAATCCTTTAAAATTATATCCATGCCATATATTAATCAATTCCATATCTACTCAAATAAATTCGATAGGATATACATTTTTGACCACTACCATAGGAAAAATTACAAAATCAATTAAATTTTATATAATAGATAATTTATTACCTTTTGGTATACTATCATTAAATTCCATTAATCAATTTTGTTTGACCTTAAATTTATATAATCATTCTATTTATCAATGTGATGCTCCTTTGTCTAAGAAATGGTACCATATAACCTATGTAACACCATGTAATAATGGAGAGAGTAACCACAATCCGCCCAATGGGTCATTTAAAAACATGCCTAATTCACATTCTCCATTATTGCAAGGGGAAAATATCCATCCTATACCATGTCCCATTACCTTGAAAAAGACCTCTACCAATTGTGACAAAAATGGACCCAGCCAAACTTTAGTTCATTTTCCCCATTTATATTTATTACCCCCACTATATCCCTCTGAACATCAATGTAAATTTTTTAATGATTCTTGTAATTTATGTGTTAGGACTGATATCCCTTTAACTTTTATGAATATTATTAAGAATTACTCAAATATTTTTTCTACTAACAAATATAACATCCCAAAATTGAAAATTCCCCCTATCAATATTAGGACAAATTCAGACAAAATAATTGCACTCAGACCGTATCGTACATCTCTTTCAGATCAACGTGAAATACAAGAACAAGTAGGAAAAATGCTAGAATATGATATTATAGAGCCTTCTTTCTCCCCCTATTCATCCCCCGTTACTTTAGTTACTAAAAAGGATAAGACAAAACGATTCTGCGTAAACTACCGCCGCCTGAATGAAATAATTTTCCCCGATGTTCACCCCCTTCCGCTCATAGAGAATATCTTAGATAAATTAGCCAACGCCAAAATTTACTCCCGCGCCGATTTTTCATCAGCATACTGGTCCATCTAAATAAGTCCCCCTGATAGAAATTTATTATCTTTTGTCACGGTAGAGGGTCAGTATAATTTCAAAAGATTACCATACGGGATTAAAATAGGGCCCCAGGTGTATGAGCGAGCAGTCAGTCAGATATTGCAAAGAAATAGGTTAGGTTTTATAGCACATTATTTCGACGATTTCATTATCTTTTCAAATTCCATAGAAGAACATTTAGATCACTTACAGCAATTTTTTGATATGTGTAATAGGTAAAATTTTAGATTAAATTATAATAAGTGTGACTTTTTTAAAACTACAATAGAATTTTCAGGCTATACCCTATCATCAGGCACATACACTCCATTAGTAAAAAATTTAGATGTAATTAATGCCATTAAGGTCCCCACTAGCGTTAAATCCCTCCAATCATTCTTAGGCTCCATCAATGTATATAATAAATTTATAAAAGATCACGCCCGCATTAGGAACCCCCTCAATAACCTACTTAAGAATGATACCCCATGGCACTGGGATACAGAATGCCAACATTCATTTGACACTCTAAAGAAATGTCTGACCACAAAACAGGTACTACACCTCTTTAAAGAAGGATTACCCTGTCAGCTATTCTGTGATGCCTCACTTCAGGGAATAGCTGGCATCCTAAAACAACAACATCCAGACGGCACTCTACACCCCGTGCAATATTACAGCAGAGCACTCCGACCCCATGAGAAAAATTATACCATCACAGAGTTGGAATGCCTTGCTGTGATAGATAGTGTGGAAAAATTCCGCATCTATCTCGCAGGTGTAAGGCTCACAATTTTTACGGACCACCATGCATTACAATGGTTAAAAACCATTAAAAAAACCCAACGGGTAGACTTTTTAGGTGGAGCTTAAAGATTTCCGCATACGAATACGATATAAAATATATAAAAGGTAAAACGCAGTACGAGGCAGACCTACTGTCCCGCAATCCTTTATGTGGTTTTCTCACGACCACCCAAATAATAGAAAAGCAACCCCAATTACCTCCATCTACACTTATCAAAACGAATATAGATGGCCTCCATACAATCAAACGTAAAGGTATTGTCAAGATTATAGTCCCCCCTTCCTTACAACATACGCTAATTAATAAAGTACATTTAGATTATAACCATCCTGGTGTATCCCAAATGATTAGGCTCATCTCCACACAGTATACTTGGTGTGGAATGACCAAATCTGTAGTTAAGTATAATAGGTCCTGTCCCACATGCCAACTTATAAAGAAACCGAAAGGTCCGTTATATGGTAGATTAGAACGCCCCCTATAGCTTTACAACCCTTCGATATGTTATCTATAGACACTATTTCAGGTTTTTCTAAATATGGTAATTCTACGTCATACTTACACGTAATTGTAGATCACCTAAATCGGTATACATGGACCTTCCCCAGTAAGTCAACTAATATAATCACATACATTCAGTGCTTCAAAAAGGTATTGCAGTGTGGCCGCCTTTGGCCGCCAAAACGCCTTCTTTCGGACCGGGCACCTGCTTTTACTTCCCCAAAGTTCAGGAGATTATTAATAAAGAACGGGATACAACCTCTACTAACCACTGCAAATAACCCTCAAGCTAACGGTTTATGCGAGCGTCTTAACGCGACACTCACCGGGAAACTGAGGTTACTGAACTTAGAGAATCCTGGGACCTCCTGGACTAAGTTAATTAAGATAGTAACTAATGAATATAACGATACCCCCCATACGATAACTGGATTTCCCCCCCGTATTTTTAATGTATAATATAATCCCCTCAGACTTAAATAACCACCTAAACCCCTATCCCAATATAATAGAAAGTAGAAAACTAGCAATACAACGTACAAATGACAGACACGACAAAGAGAAACTTAAATATGATAACAAACATAAAAATCCACACTTTGATACAGGAGATTAAGTATTAGTAAAGGCGTATCATCATCCAAATAGCGGTAAGTTAGTACCCTACTTTACAGGTCCATATAAAATTACTGAAATAATTTCTGATAATGTCGTACGTATAAATAGACCCAATAGGATTACAGGTAATGATAGCGATACTGTACATGTAGATAAATTACAATATTATAATGAAGAGGTCCTTTATATTTCACCACCCAAATTATATATATATATATATATATATATATATATATATATATATATAGAATCCCTAAAAATAAATAGAATAATAGATCCTTTCCGACATCTAGACCCCAACTTGTTTAGTCCAATAGAAAAAAGTATAGCTCATCGATTTTCCGAACCATTTAATCATTTGTCCCCCCAACTATTCTCATAAAGTTAGCGAAAATTAGGTCCTGAAAGTCTGACAAACAAGCCATGTTCCATAAACAATGTCCTACCAAAACAAAACACGACACCCGCCGCCGCGATGGTCGGTTTGCTTACATAGGCTGCACGAGCTCGAATTTCTCGCGCCACCTGAGTGTCACCTGTTAAAACATACATTTTTATCTCGCACTTTTCTAGATTGTTCACATCAATTTTAATTCCCATCGCCACGACAATATTCCAATCTTCAACACTCTTGCCTATCAATTATTCAATTATAGGGCTTTTGGGTACGCTTTAATACGAACATACATTACATTACCGGCTCCCTCGTTAGGAATAAAAAAGGCTAACTTTTCTTTTTCTTTTTTGTCAAATTTGTCGCATCTCATTTCCCCATATGTAACGTAATGTTACATGGAGAAAAGATCTGTTAAGTTAATATTTTAAATGATGTTTCCCAAACGTAACAAGCCGGCGTTTGGGTGGGCTCACCTAAAAATTTTGCAGACCAACTGCATAAAACGCTCTGCAATCTTTTTAGCGCCTAAGACATGCACTACATACTACATGTATGTAGTAAACCCGATGTGGAATGTGCTGGGCAGTCGTGGTAGTGGGTGCGTGATGGGATTCCCGCACTGGGACAGCAAGAGACAGAGGCAGGTCTAGATGGTAACTCCAAGAGGAAGAGGTAGACCACGGACGAAGGTAGTCGAACCACGGGTGTCGCGGATGCCCTAGCCGAGCGTATAACGGCGTCGCTCTGAAACAACTACCCCCTTGTCTAATTTCTGCGCCTTTATATACTCTGGGACGCCCGCATATGTGGCGATTCCTGATTGGCTACTGTAATCACGTTACTTTATGGCGCCGGGTTGTTTTTCGTCTGGCCTTTGTCGTCTGGTTTACCTCCCTCTTTGTTTTATTTGTCACTTCCATTGTTCGATACATATTTTTATATATAGATATGGGGTTATATAATAATTATCAGAAGAAGGTTGTGAACAATCTAACTCAAAATATACTACAGAATGTGCCCCCGGTGATGAAGGTTTGGTTGGGGGAATGACATGTAATGAATGATAACCTAACAAACCTATTATAAAAAAATAAAAGAAATAATTTGTATACAAATTAGTTAAAATTATTATTAAACTACAAGTTAAAAAGAGAAAAATGTTGTAATGGTGGTGTATCAATGAAAAAAAAATCAAGGTTTTAAAAATAAAAACGCACAAAATGAATGATAAAAGATTAAGAGAAAGTATATAATACAAAATGGTAAATATGATAAAATGAATCGTACAAGGAAAGTAATATCTTATTGCATAAAAGATGAGAGAAAAAAAAATGAAGTTAGTTTATTGACTGATATATAATGTGACGCTAAGGTTGAAAAGGGGAAAGGGGGTATCTGAGCATGTTTCTGCAAAGTAGTATCCCAAGCATTCTGCAATGCAATGCGAACTTGTTTAAGTGAGGCATTGTTTTCATTAACAGAAGGCCCAAGATATTCCGTCTGCATCATTAGCTCAGACAGTGAGAAGAGATGGGAAGATTGATGGATGTAAAAGGGAGAGGTAGAGGTAAGAGGGGTAAGAGGGATCCCTGTTGGCCATAATGATTGTGCCCGGTTGAATTATGAAAAAAAAAAGTGAAAAGTTCAAAATATGGTGAATTGATATGATGAGTCGGGCGATGAGAAAAAAAAAAAAAAAAAGATCGCGCTGGATATCCTGAACTCATTATTGGGAATGGTATAACGAGGAAGGATTTTGCTCCAGTCGGATTAATCAATGAAAAAAAACAAAAATGTTCGGCGAACTGGAATCCCTTGGAAGGTAGTTGGAGGTTTGAAGGATGTGGGAAAAGAGAGGTGGATGTAAGAGATTTATTGCTGTCATTTTGATTGTGTCCGGCTTGTGTGGTGAAAAGAAAAGTTGAAAAATGAAAAAATGATGAGCCGGACGATGAGAGAAAAAAAAATCTAACTGGGTCTCCTGAGCTCACTGTTGGGAAATGTACAGTGAGGAAGGGTCTTCTAGTTAGTTTAATCAATAAAAAACAAAAGAAAATGGCTGACGAACAATAATCTCTTGATGGATGAAAAAAGTTGGGAGGAAAGGTTCATGAGATAGATTTAGAGGTTGTAAGGGAAGCGTCAAAAATAACATTTTGAAAATCTATTAAGAAAAATAAAATGATAAATGTTTTATCTGTTTAAGAAATATTATAAATATTGTTAGGTGTATGTTTTTTTAAATGGTGCCTAAAATAGTTGAAGTTGTAAAATTCTAAGTCTAAACATGATGAGAAAAAAAAAAAGAAAAAATATATATATTAAAGGTAATAATATATAAAGGGTTGATTGGTAGTTGAAGACATTAATAAACAAAATGATATTATCGATTAATAGTGAAATGTTTTATCTACATCTGTAAATTGAAAAACAAAGTCCAACACCACAAAACTAGGTAAGCTGTAAGTCTATTTACAATATATGAGAGAAAAAGTTAAAAGAAAACAAAAATATTTGTTCTTGAAAAAAGGGAACATATTTACACACAATGTAGGTGCAAGATTATTGATGTCTTGCTAGTTTTGACCTACGGGGAGGCAATGTGGCCCTATGTCGCTTTGGTCCAGTCTGAGAAGTTGGTCTTTGCCAGATCTTCCCGATTATATTGTGTGAGATCAGACGGGGAGCGATCTTGATCCCTAAAATTATGTCATTGTAGTGGAAGATGGGACTTTAGGTACATGTAGTATGTAGTGCATGTCTTAGGCGCTAAAAAGATTGCAGAGCGTTTTATGCAGTTGGTCTGCAAAATTTTTAAGTGAGCCTACCCAAACGCCGGCTTGTTACGTTTGGGAAACATCATTTAAAATATTAACTTAACAGATCTTTTCTCCATGTAACATTGCGTTACATATGGAGAAATGAGAGGCGACAAAAAGAAAAAGAAAAGTTAAAGCCTTTTTTATTCCTAACAAGGGAGCCGGTAATGTCGTGTATGTTTGTATTAAAATGTACCCAAAAGCCCTATAATTGAATGATTGATAGGCAAGAGTGTTGAAGATTGGAATATTGTCGTGGCGATGGGCGCCATTTTGGGGATTTAATTGTCCTTTTAGGAGGGTATAATATGGCGTCTCCTTTGGTCTCATGTGTAGGATCGATAACATTATAAAATAAGATTTGCTATTAAAGGGATTAATTAATTAACTAGTGTATAAATGAATGTGTTATGATCAGGCGAAATGTGTTAATGGAATATGGGATATGCGAGAGGAATTAAAATTGATGTGAACAATGTAGAAACGTGCGAAATAAAAATGTATGTTTGAACAGGCAGGCAGGCGCCAAAGTGGCGCGAGAAAGTCGAGCTCGTGCAGCCTTGTATAAGCAAAACCGAACACCGCGGTGGCGAGCGTTGTGTTTTGTTTTGGTAGGAGGGTAATAGGATAACTATTTAAGTAACATGGATTGTTTGCCACTCAGTGGCATCTGTGTACCAAATGTTATTCTAATAGAGTTGATATTGCGAATACTTTTATCAATAGATCAGGATATATGAGGGAGGATCGGTGCTTAAGTAATTCAGAACCAAGGTGTTGGTGTAGAGGCATATAAAGAGAATAGGTTTTGTGAAATTGTTGGGGAAAAAATTATCATAATTTAAGAAAAAAGCGAACTGGAATAATAAAAAATAATTATATAATGTTTCTTTGATTTTATATACAGTGTGTGTATGAATTATATTCTCGGAATTGCGCTATTCCAGTCCAAACAATTCCGAGGGTTAATCTTAAGTAATCAGTTGTGTGCCTGATAGAAAGAGAAAAATAGTCATAATATTTGAAGAAGAGAAATTATTGGTGGCGGAAAAGGTAATCATGAAATGGTGTTGAATGCTATGATTATTTAATTGATTACTTTATGTCGAGGAGTTCGCCAGACTTTCAGGACCTAGATTTCACTAATTTTATGCGAATAGTTGGAGGGACAAATGATTAAAAGGTTCGGAAAATCGATGAGCTATACTTTTTTCTATTGGACTAAACAAGTTGGGGTCTAAATGTCGGAAAGGCTCTATTATTCTATTTATTTTTAGGGGTTCTAATTTGGGTGGTGAAATATAAAGGACCTTTTCATTATAATATTGTAATTTATTTACATGTACAGTATCGCTATCGTTACCTGTAATCCTATTGGGTCTATTTATACGTACGACATTATCAGAAATTATTTCAGTAATTTTATATGGACCTGTAAAGTAGGGTACTAACTTACCGCTATTTGGATGATGATACGCCTTTACTAATACTAAATCTCCTGTATCAAAGTGTGGATTTTTATGTTTGTTATCATATTTAAGTTTCTCTTTGTCGTGTCTGTCATTTGTACGTTGTATTGCTAGTTTTCTACTTTCTATTATATTGGGATAGGGGTTTAGGTGGTTATTTAAGTCTGAGGGGATTATATTATACATTAAAAATACGGGGGGAAATCCAGTTATCGTATGGGGGTATCGTTATATTTATTAGTTACTATCTTAATTAACTTAGTCCAGGAGGTCCCAGGATTCTCTAAGTTCAGTAACCTCAGTTTCCCGGTGAGTGTCGCGTTAAGACGCTCGCATACACCGTTAGCTTGAGGGTTATTTGCAGTGGTTAGTAGAGGTTGTATCCCGTTCTTTATTAAGAATCTCCTGAACTTTGGGGAAGTAAAAGCAGGTGCCCGGTCCGAAAGAAGGTGTTTTGGGCGGCCACACTGCAATACCTTATTGAGACACTGAATGTATGTGATTATATTAGTTGACTTACTGGGGAAGGTCCATGTATACCGACTTAGGTGATATACAATTACGTGTAAGTATGACTTAGAATTACCGTATTTAGAAAAACCTGAAATAGTGTCTATAGATAACATATCGAAGGGTTGTAAAGCTATAGGGGGGCGTTCTAATCTACCATATAACGGACCTTTCGGTTTCTTTATAAGTTGGCAGGTGGGACAGGACCTATTATACTTAACTATAGATTTGGTCATTCCACACCAAGTATACTGTGTGGAGATGAGCCTAATCATTTGGGATACACCAGGATGGTTATATTCTAAACGTACTTTATTAATTAGCGTATGTTGTAAGGAAGGGGGAACTATAATCTTGACAATACCTTTACGTTTGATTGTATGGAGGCCATCTATATTCGTTTTGATAAGTGTAGATGGAGGTAATTGGGGTTGCTTTTCTATTATTTGGGTGGTCGTGAGAAAACCACATAAAGGATTGCGGGACAGTAGGTCTGCCTCGTACTGCGTTTTACCTTTTATATATTTTATATCGTATTCGTATGCGGACATCTTTAAGCTCCACCTAAAAAGTCTACCCGTTGGGTTTTTTTATGGTTTTTAACCATTGTAATGCATGGTGGTCCGTAAAAATTGTGAACCTTACACCTGCGAGATAGATGCGGAATTTTTCCACACTATCTATCACAGCAAGGCATTCCAACTCTGTGATGGTATAATTTTTCTCATGGGGTCGGAGTGCTCTGCTGTAATATTGCACGGGGTGTAGAGTGCCGTCTGGATGTTGTTGTTTTAGGATGCCAGCTATTCCCTGAAGTGAGGCATCACAGAATAGCTGACAGGGTAATCCTTCTTTAAAGAGGTGTAGCACCGGTTTTGTGGTCAGACATTCCTTTAGAGTGTCAAATGAATGTTGGCATTCTGCATCCCAGTGCCATGGGGTATCTATCTTAAGTAGGTTATTGAGGGGGTTCCTAATGCGGGCGTGATCTTTTATAAATTTATTATATACATTGATGGAGCCTAAGAATGATTGGAGGGATTTAACGCTAGTGGGGACCTTAATGGCATTAATTACATCTAAAATTTTTACTAATGGAGTGTATGTGCCTGATGATATGGTATAGCCTAAAAATTCTATTGTAGCTTTAAAAAAGTCACACTTATTATAATTTAATCTGAAATTTTCCCTATTACACATATCAAAAAATTGCTGTAAGTGATCTGAATGTTCTTCTATGGAATTTGAAAAGATAATGAAATCGTCGAAATAATGTGCTATAAAACCTAACCTATTTCTTTGCAATATCTGACTGACTGCTCGCTCATACACCTGGGGCCCTATTTTAATCCCGTATGGTAATCTTTTGAAATTATACTGACCCTCTAACGTGACAAAAGATAATAAATTTCTATCAGGGGGACTTTTTTCGATGGACCAGTATGCTGATGAAAAATCGGCGCGGGAGTAAATTTTGGCGTTGGCTAATTTATCTAAGATATTCTCTATGAGCGGAAGGGGAGGAACATCGGGGAAAATTATTTCATTCAGGCGGCGGTAGTCTACGCAAAATCGTTTTGTCTTATCCCTTTTGGTAACTAAAGTAACGGGGGATGAATAGGGGGAGAAAGAAGGCTCTATAATATCATATTCTAGCATTTTCCCTACTTGTTCTTGTATTTCACGTTGACCTGAAAGAGATGTACGATACGGTCTGAGTGCAATTATTTTGTCTGAATTTGTCCTAATATTGATAGGGGGAATTTTCAATTTTGGGATGTTATATCTGTTAGTAGAAAAATATTTGAGTAGTTCTTAATAATATTCATAAAAGTTAAAGGGATATCAGTCCTAACACATAAATTACAAGAATCATTAAAAATTTCACATTGATGTTCAGAGGGATATAGTGGGGGTAATAAATATAAATGGGGAAAATGAACTAAAGTTTGGCTGGGTGCATTTTTGTCACAATTGGTAGAGGTCTTGTTCAAGGTAATGGGACATGGTATAGGATGGATATTTTCCCCTTGCAATAATGGAGAATGTGAATTAGGCATGTTTTTTAAATGACCCATATTGGGCGGATTGTTGTTACTCTCTCCATTATTACATGGGGTTACATAGGTTATATGGTACCATTTTTTAGACAAAGGAGCATCACATTGATAAATAGAATGATTGTATAAATTTAAGGTCAAACAAAATTGACTAATGGAATTTAATGACAGTATACCAAAAGGTAATAAATTATCTATTATATAAAATTTAATTGATTTTGTAATTTTTCCTATGGTAGTGGTCAAAAATGTATATCCTATCGAATTTATTTGAGTAGATATGGAATTGATTGATAAATGGCATGGATATAATTTTAAAGGATTAGATAAGTTTTTACTAAGAAGGTTAAAAGTATTTAAATTAATTATGTTAATAGAGGCTCCTGTGTCTAAGAGGAATGGGCAATAAAAATTATTAAAAATTTTAGGTTTACATAGAATATTGGATAGTTTAGGGACGAAAACTGGAGTTTTCGTTGCCTTGTGGGGTGCGAGAAGACCTGGGGGCCGGCACGGGAAGGTTGTGGGCGCCATTTTGTTCAGGTGGGAAATAATGCGCTGTAGGTTGGCCGTGGTAGGCCTGCTGCCTGTAGGGTCGCCTGTTCATGGAACATTCATTGTTCCAGTGATCACCTTGGCAGTATTTGCATGGTGAGGGTGGTCTCCTGGCACCAGAAGGGTATCTTGGGTAATTATTTGGTGAAAAAGGATTATAGTTCCTTCCCCTAGAAGGGGTTCCGGTATCACGATGAAAAGCACTGGTGTTGGAAACACCTTGAAATGGTTCGGATGGAGTAGGGAGTGAACTGGTCCCTTTTATTCTGGTCATGGTAGAGTACCATTCGGTCAGGGTTTTAGGGGCTTTGGCCCTCATGAGGCGCTGATCACTGGCCTGGAGGCCTTCCTTTAATGCTTCTACTATGATGGGATTGGTTAGGCCCAGTTGTAATCCCATTGTTATTTTTTGACGGTAATATTCTCCTAATTGGATCTGATTAGTTAATTTAAAAGTTAAAAATTTGGTGAAAGTGACCTCGGATTTTCCGGGGTAGAGATCTATGAGAGTTTGTTTTGCTTGACTGTATGGCAGAGAGGCCAGATTTAGTTCGTTTTAGAGGGAGAGGGGCTCACCTTTGAGTAGTGTACGGAGCCGGGTTTGCAATGTGGCGTCATCTTGTTATCCCTCGCTCGTCCGCTCGAGTTGTTGGATGAAGTTGCTTGCCGCGTAGGATCCGTCGAAAGGAGAGATGAGAGCTTCCTCCACACGAGGCACGGCTATTTCCCGAATAGCGTCTGTTAGGCGGCTTACTAGGTCTTCGCAGTGGGGCTGCATGTTGGTGAGGGCATCCGCAAAGTACTCGTCTCCAGCCTCCGTCATCCTCTGCATGTTGCTGTCCTCAGTCATCCTGTCGACTTTAACGGGTTCTGTAGTAAACCCGATGTGGAATGTGCTGGGCAGTCGTGGTAGTGGGTGCGTGATGGGATTCCCGCACTGGGACAGCAAGAGACAGAGGCAGGTCTAGATGGTAACTCCAAGAGGAAGAGGTAGACCACGGACGAAGGTAGTCGAACCACGGGTGTCGCGGATGCCCTAGCCGAGCGTATAACGGCGTCGCTCTGAAACAACTACCCTTTGTCTAATTTCTGCGCCTTTATATACTCTGGGACGCCCGCATATGTGGCGATTCCTGATTGGCTACTGTAATCACGTCACTTTCTGGCGCCGCGTTGTTTTCGTCTGGTCTTTGTCGTCTGGTCTACCTCCCTCTTTGTTTTATTTGTCACTTCCATTGTTCGATACATATTTTTATATATAGATATGGGGTTATATATAATAAATATCAGAAGAAGGTTGCGAACTATCTAACTCACAATATACTACATATATATATGTATATTTATCAATTTTATATTTTGAATTTATTCATCTATATTTATCCTTATTTGTTTATATTTATTCTGTAGTTAACCTTATATAATCTTATATGTACATTGTAATAAAAATCGGTTTCAATCTCAATCTCTCTCTCTCTCTGGAGTTGACCCCCATCCCGAGGCAATGAAGTTGACTATTGTGGCGAAGACTACCCTCTACAAATACCATTTTGGTCTTGATCTGATAATGCCAGCCTTCACATAGACCTGCCAACTCTGTGGGAAAGAACTCTCGCAGTCGACCGGTGGTAGAGTCTTTCCCGCGGTGGGGGGGCGCCACCAATGAAGACTTTATATATAAATCATATATACAAGTTTGTAGCTTTCAGTAAAAAATGAACTATGTAAATACTTATAGTTGGGATAGTTTTCAGAATTTTCTATTTGAACCTGATCATTTTCAATGATTTTTCTATTTCTATCTTGACTATTGATGGAATTTCCTTCTGGACTATGCTTATATCATTGCAGTGAATTAACCAAGCAAATCCAGTTGAATTGAGTATGTTGGCCAAACTTTCCGCAAACACGATATAGATATTTTTTATTATTGATATCTCCAGTAGTTGAGTTAGACATATACGGGGAAGTCGTCTATTATCCATTTTCAGAATTCTAAGCCAGAACCTGAGTGTTAATTTCAACACTGGGACTCCCAGTGATGTTCGTCCACATTCCATGCACAGAATATAACCGGGAGTATATCTCGGTAAAATTAAGAGCCGCCGGAGAAAATGGTTCTGAACACTTCCCACCAAGCTCATCTGCTTATTTGCCCAAATCGGAGCTGCATATTGCAAGATAAAGAGAACCATTGAATCCAAGAGCCTGAGTGAGAGAGGATTTGATAGAGTTGATTTTTGATTTGATCAATATTGCCCAAACCGCATTAATAGCATTTAGCGACTTGTGTTTAAAAGGTTGCGCCGCCTGTTGAGTTGAGTTTGAAGTTATCAGCTGTTAACCCAAATGCGTGTATTTATATGTTGTAATGAGGGGCATTAGTCCCCAGAACCAAACGTCAGAGCGAGCCAGTCTACCTCCATTTCTAAACACCATAACCTTTGATTTCCTTTGGTTCAATATTAGGAAATTTTCTTCAAATATTTTTTTAGTAAATTAATCTTTATCTGACGATTTATTTCGATTTCTCCCAAAAGCACAATGTCATCTGCGAACAGAAGGAAGTGTATATTTCCAAAATTCGGCAAATAGATACTTGGCATGTCCGCATCCCCATATAGAGAAACTAGGTCATTTAGAAAACGGATAAATAAGTAAGGTGATAGCGGTTCACCCTGCAGGACTCCAGACTGTAATTTTTAAAATCTCAAAGTGAGCCGTTCCATCTAACTGTTGATGACATTTGAGTATAATAACTCTGTTTGAGGCTGATGAAACGGTCGCTCAAACCATAAGCTGCTCACTTTCTCCCAAAACAGAAGGTGTGGTACAGTATCAAAAGCCTTTTTGATATCCACAAAAAAGCATTAAACTTCCTCCTTTTGCGTCTCAGCGTCATTTGAGTCAGTGAGGTAAGTGTGAAAATATAAGTCTTGACAGTAATATCCTCTTCTGAAACCCGCTAGATTTTCCGCCAATATTCCCCTTTTTTTCTATCCAACTGTTCAACCTAGTCTTTAATATGGATTTAAAGAATTTCGATAAGTAGAATAACAATGATATTCCTCTAAAGTTTGATGGTATATTTGGGTCGCCGATTTTGAAGATAGGATGGATGATTGCTCTTGTCCACATTGAGGGAACTGAGAATGTCATCACTATTTTATTGGATTTGTTTGTCAACAATTTCAGATATTCGTCAGGTAAATCTTTAATTGTTTCATTCGGTATGTTATCAAATCCTGTCGTAGTGTATGTATCTTTTTGTACTTCTTGATATCAAAGGAGGATGCATTTGATTTTTCATTTTTGTTGTTGAACTTAAAAATCATCGAGAAAATGAAACTAATGTTAGAATCAAAAAGGTTAGATTGGATAACGGAACTGAATTTGCCAATAAAATATTTCACGAATTTTTCAGGAATGAAGGAATACACAATCAAAGAACAGTTTCATATTCACCACAGAGAATGAACCAACCGCACTCTTCTAGATTGCGCTAGAAGTATGTTATTTGATGCGATGTTACCAACTGAATTTTGGGCGGAAACCATTGCAATAGCCGCTTATTAAAAAAATTGTACACCTACCAAGAATAATAACATGGAAACTACCATAGAGAAATGGACTGGACACAAACCATCAGTAGCACATTTAAAAATCTTTGGAAATATTGCCAACTAGTGCCTTCCTAAAAATCAAAGAAATAAATTCGACTTTAGAGCAAAAAAAAAGGAATATTCACCAATTACTCCAGACAAAGGAAAGCTTATAGAATATAAATCCAAAAGATGGAAAAATACACGAAGTTCAAACTGTCAAAATTGAAAATTCAAAAGGCTCTGATCTTTTGAATTCTAGCGTTTTTGACCATGTCCAAGATCAAATCATCTATAGAAATGATCAACACGAATCAGAATTTTTCGAATTACACCTACCATGGACTATACTTCAGAAGAAAAAATACTCTAGACAACTAAGAACCAAAACCTGAATCATCAGGATTACCCCAAAACCCGCCATATTGCAGGAAAACTAATTAAGATATTCAGAAACAGCATCTTATCAATCTACGAGAGTGGGAAAAAAGACTGATTGCTAGTGGTGTAAGAAAGAAACGCAGCCAATGTAACTGAACTATCTTCAACCTCCATGGACATACCTAGAACATATCTGAAAGCCATGAACACCCCATTTTCAGATCAATGGAAAGGAGCAATAGAAGAGAAGTTCTATTCCGTAACTTCACATAATGTTTGGACTCGTGTACCTAAACAAGATAATAAAAACGAGATAAAAGGAAATGGATTTTTAATATAGAAATGAATCCAGATGGAAGCATTGACAAAGGAAAGGCTAGATTTTTTGCAATGGGAAACAGTCAAAAACCTGGCATTGACTGTGAAGAATCTTTTGCTACTATGACTATTTAAGAACATTGATTGCCATTGCGTCACATCAAAACATGAAAATTGAACAATATGATTTTAAAACTGCTTATCTCAATGCGGAACTAAAAGGCGATGTGTACCTTAAACAATCTGAAGGATTTGTTCAAGCAGGACAGGAAAATAAAGTGTGTAAACTAAACAGTAGTTTATATGGTTTACAGCAATTGTAAGGAAGAAAATTCTAATAATTGGGATTTATGTAGATGATTTTCTCATTATTAGGGATTGGATAGTATTATAATTAACAGAATAGTTAAGCAATTGGAAAAGCAAATTGTCATTGTTCGAAAAAAAAAAACACTATTTTTTCTTGGAATCAAAGTTGAAGAAAAGGTAAAATTGTTTTTAACTTTCACAAGAATTCTATGTAGAAAATATTTTAAAGAAATTCAACCTTTCAGAATGTAAACCAGTTAAAGCCCTGGTGATCTTAATCAAGATCTGGATAATCACGCAGATCTTCTCCTGTGGACCCTAAAATTTACCAAGAAATGATAGGTTCCTTGAAATACCTAATAATGGGAACAAAACCTGTTATAATACTTTATGTTAGTCAACTCTCTCAATACAACAAATATTTCAAAGTATTATCTTACTGCATTTAAATGAATATATACTTGAATGGAACAAAAAGCTACATGCTATGCTTTGATAGAATAAGAGGTAAAATTGAAGTCTTTACAGATGCTAGCTGTTCCTCAACTAAAAGGACTCAAAATCATTTTCAGAATATTAAACTAAATTAGTATCTTCACTTCACAGTTGGAAATCTCAAAATACAACCACTGGTAGCCCTGTCATCATGCAAAGAGAAAAATTTATAACCCAGGTTCCTGGAGCGCAGAGCGCCAACTACCCAGTGAAAACATGCGAAGCAGAATTAATGGCTATCTGTGAGGGCACTAAAGAGTTGAAGTGGTTTATAAACTTTCTTTCTGAAATAGGTCAGCAATCTTTTGTGTTGAACTACCACTCGTTTTGAAGACAGACAGCAAATCAGCAATAGACTGGATTAAAAGACAACTCATCATTGTAGAACCAATCACATAAATAGAAAATATTTTTGTTAAAGATAAAGTCTAAAAGGAAAATTTGAGGATCTCTTTCGTGAACTCAGAAGCTCAAGAAGTGGACCTTCTCATTAAAAGACTGCTGGGAGACAGTATTACGAGATTGCTAGTAAATATGGGACTTCTTTTTGGACCTAATTTAGATTTGCTTGCCAAAGGGGGGATATGTTGAGATTGGTAAACAAATCTGTAAAATCAATATGTTATGCTTTGACCAAGGTTTTTTTTTTAAGTAAAGGCTAAAACTTTTTGCACTTTCAGTTATTTAGTTTAAACCTCTCTTTGTATTTAAATAATTATTTTATTCAATTTATAAAGCTGTATTTTGTAAAATTTAAATTACCTTACACAATAATATTACCATTGAAAACTAATGAAATTATTCAATTATTGATATTATTATATCAACTAGCCATTAGCCCATTATAAATGCAATGGAGAAATATCTAGACCAAAATGCTAACTTGTGCGATATTTTCAATCAATATAAAAGGGTTATTTAAAATAATAGTGATGAAAACATCTTAAAATTTAAGTTAGTAAGCACTTTGAAGTGAAAATATAGGTGTAATTTAACGCCATTTTAAACAGTGATTAACTTTATTTGAGAAAATCTCAAACGCTTCATTTCTAAAGCTTTATTGAAATGGATATAAAAATGAATTTAAAAATATTAATTGAAAAGAGAAGTATTTCAATAAAAAAATGAAAATATCTATAATCAAATTGCTAAAATAATTTTTATAAATCTAAAAATATTTGAAAATGTGAATATTGTTATTAAAGTATTAAATATTGTTATATAAATGAAAAAAATGTTGTTATTAAAGTGTAAATGTTATTAAAGTGTAAAATGTTGTAATTAAAGTGTAAAATGTTGTTATTAAAGTGTAAAAATGATCTTAAAATGCAAAACTTATATTTAATAGCACTAGTAATTAAATCAAAGGTAATTTCAAAATGTAACGATATCAAAACTAATTTATATTTTATAATGAGAGAATAATAGACTAGAGAGATATTTGTAACCCAGGTTCCTGGAGCGCAGAGGATAATAGACTATTTATATTTTGGAATAATAAAATTATATTTTATCATAGATTAGTTTTTATTTTTGTGCTAGAATTCTTTGCAATTTGTAATAGCCATGTTTAACATTATTATACATATTTTCACATTTAAAATAAGCAAGTTTATATTTTGTTCTCTATCAATTTATTTTAGGTGGAAATAAAATATTTTGACCAAATTTCCTTTTATTGTGTTTTGGGCAAACATGTTTTGTTTTCCCATATATTTTTGTCGTGTGTATATTTTAAATAATATATATTTATTATAATTATAAAATATATATATTTTCAAAATTAAAACACCTAAATGAAGTTAATTAGATTAAATTCCAATTATGCATTTCGAAATTATAGAGCATTCATCTCTTATACTTTGAGGTTTCAAAGTTCTTCAGCAAAAGTAATTTCTAATAATATATATATATATATATATATATATATATTTTTTTTTTTTGCGATTGTTTCTTTTCTCAAAAGAGTCGGTGGACGAGTGGGTAACATCTTCGATTCCCGACAGTCATGAACCGGGATCGAATCCCACGTTAATATTTTGTTTAATATGTGAATAACCTTTACATATTATTCATTGTTGCAATTATCATAAACGAGGTTGTTCTTGTTGAGCGGTACCTAATAAAGTGATTTTGGAACAAGATTCTTCTCACATATATTTTCAAAATTATATATATAGACTTTACTGCAATGACAATTTAATTTAGAAAAATGATTTCTTTGAAAATTTTTTAATTAGGAATAGATTGCACATATTTATTTATTTAACAGTTGGGAGAGACACGCCATATCCACAATTTGGATAATTGCGTGTATATTTTAAATTACAGTAAAACCCCTCTATAGTGAACCCCAATGGGACAGAGCTTTTGGTTCACTATAGCCACGGTTCACTATAGCCACGGTTTGGCTATTTTTTTTTACATTTCAAAAATTTTAGACTGTATAATTAAAAAACAGCCATACACACAAGTAGAGGCTGCCTCTTAATAGTGGTCACTTTATTTTAATTCCCTTAATTGACTAATTTCCTTATATTAATACTGAATAATATTAGAAATCATTAGATAATAGGTTCTTCTTATGATTAACATACATGTACCTCTATGTCTAAGTTAAAAATCAAGACAAATCCTAGGCAAAGTTTTATTAAATATATATTCAAAGATATGAAATGATTTTAAAACATCATTATCACATTATATAATACAATTTTTACTTGAAAAAATGGCTCTAATACCTTGTTTCAAAGCATTCTTCCAAGCATTGCACCATTCAAATAAAGTTAGTGTTTTTCTTCCATTTCATGTTGCCCCATATTCTTCTAGGTCTAGATTTCGTTTTTTTTTTAACCTGCCATGCAAAACATTGCTGACTTTAAAATCACCATAGTTAATGGCATAAAAATAATTTTTGTTTCATCACGGGACCGTTTATTTGGACTTTTTTTTTAGCCCTAAAACGTACGATCGCGATCGCGGCAAAAGTTGAAGTTGATTCCTCTTTGTAACAATTTTTAATAACTTTATATTTTATCTTTTATAATAGAAAAGTTATATTCTCTTATTTTAATATGTTCTTAACATTTTGCCTATGTTGTTTCACTTTGAAAAGTTCTGAAAATGGCCTTTTTTTTTTTAAAGAAATAATGCTTTTGTTTTTAAAATGCCTTTGTTTTCTTCATTTTGGAAGCCATTTGCATTTTTTATATTTCAAATTTAATGGATGCAAAGATATTCTAATTAATAAAAAGTATAATGTGTAAAAATTTATACAACATACAGCAAAAATAAAGTGCAAAAATCAAACAAACAATGCCGCTAAATTTATTGTTTTGAAATCGCGATCCGCGAGCTTTAAACATGCTCAAAATTTTGTTTTTTAATTTTTTTTAAAATTACAATTCTAAGTTCGTTATAAGCATAGTATTTTTAATAGATTTTATCATTTTGGGACCCGAAATAGGTTCGTTATAGGGGTAGTTCGTTATTCTAAAAATCGCAAAGTTCGTTATAATGATGGTATTTTCAATGGAATGGAATTGGGAATCGGCGTGGGTTCGTTATAAGGGAAGGTTCGTTATATCCAGGGTTCGTTATAGCGGGGTTTTACTGTATATACAATTAATACAATTGAACATTAAAATTAAACGTTCAATGTCAAATTTTACATATAGCAATTATAAGTAGTAGCTTGAAATATGTACAGTCAACGCTTTCGCCTCAAAATATACATCCTGCAGAATCTATTAAACTTGATGTATTGGTCTTTATTGCAAGCAGCTTGTTTTGTATTAGTCAGGTAAAGTTGGTTTTCTTCCCTTAGATCAGAAGTTAATGGACAGTCTATCAGAAGATGTTCAGGGGTTTGTTGTTCGTTTCCACAAGTGCATGCAGGTGAACCAATTTTGCCAATTCTAAACAAATATGTGTTGAAGTCACCATGTCCAGTAAAAAATTGAACGTTATAGAAGTTGGGTTGAACATAGTTAGGAATTCTTGAAGTATCAAAGAATCCCTTGAAATTATCATTGGCACCTCCATAGTATTCCTCAAATTTCTGGTTTATAAAATTAGATATCATTTTTCTTTTAGTTGGATCTGATTTTTTGTATCCAATATTCATTTTTAGTAAATTTGTTTCAATAAAATCCGTGAGCTTTGGTGTTCTAGCAACAATATGAGTACAGTTTGAAGATGTTGAATTATAAACCTGTGTACTGTGCTTCAAAATTTTGTACTGCAGAGAGTTTAATTTATCTTTGACTTTTTTGGGTATAAAGTTGTACCAGATCGTGGAACCATAAGTTAGTGAACTTCGAAACAGTGTCTTATAGAGTTCTATTCTTCTTTTACTGTCCAGTCCCATGCTTTCCCGGTTAATCCAATTAGGTATCCACTAGCTCTATTTGTCTTAGTAATAATCTCATCAATATGAAAAGACTGTAGTAGTTTTATTATTGAAGCTTGAACGTTGTCCTCATCTAGTCTTTTCAGCACCATCGGCCACCATGCATTGTCGAACGCTCCACTTATATCAACTGCGATTATAGCTGTATATTCTTTGTTTTTATGTTCTAGAGCTATTTTGACAATTTCATTTAATGCAGAGATAGTAGATCTTGATCTTCTAAATCCATGTTGACGATTGTTAAGCAGATTTGAGTCTTCATAAAATTTTATTAGTTTGTTGTTAATTATTTTTTCAAATATTTTGGAAATGTTTGAGTTGAGACAAATGGGTCTGTAGCTTTTATAAATTTTCATGTCTGTTTTACCTGGTTTGGGAATAATTATTACCTCAGATTTTTTCCATTCATTCGGATAATAATTTAAATCTAAGCATTTTTGAAAAAGTTTCACCAGTATTGGAACTATTAGTTGTTTAGTATGTTTTATCATATTGTTAGAAATATTATCAATTCCAGGCGTTTTCTTTGAGTTTAGCTCATCAATGATTCCATTTACTTCATTGGGCGTTATTATTATATTTTCTTTATTATGAAATCCTAAAGTATAGTTCCTTATGTTTTTGTGGAAGGTTGTGTCTTCATTATCTCTATCATCGGGGAAAAGGTTGTTCAAAAGTTCTACTGTCTTCTGGAATCGTTCTTCATCTTTATTTACTTCTAAGATTTCCAAAATGCCCCTTCGGTTAGAACCGTTTTTAATATTTTTGTATACCCTGTATAAATTTCCATATGGGTTTTTTGATTTGATGTCCTCTAAGAAAAACCTCCAAGACATTCTTTTAGCCTTATTTATTTCCCTGACGTATTTGTTTCTTGCACTTTTATACTGTTGTTGAATATGGATAGAGGGATTTTTCGCCCGATAATAGGAGTTACGGAGGTATTTACAATAGCTCTCAAGGCGTGTCAAGTCCGCGTTCCACCATCTGTTTATGTTGTTTTTTATTTGTTTGTTTTTTCTTAGTTTAAGAGTATTATACGCTGCTTCAATGAGCGTGTTCAAAAGTTCTTTTACCGCGCTATCGACGTCTTTCCTTGTATTTGCTGTATCTAAAAGGTTTTCAATATTATTTTGATCTATTTTAATGAAGTTCTGGCCAAAATTTGACCAGTTCGCCTTTTCTTCACTGAATTTCCATGTGGAATAATTAGTAGCTGTGGTGAAATTGTCAGTTATACGTACTTCATAGATTATTGCTACATGATCAGAGATCTGCGATATTTGTTCTGTGTGCCAGTCTCTGATAGCTGCTATTGCTTGTTTGTTAGTCAGCGTCAGATCAATCACACTAGCATTTCGACATGTAGTGGATTTATTATTATGTATGATTAAGTTCGTTTCGTCAATGATGGGGATCAATCTATGCCCATTGTAATTTTTTGTGGAATCAAACCATAATGGCGATCTGGCGTTAAAGTCACCACTTATAATTAGAGGCGTATTTATAAATGTTTCAGTTAGTGATCTGAAGAATGTTTCGTGCTCCTTTCTCATAGAATTGGGGTGAATATAAATATTTGATATAGCAATTTTCTTACTTTCTGTTTGTATAGAGATGGTTGTGGCGAAGGAGTTAGTGAATTCTTTTATTAGTTTAATTTGTAACACATTGTTTCTAACAATTATTGCTGTATTTATATTTGGACTGTTTTCCTGATGATATATTATATTGTTTCCTGGAAAAATTATATCTTCTTTTATTTTATAAGGCTCCTGAATCAGAATTAAGTCTGTGTTTATGATTTTTTTGGATGAATATAGTTCACTCATGCAGGTATTGCTTTTCCTAGCATTTTGTTGAATAATTTTAATTCTATCAGTAGCTGTGTTTCTTCCATTCATATGCATTCAAATGGTGTTTTAATTCATGTTCTCCTCTTCTTGAATTGTTGAGTAATCAGTACGCTGCATCGTGTTTTTAATCTCTCTTTCGTAGATCGGGCACGCTTGGGTATTTGGTTTATGATCTAAATTTCCGTTCTTAAAATATGGGTGCTTGCAGCAATTGCTGCACCTTATTATTTCGGAGCAGTGATGCTGTCCTTCCATTCCACATTTTACACATTTCTTTATATTTGGGCAGTTTCTGGTCCGATGTCCAGGGTGGAATAAATAACAGTTTTGGCATTGATCAACAAGCACTTTATCCCTAATATCGCACCGTTGGATATCGGTATATATTTTGCCAAGTTTTTTAATAATAGCATAGGCCCCCGGGGAGACCCTCAGAACTACATCTTGCTCAGCCTTTACAGATTTAATAGGAAATAAGACCTTGATCTCATTATTTAGCCCAGCAAGTTCTGGGTTCATCTCACAGATTATCGTTGCCAAATTTGTTAGATCTGTTATTTTGCTAATCGACTTAACCAAAATTGTAGGATCTCTTAGTTTTGGCTTATATATTTTGCTGATTTGGTTGATTTCGTCAAGCTTCTTGAAACTTTCAATCAGTTGGTCTATATTCTGATCATTAGGCAGTTTAAGGATCGTTCCTTTTCTTGTATTTATTATTTTATTGATTCTTGTTTTATTGCCCTCTTGTCTAAGAAATTTGATACCCTCATTTACCTTTTGTTGTACCTGTGATATTGCTTGATTTTCATTAGCTGTTATAAAAATGGTTTGTTCCTTAGTATTTTGTCGTACTTTTTGTGTAAGTAAGTAATCTTTATTTTTAGCCACTTCTGCATACGAGTCTTTACTTAAACCCTGCCCAATTATCTTTGATAAATCGTTATTGATAACCGTAAAGTTATTTTGCATACATTCTTCGATTTTGTTTATTTTCTGATCAATTTTAAGTGATTCTGTTATATTATCCTTTATCTGTTTTATTGTTCCCCTTAAATATCCTATATCTTGTTTATTTAATGTTTTTTGATTATTATCAAATTTATCCGTAAAATATTTGCATAGTTCATCTAATCGTTCTACAATTAGATCATTCATTTTCAAATTTTTACATATTTAATAATAAACCTTCGAAAATTCAAACAGCAATTGCCGATCAAAAGTTAATATTATTTTTGATTTAAGCTATTTATATATAAAATTTTAGTTTTATAACAGGTAAGGAAGAAGTTTTATAAACAAAGCTTACCGGAGTTAGCAGAGCCAAGCGACGCACGTCCGCACGTCCGACAGTCGTATGGTACACATATGGTTTTGTTAATATTGTGTTAAGAAGTATGCCCCATTTTCAAAACTTTTTTTTTTTAATATACAGTAGAACCATCATGAGAGGACACTCGCGCTAAAGGACAGTTTTCATTTTCAAAATTATCATTTTTACTATTTAGAAACTCCGGTAAAAGGACCCCTCTACCTAAAGGACACTTTGGCTCTGAAATTAGGTGTTCTTTGTAGGGAAATTCTACTATATTAAATAATAGGTTTGATATTCATTTCTGTGGGCAACACTTCGGCGGTTGTATTTTTCCGTCCTAAGCCTATACATAGTCGGTGAAAATAGTTACATTTTAAAAGCCAACCTAAACCCCCACAATTTAACATACAGTAGAACCTCGTTAATTCGACACACACCAATTCGACACTATATGATAATTCGACCATGTTTAGATGTCCCGACCTCCGGCCTATCAAATACCAAACCGTAATTCGACAATATCGATAACTAGCAGAATGACCCGGGCAACGTCCGGGTTTTACTCGATTAAATGTTTTTATTCAAATACTTTCCGTTACAATTATAAATTGGCGCCGTGGATGTCACTCTTGTGAAACGTCCCGCTCCAAATTTGTGTCTGAGAAGCAATATTTTTATAGAGAGATGATCTGGCTTTGTCTCTTCTGCTCGAATGATTTTTTTTTCTGTTAGAATTTTGTTCCTGAATACTAAAAATGAACTGGCTTCACCTGTGGTCTCTGCTCTTTGGAATTTTTCCCGATATAATTTTGTATCTGATAATCAAATGATGATACAGTAATATTGTCATCATCATTTTCTGACAAAAAAAAAACAACTATTTTTGCCCAAAACCTGTCAATTTCAATTTTTCTTGGCTAAAATGCGACAAATATCCCTTCCATATTTTTCTCTATGTCCTGATAAAGCCCCTTTTTACATGTACATTAGGTCAGCTGATATTACCTTCCATCTTCACCGCTAGAGGCTCTGCTTGCGAGCAAAAGGGCAAATTTGCAATGCAATCGCTAAAAAGGTATTACAGCGGCAGCGGGCGCTGATAGGATCGCGCTTGCACACTTTTGGTTTCTGGTTAGTTAAGTTTCACTTTGCGGTGCCGTTGCGCAATGTTTTTTTTTTTACGCAGGAATTTAGGCATCATACGCTAATTAACAATATTATTTTATTTTTAAATATCAGCATTGAAATATTTCAGTTATTTTAAAATTTACAAATAATTTGCCTTTAAATAAATAATTCTTAAAAAATGTAGCCACAATGATTATGATAACATTTTATTTCAATATTCCATTTCCTTGTTATTATAAAATATTTAAACACAAAATCAATCTTCAAGATTCTTTTTAAATAATATTTTTAAATATTCTTTTTATTTTCCATATTTATTTACTTTCAACTGCTATATTCTTCAATTAGAATAAAATATTATTTGTAATTATTTATGTTTCAAAAATATGTATTAATGCCATTTTGTCCGTGATACTAAAAGTTAATCATGAAAATAAAAAATAAATACAAAAAGTACACACACAATGGTTTCAATTAATATCATTAATTTATATTACAAAGCTATTTAAAAAAATATATTATTTTCGCAAGATAGATGATTAGCTAATCATCTGAATAACTTTAATTCAACACTTCCTTTAATTCAACCAAAAGCTCTAATCCCTTGGGGTGTTGAATTAAAGAGGTTCGACTGTGTGTGTATCTGAATAATGTTTCTAATCTTTTAAATGGAGTACAAATAACCAGGAAAATGTTAGGAAGACACATATTTGGACACACGTTTCCAGCTTGTTCCAGATAGGTTAAATTAGTATAGTCTTGGTTAGAGGTTGTGTTAAAAATCCAATTATTTATTCATGTTGACCAATTTCTACAATTACAGAAGGATATTTTCAGTTTCGTTAAACATGATCGCCAAGAATAAACCTTCAAGTGTAGACTTTATGATAGTAGAAAGAACATGCAATAATTATAAAAGGTAATAAGGCCCAATCCAAATAAATAAATAGTGTGTGACATTTTGGTAACAGCATTGTTACTGAAATGTCACACACTATTTAGACCTGGTATTAATGCCATTTTGTCCGTGATACTAAAAGTTAATCATGAAAATAAAAAATAAATACAAAAAGTACACACACAATGATTTCAATTAATATCATTAATTTATATTACAAAGCTATTCTTTTTCATCATCAGTTCACTAATTGTAGACAAATTCACCGAGGATAGGTACATTTTGGATTATAGATTAGAAACACAAGGTAATAAGACCAAATTCAAATAAAATGGTAGTGTGCATGTGATGTTTTGGTAACATCGCTGTTACCGAAATGTCACACACTATTTATTTTAATTTGGTCTTATCACTTTGAGAAAAATTCTTCCTTTATTTAAAAAGAAGAAATAATCTTAAATAATTCCATCTTCAACATTATCTATGATCTGTATCCATTGGCTAATTTAATGACATTTAAATCTGAATTTAATATATTAGATTGCAATGTTTTTTCTATAATTCTATAAAGTGTATCAGAGCTCTAACCAATTTACTCTACTAACTAAACACCTCTTTGGAAAATTGTAAAGATTTCTACATTTCTTTTTGGATCTCAGGACACCAAATCCCATCCTGTACTAATGAGAGCTATTAGCCCGAAACCATGGTCTCCAGGTGGGTGCTTCTCAGTTTGCCCAAGCTGGTGTTGTGGTTTTGTCTCCGATCCAAGTCTGTAATTATTAATAATTACAAAATTATTAAATCCTGAAATGATTACTAGTACTTGTAAATATACAACATTTTTTTTTTCCTATCTGGTGCAAGAACAAATAAATTTGATGGTTTTCCAACTCCTGAACACCCAACATACAGCTGTCCATGTGATAAGTTGGATTTATCAAATTTAATCCACATACTTGCAATGATTGTCCCTATGCTTTGTTATTGCAAAGGCTAGTCGTACAGGAAACTGTAGATGATTGACCAAGAAAGGGTATTTGGTTAATTCTGGGAAAATTAAAAATCAATGATTTTATTTACACAATCAGGAGATGCCTTTCTCTAAAAGAAGTTAGACTGCATTAACTAAACTAAAAAAATAGCCCATCCAACATGCAATGATGGAATTTTCAAATACAGTAAAACCCCTCTATAGTGAACTCCAATTGGACAGCATTTGGTTCAACATAGGTTTGGCTATTTTTTTTTACTTTTAAAAATTTTTAGACCGTATAATTAAAGGACAGCCATACACACTGGAAGAGGCTGCCTCCTAATAGTGGTCACTTTGTTTTAATTCCAATAATTGACCAATTTCCTTACATTAATACTGAATAATAAAATAAATCATTAGATGATAGGTTCATCTTGTCATTAGCATACATGCATCTCTATGCCTAATTTCAAAATCAAGACAAAAACTAGGCAAAGTTTTATTAAATATATATTAAAGATATAAAATGATTTTAAAACATCTTTATCACATTATATAATACAATGTTTACTTGAAAATATGGCTCTAATACCTTGTTGCTTTAACCCTTAAGTACTCGCGCGGGGTCTGATAGACCCCAGACAAACTTATTTTATTAAATATCTAGATTTCTATAAAACATTTGGAGATCAAAACTTTAGTAGCTTAATTTTATATGACAATGAACATGCAAACATATATTAACTTAATTTTGTTGCCCTATAATATACAATAAAATGGAGTTGGTGTCCATTGGACCCTGCGCGAGTAATAACGTAACTTTAATTTTCAAGCATGGTGAAATAGGTAAGCTACCTTATAGCTCGGCAATAATTTATATCCTTCATCTATGACTTTACTTAGTTTTTTTATGAACAACTAGCGGACGTACCCGGCTTCGCCCGGGTTTTACCCGAGTAAAAGTTTGTCTAACGAATCTCTCGATAAAGTGAACATTTTTTTCCCTGTCCCTTGAAAAATACTAGATAAGTTGAATAAAATCAATATTAATTGGTTCCCTCGGTAATTGGAAGTTAAAGGAATAGTATCTTGCCTTGGAATTGTATCATTATTCTTATATGGATGTACCCGGCTTCGCCCGGGTTTTACCCGAGTAAAGGTTTGTTTAACGAATCTCTCGATAAAGTGAACATTTTTTCCCGGTCCCTTGAAAAATACTCGATAAGTTGAATAAAATCAATATTAATTGGTTCCCTCGGTAATTGGAAGTTAAAGGAATAGTATCTTGCCTTGGAATTGTATCATTATTCTTGTATGGATGTACCCGGCTTCGCCCGGGTTTTACCCGAGTAAAGGTTTGTTTAATGAATCTCTCGATAAAGTGAACATTTTTTCCCGGTCCCTTGAAAAATACTCGATAAGTTGAATAAAATCAATATTAATTGGTTCCCTCGGTAATTGGAAGTTAAAGGAATAGTATCTTGCCTTTGAATTGTATCATTATTCTTGTCTCAAATAAATTGCCGTGTCATCCTGAATTTTGTCTTTCCTAATTTTCTACATTACAAAATCATCGTATCATCATGATAATATTTAGAGCAGATTGTTGAATTATAACAGATAAATTAGAATATTTATCTTGATTATTTCTAGGCGAAAAGTTATTTCAAAAATTTTATTTGCTAGAAACCTTCCCAGTACTATACTAAATAACTTCCCAAAGTTTCATGGCGATCCAATGAGTGGTTTGGTCAGGCATAAAGGACAAACAAACAAACAAACAGACACACACACATACATTCATTTTTATATATATAGATATATGAACAATAAATAAAAATAAAACAGAAATGGCCCCAATTTTTTGCTACAAAAACTACGTTCTGCTCACTCTTCCATTTTTGGATTCAAGAAAAGAGAGAGTACACTGGTTTCATATGTACCAAAAAGTCCAGAGAAGTTATTTTAATTTCAATCATGGACTCCACAAAACAAATAGATTCTGATTCTGGTGGAAAATCTCAATCAGAGATAAAATAAATGTAATGAAATGAATCAGGTGTTGATGTAGTTGATCAATTGTGTAAAAATTACACAGTAAGTAGTACAAAAAGATGGCTATTGTGTCTCTTTTTTGATCTCATCAATGTTTCAACAAAAGTTATAAATAAAAGGAACCAAAATTTGAAAATATTAAAATGAAGATCATTCGTTGAAGGGATGGCATTTGGGATAATTGACCCAAACCTACAAAAACGGAAAAATAAATGTTTTCTGGCAAAAGAAATCAAAAATATTATTTGTTCACATGCTTCTACAGATAAGCCACAACAAGTAAAGTTTTAAAATGCTATAATTAATTGACAGATATAAAGTTCTTGTTTCTATTGGAAGAAAATCGGCCAGGTCACATCAGCGAAACGGAAGTGTTGCCAATATTGTGATCGCTCCAAAGACCGAAAATCCAAAATTATGTGTGCTAAATGCGTTAAACACATTTATACTGGACACTCAACAACACTTTGCAAGAAGTGTGCACAAGGATAATTTAGATTTTCATTTATCAATTGATATATATATTTATTTTATATATCGATAGTTTAGATTTTTTGCCATATTACCAATTTTATCAAATAAAAATAATTAAAAAGGTAGGTTTTTATGATAAATTGATATATTTGTAAACTAGAGAATGTATTCTTTTGGCTGCAAGCAAAAATTATATCTATATTTTATTTTTAAAGTATTTTATTGATTGTAGAATATTGGGTCCGCGAGCGCGAGTACTAAGGGTTAAAGCATTCTTCAAGCATTGCACCTTTCAAATAAAGTAAATAAGTGTTTTTCTTCCATTTTCTTTCATGCTTCCATATATTCTTCTTAAGTGTAGATTTCTTTTTGTCTTGAACCTGTCATGCAAACCATTGCTAGCTTTAAAATTGCCATAGTTCATGGCATAAAAAATAAATTTTGTTGCATCACGGGCCCGTTTATTTGGACGTTTTTTTTTTTAGCCCTAACACGTGCGATCGCGGCAAAAGTTGAGGTTGATTCCTCTTTGTAAGCAATTATAATAGCCTTCTAATTTATCTCTTATAATAGAAAAGATATATTTTCTTATTTTAACATGTCCTGAAATTTTGCCTGTGTTGTTTCACTTTGAAAAGTTTTGAAAGGGGCCTTTTTTTTTTCAGTAGTAGCATCTTTTTTTTTTTTTTTTTAGAATGCCTTTGTTTTCTTTATTTTAGAAGCTATTTGCATTTTTCTATTTCAAATTTGATGGTTGTAAAGATATTCTATTTAATAAAAGTATAATGTGTAAAAATTTATACAACATACAGCAAAAATAGAATGTAATTAAAAACAAACAATGCCGCTAAATTCATTGTTTCGAAATCGTGATCCGCGAGCTGAAACATGCTCAAAATTTTGTTGTTTTAATTTTTTATTTTAATTACAATTTTAAGTTCGTTATAAGCATAGTATTTTTAATAGATTTTATTATTTTGGGACCTAAAATAGGTTCGTTATAGGGGTAGTTTGTTATATTAAAAATCGCAAAGTTCGTTATAACGATGGTATTCTCAATGGAATGGAATTGGGAATCGCCTTAGGTTCGTTATAAGGGAAGGTTCGCCATATTTGGGGTTCGTATTAGCGGGGTTTTACTGTATTTCTAAATCAAAACTTATTTTAAACTTAAAAACATATATCAGTAACTTGTACTTTATTAATGGTACTTTGCTTATGGCTGGATACAATTTTTTAATTTTATTTCATCATGTACATGAGCGACTTCTGATTATAAATACTTAAGTTGGTGCAACATTTGGCCAGTGAGCGCATGCATTCTACCAACCAGTCATCAGTGATATTGGTGCCCATTTTTTCACACCGGATCCCATTTGTGGAAGTTAAACACCAACCCACCGCACAAATGGCAGCAGAGAATAAATTATCATAGAATCTGCCACATATAGAGGATAGATTCGGAAGCAGAAAAGGACCAATCAACAGGAGAAATATCCAGAACCCTTAGAATGTAATCATAGTTCAATCAATCGACTATAATTCAAGTATTTATCTAATCCTACCCACCTCAATTAGACTGACTATAATTCAACTCCACATCCATTTAGCAGCTAGCAGCACCTTTCCCTTAAAGTTGGAAGTAAAGAAATAGCTACATACATTTTAAAATCTTTTAATATATAATTAATAAAACTTTGTCTAGGATTTGTCTTGATTTTTAAATTAGACATAGAGGTACATACATGCTAATGATAAGAAGAACCTATCATCAAATAATTTATTTTATTATTTAGTATTAATGTAAGAAAATGGGTCAATTAAGGGAATTAAAACAAAGTGACCTCTATTAAGAGGCAGCCTTTTCCCGTGTGTATGGCTCTTCTTTAATTATATGGTCTAAAAATTTTGAAAAGTAAAAAAATAGTCAAAACTGTGACTATAGTAAACCGTGGCTTTAGTGAACCAAAAGCTCTTTCCCATTGAGGTTTACTATAGAGGGATTTTACTGTATAAACCTGATTTATTCAGCTGTACTTGGAGATTTATTTGTAAGCTGTTTCATGATATTACCCTAATATAACAAAAGTAATGAAAATACTTTTTTGCAATAATATACAACACACACAAATGTCCCACAAAATACTTTATTCCAGACAAATTTGTTTCTACTTCTTTTTAATTGTTTACAATTTGGATTATAGATCGGAAATATAAGGTAACAAGACTAAATCTAAATGAATAATCATGTGTGGCATTTTGGTAACAGTCTTGTTACTTTATTCATTTGAATTTGGTCCTATTACCTTATAAACCATTGATTCAATATGACCTTCTAATACCTCTTTGTATTCACAGGCCACAAGTTCTTGTTACATCAAAGGTAAGTACTCTTCTTTCTCCTATGTTATCTTGTGGTTCTAGTCTTGAAGCCATATATATTGTTTTGTGTCAATAATTATTGTTGCCAATGGATGCCGACTGGATGGTACACGTGAC
The DNA here is from genome assembly GCA_030710605.1 of Cordylochernes scorpioides. NCBI lineage: Eukaryota > Metazoa > Arthropoda > Arachnida > Pseudoscorpiones > Chernetidae > Cordylochernes > Cordylochernes scorpioides. The sequence continues at coordinate 63,146,666 of CP092871.1, read as the reverse complement.
CGGAAAAACTATTTATTTGTTGTTAATTGTTTATTTATATTTTTGTTTAATCTGTTATCATTATTTATTTTAGAAATGGCACCACAGAGATGCAGAGTATAATTTGTATTTGACTATTGACCACTCTTTTCATGGCAATGTGTTAGAGATAATATAATGCCGTAGTTATTTTCAGCCCTTCGATCAGAATACACCATGACAAAATTGTTTTGACATGTCCTGTCTCAGCTACAACCCCTCCTACAACTTCCTGGACCAGACAATGAGCCCAGCATTGGACTGGGCCTTAGTAACCATGGCCCACTCAGATTATAAAGTACTTCCCCAAAAAAACCCACAGAGACTTTCATCCCGGCCTATGTTTCATCAATATACAGCATAACCTTGTTAATTCGACACACACCAATTCGACACTTTACATTAATTCGACCATGTTCTGATGTCCCAACCTCCGGCCTATCATTTAACAAACCGTAATTAGACAATATTGATAATACGAGACTTCCGATAGTTCGACCATTTTAAAATTTGAATTTTGACAGTTAATTATTTTTTTTACCTATAACTTGACCACTAAAATGGTATTGCATTGGTGGCGATTGGCTCCCACCGATAGGATCGCCGCTGCGCACTTTTGGTTTCTGGTTAGTTAAAGTTTCACTTTGCAGTGCCGTTGCGCAATGTCACGAGGAGTGTTATTGTTTTTTTATGCGGGAATTTATGCATTGTGCGCTTTGGGATTAATAATATTATTTTCTTTTTAATTTTCACAACATATATAAATATTTTAGTTATTTTCAATTTATAAATATTTTCCTTTTAAATAAACAAATAATTATAATGATGCCCCAATGATTATGAGAATATTTTATTTCAAAATCCCATTTCTGTGTTAGTTTAAACCTTTGCACCCTAAAAACACGAATTCGTGTCCCCGATTTCTAAAGATAAATATAAAATCACTGGCGGCCAACACGAAGCCACGTCTACTGGAATCTTGTACCATACCTTCTTGCCTATCTATCAGTGGGTTGGGGGGGGGATGTCAGCTGACCCAATGTACCTGTAAAATGTCATGTGAGACCACCGTTTTAGCAGCCCCTATTGCCTGCCTATCTTTCTTCCATGTTTGTTCATTTTTCTTTGTTCGCCCGCTTTTTTTTAGTCACTTTCCAATCGCTTTTTTTAGATGCAACCTGTACCTAATACATTTACGACTCAATATTACTTAAAATCTTAAATGATAAAGCACAATTTGGATTATAGATTATAATAAAAGAAAATAAGACCTAATCCAAATAATTTATTAGTGTGTGACGTTTCGGCAACAACATTGTCACCATCATCAGACAAAAGAATAAATCAAAGAGGAGAGCTTCAGATCCTGAACTCTTTAAAATAGAATCTTCAAGTGATGGCTCAGCATCAACATTGATATTCACTTTGGAATTCATTTTCTTCAGCTCATAGGAAGAATATCTTCTTAGGTCCATTGAAGTCTATCAAAAGTCTATCAAAAATGATAAAGCACAATTTGGATTATAGATTATAATAAAAGAAAATATGACCTAATCCAAATAATTTATTAGTGTGTGACGTTTCGGCAACAACTTTGTCACCATCATCAGACAAAAGAATAAATCATTTATTCTTTTGTCTGATGATGGTGACATGTTGTTGCCGAAACGTCACACACTAATAAATTATTTGGATTAGGTCTTATTTTCTTTTATTAAAATATTAAAGTTTGTTAGATGATATAGAGTATATAATTGATGTCAAATGGCTCTTTGTGTGAAGACTGCTTCGAAAGCAATTGGCAGTAATTTTTATCTTTTTATCTTAAAATGATAATTATAGAAATTTGTAAAAATTGCTTATCTGTTAATATTCACCTTTTATTTTACCTTTTAATCTCTACTCACTGTCTATATAGTATGTGGAGTGAATTTGTATTTTGCATGATCTCAATAAAAAATTGAGCAGAATTTAAAAAATAAAACACAATTTTTTTAAATATGATTTTTAAATATTAATTGTTATTTCAAACTCTATGGATTATATTAAAATGAAAATCGCCTTTTTGAAATAATCTTTTATTTATTAAAATCTTTTTATGAACAACTCGATTTTTATACGCCCAGTGGACAATGCAACTCTGGAATCAGGTTCTGCCAAAAAAGATCAGAAGCGTGGTCAGTATGGCCAGCTTACTTATGTGGGAAAAACATATTTTAGAAGAAATGGACTTTAATACCAAAAAACTCTTTGATATTTAAAAGACATTACAGAGGAGGAAAGACATGCATGTCTTTTGAAAATAGATCAGCTGGAATGCACCCTGAATAGGATTTCAGTGCAAAAACAGACATCCATAAAGGACTTCTTCAAAATATCTTTATGATTCTTTTTAAATAATATTTTTAACATTTTTCTTTTCATTTTCCATATTTATTAACTTTTCAAGTGCTATTATTGAATTAGATAAAAAATTTTATTTTCAATTATGTTTCCAAAATAATATGTATTAAGGTCATTTTGTCCTTGACACTGAAAGTTAATCATGAAAATAAAAAATAAATATAAGAAAGTACAATGGTTTCAATTATAATATTATTAATTTTTTATTACAAAGCTATTTTTTTTTTAAATCTATTATTTTGGCGAGTTAGATGATTAGCAATCATCTCTAACTAACTTAATTCAACAATTCCTTTAATTTGACCGAAAGCTCTAATCCCTTGGGGTGTTGAATTAAAGAAGTTTGACTGTATAAATATATATATTTTTATATATATATATATGTGATGAGGTCCTGTTGACTCTCGTTATACTGTGTTGACCGAGAGGAACAGTCAGGATGGGGAGTTTTCCAGTACCTCTCTGCACCTTGGACCTTTAAAAGTTATCACAAAGTACAGGCAGTCGTGGTCGAGGCAGAGTGAAAAGCTTGGGAATGTCCACACAAAAAACGAAGACACAGTTGCACTAAGAAATTTTCGTAAACAGATAAAAGTTGAGCTAGGAGCGAAAGATGGAGATAGAAGAGTTCTTACTGGGCTACATGGTCGATGAGGTGGACCTGGGTTACAACCGACGAGGGCTCACGCTGATGGTGAAGTGACTGCCAAGTGACTGTATTTTTGGCTAAGAGGGGCCTTTTATATCTTTTACGAGAAAAGAAGTATTGAATTACAGCAGATGCGACGGGCTGTGAATCGTCTGGCGAAATTGGACACTGGCGCCGTGGCAGTTTCCATCTTTAGACCTTGTTGTTTTGGGACTGCTACATCTATCTCGATTTTAGACGTTTTTGATTTCTATCTCTTGCTTCAGCTCAACTCTTAATCTATTACAGAGTTTTATTTATTTATCCTCAGTTTGTACAAAGTTGTTGTTGTTTCTTATCCCCTTGTGTAAAGATTACACGAATTACATGAATTCATGCTCCTCGAGCTGTTTTATGATGAGCAGCGGCCTCTCCCAAAGGTCCTGTTTAGTGCATCTAATGCAAACCAAAATGTGTTCTGGATCTGCAAGTGCCAAGCTACATTTTGGGCAAGTGGGGTAGATTATGTTATTTTTTTCTATCTTCAATGGCTTGAGATGGTCTGTTCTAAATCTTGTTAGTGTTGTTTGATGCTGTCTATTTCTGATGTTCAGAGCTCCTCCTGGGTTCACTCCACTGTACCAACTGTGCTTAGGTGGGATCCTCCAGTTCTTGTTTATTTTTGTTTTGGCTACTGTTTCTATTTCTTTAAAAGTAAGTTTATTTTTCTGTGGCAAGGGTTCTTTTGTGCCTTTTTTCGCTAGCACATCTGCAGCTTCATTGCCTTCAATTCCAACATGTGAGGGTATCCATTGAAGGTGAATTTTTAAGGTTTTTGAGAGTTTTTGGAGATAGCCAATTATGTTCCTGCTTACTTTGTCTCTAAATTTCCCTGTGTGACTCAAGTGTTGTATGGCACTTCTACTATCAGTAAGAATCCAGATATCTTGATAATTAGTATTTCTGATGGATTTTAAGGCTTCATATATGGCTATAAGTTCTGATCTGAAGACTGAGCAAAAATCTGGGTTTCTTCTGTTCATTTTCTCAATGCCATTTGTGGTTTTGATGAGACAGCCACTGCCAGTGTGTCCTAGCTCGTCTCTGCTACCATCGGTATAAATAGTTATTGCATTTTTAGGAATGTTATTAATTATTTCTAATGATAATTGTTTTAACTATTCTGGATTTTGGTATTGTTTGTTGGTGGGTTCATTTAAAGAGGCATTAAAGACATTTTGTAGTGGTTCGCATGGAGAAATTTTTTCACTAAATAATTTTTTTCTACTTTATATTCTAAAAATATATTTCTTTTGGCCAGGTGGAGAGGGCCTTATTTTTTGAGTCTTAGATTGGATTCCCAATTACGTATGTAATTGGAAGTTCTGTGTTTGTTTCCATAACTCTTGATTTTGTTTATATATTTTGGCAGATTGTAGCTTCTTCTATCCTTTAAGGGCATAATGTCTGCCTCGTAAAGTACAATATCATTAGGGCAGGTATTTCAAAGACCTGTAATAATTCTAGCTGCACTTATTTGTATTCTTTCCAGTGATTTTAGATTTGTTTCAGATGCTGTACCATAGATTTAATATCCATATTCCAGGATAGGTCTAATTAGAGATGTGTAAGTTAATTTTAGTGTGGTTGCATCGGCTCCCCACTCTCTTCCTGAAATATATTTCAGGATTTTTAGTCGGTCTCTTCCTTTTCTAATAACTTCTTCAATATGTTTACTGGAGTTAATTTCTGGATCCAGGGTGTAGCCTGTTGTTGTTCTTTCAGAATAATTTTTGGCCTAATTTTGTATAGTTTCTTATCGGTAGTAAAAAGACAGGTTTCAGATTTTTGGGGGTTAAATTCTAATTTATGTTTATTAGCAAAATTTTCTAGGTGGAGAAGAGTCTTGTTCAAATCCCTTTCAGCTTTTTTCCAGTTAGTGTTACTGCTCCATAGAATAATGTCATCAGCGAAAAGTCCAATATTGATTTTATGTGAAATTTTTTCTTCTATGCCTGCAATAAATAGGGTGAAGAGAGTTGGGCTAAGGACTGATCCTTGTGATAATCCTTGGTACAATTTGAAGGTTTTAGATAGAGTTCCATTATATTTGACCCTGATGTATCTATTTTTAAGGAAATCATTTATCCAAGTGATAGCTTTTCCATCAATTTTGAAATGCTTGTATAATTTTGTAATTAACTTGTTTTTCCATACTTTATCAAAAGCTTGTGTAAGGTCTAAAAAAGCAGCTATGGTGTGGTTAGTTGGTTTTCTGTTTTGTGCATCTTTTACCTTTTGTGTGAAAAATAAGAGTTGGTCTATTGTCCCATGTCCTTTCCTAAATCCATATTGTTCTTCTGGTAAGAGATTTCTTGTGTCAAGGTGGTAGGTAAGTCGTCTGAGTATAATTTTTTCCATTAACTTGCAGCAAATACTTGTGAGGGAGGTAGGTCGATAGTTTTTTGGGTCATCAGCAGATTTGTCAAGTTTTTTAATAGCAACTCTTGTTGCAGTTTTCCAGTCTAGAGGCAATTTTCCAGTTTTCTAGGAGTTATTGAAATTATCAAGAAGTATTTCTTTGCCATTTTTGCCCAAGTTTGATATCATTTGGCCATGGATTCCATCTGGCCCAGGAGTCTTGTTTAGGTCAGTGTTTTCTAATGCATAATCTAGCTCTTTCATATTGAATTTTTCATGGAAAATATTTTGAGTGCTAGTGACGTTTTCACAGTCATGGATAATCTTTCGGGCCTTTTTCAACTTTCTTATCTTTTATTTCAAATTTGATTTTCCTACTTATTTGATATGAATTACATAAAAGATTAGCAGCATTTTTATCATTAGTTGCTGGGGTACCATCTGTATTCTTAATCATATTTGTGTTTTCAGTTTGTGGCTGGGCTCTGTCAATTTGTTTTGCCAAATGCCAAAGTTTTGTATTTGGGTTTCTTGGGTTCAGGTTTTCACAAGTTTGTTTCCATTTTTCCCTTTTCATATTTACGTATAATATTTTTATTATTGCATTCACAATGTTCAGTTCAGTTCTACAATTTGTTTGGTTTTGGGTGCACTTTTTTGTAGTTCATTTCTTTTAGTTATAAGTGTTTGAATATCTTTTGCCTGGTGTGTATAATTTAGAATCCATTTCTTAATATTACCTCTTAGTATTGAAACTTTGGCTGCTTTAATAATGGTGTTTTTGAAAGATATCCAATTTTGTTCCAGATCTTTTATTCTAGTGGGTGCTTTTCTAAAGTCTTCATTGGTGTTTTGCTGGTAAAGATTCCAATTAGCCTTTTGAAGTTCCAGATTTTTTCTTTAATTGAGCTAGTTTTGGTCTTGATTGTTGTACAAAGTACATTACATATGATGGTGTAATGATACATGTCAATCATGCGTATAATCATTTACAGATGTGTTTCTATTATACAACATGAAAATCTTGTTATAAGTTATATACAATATGGGGTTGTTGGTTTAAATTACCATATATGAAACAACAATAGAAAAAAATAAAAGATAGGTGGGTCAGGTGTTGATATTAAAAATAAAGAAGGCATCTCCTGACCACATGTCACCAAAAAGCACATGTGCTCGTGTTCAGGAGATGCCTTCTTTATTTTTAATATATATATAGAGAGACAGGAATATAGAGAAGATCGAAGTGGTAGCTTAGTGAAAAATGGAGAAAAGGAAATGTAGAGCAGATGATTAAAGTGGTAGCTTAGTGAAAATTTTTTGACTTTTCTTAGACTTTTTAATGAAATAATTCCCAGAATATTGATTGAACATTGCTCTTTTTACAAGGTTGTCCCAAAAGTGTGTAAACACTTGCAAAAATTGAAATACCAATATTATTCGCTGTTATGTATAATGTCTTTGTATTATGTATAAAGTAATTGTATTATTATGTATTCTCCATAAATAATATTATTCGCCAAGTAATAAGAAAAACATTTAAAGAAAAACACGAACTTTTGGGACAACCTTATAAGTTACAATAAATAGAACAAATAAAAGAATAACATATAAAAACAGTGTAAGCAACAAAATGTTTTCCATCTTTCGGTTAGTGCCTATTTTCTTATGAACTTACACGCATACGCAACGTAAAAAAAATACTTGTTTAAACTTTAAAAATATATTAAACACACACTCCCCTATGTGTAAGCCCTAAATCAGCAAGTCCAAGGCTATCTGCAGATTTTTATAGTTTGTCCTTAGGGAGACTCTTCGTTAGTATATCTGCCTCCATGTCTATACAAGTTTTATTCTATTTTTGTTTCCTTTTTCACAAAATAATACTTTTGGTTTATATGCTTTGTTCATGAAGTAATTTTTTCAAATTTTATCCAGTTTATTGCAGCCTATCTGTCACTTTTTAAGGTAATTGGGAAAGTCACATTCTCGCAAAGTTCTTCTAGTAAACCCTTCAACCATTATACTTCAGAAATTCCTCCACATATTGAAATAAGTTCCACTTCACATATAGACAAGGCTACCAAATTTTGTTTCTTACTTCTCCAGTTTATTAAGTTGTCAGCAAGTTTGACTGTATAGCCCAAGTAGGATTTTACATATTGGATTGTGCACCAGATTGCATAAGTGCTTATTGTGATATTGTTTTCTGTTGGCTTATATGCCAAAATTTTATTTCTTGTTTCCTTCAGGTATCTATAAATCCTTTTAACTCCAGTAAGGTGTATTTCTCTCGAAACATTACTATGCTAGCATAAATTGCTGACGTTGAAGGATATGTCCAGTTGAGTACCCATAGAAAGATACATAAGTGATCCGGTCATTTTCTGGTATACAGTTTTATCTACTGACTAGAGTCCAAATACTCATTCACATTTTTATTTTGATCTCCAGGTGTCTGCACACTGTTGCATTCTTCCAGTCCAAATCTGTGAAGAATTGTATCGATATAATGAGTCTGAGATAGTTCTCCAGTTCCAAATAACTTTATTAGGTGCCACTCAAAAAGAGCAACCTAGATCATCATATTTACAATATATTGTGGGGGATGCTTATGTACAGGGGTTCATTTACAATTATAATTTATATTGATGTCGTTGGGTCTGGATTCTCAGGTCCTTGGGAATATTGTTCTTGAGAAGGTTTTGTATGGCTTGTTTGATATTCAAGGTGGGTTTATTTTTCCTTTTTTTCCACTTTTCGTCATTCTGGCTTAATTGATGGAGACTGTCTAGGTTTTAAATTTCTTATTTTCCCTTTTCCGCATTTGTAGTTTGTGGCTTCCTTGAAGGTGGGATTTTCTAATTTCTCAGATTTTTCGTAGAATTTAAATGATTGTCTAATAATGTAGTCATTGATGTTTTCGATATTTAGATCGTTCCTGAGGATTGTGTTCCGAACAAACCAGGGTGGAGACATGATTTTTCTGATCATTTTATTTTCAAAGACTTCTAACTTTTTAAGGATGGTCTTATGTGCTGTCATAAAAATGGGGTGGCCGTATATAAGTATTGGTCTTATTATTGACGTGTAAATGGTTCTTTTGCAATGAAGGGATAATTTGCTTTTTGGTCCTAGAAGTAGGGATAGTCGGTGTTGGGCAGCTTTCGCCAAATTGATTCTGTTTTCAATGTGTTTTTTGAAGGTTAGGTGCTTGTCTAGGGTCATCCCTAGGTATCGGATATTCTCTTTCCATTTAATATTGTCTTTGAAGACGAAGAGTTTGTCCAAAGGTTTCTTAATTTTGTCTTTTTTTCTGGAGAAAATTATTGCTTCACTTTTTTGGTGGTTCATTGTGACTCGCCATTTTTTTTACACCAAATCGTGGAAAAGATAAAGGCTTTGTGGAGTTTCATGTGAAGTCTGTCGAAGGTGTATGTCAAGGCCAAAATGGCGGTATCATCGGCAAATAGGTGTATTCTATAGGGGAAGTCATCTATATATATGTCGAATAAGGTTGGTCCTGTGACTGATCCTTGATGGACCCCAGCAAAGATGTTCCTAGCTGTTGAGAGTTTGTCTTTGACTCATACCTTGAATGTTCTATTCGTTAAAAAGTTTTGCTTTATTTTTATGATGTCTCCAGGAAGGTGCTTTTTGCACATTTTGTAGAGAAGGGCCTCATGCCAGATTTTGTCGAATGCTTTGGCGATATCGAAGAACACGGCTCCTGTTATTTGGCCTAGGTCCATGGCTTTGCTTATTTTTTCAGTGACAACAACTAGCTGGTGAGTCTGAGATAGATAAAATTCAACTTCTGCCCATTTTATTTCAATTCCAATAAATGGTTCGTTACCTTTCTTTTCTGTTAGAGTAAAATATTTTCCTATTTCTGTAGCTTGGTTATTGTTAATTTTATTACTGGTTCAAGCGATGATGAGATTGTCTACACTTTTCTCCTCTCTGGAGTTTATAGACACATGGATCACATTTAGTTCTATTCATTCCCAACTGGCATAAAAATTTGTTGATCCATTTGTTTCCCTGATTGTGGTAGACCATACAAGCTTTTTTCCAATTTGCACCTTGTTTTCTTCACCTTTTTGTATAAAACCTTCAGGTTGTCTCATGCATACTGTCTCTTCTAACTCACCATAGAGGTAAGCTGTCTTCACTTCATAAGTCTTTAAGATCAAATTCTCTGTTGCATTGTGAGGAGCTACTATTGTTCGCAAGCTTTCCTTTTTGAATGCAGGTGAGAAAGATTCCTTATAGTCCACACCATATCTTTGATTGCATCCAACAGCAACCAGTTGGCCTTTCTTTTTTATATGCCATCATTGGATGTTTTCTTTGTACTGTAGACCCATTTACAGTTGATAATTTTCATACCATTTCCCTTGGTACTAGCGTCCATACTTTATGTTTTTCTATCTCACTGAACTCTTCGGGGGTCGGTGGAAGGATGGTCTAAACCGTTGGTTTTTCGACCACTACGACCCGGGTTCGATTCCTGCATTGGGCACTTTTTTCTGATAAAAAAAAAAATTCTCCAATGGCCCCCGATTCTTGCAAAAGTCCAACCCCACCAGTGAGTGCAAGTAGCCAAACGGGGCTCTGGCACATTTGTAAGTGCAAAGTCGAACTGCATTTCACATGTGTAGACATGTGGTGCACTTACAGTAAAAGCAGTCGCTAACTACCCACCATGATTATCATGACCTGTACCACGTGTACTAGGGATTAGCAAAAAAAAAAAAAAGAGCTCTTCTTCCATTGCTTTGAGCCATTCATTTCTTTCTCCACTATCCATTGCTTCTTTAAAATTCTCCGGAATATAATGATCTATTTCCATAATTAAATTCAGCTCATTCCTATCCTTTATTCTTTGTGAGTGTTGAGCACCTTCTTTGAACAATTTCTTTTCTTGTTCTCAAGTCTTGCTTTGTGATGTTCTTCTAAGACGCTTTTTGTATCTCCTTTATTTCTTCCTCTTTTTACTAAGCTTTCCTCTATCAGTTCAGTTTGTGTTGAGACATTTTCCCAGTCACCACCTAGTTTTAGTGAAGTATCCTTCTAAGACTTCATTCTCTGTGACAGGATTCTCTTCTTTCAAGATAAGAAAGTCTTCAGCAACAATTTCTTCACAATTTTCTTTATAGGTCAAATTATCACAATTAGTATCTTCCTGAAGATCATTTGCATAATCGATTCCTCTCATCACTAAATTTTCCTGATATAACTTCATGAATTATCTTTGTCACTTTATCATATATTATGTAGACCTTTCTTTTATTGGACTAACTAATAAATATTCCCTTTTTACCCTTAGGTGAAAACTTGTTTCTTCTTGTTTTGCTCTCAAGCCAATGTGTCAAACATCCAAATATTCAAATGTATTTGACTGATTCCTGCCATTCCATCTCTGCATAGGCGCATGGTGCTTGATAGACCTGCGGGGAATGCAATTCTTAATATATAACTGTAGCAATTGCCTCTGCCCAAAACTTCATGGGTAATTTTGAGTCAATTAGTAAGGTTCATGCTGTATCTATAAGAGTCTTATTCACTCTCTCTGCGACTCCATTACTTTGCGGTGAGTATGTGGTGGTAAGTTGGTGATGGATCCTGTTTCTTTTGAAAAACCCTTCAAATCTAGAGTTACAAAATTCAGTTCCATTGTCGGTTCTTGCATCCTTTATTCAAATATTTAATTTGTTTTTGGCTCTTACTTTAAATTCCTCAAATCTTTCAAAGGTTTCATCTTTTGATCTCAGGAAATATACAAAGATTCTTCTACTGTAGTCATCTACTATAGCAAGAAAATACTTGATCCTCCTAAGGATTAATATGGCATTGGTCCGCATAAATCCATATGAATCAACTGCAGTGGCTTAACTTTATAATTTTCCATAATATTATATAGCTTCTGAACCAGTTTTCCCATTATGCATGCGCACACTTTGGTAACCTATTGAATTTTAGAACCAATCCTCTTACAAAATTTCTTTGTATTATTTTTTTCATGTAATCTTCATTTAAATGGTTTAACCTTTTATACTATAAATTTATATTGCTATTTTTAGTTGAAAATGTGTATTTATAACCATGACATCTTCATTTTTCCTAATGGTACATTTCTTAGTTCTGTTTCCATCATAAACATTTTATCATTAATATATGCCTCGCAACTAAATCATTCCCTTCATTATACATTTTGCTACATCCTTATCTACTTATATAATTGCCTTATTCTGAAGCTCACGGATAGAATGCGCGCCCATTGGCTGCCGGCGAACACATGTCCTCCCTGCCCCCCTCTAGACAACCCTGTTATCAGCTGTGTGATACATACACCTGTCTATAGCGGCCATTCTAGACAACCCTGTTATCAGCAGTGTGTTACATCCACCTGTCTATACAGACCACCCTGTCTAAAGCGACCACTGACCACCCTGCCTATAGCGACCACTCTAGACAACCCTGTTATCAGCAGTGTGTTACATCCACCTGTCTATACAGACCACCCTGTCTAAAGCGACCACTGACCACCCTGCCTATAGCGACCACTCTAGACAACCCTGTTATCAGCTGTGAGATACATCCACCTGTCTTTACAGACCACCCTGTATATAGCGGCCATTCTAGATAACCCTGTTATCAGCTGTGTGATACATACACCTGTCTATAGCGGCCACTCTAGACAACCCTGTTATCAGCTGTGTGATACATCCACCTGTCTATACAGACCACCCTGTCTATAGCGGTCACTTTAGGCAACCCTGTTATCATCAGTGTGTTACAATCACCTGTCTATACAGACCACCCTGTCTATAGAGGTCACTTCAGGCAACCCTGTTATCAGCAGTGTGATACATACACCTGTCTATACAGACCACCCTGTCTATAGCGGCCACCCTAGACAACCCTGTTATCGGCTGTGTGATACATACACCTGTCTATAGCGGCCACTCTAGGCAACCCTGTTATCAGCTGTGTGATACATCCACCTGTCTATACAGACCACCCTGTCTATAGCGGTCACTTTAGGCAACCCTGTTATCATCAGTGTGTTACAACACCTGTCTATACAGACCACCCTGTCTATAGCGGTCACTTCAGGCAACCCTGTTATCAGCAGTGTGATACATACACCTGTCTATACAGACCACCCTGTCTATAGCGGCCACCCTAGTCAACCCTGTTATCGGCTGTGTGATACATACACCTGTCTATACAGACCACCCTGTCTATAGCGACCACCCAAGACAACGTTTTTAAAATATATTCGCACTCGGGTAAACCCCGGGCGTTGCCCGGGCCATTCGTCTAGTTGAAAATAACTGAATTTCCCTTGTTAACCAATTTATATTCTGACAATAAATTATACCTTAAATTTGGCACATGTAAGATATCTTTGATGGAAATATTTTCTTGGCCTTCACTTGTGCATGTAATAAGTCTCATATCACTTTTAGCTATGGCTTGTGTAGTTTCGCCCTTCTCAGCAAGATTGATTTCACTTTATTTTCCATCCAAATTTGGTTTGGCATTAAATGTGCCATTCATCCTGAATCTATACACCATATTCAAAAACTTTTACATATGTTTCTAATGCTTACTCATAAATTCTATTTTGCATAGTATCCACTATATTATTAGAATGTTCTCTACTGTATTTGTGATTTTAAAATCAGGAGTCCATTTCTTTTCATATCCTTGTTTCTGCTTATCTCGAAACCAGCAATCCTTAGCTAGAAGTCCATTTTTTATTTAAATGAAGCATCTTTTTGGCTGAAATTGTTTAACTTATTTATTTTCAATTCTGTATGCTTGTTCAGGCCTGTTCTCACTTGATTGATTTAATCTCAAATTTCTTCTTGACTTCTCTTTAATTATTATATAAAAGGGCGTACCTGGATCTGTAAAAGAAAAAAAAACAAACAATTTTTTCTTAAAATATTTTGAGAGATTGCTCCCTCTTTATAGATATAGAGGGATAAAGAGGGAGCAATCTCGAAATATTTTAAGAAAAAAATTGTTTTGTTTTTTTCTTTTACAGATCCAGGTACGCCCTTTTATATAATCTTAATTAATGGATCGCCTTTTGACTCAAACAATTCTCTTTAATTGTTGCCTTTCTCTTAGATTATAAGATAATAGCAACATAAGGTAATAAGACCAAATCCAAATAAATAAATTGTGTGTGATATTTCGGTAACAGGGTTGTATCCGGAATATAGTCCTATCCACGCTTGATAACATCTCTATTTATTTGTTTTTGGATTTGCCCTTTGAAGAGTAGGCTTTTGCTCGAAAGCTCGTAACACCTTAAAATAAAGAAACTCTTTGCCCTAATTTTTGATTATTTGAATATTTCTGGGTAACTATCACTCGCATATATACATTATGTACATGAAAAATGAGATATTTAGGCAACTTAGTCCTAAGCAACGTTCTCACATGTGTACTGTGAGGATTTCTTGGGAACCCTTACTGCTTTAGTCTATTAATGGCAGCAACATTATCTCATATTGAAAACTTATTCGTCCTTGTTACCTTGTCCAAACTACAATGAATTTATAAATATAAATACATATATAAATGAAGTTAATTTTGTGTGTGTTTTGGACAAAAAACTCAAGATCTTCTTGGCCAATTCAGATGCGATTTTGACTATATCCTAGAACATATCTTTCTAAGAAGGCTTATGTACAATAAAATCAACCCTTGGATATTAGAGACTAACCAATTTGCATAATATATATATATATATTATATAAATGAGAATGATAAGATTTCTGTTGATTTTTGATCATGTTGAGAATTATGGTAATGCAGTCGTGGCAAAAGTCTTGAAAGCATAATAACAAAAATAGTTTTGATCAGAGATTGTTTTAATTGAGCTAAAGTATTATATAAGAACATAATTTGATAAAGGTACTGCCTGGCTTAAGGCGTAAGAATCAAAAAATGAAAAACTTATTTACATAATGTACAAAAGTTTGAGCCGGCCAGCGGGAAACAACAACAACAAGTTTTTATATGCAAAGCGTGACCTCTGGCGGTCGATTTAACAGAATATTTGAATCTATGATATATAATTTTAAATAAAATAATATTTTTATATAAGAAATTTTTGCGTGTAAGGCCTCCAAATGATTGCAACCTCCGCCAATGGATGGCGCTTTCGCCTGTTTCCCTTGCTGGCTGATGTGGGAGTCGCCGACTGCTGTGGTCCCGTTTCCTGGGGAGGTTAACTGTAAATACACTTTTATGTTGGCCCCAGGATGTAAAATAATGTAAATACCCATTGGTTGTTATCTCATTTAGATGTAATGTTTGGTAGTGGATGACAATATAAGAAGTGCTTCAAGTCTCCGTGCCGCCTTCTGTCGTTACTCTCGCCATTGCCATCATCGCCAGGCTGCTGCTGCTGCTACTACTCTTCTGGTAAGTCTCTTGTGTCCCACCACCAGTGGTAAGGCCGAGAGATACTGCCAGAGGAAGGGAGTTCCACTGGAGAGGTGGATCTCAGGACGTCTTTGGGTGGCCTGCGGGGAAAAGCTGCAGGGAAGAGCAACGGGAGCCTTAGTAGGTGATCCACGAAGGAGGAAGCTGCGTTGTTGCAAAGAACCGGTAGGGTCAAGATGCGACAACTAGTGTCAGAAGTGGGATTCTTCCTCGTGGAGGTCACAAGGAGGCTTTTTTTTTTTCCTTTTAAAGTTTTTTTTAGTTGCTGAAAAAAAAGGCCCATTGACGTGAGAGGCCAAGGAATGGCCTCTGAGCAGGACTCGCTGGCCGAGATCGTCCGGAGGATACAGGGATATCAGGAGGAGAGGGACAAATTAAAGTGCCGAACACAGGAATAAAGACTTTGGATAGAAAAAGAGTTCGAAGAGAAAAGGCTTCTCAGAAACAAAGAAATTGAGAAGCTGCTGTCTCAAATGAAGGCCCACTTGCAGAATGAGACAGGTACGGCCGAGACAGCTTTGAATGATGTCAGCGAGGACCCGGCAGAATTCCGAGGACTGGAAGTCGAGCCGGGTCACATGGGGGAATTGCGTGGAGTGGAGGGCCTGAATGAGGAGCCTCCTGGACCGACCATGAATCTGCTTCACACGGACCCGCGAAGGAAGCGGCCCCAGCGAGGGAAGTGGTGCCGGCGAAAGAAGTGGTGCCCTCGGGAGAAACGGTACCGGCGAGAGGAGCGGTACCGGCGAGAGAAGTGGTCCGGGCCAGAGGAATGGTCCCGGCGAGAGAAGTGGTCCTGGCGAGAGAGGTGGTCTCGGCGAGAGAGGTGGTACCAGCATAAGAGGCGGTGCCGGCATGAGAAGCGCCTCCGGCACGAAAAGCGGTACCGATATAAGAAGCGGAATCAGCATAAGAGGCTGAGTCAGCATGAGAGGTGCCTCCGGCAAGAGAAAGCGGCACCAGCGGGAGAAGCGTGACATCTAGGCGACAGAGGCGATGAGGCCAGATCGGGACGATCCGCCTTGAGGGGGAGGCAGTGTTGCGTGTAAGGCCTCCAAATGAATACAACCTCCGCCAATGGATGGTGCTTTCGCCTGTTTCCCTTGCTGGCTGATGTGGGAGTCGCCGACTGCTGTGGTCCCGTTTCCTGGAGAGGTTAACTGTAAATACACTTTTATGTAAAATAGTGTAAATACCCATTGGTTGTTATCTCATTTAGATGTTGTTGTTGTTGTTTCTTATCCCCTTGTGCAAAGATTACACGAATTCCATGAGTTCATGCTCCTCGAGCTGTTTTATGATGAGCAGCGGCCTCTCCCAAAGGTCCTGTTTAGTGCATCTAATGCAAGCCAAAATGTGTTCTGGAGCTGCAGGTACCAAACTACATTTTGGGCAAGTGGGATAAATTTTGTTATTATTTTCTATCTTCAATGGCTTGAGATGGCCCGTTCTAAATCTTGTTAGTGTTGTTTGATGCTGTCTATTTCTGATCTTCAGAGCTCCTCCTGGGTTCACTCCACTGTACCAACTGTGCTTAGGTGGGATCCTCCAGTTCTTGTTTATTTTTGTTTTGGCTATTGTTTCTATTTCTTTAAAAGTAAGTTTATTTTTCTGTGGCAAGGGTTCTTTTGTGCCTTTTTTCGCTAGCACATCAGCAGCTTCATTGCCTTCAATGCCAACGTGTGAGGGTATCCATTGAAGGTGAATTTTTAAGGTTTTTGAGAGTTTTTGGAGATAACCAATTATGTTCCTGCTTACTTTGTCTCTGAGTTCCCCTGTGTGACTCAAGTGTTGTATGGCACTTCTACTATCAGTAAGAATCCAGATATCTTGATAATTAGTATTTCTGATGGATTTTAAGGCTTCATAGATGGCTATAAGTTCTGATCTGAAGACTGAGCAAAAATCTGGGTTTCTTCTGTTCATTTTCTCAATGCCATTTGTGGTTTTGATGAGACAGCCACTGCCAGTGTGTCCTAGCTCGTCTCTGCTACCATCGGTATAGATAGTTATTGCATTTTTAGGAATGTTATTAATTATTTCTAATGATAATTGTTTTAAGTATTCTGGATTTTGGTATTGTTTGTTGGTGGGTTCATTTAAAGTGGCATTAAAAATAACATTTTGTAGTGGTTTGCATGGAGAAATTTTTTCTGCTAAATAATTTTTTTCCACTTTATATTTTAAAAATTCATTTCTTTTGGCCAGGTGTAGAGGGCCTTCTTTTTTGAGTCTTAAATTGGATTCCCAATTAAGTATGTACTTGGAAGTTCTGTGTTTGTTTCCATAACTCTTGATTTTGTTTATATATTTTGGCAGATTGTAGCTTCTTCTATCCTTTAAGGGCATAATGTCGGCCTCGTAAAGTACAATATCATTAGGGCAGGTATTTCGAAGACCTGTAATAATTCTAGCTGCACTTAGTTGTATCCTTTCCAGTGATTTTAGATTTGTTTCAGATGCTGTACCATAGATTTGATATCCATATTCCAGGATAGGTCTAATTCTCATGGAATGGGGTATAGGGGTGCAGCTTTCGTTGATCATGGCACCATGATCCAGGCACACTTTGGTGAAAGTCTGACTTTGCCTTAGTTTGAGGCCGTTCCTAACATGGAAGCAGACACCTTTGCTGCCGACTCTAACATTTAGATGTAATGTTTGGTAGTGGATGACAATAAAAGAAGTGCTTCAAGTCTTCGTGCCGCCTTCTGTCGTTACTCTCGCCATTGCCATCATCGCTGCTGCTGCTGCTACTACTCTTCTGGTAAGTCTCTCGTGTCCCCCCACCAGTGGTAAGGCCGAGAGATACTGCCAGAGGAAGGGAGTTCCACTGGAGAGGTGGATCTCAGGACGTCTTGGGGTGGCCTGCGGGGAAAAGCTGCAGGGAAGAGCAACGGGAGCCTGAGTAGGTGATCCACGAAGGCGGAAGCAGCGTTGTCGCAAATAACCGGTAGGGTCAAGACACGACAATATATATAGAGAGAGAGGTATAAAATGATGATTATAATGATTATATTAAAGGTTTCTTAACTATATCAATACTTAAGAATAAATATATAATATTATACCAAATAACATTTTTGAAGTACTTTTCATTGGGCAAACATTGTGTGGCGGTGCAGATGTGACTGGGGAGCTGCCCAGGGAGTACAACCCAACGGAGGTGGAGCAGGGCTGGTACAACTGGTGGCAGGAGCTGGGCATCTTCAAACTGGTAACTCCCACTTATTTCTTCTTCCAGCGGAGACCTTTGTAGAATGGTTAGGAAGGCCAATGTGTGGGAAAATAGAACATCATCTTGCATATCAAAGACTTACATAAGCTTCGGGCCTTATCTAGACATTTAGCAAAGAAATTGTACATTCAAACCTTGCTATAACAACATCACTTGGGACCAATATTTTAAGTTTCCTAACCTTGTTGTTCTTACAACTACCATTAAAAGTAATTGGGACATAAAATTTAGAACTTTAGAATTATGATGGTTTATAACCAAGTTGGATGTTAATAACAGAGGCCTTTAAAATGTGTTTACACTCTTTTATTTCTTGTGTTCTTTAGGCCTTCTCTAGACTTTGAGTGAATTTTATAGAAAACAGGACATTGTAGAGGGGCTCACTTCAAGAAAGAAGACTCATTTTTGGTGCAGGGAAGCCCCAATTCTGGATCAGGTCGGCCTTTCTCCATGGTCATCCCCCCTCCTAACATCACAGGCCACCTGCACCTGGGCCATGCCCTGACTACTGCCATCCAAGACACCCTCCTCCGCTGGTTTGTTCTCCTCCATCCAATGAATCTGATTGACTCATTCCCTCTATTAGGGTGGAACACAGCACCCATTAGATACCCAAATGACACGGGTACTTCTCATCTCTCCTGGGGTGGTCATTCCTTGAAGGCTGAATTTAACAATTTGGGTTGGTGAAGGAATAGGTACACGCTGTTAATTTTAGACAACTAAAATCCAGGTCGAATCCCACATTGAACTTTTTTGTACAAAATACATTACCACCAGTGAGTGCAAGTAACCAAACGGAGTTCTTACACCTTGTAAGTGCAAAATTTGAATGGCTTTCTACTTGTTTAAACATGTGGCATACTTACAGTAAAAGGCATTAGCTAATTACCCACCATGTATGATTATCATGGGCTGTACCATATGTACTTGGTATTATTTTAATAACATCGTCATTTAGTGTCAGAACTCAACAAATTGCAAAATAATTAGATATTTTTAAACTCAATTTTAAAATTTAATCAAGAAGAACTAATCATTCAAGAATTTTTAAAAATGGGTTATTAGGTAAGAAAAAATAATGTATCTAAAAATGAAACGGTTAATATGTTAATGTATACAAATGGTTTGCCAATATGCTATCTAAAATGTTTCTGATATCAGGACCATTACTTAAATAAAAAGTTTGTTATTTTGCCAAAATATTCAAAAGCTTCCACATAAAAATGAAAATTTGGAGAAGATATAATGGAAAAAAAAAAACTGAGCCATGAAAGGCTTATTCATTTGAGAAAAATATAATTTGGATGAATGTGGCTTTATCATGTAGTGCCCAACAAGTCATTGAAAAAAAATTGCACCTTCAGTTGGCAATGAGGCTTCCAAAAAATTATATTGTTGATTTTTAACCAACCTTTTAGGAGCTAGGAAACTATTTATTGGTCCATTGGAAAATTCCAGGTTTCATAAAGTATGTGATAAAGTTATCATTCAATTAGATTTCATATAAAAAGCTTGAATGATTTCACATATTTTGAACAATACATTTAAAAAAAAATAACCCTATTACACGTGGTACAGGCCATGATAATCATAGCCGGTAGAAGTTTGTGACTGCTTTTACTGTAAGTGCACCACATGTCGACACATATTAAAAGCAGTTTTGACTTTTGCACCAACAAATGTGACAGAGCCCAGCTTGGTTAATTACACTCGCTGGTGGGGTTGGACTTTTTCAAGAATCGAAGGCCATTGGAGCATTTTTTTTTCAATCAGAAAAAAGTTCCCAATGCAGGATTCAATTCCAGGTCGTAGTGGTCGTACACCAACAGTTTAGACCACCCTTCCACTGACCCCATTTGAACAATACACGAACAATTCAGTTGCATGATCAGGAGATGCTTTTTCGTTAATTTATGAAACTGATCCCAGGACAATTTAATTTTTGCACTATTTTTCATGTTCTATTATTTTTAAATAAGCTCTTGTCTACATCAAATAATTATACATATATTTAATCAAATGCATCATAGTTATATTAATTTAAATGTTGCAAAATATAGAACAATCAATATGATGAGCTTATCTAGATCATCACATATAATAAAGCGTCTGTTCGTTGAAGCCGAATAGGATTGGTCCATTCTGTGTGACGTGTTCAAACCTGATTGGCTTGGCCGCCCCCCCCACTTAAGTGACGTGGCCGGCTGTAGGTCTGTTTGGTTTTTGTTTTCTTCCTTTATTTTATTCTATTCTGACCTTATTAGTCATTTTTTGCTTTCGGCAATTTATTCGGTGAATATTTGAGGAATAATATTCTTTAAATAATTTTATTTTTTCAATTTAGCTTGATTATTTTATTTTTATAAACAATGTCTCCTAAAATAGCCCTTTCTATTGTTGAGGCCATCGAAGCAAAGCAACGTCGTATTGAACAGCAGCGACAAAGACGTTTAAATTCACCCGTAAGAGAACGGCATAATGAACAACAACGGCAATACCGAATGAATATGAGCGAAAATCAAAGAGCCCTTCAAAGGGAAAACAGTAGATTGAGGATGCAAAGAATTCGACAGGGAGATAATCTACCTTTGCCAACAGGGACATGTTTCGAGGAAGATCAAATTCCCCTGCACTTTTGTGGCCAACTTGATCAAGTTTGCCCAAAATGTAGAGCAAAGTATTTCGAATTGGAACAAACGACATACAGTAAAACTTTTCATAAATGCTGTTCCAAAGGAAAAGTCGAACTTGAACCGATTCAAACCTCTGAACTACTTGAAAGTTTAATGACTGGAAAGCATCAACTTTCAAAGAACTTCATGGAAAACATCCGTTCCGTCAACAGTGCCCTAGCATTCGCTTCAATGGGAGCAAACCTTGCACCTCCTCCTGGATATGGGCCCTATTGTTTCCGAATCAACGGACAGATTTATCACCGCTCAGGTGCCTTGCATCCTGAAAATGATGATCAAAGAGTTTTTGCTCAATTGTACATTTTAGATCCTGATGAAGCAGCACGACAAAGAATGATTATCTCCAAAAATTCGGGATGCAACCCAGATTTGATGAAATTGTTAAGTTTATACATTGCTGGCATAAATCCCTTTGCGGATGCATGTAAAATGCTCCACGAGGAAGAAAAAATGATCAGCGACGATACAATGCACCACGCTCAAATGAAGTTGCTATCATTTTTCAGAATGCTGATTGCGAACCACCCCTTGAACGTGACTTGATAATCCATTGCCGTAGTTTGCCTAATGAAAGGAAAACACAAAGAATCTCAATATTGGATCCAAACTTAGAACCAATGGTTTACCCTATCTTATTTCCATATGGGGACCAAAGTTGGACACCTAACCTCAAACTGAGTTATAACCCCTCATGCGTTAGAAATGTTCAAAGAGCACCCGCAGCGAATCCTAGGACTCGGATTACTCAGATGCAGTATTATGAATATCGACTTTCAATCAGGGATGAATTTAATCTTTTATTAAGCGCTGGGAAATTAACCCAACAGTACTTTGTCGATGCTTATGTTAAATTGGAAAGCAATCGCCTGCAATATATTAGACAAAATTAAAAAAAAAAATGTGCACTGAATTATACACAGGATTAATGGATTATATTTAAAGCGAGGCTGCTGCCCAAGGTGTACCACTGCTGCCAGGTAAAGCAGTAATTCTTCCATCCTCATTCCAAGGTAGCCCAAGAAACATGGCTCAAAATTATCAGGACGCCATGGCAATTGTTCGAAAACATGGGAAGCCTGATTTCTTTGTCACGATGACATGCAATCCGAAATGGCTTGAAATAGTTGAAAACTTAGAAGAGGGCCAATCTGTAGAAAACCGACCAGACTTAGTAGTTCGAGTATTTAAAATGAAACTTGACGTTCTTTTGGAACAAATTTAAAAAAATGATTTTTTTGGTAAAGCAATTGCAAGTATTCATGTAATTGAATTTCAAAAAAGGGGATTACCTCATGCCCATATACTGATAATATTGACACCTGAAGATAAACCAAACACTGTTGAAAGAATAGATCAATTTATATCTGCTGAAATACCTGACCAAGAAACGCGTCCTCGGCTCTATGAAATAGTCACAAGGCATATGGTACATGGACCATGTGGGGAGCATAATTTAAATTCCCCTTGCATGGTTGATGGCCATTGCTCAAAGGAATTCCCTAAACAATTCCAAGAAGAGACCTTGGTAAATGTTAGCGGGTATCCACGATATAAACGGAGAAACAATGGCGTTGAAGCTATCGTAAATGGCAAATATATCGATAACTCATGGATTGTTCCATACTGTCCAATGCTTAGTCTAAGATATAACTGCCACATTAACGTGGAGTGCTGTGCTTCTGTAAAAAGCGTAAAGTACCTCTTTAAATATGTGTACAAGGGACATGACTGCGCCAACATAAGCATTACAGAACATGCAACATTGAATCATGACGAAATCAAATCTCACATGGACTCCAGATACGTCAGTGCCCCAGAAGCCGGATGGAGACTATTTAGTTTTCCTATGCATCAGCAGAGCCACTCAATTATGAGATTACAGGTGCATTTGCCTGGACAACAATCAATATGCTTCAATGAAGATAACATTGAAGAAGTTGTACAGCAAGCAGGGAACAAAGATACAATGTTGACGGCTTGGTTTAAACTGAACCAAGTAGATGAAAACGCGTAAAATATTCTTTATGGAGATATTCCACAGCATTATGTTTTTGACAAAAGACTACGAAAGTGGACCCCAAGACAGAGAGGAGCAGGTAGTACTATTGGTAGAATGTACTCTGTGAATATTCAATCAGAGAGTGAACGATTTTATCTTCGGTTGCTATTACTTCATATATCCGGAGCAACATCTTTTGAAAATCTGAAAACTTTTAACGGTATCCATTACCAAAGTTTCAAAGAGGCAGCTCAAGCCCGATCTCTTTTTGAAGACGATAAAGTCTGGGATAATACATTGCATGAAGCAGCAGGTGAAAAAATGCCACGTCAATTAAGGGAATTGTTTGCACATATTTGCATTTTAGCTGTGCCTCACAATATCCCTGATCTGTTTTCTATATACAAAAAGCTTTTATGCGAAGACTTTGCAAGGTTACACGAAGGACACACATCAGATTGCCAATATTGTACTGATTGTGTCCTACGAGACATTCAGAATATCTTTACAGCAAATGGCAAAAGTTGCCGGGATTTTGATTTGCCAGTTCCACCTGACGTGTCAGATTTTTCTGTCAGTACTTATAATGCAGAAGCTGAAAAGAATAAAGCAGATGAAATGTGAAAAAAAATCGATCAAAATGCAAAACAAAAATTAGCTTTTGAAGCAATTATGTCTACAATAGACGATAACAGCCTTCCACAAAGGTTATTTTTCTTGGACGGCCCTGGTGGAAGTGGCAAGACTTTTCTTTATAAGACACTGCTGAGCACTATTCGTGGCAACAATGGTATTGCATTACCAGTTGCGTCAACAGGAATAGCTGCAAATCTACTAGAAGGTGGAAGAACCTATCACTCGCAGTTTAAACTTCCTGTTCCTCTGTTGGATACATCTACATCATCAATGCGAATGATTTCAGATGACGCCAAACAGATTCGAGAAGCAAATGTCATAATTTATGATGAAGCTACCATGGCACCAAAAGATGCTCTTAGATGCATTAATAATCTCTTGAAAGAAATTGTTCGTGGCATGAATGTTCAGTAAAAGATACTAAGAAGCACTTTGCCACTTGTCTTGAATTAGTTTTATTGTCTTTGGTTTTAGAGTTATGAATAGCTACCACATGAATTTAGATTACATGAATTTGACTTAGATTTTGATACTAGTGGTAGAGAGAGAGAGAAAAGAAAAAACTATTAATTAACCAAACTGGAAATTTACATACATGTTGATTGCTTTAAAATTTACATATTAAAGATTTATATTGTACAATTTAATTTAGAATATTTTGGCTTAATTTTCATATCTAAAATTGAATTTAAGGAAATTATTAACTATAGGATCCAACATACTCCCCCGGCTGGGAAGAGATGACCAGAAAATAAAAAATAAAAAAAATAAATAAAAATAAAAAAGAGTTCCAATAGTATAGATGCTGGACTAATTGATTCCGACTATGTAGCTAAGATTACAATTCTCATTGTTTGAAAGGTAATGGAATCAGCTTCCATCTTTGAGTATCCGATTGAGGTGAATCTTGGATGAGATTTTCAGATTCGTTGGCCAGTTCTCTTTCGGGAACTGCTGGATTATCAGACTCTGCGGCTGCTAAGTCGGATTCAATAGGATCTTCCCAAGGTTTTGATTCAGCCTTTATGCATGAGCCTTGTTCGGTCGATTCCTCTAAATGTTCTTTGGCGAGTTGTCGACTTTCTGCCGCCTTCTCAAAATCTTCCAGATTGACTGCCTTTTCTAAAGCTTCGGGTCTTAAGACTTCTTTCTTCAAGATTTCTGGCCATTCTATATATGCCGATGAACTGTTATTTTCATCGTCGTCTTCAGATTCCTTGACGTCTTCTAAGCATAGAGAATCGATGGGCTTCCAGCGGGATAATTTTGCCTTTTCACCGCTCTGTAGATAATCCTTTGTTGATGTATCCACAATTTCAACAGGTACAACTTTCTCTTTGCTTGACGATTCATTAGCTTCTGTATAAACATTGATTATGCCACTGGTAGCCTCTTTAGGTCGATTAAGATCAGCTTCAACTACATTGAGGTGAGCTGAGTCATCATGGCACAGTTCTTTCTTATCCAGAGCTTTTACACTGACCACTGGTTCTTTCGAATATTTGCCTTCCGATTTATCAATAACCGAAACTTCGGAGATTTCAATCTTTGGAGTCCCGATATCTTTGTTAGACTCTTCGTCTTCAATGATAAAAGTGGTTTCTAAAATTGAAGAATCTTCTTGATTCTCATCAATAGCCTCAGGAATGTCGGCATTCTGAGTTAAGAGATTTTTGATAAGTGATTCCTGGCGTGGGGGTTTCGGTTGTAAGAGAGGGAAGTTTTGATTTTCATTTAAATAGGAATACTTGAGTCTACCTCCAACTCTTAGAAGTCCTTGAGTGTCTAAAAAGGGATTTAGAGAAGTTAGCTTGTTGGACAGAGGTAGTTGTTTGTTTGACTTCAGTAATTTTATTTCCGTGCAGAATTCAACTTGCTGGATTGATTTGACTAAGACTTGAATTGCCTTTGTTAATTCTCTTGTTGTCAAAGGTCCTTTCTGACGAATTGGATCAAAGAGGAGGCAATTGTAGTAGAATCTCCAACACCAAGCTGTGATTCGGATAAATTTGGTCATTGTGGAATACCTTACAATGAATTCTAGATTTAACATAGTTTCTGAATTTTGAATTAAGGTTGTTTGATCCAACACTTGACCCTCACCGACTTCTTCTTGAATGATATTGAGATTTACTTGGGTTGGTGAAGAAGGAATATATCGAACATTATTTTCTTGAAGCCAAATAGGACCCCGCCACCAAATTCTATGATTGACCAAGTCTTGAGGCATGATTCCTCTTGATGCGCAATCAGCTGGATTATCTTGACTGGATACATGGAACCAATCAGTGATTTGAGTCAAATTTTGAATTGACGACACTCTGTTCGAAACAAAGGCCTTCCATCTGCTGGCATCTGATCTTATCCAATCTATGCAGATTTGTGAATCAGTCCACAAAAAGGTTTTGTCAGGTTGAAAAGGAAATGATTCAAGAATGACTTGATTCAGTTGAGCCAAAAGCAATGCTGCACTTATTTCAAGTCTTGGAATTGTAATGGTCTTTAATGGTGCAACCTTAGTTTTTGAGGTTATCAGATTGATTTTGATCTTTTGAATTTTGAATCTAGTTTTCAAGTAAAAAACTGCTGAATAAGCATTAAGGGATGCATCACAAAATCCATGTAGTTGTAATTCTTCTATTTCAGAAGATGAACTGTTCAGGTATCTTGGTATTTTGATTTCCTTTAGGCACGATAGTTGAGTTTGGAATTTATTCCAATTTGACTTTATATCTGATTCAATTGGTTCATCCCATGAAGTTTTCTCAGCAGGAAGTTGACGTTTTCGCCTATAATAGGGTGGTGGCTTTATCTTAGGAATAATCGAAGTTTCTTTCTTAGATGAGAGTGGTTCACTTGACTGAGAAGCGAGAGGTTGTTCTGGAGTGGATGGTTGACTTGATTCAGAAGGAAGTAATTGGTTTTGTTTAGAAGTAATTTGTGGAGTTAACTTGGAGATACGTGACTTTTTAGATTTACTTGCAATTTCTTCAGATTTACTTGGATTATCTTCGGATCTACTTAGATTTTCTTCAGATTTACTTGAATTATCTTCAGATTCTTCTATAGAGGAGCATGAAAAATTGGAGTTCTGAGACATCTGTGGCTCTGTATAATCCCCAGAACATCGGCAACTCTCTGAACCTCTGGTGGGAGATGTAGGGGACTTGGGCCCACTTTGGGCCTTGAAATCTTCAACAGAAGCCGATGAGAGAGTGTAACTCTGCTCTGGGCTCATCGGGTAGGATGGCAGATTATCAACTCGGTTCTGGCTCTCTATAGAGTCTTCTTCTATAGGAATTGGAATCTGCTTGGAGCACCCAGGGCTTGATGGCATTTCGACCAAAGGGGACATGGCCTCTTTCAGGCTGTGAACTGATACTTGTAAGGGGGTTGGAGAGTTGTGTTTGGAGCTCTGTAGGCTCAAAGTTAGAGATGGTGACCCTTGAACAGAGTCTGGTAGACTTGGAGATGGGGCATTCTTTATACCCAACTGGGCCTTAGAAATTGGGACATCTTCAAGTTCCCAGAATTTTCTTATGCTGGAATCAAGTTCAGTGGTACAGTGATTGATTACCGAAGTATTCGATTTAATAGTTGAATGGATTCTCCCAGAAACAAGCCAACCTAACTTGGTATTAAGTGCTATAGGATGGTGCTTTAAATCTGTTTTATGACCTAGAATTATTTCTACAAAGGTATCTGCACCCAAAATTAGGTCTATGGACTTGGTGACATAGAATTCTGGGTCTGCCAAGAGCAAATTTTCTAAATGAGGAAAGTCTGCTGACTGAATTTGGAAGTTTGGAAGGTCTGCAGTTACCCTCCCAACCACAAATGCTCTGGCAGAAAATAATTGATCATTATGATGTGGGGTGAACTCTATTTCAACCTGCGATGTTGTCCTGTTGACAACAATGTCACCTACACCTTTTAGTGTATAAGAATTTTTCCTTTTTTCAAGTCCCAACTTGTGGCAACATTGTTCTGAAATTAGGCTTATTTGGGACCCATTGTCCATTAATGCTCTACATAGCACAAATGAGCCATCCTTCGCCTTGACTTTAATAAGGGCTGTTGACAGTAGAATATTTGTTTCCGTTTCCAAAGGCATCGCATTACAGATGGTATTTGTTGAAATCAACATCTCTTGAGAGGTTGTTGGTTGTGGAATGGATGGTTCAGAGTTGTATCCATGCAGAAGAGTATGATGGTTCTGCTTGCAGTTTTTACATCTTGATGTGATGAGACATTTGGATATCTCATGATTTGCTCTAAGGCAATTTTGACAAAGTTTATGTTTTTTAACTAATTCCCATTTTTTAGGCAAGGGAAGATTTCTGAATCTATGGCAGTCATTTAGTTTATGAATTTGATGACATAAAATACAATTTTGACCTTTGTTGACATAAAGGCCGTGAGCCATCATATTTTTGCTAGAAGTTTTTTGTTCCTGGAACAAAGGAATTCTCATACCTTGCAGGCTTCTAGCATGTTTTTCTAAAAAATTCACAAAGTTTTCAAATGTTGGATATTCTTCATTTTGAAGGGTTAATTCCCATTCTTTCCTGAGGGCTTCACCGATTCTTTTTTCAAAAAAATTGATCAGGATTAGATCTGTTAATGTGTTTTTCTCAAGTCCTAGCACTGAGAGATTTCTAATGCCTTCATTGCAAACATCAAGGATTTCATAGAGAGAACCAGCCGAAATAGATTTTAATGGCCTTATGGAGAATATTTTGTTGATTTGTGAAAAAGCCAATTCTCTTCTGTTATTAAATCTATTGCATAAGGTATCCCATGCTTGCTGGTAGTTTTTGTCAGAAATGGGAAAACCCCGAATCAACTTTTCCGCAGGACCCTTAACAGATGCATTTAGATATTGAAATTTTTGTATTTCCGTTAGTGTTTGATTTGAATTGATGGTGGAGTTAAATATTTCTCTAAAACTAAGCCAATTGGCTGAATCACCATTGAAAATGGGTAAATTTATCTTAGGTAAATTAACATTGGATTCTGGCAATTGTTTATCACTATGAATATTTTCTTTGGTTTCAATTAAAGATAAAGCTTCTTCAATAGACACCAACATATTAAAAATATCCTTTTTGGCCTTTGAATAATCGCCATATTGTGTATCATCTAACTCTGATTCTAATAATGTGTTGATAACTTGATTTAGGCTAATTTTCCTTTCATTAACTTCTTGTTGGAATAGCTTTAATCTATGTATGTTTTTGGATTCTACAATAGCTTCATTCTCTGATTCCAGATCCTTTATTTCCTGAATGATAAAGTTGAATTTGTGCCGAATTTTAACTTCTGATTTAGGCATGACTTTATTTTAAGAAATTTAAGTTTTCAAATGGCTTACCTTAATTTTTTAAAGTATCCGGCTCGATGAGGGACCATAATGTTCGTGGCATGAATGTTCAGTAAAAGATACTAAGAAGCACTTTGCCACTTGTCTTGAATTAGTTTTATTGTCTTTGGTTTTAGAGTTATGAATAGCTACCACATGAATTTAGATTACATGAATTTGACTTAGATTTTGATACTAGTGGTAGAGAGAGAGAGAAAAGAAAAAACTATTAATTAACCAAACTGGAAATTTACATACATGTTGATTGCTTTAAAATTTACATATTAAAGATTTATATTGTACAATTTAATTTAGAATATTTTGGCTTAATTTTCATATCTAAAATTGAATTTAAGGAAATTATTAACTATAGGATCCAACAGAAATCATGCAAAATGAAAAACCACTTGGTGGTAAAACCATTGTCTTTGGAGGGGACTTCCGACAGACTTTGCCTGTTGTTCCACATGGAACTCAAGCTGCAATTGTAGAATCAAGTAATAAATTTCATCCTCTATGGAAAAAATTTAATATTTTGAAATTAGACAATAATATTAGGTCAATTGACCCAGAGTTTAGTGCCTGGCTTTTAGAGCTTGGAAATGGCGAGCTAACAAATGATCTTGGCTTAGACTCCGATACATTTGAAATACCATCTGAAATGATTTGCAATGGCGATTTAGTCAAAGAAATTTATGGAGATAAATTGCTTCCTTCTGACTTTGAACAGTATACCGATAAGGCTATACTTTGTCCCAGAAATGTGGATGTTGATGATATCAACAACCGAGTTTTAGATATCCTTCAAGGTGACTCCATAACATATTTCAGCTCAGACTCAATAGATGATGCAACACCTGAAGATAATGAGAGCTATCCACCGGAATTTCTCAACAGCCTTAACCCTTCGGGAATGCCACTTCATAAGCTGAAGCTAAAAGTTGGAGCAATCATAATGCTTCTTCGAAACTTAAACACAAAGCGAGGTCTTTGTAACGGGACGAGATTAGTAGTAACTAAATTGTTACCTAATTTAATTATTGCAAAAGTTCGGACTGGCACTGCAGTAGATCAATCTGTATTTATTCCGAGAGTTTACTTGGCCCCAATACATTCTGAGATTCCTTTCATTCTCAGAAGGGGACAGTTCCCTGTAAAATTAGCCTTCGCTATGACAATAAATAAATCACAAGGCCAAACCCTTGAAATGGTTGGCATCTATTTACCTGAACCAGTTTTTAGCCATGGTCAGTTATATGTTGCTTTTTCTAGGGTGAAAAGCTCTAAGTGTGTTAAAATAAAAATAATCCACGGAAGCAAGCAAGGAAGGCTTCTTGAAAATAGTTCAGCTTGCTTCACCAAAAATGTTGTTTACAAAGAAATTTATTCATTGTAAGTTCACCTCTTTTAAAGTAAAAATGTTAATTAAAAAAAATATCAATAAAATGACCCGAAAGGTAAAATGTTGCAACGCTCGGAAGGGGATCGATCCCTGACGGACCATGAACGTTATTTTACCTCGAACGCTTCTGATTACATATTATTAAGTATCAAAAAGGAATGTGAGAAATAAAATTAGGAATCCACCTGCTCTAGCCGATCCCGTCCTTGGACGGGCTTTTCTACTAGTACAAATATATTTTATTAAAATCCTCTGAAATTTTGACGATGTCAACCATCTATTTTCTTGTAGAAGCCGGTCTCAAGGAGAAGATAAATAGTCTGCCTCGCCAAAATATCAGAGGATTTTAGTAACAATGTTTGATCCAAGATAAGCTCGTCATAATTAACTATTTGAAATATATAATACATTATAATATAATGCAGCCTGTGTGTGATTGTAAAACGACGTGTTCTGCTTACCGGGCAGATGCCATGTCCACTAGGCTACCCTGGACATATTTTTCCGTTCGTAAATAATACATAAAGTAACACTGATAGACAAAACTTAAGGAAGTTGTACCTTATAGCATATATATATCGGGATTCAGAAAATAACTCTGAGAGATATTTGATGCACAGTGATATATATCAATGTGCATCAAATATCTCTCAGTTATTTTCTGAATCCCGATATATATATCCTTAAGTTTTGTCTATCAGTGTAATTTATAATACAATATAATATAATGCGGCTTGTGATTGTAAAACGACATTTGAAAATTATCCCCCAAGTGTTTCTTTTCAGCAAAAAGGGTAGCCTAGTGGACATGGCATCTGCCCGGTAAGCGGAACACTGTGGGTTCGATTCCCATCCCTGGACACTTTTATTTTTCCGTTTATCATTACTCTTCACAATTCATCCTTTCATACCTCATTCATAAGGTTAGAAATAATCATTATTTCTCCTTAAAATAAATTTAGATTTTTTTGTTGAAAAGAAACACATGCGGGATATTTGAAATATCATCTAAATATAAGATGTCAAAAATAAATTATTGCCATTGTGAGTGAGAAAATAAAAAAATATACTGAAATGGTCAAATTTGTATAAAACACATTTATAGGACATCAATAAAAATGAGGATGTAAGGTGCCTGATTTCATCATCTTTATTATCTCAGTAGTAGTTGGCAACTACTTTAACTGTAAGTTCACCATATGTCTACGCATGTGGAAACTTGCACTTACAAGTGTGCCAGAGCCTCGTTTGGTTACTTGCATTTTTTTTAGAGAAAAAGTGCCTAGCGTGGGGATTTGATCCTGTGTTGTGGCTATTGATAACCAATGGTTTATACCACTCGTCCAATGACCTCCCCATATTGTGTGAGAGAATAGATAGAAGAAATATTTTAAACCTAATATTCTTATAATCAGTTTTTCAAATTAATTTACATTAGGTAGAGTCAAAATAGGTAGACTCGCACATACTTTAATTTTTAGGTCTGTTAAAAGATAAAATTTAATGTCTTAGAACTGTATTTTCAGAGGAACATAGTTTGATGTATTCATATGTAAATGCATATGTAAAAAAGTATATATACAGAGTTCCTCAAATTTGTGTTAGCCAAATACCTTCACCATGAATCCCTCTAAATTGCTAGCTATAAAGCCAGGTACCTGGTGATATTGGGTTCGCCACTGATGAGCCAGTCCCTTTTACTATTTTCTCATTGCAACTTTAGGAAATCATTTTAGAGCATAGGTAGGGGTAAATGTTTTCATTTTGATCAATATATAGCTCACAGATTTGTTAGCCTCATTTTTTGTGTGTTGTTTCTAAAGGTCAATTGAGGGGGCGTGACTTTCACACACACCCCCAGAAATCTATTTACTCTAACTTGTCTGGATCTTTATTTAAAAATTCACCATTGAAGTTATTTTATATCAGGCCATAATGAAAAATAATGAAACCTGATTATAAAATCAATTTGGTTATAGCATCATAATTCTAAAGCAACAAGTTCAATTGTTTTAACCATTGTTATAAAAATAGTATGTGTTGTTCTAACAAGGTTAAACTGTGAAATCAAACTAAATGCTGAGTGCAAGTTGCCACAATTTAAAATGGAAAAATGATGGAATCCCAAACTGGGAAAAGCTTTGATATGTTTCATTTGTTTTAATAAATAATTTATCCATTTTTGAAAATCTTATTTCAAAAAGTTTAAATTGCACTTTGTAACACAGTTTTTTTCCTTGGAACATAAATTTTTCTTGCTTTTTAAAGTTTAAAAATTAGAAAATGGTCATTATTATGATCATAAGAATGTTTTTAAAATTTTCATTTAACCCCATATACATATAAGTGGTTAAAATAATTTAATTTTTATGAAAAAGTTACATCTAAATCAAAAGTATTATTTCTTTTTACTTCAATGCAAAATAATTATCAAAATTAAAAAGTAATAAGGCTCATTCAAATAAAATCTGTGAGGTATTGGTAACAGCGTTGCTACTATCATCAGACAAAAGTGTAATTATAATTATTGACTCTAGATCTGTTCAGCACAAATGGGTATAGAACAACAGCCAGTTCTAAATCTAAAGTTTACCTTATGATAAATAAAAATTATAGAGTATTAACTCTCTAATGGTACAAGCAAAGAAAATCTCATATCTTAAAATGTGTCGATGTAATACAAATTTGAACTATTTTCATCTATATAAAATCTTCCATTACAGAAAAATGAGATCAAGCATCAGATCCCTATAATCCAGAGGATAAATAAGTCTAAAATAAAATTAATTAATAAATACAACTTGAAATAAATTTGATTTTAAAGGTATATAGATACACAAGGTAACAAGATCAAATCCAAATAAATAAATAAATAGTGTGTGATGTTTTGATAACAGCGTTCCCATCAGTACTTTTGTCAGATGATGGTAACAATACTGTTACCGAAACTTCACAAATCATTATTTTTTATTTGGATTTGGTCTTGTTACCTTTTGTTTCTAATCCATAATCCAAATTGTGCCTTATCAGGTATAAAAATAGAATGTCAAAAAAGCAAAAAAAAAATCTCAATATTACAAAAAAAATCTTTTGATAGAACTTTCAATAATTGAACCTCGGAGCTTATATTTAATATAGAATTTTGATGCTCTTAATGCTTCTGAGTTTAAAAAAACACTTCTTGATAATTGGCTGGTCTCACAGGAGACTGAACAACCTATCAAAGTGGATAGAATTGGCACCTGTACACAAATAAAAGGCATAAATTATTATAGATAATAAGATGATGCTCATACAGAGCACCTTTTGCTAGTGTGTGTTGATAAATTCGCCACAGACATAAAAAATTAATCTGTTGCAGATTGCTGGCACCATTCTATTTACCAACACAAAAGATAAATGTATCACAGCATGTAATTGTGCAATGTAATCACATACATGTGATGACAAAATATGTACATTTCACATTTCAGATTCCTGGCCACACAAAAGTAAACTTAACATAATTAGGATTTTCTATATTTTCTCGACATTTGGAAATAGGAAAACATGTCCAAGGACATGAATAATAAAAGTTTTTTTACCTAGTGAAGTTTAAGAAATTGTCAACTGACTAGCAAGCTAATTGGCTTACTGACCGACTGGGTGTGTCAGGCATCGGATGCAAGGTCGGGCAGTGGTGTGGGTCCCGGGATATGACCATGCCGGCATTGCCACCCAGTCCAGGCTGGAACAGCACCTGCTCTCCTCCACAGGCCAGTCCCGCACCCAGATGGGTCAATCCAAGTTCCTGAAAGCTGCAGTCCAGTGGCAGAACCAGTGAGCTGACATAATTTCTAGCAAAACCTGCTGTGTACCTATTTTAAGCAAGGATTCCATTCTCATATTTTTCAATCAAAAGACTCAACTTAAAAAAGCCAGGATTTTAAAAATATCTTATTCCCTAATATTGCCTCCTCAAAAACACCTCTAAATATATAGCACCCTAAAGGCCTTATCCAGCCAAGTGGCATACAATGGCTTTATGCTGCCTTTTGGGTGCACTGACTTTTTTTACTGTACTATCATTTTTCTAAGTTTTTTTTTTTAATTGTGAGGCAACACAGTAGAGTAAAACCCCTCTATAGTGAACCACAATGGGACTGAACTTTTGGTTCACTATAGCCACGGTTTGACATTTTTATTTACTCTTCAAAATTTTTAGACTTAAGAAAAAGGCATCTCCTTATCGTGCAACTGAAAGTTGCTGATGGCTGGCGCCATCTATCGGAATAAATATCAACTATTCTCGTTGATTTTTTAATTATTCCAAAATTGGCCAAATACCCATTCTTGATTAATCAAGAAAAGCTAACCACGGACGCGTTTCGGGCTGTTGGCCCTCATCAGCGTGGTGCAAGCTGTACCTCAACGACCAAAAAAATTGGTCATTAAGGCATCCTGAAAAATCATGAAACGGGTAGTTAAGGCCAGAATTGCGTTAGGACGCTACACAATGTGAAAAAATAGTACAAATGTAACATTGTACTAATTTTTAGACTGTATAGTTAAAGAACAGCCATACAGACAAGAAAAAAAAACAGCAATTAATAGTGGTCACTTTGTTTTAATTCCTTTAATTGTCCAATTTCCTTATATTAATACTGAATAATAATAGAAATCATTTGATTATAGGTTCTTATTATTAGCATACATGTACCTCTATGTCTAATTAAAAAATTCTAGGCAAAGTTTTCATTAATTATATATTAAGTTATAAAATTATTTCAAAACATCTTTATCATATTATGTAATTACAATGTTTTTATTTAAAAATTCCTAATACTTTGTTGCTTGAAAGCACTCTTCAAGCATTGCCACTTTTAATTAAAGTTAATATGTTCTTCATTTCTTGTTTCCACATAATTCTTCTGAGTCTAGATTTCATTTTGTTAACCATTCATGCAAACCATGGCTGGATTTAAAATCACCATAGTTCATGGCATAAAACTTATCGCATCATTGGCCCATTTATTTGGACATGTTTTTTATTTTCCTATGTTAAAACTAGCTAGATATAGAACACTTCTCTAAAAGGGCATGCTTACATGTATGATCACAGCAAAAGTTGGGGTTGAATCCTCTTGCTAGAAATTTTTAATATTCTCTTTTATTTTTATTTCTTATAATAAAAAAAGTTTATATTTTCTTTTTCATAACATCTGAATTTTTCCTACATTATTTCACTTTGAAAAGTTTTGATAATGGCTTTTTTCTAGTAGTAGCTTTTTTTAGAACACTTTTTTTTTCTTTATTTTGAAAGCCATTTGTATTTTTTCTTTTACAAATTTGACGAATGTAATATTCTATTTAATGAAGAGCATGTGTAGCATGCAACTTGTACATGCTGCAAAAATAGAATGAAAATGTAAACAAACAATGTTACAAAATTTTTGTTTTGAAATCGCAATCTATGAGCTTAAATTGGCACAAAATTTTGTTGTTTCAAAAATTTATTACAGTGAACCTCCCTGTAAAGGACGCCTAATTGCAGAGCCAAACTGTCCTTTAAGGAGAGGTGTCCTCTTACTGGAGAGTTACTAAATAGTAGAAATGGTAATTTTGCAAATGAAAACTGTCCTTTATAGAGAGGTATCTGCTAAAGGGAGGTTCTACTGTAATTATAATTTTAAGTTCGTTATAAGACTAGTATTTTAAATAGATTTTTGTTATTTTGGGACTTAAAATTAAGTTTATTATAGGGGTAGTTCATTATTTTAAAAACCACAAGCTTCGTTATAACAATAGTATTTTAAATAGAAAGAAATTCAAGGTTACCTTAAGTTCGTTATAAAGGAAGGTTCGCTATATCCCAGGTTCGTATTTACAGGTTTTTACTGTATATGGTGGGTGAAATTGATTTAACCCATAAGCACTCTCTTTTCATATAGACCTTTTTCATGACAATTATTTCAACAATTTTTCTCAAGGCTAATTAAGTTAGTTCTTGACATAAACAGAATAACATCATATTTTGGGATTTTTTTAATTTCAAATCCTTTTTTCTTTCATGGTAAAAATTCATCACTTTATCTGATGAAATTAAATATTCTTTTGTGTTAAACTTAGGTCATCTAAAATTTCATCCTAAACAGGATTTTTTTTTCTTGAGAGATCTTGAGAGATTCAACCTTCAAAATTGTAAAAGGTGTATTCTTAGCATTTGAAGGTCTACATCACATGTTTTTTTTTGCTTATCCTTAGTACATGTGGAACAGGCCATGATAAATCATGGTGGTTAGAAGTAGGCGACTGCTTTTACTGTAAGTGCACCACATGGCTACACATGTGAAAAGCAGTTCGACTTGCACCTACAAATGTGACATCACATGGTATATAGTCTTATTGGTGTCCCTCTCAATGTGCTTGGTATAGGGGACAGACAGGATCTGACACCTTGTGGGTTAAGCTGGTTTCTACATGTGGGGTCTTTACCTATGTAGTCACACACAATACTAAAATATATTTAGATTTGGTATTGTGATATTATTTTAGGATAAGCAAACCTTTATTCAATCAATTCTTAATAATTGAGCCTTTTGCTTTGGTTATTATAAGTTGTTTTAATTAACAAAGGTTTTATTTTTATATTTGAATTTTTGATGTTACGAGTATTTTAAATGCATGCCTTTGTTAATTGGGTCAAAATTTCACAGAAAAATATCTAATTTAGTTGCCTGAGTATGCCAGTGTGTTTGTAGCAGTTATTTCCATTCAAACAATACTTATAAAATATTCCAATTAAATAAAATGCATTTATATTCATTTTTTCTCTCTCTCTTTGCTAAAGTCTTTATATACATTGTGTGTTTTAGAATTCCTGGTAATTTTGAAATAGCTCACTGGAGAGTGGTTGGGATCTAACAGAAAACAAATATCTCTACACACATAGTGGAACAAACTCACAGCCACTTGGTCATTATACCATCATTCTAAAGTCCCACTTGTTTAAACTGTGGTCATAAAAAACAACAACTTGATATTATAACAGCATAAAATCTTGGTCCCCAGTGATATTGTTATAGGAAAGTTTGACTAAATATTATAATTTTTTTTTAATGGATATGTCATCATTAAGCCTTTATATAATCATCATCCACCATCTTATGGGTTATTTAATATAATCAATAGGGTTCCTGAGAACAACACAAATGTCATTAAAAACTTGAAATGTGAATATGTATATCTATATATATATAAAATGAAACGCTGAGGAGCGCGATTACAGGGCTCTTATAAACAGCGGCAGACCAATCTATACAAAACGACCTTACAAGAATGGATAAATCTAAGCTATACTCTCACTACAAAGACATTCACATATCTTTCATGATGGAGGGATACCTTTTAGGGGATTTTCCTTTCCCGGTTGTAAGACTACTCGCACAAGTTAGAATACTTTCAAGTTTTTTTTAGAGAAAACCACACCAAGATGCTCTGCGGTGAGGACCCGATTTGTACCTTCTGTAATTCAAAACTAAAAAATGAAATTACTCGCTATATTTTTGATTGCTCTGCTCTGAAAGAAGAAAGAAGAACCCTTATGCTCAAAACTGGGCAACTCTGTGCTTCACTTCCATCAATAATTGACAATATGACCCAGAATAAGTATATTGCTACGGCGTTTTATGGTTTCCACAAGTCCATATCTCAGAAGAAGGCCAAGTGACACTCACTCCTCACTTTCTTACTGCTACTCTTTTTGTGTTGTTTTTCTTGCTTCCCTCTTTCTCTTTCTTTTTTTTTTCTTCTGTTTATATTGTTGTTTCCTTTGTCTCACTGCTTTGTTCTTATGGTCAGTGACCCTAAATAAAGGCTTTGTTGTTGTTGTTGTTATATATATATAAAAATGAATGTATGTGTGTCCTTTATGCCTGACCAAACCACTCATTGAAACTCCATGAAACTTTGGGAAGTAATTTAGTATAGTACTGGGAAGGTTTCTGAAAAATAATTTCTTGAATATCTTGAATATCCTTAGAGTTATTTGCAGATTTGTAGATTTAACTCGCAAGCAGCGCCACCATTGCGACGGAGATAGGCTTAGGCAGGAAGTCTGCTCCACGCCTGATTACCTTGGGTCTTTCAGGGCTAATATATTAAGTAAAACTAATTCAAATATTAGTGCTTTATAAAATGGCTATCTCCTTGAGGTTACCGATTTAAAAGTTTATTTTCTAATTTTAGATTGTATAATAAACATATTTTAAGTATTGTACTTCATTTAAAAAAAGTTTAAATAATTGTGCAAGACAATATATACGATATATAAAAATCAAAAGAAATAATGAGTATCGTTTAAATATAAAATTCGAATAAATATAAATGCGATACTAAAAATTAAATAACTTATATAGAAGCTTTTGCATAGTTTCGTCCTGTAAGCATACCAACTTGATAAAAGTTTCCTGTTTTCCCTTTGAATTTGCTTGATACGAACCTCTATTCATTTTTGAATTAGTAGAAATCAGACGATAACCATAGGTCATAGCCATTCAAAAGTTGGTTTAGGTCGTCAATCCTTTGTAAACAAATGGAAATATCCACGCTGGCGCTCTCTCCGCAGATTTTTTAAATGATATCCCGTGTAGTTTTTTTAAAAAATAATTTGAGAGCCACCCCTTACTTGAAGCAAATCCTTTAATCCCAAGAGACTGCGCGAAAGACTTTAACATGAAACTGCTGACGGAACGTTTTGTCCTCTACACTGACGAATCCACTTAACCAAGCTCTGATCTCCGCCCGTAGAGCGTGGGAATTTTGCGCACAAGTCAAAGTTAGTTTTTTATCATTTATCTATCTACACAGCAATTTATTTGAGACAGGCAAAGATAATATTCCTTTAACTTCCAATTACCGAGGGAATCAATTAATATTGATTTTATTCAACTTATCGAGTATTTTTCAAGGGACCGGGAAAAAATGTTCACTAGATAAAACGATGATTTTGTAATGTAGAAAATTAGGAAAGACAATATTCAGGATGACACGGCAATTTATTTGAGACAAGAATAATGATACAATTCCAAGGCAAAGATACTATTCCTTTAACTTCCAATTAATGAGGGAACCAATTAATATTGATTTTATTCAACTTATCGAGTATTTTTCAAGGAACCGGGAAAAAATGTTCACTATATAAAACAATGATTTTGCAATGTAGAAAATTAGGAAAGACAAAATTCAGGATGACACGGCAATTTATTTGAGACAAGAATAATGATACAATTCCAAGGCAAAGATACTATTCCTTTAACTTCCAATTAATGAGGGAACCAATTAATATTGATTTTATTCAACTTATCGAGTATTTTTCAAGGGACTGGGAAAAAATGTTCACTAGATAAAACAATGATTTTGTAATGTAGAAAATTAGGAAAAACCAAATTCAGGATGACACGGCACACTGGGACCGGGAAAAAATGTTCACTTTATCGAGAGATTCAAATTTACGAGTTTCAAATTATCAAAATATATCTTTTTTTTTTTTTATAAGTTTATAGAGAATTGTTTTAACAGATGTTCGTTAGACAAACCTTTACTCGGGTAAAACCCGGGCGAAGCCGGGTACATCCGCTAGTATATATACATTTTTTAAATGGAAAAGCCTATCATATATACTATATTTCCTAAAGATATTTCATTGTGTAGCATTGTAGTGGACACTCCCTCTACTCTGACAGCTTAGTACCCTCGGTCTTTATACAAATACATTTTTAAAATGAAATATTTGATGATAGCCCAATTAATTAGCTACTAAAAATTCACTGAAATAGGTGTTTGCATATTTTTTAACAACACTGGGTTAGTACTTGGATCTTCCTTCTGCATCAAGTTATATACTCAGGACCCAATGACAGAAGCCAGTGAAATGGTCTGCTATGTGTTCCAGGAAGATAGAAACCATATCACGCCAGCTCCGTGAGATGGGAGCAGTCCTGGACTTTGACAGAACTGTCTTCACTCTAGACAAGGTGGGTGAGCAGTGTATTGCAATTTTTTTGTGGCAGTTTAATCTTCCACTTTGTTTGTCTGTAATATACTATTTCAATAAAGATAGAACTTATGAAAACCATTATTTATATATATATATATATGTAATATTTTTATTTATATCTTACAAAACATATGCTATATTATCTGTAGATATTCACATGCAAATGTTCAAGCTATTTTATAGACATGTGTATTAAAAATATTTTTGCCCCATTTTGGGGGGTTGGCTTCATGTCAATATTCGATTGGTCCATATCAAGATTATAAGTCAGACCAGAACGAGCAATCATAAAATAACTTCATTTTAATAGGGAAAGTATTTACAAATTTTGCCAAATCTCTGAATACAACCAAGAGATATTAAAACAAATTATTTATGATGCATTAGCGCACCATCTGTTATGAAAATTCGAAACTATTATAGACATAATTATATATTTATAAATGTATGTAATTCTGCTGTCCTCAAAGCTTATGTCCATAGTTCATCTAAAATACCCATTCCAAGAGTCTAGCATCAGTATCACTATAAAAGGAAGATCGAAAAATGCAATATAACAGCAGTATAGGCCACCACAGATTACTCTGTGACATTATTCCCTCTTTCAGGCCCCACCATGTCCTAGTGGACATGCTGCACGTATGTATTTGTAAATATTTCTTGTAAGATATAGTCTATGTTTTTTATTAAGCCTGTTGAAGAGCGATTATCTCTTGAAAGCTAGCATTTTAAAATAAAATGAAACTCATTGTGGGAAAACATTTTTGTATTTTTAAACCTTTTTCACAATTTTATTATGAATAGATTTATTTATAAAACTATTTTCAACTTTGTAAAAGAGCAGTAATAGAAGAGATGAAATAAAAGGAAAGAGGAATATATATATTCTTTGTGCTCCATATGTCACACTAAGTACCTTTTTATGTCCAGCACATGTCCCATGCTGTCAACCATGCCTTTATATCACTCTTTGACGAGGGCCTCATTTACAGAGGCAGCCATATGATCAACTGGTGCCCCCACCTTCAGTCTGTAATTTCTGATATTGAGGTAATATCTTTTTTTTTGTAGCTGTGTTGCAAGGTGCTTACATTCTTGGGAGATGTAGGTAGACTGGAAGATACTGCCTGGGCCTACAGAGCTTCGCTTCCCTGGCCATTCAGATTCTGTGAAACTTGGGGTGATGGATTACTTTGCCTATCCCTTGTCTGAGGCTAGGCCCCAAGGTTGGTGTTGTTGAGTGCACCCCTAATGTTGCTGCTGACATAGGCATAGGACCCAGGGAGCTGGTGATTGCCACTACCAGGATTGAGACCATGCTAGGGGACCAGGCTGTCTGTGTCCATCCTGACGATACTCGGTACTGCCACCTCATTGGCAGCACTGTCAACCATCCCTTCACTGGACAGAAGCTGCCCATTCTGGCTGACACTGCTGTGAACCCCAACATGGGGACGGGTGAGTTCTGGTCTCTCTGTGGCATTTTTCTTTCTCAATTAAAACTTTTCCTCTCTAATCTTTCATCTGTTTTAGTTGAGCATTTGTTTCCCCACATTTTTCTTCAATTCATGATTGCGACCAATTGAAATTATTTCAAAACTATTTTCATTATTGACAAAGCACAATTTGGATTATAGATTATAGATACAAGAAAATAAGACCTAATCCAAATAATTTAATAGTGTGTGACGTGTTGGTAACAGCATTGTAGCCATCATCAGACAGAAGAATAAATGAGAAAAAATATCACAACATGTTCTTAAATAGTACTGTTATCAAGTGTTTACAAAAAAGATAACAAATGAGAAAAAATGTTTTTTAAAACAACCTAAAATATTATTCTTAGAATTAAAAAGTGAAATTTAAAAAAATATACACTAAAACTCGCTAATACGAACCCTGGATATAGCGAACCTTCCCTTATAACGAACCCACGGCGATTCCCAATTCTATTCCATTGAAAATACCATCGTTATAACGAACTTTGCGATTTTTAAAATAACGAACTACCCCTATAACGAACCTATTTTCGGTGCCAAAATGATAAAATCTATTAAAAATACTATGCTTATAACGAATTTAAAATTGTGATTTAAAAAATTTTTAAAACAACAAAATTTTGAGCATATTTCAGCTCACGGATCGCAATTTCAAAACAAAAAATTAGCTGCATTGTTTGTTTTCATTTCCATTCTATTTTTGCTGTATGTTGTATAAATTTTTACACATTATACTTTTATTTAATAGAATATCTTTGCATTCGACAATTTTGAAATAGAATAAATATACAAATGGCTTCCAAAATAAAGAAAAGAAACAAAGAACGGGGTTCTTTAAAAAAAAAAACAGTGGCAGCAAGCCCTTTTAGAAGCGTTCTATATCAAGTTTAACCTAGGCTAAAACATAATTCCAAATAATTTTAAAGCCAGAAATGGTTTGAATGACAGTTTAAAATCAAAATTTAATATACACTTCAGAAGAATATGTGGAAACTGGAATTGAAAGAAGAAGAAAAAAAAAAAACAGTTCCCCCAAGTTCCCGTGTCTCATGAGCCACAAACAAATTGACTTATAATTTCTCAAAAACTACCACTACATTTCTATTTCTAGAATGGAATTCTTGTTAGGTATATGTCTCATTTAGGGTTCGCGGATATTCCCACTGACAGGCCGTTTTACCACCGATTTTGTGTTTGCAAATTGGCGTTTTTTATTACGGATCGCGCTATTGTATCAACTTGTTTCGCGTCCGATTTTTATGAATTGGATACTTTTGATTGATGGAAATAACGATATTTTAAGACAATTCTGATTTCCAAATTTCACTTTTCACTTTCAAACAACAAGGTATTAGAAGCATATTTTTTCAAATAAATATAGTATTATATTATTTTAGAAAGATGTTCTAAAATACTCTTATACCTTTCAAATATATAATTAACTAGCGGATGTACCCGGCTTCGCCCGGGGTTTTACCCGAGTAAAGGTTTGTCTAACGAACATTTGTTAAAACAATTAACTATAAACTTATAAAAAAATAATAGATATATTTTAATAATTTGAAACTCGTAAATTTGAATCTCTCGATAAAGTGAACATTTTTTCCCGGTCCCTGTGTGCCGTGTCATCCTGAATTATGTCTTTCCTAATTTTCTACATTACAAAATCATTGTTTTATCTAGTGAACATTTTTTCCCGGTCCCTTGAAAAATACTCGATAAGTTGAATAAAATCAATATTAATTGGTTCCCTCGGTAATGGAAGTTAAAGGAATAGTATCTTTGCCTTGGAATTGTATCATTATTCTTGTCTAAAATAAATTGCCGTGTCATCCTGAGATAATCTTACTTTTGATAAATAATCTTTAAGATAATAAACTTAGTGAT
Organism: Cordylochernes scorpioides; assembly: GCA_030710605.1. Lineage (NCBI taxonomy): Eukaryota > Metazoa > Arthropoda > Arachnida > Pseudoscorpiones > Chernetidae > Cordylochernes > Cordylochernes scorpioides. The sequence continues at coordinate 63,102,967 of CP092871.1, read as the reverse complement.
AATAAAACTTATAGATAAAAAAACTTGTTATCATCGTCGCAATGGTGGCGCTGCTTGCAAGTTAAATCTACAAATCTGCAAATAACTCTAAGGATATTCAAGATATTCAAAAAATTATTTTTCAAAAACCTTCCCAGGGATATACCTAATAATATCCCAAAATTTCACTGCGATTGGATGTATGGTTTTTGAATCTATAGAGTACAGACAGACATTCCATTCAATTTTATATATATATAGATAATAGACAGGTGACCCGGGCTTTGCCCCGGGATTGACCCGTGTGCATATCTACCCGAGATTTTTTTATAATTGTTTGTTATTAGCATTATCTATTTGTTTGCATCAGCATAATTTAATCTAATCTTTGATAGAGGGCGCTGTTCGTGAGCTAAGTAGAATAATTTGAATATATAGTTTTAATAATTGATTTATATATTTTTTAAAATAGCCTATCGTCTTCCCCGTATTTTTTACCTATGTATGGAAATTTTGGTTTGAATTAGTGAACTACTGAGAATTTGTATACTGGACATATATAAACATACTGGTATTTGGTCTTATTACCTTGTGTTTATAATCTAAAATCCAAATTGTGCCTCATCAATGGACATATATACAAACAAACAAACATTCAAACATTGATTTTTATATATATAGAAGATAGACGTTTGACCCGGCTTCGCCCGAGAATTCCCCCAATTGCAATTTCCTTCATACTGAAAGTACATCAATAATAAATATTAGAAGTGCCATAGAATAGCAATACAGAAGTAACACATAAACTACAGGAAAAAAGTGTGTGTGATGGCAAAAATTGTATTATATTAGTGTTTAGGTATTTGATTTAATTAATATAGTTGATATAATAATATATATTTATATTATATACTAGCCGAATGACCCGGGCAACGCCCGGTTTTTACCATGTTTACCATACCATGTTTTTATTCAAATACTATTCGTTACAATTATAAATTGGCGCCGTGGATGTCACTCTTGTGAAACATCCCGCTCCAAACTTTGTGTCTGAGAAGCGATATTTTTATAGAAAGATGATTTGGCTTTTGTTTTCTGCTCGAATGAATGTTTTTCTGTTAGAATTTTGTTCCTGCGTACAAAATAATGAACTGGTTTCACCCGTGGTCTCTGCTTTTTGGAATTTTTCCCGATATAATTTTGTATCTGATAATCAAACATGATACAGCAATATCGTCATCATCATTTTCTGACTAAAAATATATAGTTTTAATAATTGATTTATATATATTTTTAAATAGCCTATCGTCTTCCCCGTATTATTTTACCTATGTATGGAAATTTTGGTTTGAATTAGTGAACTACTGCAAATTTGTATACCGGACATACAAACCAACAAACAAACAAACAGACAAACATACAAACATTCATTTATATATATATAGAAATAATATAAATGAGTTTTAAAAATTGTAAAAAAAATGCATCGGCTGGGAATCGAACCCGGGCCGCCCGCGTGGCAGGCGAGCATTCTACCACTGAACCACCGATGCGTATAAAAAATGGCCATATTTGGGTATTCATTCCATTCCGGATTACTCCGCGTAAAAAAAAGTTCTTCAAATGAAAAAAAGAAATAGCCTGAAATACTAATCAAAATGTAGCCGAAAATTTTCCTCAGGTTTATAAAAAGCGACATGCAAAATTTGATACCAATTGGTTCAGTAGTTTTTGAGTTTATCGCGAAACAGACAGACAGAAATTGACTTTTATATATATAGAGATAATGTTTTGCCTAGGGGATTTGGCTTAATTTTTAAATAATACATAGGTTTATATATAAACATGTATGCTAATGATAAGAAGTACCTATTATCAAATGACTTCTTTTGATATTCAGCATTACTGTAAAGAAATAGGTCAATTTAGGGAATTAAAACAAAGTGACCATTATTAAGTGGCTGCCTTTTCCTGTTTGTATGGCTGTTTTTTAATTATACGGTCTAAAAATTTAGAAAAGTTAAAAAAATGGCCAAACCGTGGCTATAGTGAACCAAAAGCTTTGTCTCATTGGGGTTCACTATAGAGGGGTTTTACTGTATATATAATTGAAGGCATATCTGTAAATATCATTTATATTTTATTTCTTCCATTCTATTAATTGTGCCACATCTCTTTTGAATAAAAAAGGCTTCGAATTGTCTCTTATAATATTTTTTTCATAATCTAGTATCCTTGCGTTTTCTAAATTGAAAATATTGTGTCCTGTGACCCTTCTATGTTCTACGAGGGTAGAATTTTCAATTTTATCCCACTTTAGAGCATATTTATGGTTATCTATCCTTTCTTTTAAAGTTCTAGACGTCTGCCCCACATAGCTTTGGTCACACTTCTCACACTTCACTTCATAGATCAAACCTGCTATTTTTGTCAATTGGGTGTTCTTGTGTTTGTTGATGTATTGTGAATTGAACTCAACTCTAAGGACGCTAACAACAACTTGAATCTCTAAACTTTGTATAAGGACATGAACACAAAGTTGCTGATAGCTTGTTTTGCGTTCTCCTGTAATTCTGGGCTTATAATTACCTGTTTCATTATTTTTCAGGATGCCTGAATGACCAGTTTTTTGGTCGTTGAGGTACAACTTGCACCATGCTGACGAGGGCCAACAGCCCGAAACGTGTACATGGTTAGATTTTCTTGATTAATCAAGAATGGGTATTTGGCCAATTCTGGAATAATTAAAAATCAAAGAAAAGTTGATATTTATTCCGATAGATGGCACAAGCCATCAGGAACTTTCAGTTGCGCGATAAGGAGATGCCTTTTTCTTAATTTATTCACTTTATCCCAGTACAATTTCAAATTTGTGCTTTTTTTCACATTTTGGTATAGATTTATAGTTGAATCATTTTTATATTATTAGAAAGTTACTATTAATTAGTTTTTTTTTTTTCATTCATTATCCCAAACGATCCCTTATAATGTGCTTTTTCCCAAATAGGAAATTTTGTTTTCAAACATCAGCCAAAATATTCTCTATTTTAGAGCAAAAGATATAATTTTAAAAAGATAACTTTCCCACACATGAATTTAGGCTGCTAACATAAAATTATCTGCTCTATTCCACCTAACCCTCTATGTAGACAAGTTGTATATCTGTCTATTTCTCCCCAACCCATATAGCTGGCAATCCTCTCAGAGTTTCCTTTTTATGGGTAGTCTTTTGATTGCATCATAGTCTTCTCTTGAAATTGTCACTGATCTCTGTTCTCGGCCTTCCTCTTCCTTCTCTTTCTTTCATACATTCCTCCAGCAATAGCTTTATCCACTCTGAGTGTCAGATAATATGTCCAAACATGCTAGTTCTCCTCTCCTTTTTAATAGGCCATAGCTCTCCTCGATCATGCTTTGGACCTCTCCATTCCTCAGTCTGTCACTCAATGGTATTCTTCTCATTTGGCACCAGCACCACATCTTCTGTAGCTATTGTACTGGGGGTCGGTGGAAGTATGATCTAAACCATTGGTTTTCGACCACTACAACCCGGGTTCGATTGGACACTTTTTTCTCATTTAAATGAAAAAATGTTCCAATGGCCCCTGATTCTTGCAAAAGTCTAACCCCACCAGCGAGTGCAAGTAACCAAACGGTGCTCTGGCATATTTGTAAGTGCAAAGTCGAACTGGTTTTCACATGTGTAGACATGTGGTGCACTTACAGTAAAAGCAGTCACCTACCTCTACCCACCATGATTATCATGGCCTGTACCACGTGTACTAGGAATAAAGCTATTGTACTATGGATAAAAGGTCAGTATTTTACAAATTTACCCTTGGCATGTAAACACTCAATCTATCGAACCCTTCTGTTACTAAGGTCTTCTCTGCCATTAATATCTTGAGTTCCAGGTGTCCTGAAAATCACCCCCAGCCATGATCCCCTTGACTACCAGCTAGGGGCTCACCATGGCCTGCCCCTTTGTGATGTCTTTGATGCCAAGGGTCATCTTAAGGCTGACCTTCCTCATTTTGGAGTAAGTTTCTCATCAAGCTCTTCGATTTGTTCCTCATGTCCTAGGCTTCTCTAATGACATTCTGTCAATAGTTGTATTGTTGTTAATGTTACTTGTGTCAAGTATACATGGTACTTGTAACTATGGTCTGGAGTGTTTATGTCTGCTTATACTGTGAATATGCCCCATTTCTATACAATTAGACTCAGAACCTATCAGTTGCTAAAACACCTTTTAATATTAACACAAGGTAATAAAACCAAATCCAAATAAATAAATAGTGTGTGATGTTTGAGTAACAGTGTTTTTACCATCATCAGACAAAAGTACTGAATGAGAAAATATATCACAGCATGTTTTAATTAGTTACTGTTATCAAGTGGGTAAACAAGCATAGCATCTCTTTTAAAGAATTCAGGATCTAAAGCTCTCCCCAATTTCAAGAATTTGAGAAAACACAGCATTAAAAGGGCAAGTTATTTTTCTCACATCTATTTTCTTCAGTTCTGTAAAAAGCATCAAGTAATTCCTAATGCATTTCCCATTACGAATAGATAGAATTTTATAAAATCTGATTAAAAATGAAAATAATATCACTTGATCTTAATTGAGATATTGATTATATTTTAAAATATTCATTTCAATACTAAGACAATAAATTCAAATCTCAAAGTGCTAGCAGACAGTATGGATAGTGACCTTTTAGAAAAAATAAAAATATTATTGAAATAATAACAAATTACATTGCTAAACACAAAATTCAAAAAAGCATTTATATAAATAGAAATTATTTTAAAGAAACATGACATACTCAATTTATTATGCCAATACAAAGATATTGATTTTATTAATTAAAAACTCTTCCTCAAAAGAAAAATGAAGTACTCAACTATGAAAAATTAAACCAAAATAATATAATAAATTTAACAGATGAAGGTATCCCAAATGAAGTTCTAGATCTGCTTAGCAAAAGTTATAAATAGGCTTTAGGGGGAAATCTGAAACAAAAAGAAAAATTGTATATTATTTCAAAAACGGAAGAAATATGCAAAATTCTTAACCCTAATGAGGAATACACAAAGCCAATATAAGATTTGAAGTTAATGACACACTAAAATAAAATTATAAATCAAATACTATATATTGACAAAATTGACCTCCAAACCTGAGAACATACAAACAAAATATGTTATAACAAAATATGACAAAGGAAATGGAATTGTTTTAATGAAAAAAGAAGGTTATAAACAAAAAATGCTTTCTTTACTGATTATCGACAGCACCTATTCTCCTATATAAAATGATCTAACAAAAAAATAATTGAATACCCTACTTAAAAACAGGAGAAAAACAAATATATTAATTATAGGCTTTTAACCAAGTTCAAAAATTATTTATTTATTTATATATATTTATCAAATAAGACGCGATATCCCTACAAGGGATGCTTGCGTCAATAACAACACTAAATTCAGATACATATTCCCAATATTTATAGTGCATCAAAGGTCCACAAGCTTAAGTGTCCATTACGCCCAATAGTAAACAATAGACCTTTACCAACATATATGCCTTGGCAAAATGGTTAGCACAAAAATTAAAAATCTACAAGCATCTCAATGAAATTGTTAACTCCTATGAATTCAAAGAAGATATTATTGACATGAAGCTAAATGGAAATCAAAAAATTATATCTTTATGATAAGGCACAATTTGGATTATAGAATATAAACACAAAGTAATAAAACCAAATCCAAATAAATAAATAGTGTGTGATGTTTCAGTAACAGCGTTGATACCATCTTCAGAGTACTTTTACTTGAGTACTTTTGTCTAAAGATGGTAACAACGATGTAACATCACACACTATTTGGATTTGGTCTTATTACCTTGATGTTTTTACTTCTATCCCTATACACACAATTATGGATGCATTAAACCATGTGATAAATGATACAGAAATAAATAATTTGCCAAAATCAGAATTTTTAATTGGAATAGAATTTTGTGTTTGAAAACCACACACACTTTATTTATGATGACCAAATGAAAGGTGCAACAATATCACCACATGCAGCTTGTATTTCTATAGGATAATTAGAAATCAAAGATCTTAAAAATGATTTTAATTATTTCAAAAGTGTGGATGACTCCATTTTATTTATTAATCAGGGAAGTGGGCAAAAAATATTGGATACTTTAAAAAATCTATTTCCTAATACAGTAAAACCCCTCTATAGTGAACCCCAATGGGACAGAGCTTTTGGTTCACTATAGCCACGGTTTGGCCATTTTTTTTTAAATTTTCTAAATTTTTAGACCGTATAATTAAAAAACAGCCATACAAACAGGAAAGGGCTTCCTCTTAATAGTGGTCACTTTGTTTTAATTCCCTTAATTGACCAATTTCCTTACATTAATACTGAATAATAATAGAAATCATTAGATGATAGGTTCTTCTTACCATTAACATACATTTACCTCTATGTCTAATTTAAAAATAAAGACAAATCCTAGGCAAAGTTTTATTAAATATATATTCAAAGATATAAAATGATTTTAAAACATCATTAACACATTATATAATACCTTGTTTACTTGGAAAAATGGCTCTAACACCTTGTTGCTTCAAAGCGTTCTTCAAGCATTGCACCATTCAAATAAAGTTAGTGTTTTTCTTCCATTTCATTTTCTCACATATTCTTCTAGGTCTAGATTTCGTTTTTCACAAATCACCATAGTTAATGGCATAAAAATAGTTTTTGTTTCATCACGGGACCATTTATTTGGATTTTTTTTTAGACCTAAAACGTGCGATCGCGGCAAAAGTTGAGGTTGATTCTTCTTTGTAACAATTTTTAATAGCTTTATATTTTATCTTTTATAATAGAAAAGTTATATTCTCTTATTTTAATATGTTCTTAACATTTTGCCTGTGTTGTTTCACTTTGAAAAGTTCTGAAAATGGCCTTTTTTTTTTTTAAAGAAATAACGCTTTTGTTTTTAAAATGCCTTTGTTTTTTTCATTTTGGAAGCCATTTGTATTTTTATATTTCAAAAATTTAATGGATGCAAATATATTCTATTTGATAAAAAGTATAATGTGTTAAAATTTATACAACATACAGCAAAAATAAAATGCAAAATTCAAAACAAACAATGCTGCTAAATTTATTGTTTTGAAATCGTGATCCGCGAGCTGAAACATGCTCAAAATTTGGTTGTTTTAATTTTTTTTTTTTTAAATACAATTCTAAGTTCTTTATAAGCATAGTATTTTAAATATATTTTATTATTTTGGGACCGAAAATAGGTTCGTTATAGGGGTAGTTTGTTATTCTAAAAATCATAAAGTTCGTTATAACGTTGGTATTTTCAATGGAATGGAATTGGGAATCGGCGTGGGTTCGTTATAAGGGAAGGTTCGTTATATCCAGGGTTCGTATTAGCGGGGTTTTACTGTATTAATTACTTTATGGAAGTATACAACAACAAATCAATAAATTTCCTGGAGATGAACTTAAAATACAATAATAACATTATTACCACCTCTATGTAAAAAAAACAACACATACTACAGGAACTTTTTGGAACAACACCATTATTAAAGCAGCCAAAGTTTCAATACAGAGAGGTAATATTAAGAAATGGATTCCCAATTATACACACCAGGCAAAAGATTTTCAAACACTTATAACTAAAAGAAATGAACTACAAAAAAGTGCACCCAAAACCAAACAAATTGTAGAATTGAACTGAACATTGTGAATGCAAAAATAAAAATATTATACGTAAATATGAAAAGGGAAAAATGGAAACAAACTTGTAAAAACCTGAACCCAAGAAACCCAAATACAAAACTTTGGCATTTGGCAAAACAAATTGACAGAGCCCAGCCACAAACTGAAAACACAAATATGATTAAGAATACAGATGGTACCCCAGCAACTAATATATACAGCACCATTTCAGCCTAAAAGTATAATTAGTAAAAGCTCTTATATATAGACATTAATGATACAGTTAAAAGAAATATAGAAATTAACAACATCAAAAAATAACTAATCAATGAAGATTTTTCCATCAAATTGATAGATAGAATAATAGGTCAAAAATATAAGAATAATGCTTGATTCAAAATCTAAAGTTCAAAAAACAAATTCATCACATTACCATTTATAAACCAACATTTTTTTCACGAAATTCGATGAATATATTCAAAAAGTATGAAAAAAAAAAGCTGCATAGAAACCATGTAACCCTATTTATCAATATATCAACAACCATAAGAGCCAAATCAATTACCAAAAAGAGAAGATTTAATTTATGAAGAGAAATGTAAAAAGGTGACCAATGCTATGTAGAACAAACATCCAGAACATTGAAAGAATGACCTTTGAAAGAAATACCTTTTAATATTTGTAGTCACTGAGTGGAGTTAGAATTTTGAGAGAATTCAATAAATTTATTAAAAAAAAAAAAACCTAAAACCTTTTATTTAACTTTGCTTCCATATACATCTGTCCACAAATTATGTGATCAATTTTCAATATACCTATAGAACCTCTAGAAGTATGGAATTCGGTACACTTGTTCAAACCTGATTACAATACATGTTGACACAATTTAAGACTTCTTGGTTGTCAGGGTATTTATAAATGGCTAATTTCTATATTTCCTTTCAAATTTTGGGCATGGTTTCTGACAATTCAGGCCATCAGATCATCCCCTTTAAGAAATTGTACCCCACTTATATTGGTATAAATGTCAGAAAAGTTTGGTTATGAGAATGCTCCTTACTTGAACACCTGAAGGAACCTTCACCTACTAATGGGCTTGTTGGAAGGGTATGAATAGGTTTGAAGCCAAGAAAGCCATTAGATCTGCCCTGGAGCAACTGGGACTCTACAGGGGACTCAAGGATCATCCTACCAAGATTCCCCTCTGTAGCCGGTCCGGGGATCTGCTGGAGTATAGAATCACCCCTCAGTGGTTCCTCAACACCTCAGCCATGGTTCAGGATGCCATTGAGGTACTTACAGTGTCATGGTGTCAACTTTGGCCAACCTAATATTGCCTGCAGGTTGTGGAGAGTGGCCAGCTAGACCTGGTTCCAGACGGCTGCAAGGCCATTTGGTTTGAGTTTCTCAAGAAGAACCCCAGGTAATCAATCTTTCATTTCTTCCTGAAGAACTTCATGTTCTCTGTGATAGAAGTGTAGCTGCCCTATTGGAGTGTTTGTAACTAGTGGCAACTGGATGGGGGGTATTTATATACTATATATAAATAAGAAATTATAAAATACTTTTATAGGAATACATTGGAAAGCAGCACATTTGATACAAATAGAGATATTCTTTTATTTTGTCTTAATATATTTTAAATGCAGCTGATTCTCGATTTAAGACCAATTCAGGGTCCTAGAAATTTCAGTTCATAAATCCTATATATTTATTTCTGATGATGATTATTTTTAGAACTGTCTTTGGGACATATATACTGATAATCTTGAATATAGAATTTGGTCTTAAATCAGAAATCCCATAAATGGAGAAATGACTGCTCTACATATTGTTATATCCAACTCACCTATTCAGATATTTCTTCCATCCACAAACAAAAAAAAATAACCTCTCTCTGGAAATCCACCCTAAACCACCCATTCCTAACAAATCTTCTTTCCACACCCTTACTAGGGAAGGGCAAATGGCTATTTCAAGATTACGAACAGGACATCTTAGAATGCTCAAATTTAATGGAAAAATCAAAACATTCCCGAAATGCCCCAAATGCGATTCCCAACCATTTGTATAAAATCCTCCAAAAAAGACCTCTGGGAAAACCCCAGGACTATAACAGAAAAGCTGAGACAATGGGACCTAATGGAGATCATTTAAATGACTTGAGGAATAAGCAACAACAACAACAACAAGAAAGATATTAAATCTAACAGGCAATGTTTCAGTAGAACTTTGTTCATTTGTTGCTTTATGAGAAGTCAGATTTACACAAAAGTGAGGAAATAAGGGTCAAAATAATTGGGAAATGAAAGCCATGTTCAAGAGGCTCTTCATGAGATGATTTGTTTCTAGCCTCAAAAGGATACATAAGAGACTACAGGTATAAAGTGAAAGACCAAGAAGAATGTGGACCAAGAAGACTTCAAGGAGTGACTGGAGTGATCTACTTGCACCTATAGAGAAATGCCAGACATTGAAGAGGTTGGAAGTTCATGATTTTGGATCAGTGATGGAGAGTGATGATGAGAAATTTAAATTGCCTTTCAAATTTTGCTATTTAATTTTAATATGCTTCCAGACCACTTAGAAGTATGAAATATTGAAAACTTGCTCTGTCAAATTAGCAAAGGACAACCTTGATTTGCCTGAAAGTGTTTGTGCTGAGTGGTTGGAGCCGTTGCTGTCGCAAATTTCCTCATTTTGGGATGTCTTTGTCAACTCTAAACAGGCAAGATCTTGGGAGGATCTTAGGACGTTCGTGGCAACTTAGTCTTTTAGGCAGTGTGGACAGCTTAGTGGCAAGCAGTTTGGCCCCCTGAGAAGTTTTGGTATGGAAGACAACCTTACTGCTTGTTTTGATGGAAGTTACCACATCTTTAGAAGCTATCAGTGATGGTTCAGCCTTCTCGACTACCTTGAGGATTTCCTTCTGGTTGACCTTGGGGTCTATTGATTTTACCATGACGTGGGACTCAAAGGATGGGGCCAGGTTAATGGAGGAGACCTTACCTTTTTTCTTTGTTAGGACAGGCTTTGCTTCCTTCGCCCCAACTGAGGCATATGGTGTGGGAGGGTTTGTGACACACTTCCCCTAGACTGGGGTCGACTTAGGCTCACACCTTTGAAGGCATCTTCCAGAAGGAGCTCTGCTTTCTTTGCAAAATTGAGTAGCAAAGCTTTGGTGGCTATGTTTCTTTTTTTGGGAGTGTTGAGGTTAGTGGGTTGGTTTGCGATAAATTCTTGTTTCAATTTTATTTTGATTTTGGTCAGCTGTAAGTCAAAAAATGATAAAGACCCATTTACTTCTAATTCATAAGTGAATTTCAGAAAGGGTCTAAGGCTATTTAGAAAATTTAGAATTATGGAAACATCCATTTTTGTGATGCATAATACATCATCAATGTAGCGTTTCCATATTAAAATTTGTAGTTGTGTAGATTCAACGATTAACTTATCAATTAGCAGAGATAGTAATGAGAAACATAGACACTTGGATCACTTCTTTATATCCCACAGACATTATGATATACAGAAGATACATAGATGATATATTCTGTATATGCACAGACAACCAGATTCCCAACATCTTAACTTCCCTCAACAAGTATAACAATAGTTTACATTTTACAATAGAAAAAGAGGATAATTCCACATTACCATTCTTAGACATCAAAATAATGAAAATAGATAATAAGCTGCAAACATCAATATACTACAAACCTTCGTTCACCCCTAGTTACATAAAATTTTCTTCCTTTTGCCCCATCAATCGTAAGATTAATACAGTTAAAACTTTAACTAAAAGAATATACACTCATTGTTCATTAAATCAATATAAAACAAATGAAACACAAAATATTAACCAAAACTTAACATCAGCAGGTTATCCCAAAACATTCATTTTAAAACATTTCTACCAGAAACAAGAAGTATCTACCACATTAACGCAGAAAACAAAAATATATAGGCAAAATTGCTATATCCCATTTTCCCCGAAATCAGTTAACATATCCAGAACACTTGATAAATACGGAATAAAAACTTATTACAGCAACTCACCCAACTTATTAAGTATTCTAAGAAATCCGATCACAAAAAACAGTCGAGCAGATTGCATAACAGATAAAAAAGAAGTTATTTATTCAATAGAATGTAATAACTGTAACGCCAGATACGTAGGGGAGACAGGGAGAAAATTACACAATAGAATAACAGAACACAAAAGATATATAAACAAAAATGACCCAATATCACTAATAGTACAGCACACCAATATAACAGGACATACATTTAACCTAAATGAACCCACAGTACATTACAATAACATCAATAATAAATTTCAGAGATTAATAATAGAAGCAATAGTATCCAAACAATATTCTATATACAGTTACGAGCGTCATGCGTTCTTAATTCTTCATCTCTGTCACCGTTTGCTTTTTTTTGGAATGGCGCTCTCCTATTGGTTGGCTACGATCACGCCACTTTTGCCCCCCCCCCCCTCCCCCCCCACTCGTCTTTTGGTTTTTGTAACTATTGTGTTGGAGCGGGTCGCTCCTTAAATAAATGCATATATTAGTTAATAACTAAATGGAATCCTCTCTTTCTTTTTCCCAGTAAGAGACGCCTATGGAAGCCAACAGTACATAGACAGATAAAGCACATAGGCTATAGTTATTAACTAATATATGCATTTATTTAAGGCGCCAATTTATAATTGTAACAAATAGTATTTGAATAAAAACATTCAATCGGGTAAAACACTGGCGTTGCCTGGGTCATTCGGCTAGTAATAGTATAAACCGCAGGATTGATTTGCCAGAAGCATATGAATCAATAGACCTAAATAAAATAAATCAATTACATTTACATTTAATAGATATTACATATCTAGTGAGATCCCTTAAATTTCAAAATAATATGACATAAAACGAAAACATGCAACATAATATTCATTAAAAAAAAATTCCTATAACCACATATTAATTAGAATTAATATTTCCCAAATTATGCGGCCTATATGTAAATCTAAATATGTTAATTATTCAATCAGGCCAATATGCAAAATAATAGCTACATATATAAAATGTAATCGCAGATTAGATGGTTAGTCGTTTATTAACTCCTGTAGAAGGGTGTATGAGCCCGAAAGCTTGTTTTATAATTATGAAATAAAAGATACGCAGCCCTAGATGCTTTGTTTTAACTTGTTTATGAATTTAACAGAGTTTTTTTCTATTGATAGAATTTCCCATTGGAAGCCTTTTGACCTGTTTGAAATATCTGTCCTTAAAGATGAAGTAATTAAATGATAGACAGAGTTTGATCAGGTCTATAAGAGCTTCCTTTGGGATAGGGAGGGGTAAGTCTGGGTGGGAGTTTATAAATTCTTGGAGAGCAAGAATTGTTTCGTCATGTGGGATGGAAGTGTAAAGGGATTCTATATCAAAAGATATGATCCGGCTGTCAGGTGAAACTGGAATATGTTTGATGGCTTCAATAGCTGCTATTGGATTGGGGACTGTATGGGGGAGTTTCTTCTGGAATGGTGATATAATTGATGACACATATTTGGTGATGGGGTACAGGGGAGAGCCAGAATATGACACTATGGGACATAATGGGGTATTTGGCTTATGAACTTTTGGTAGACCGTGTAAATTTGGATGATTTTGAGTTGTGGTTTTTGAACTGTCGAAGGTTTTTTTTTATCTAGCTTATATTTGCGCTTAATTTTGTTAAATTTTCTATTAAAATCTTTTGTAAGATTGGTTAGGGGATTCTTAGTTAAAGGTTTGTATATATCTTTATCTTGAAGTAACTGTTCTATTTTGTTGTTATATTCTATTACATCCATGATTATGGTGTTTCTACCTTTATCTGAAGGTGCTATGATTATTTGTTTGTTTTCTTTCAATTGTTTTATGGCATTATTTTCTTCTTTACTCAAATTAGTCTTGTTATGTTTTTCTAATTTCTTTATAATTGGGGCTATTTCTGTTCTAATTCTTGCCTTTTGTTCATCTGAAAATTTTTTAATTGAAATCTCTATTGTGGCTAATGTTTTAGGACTGTTAATCTTTTGAGATGGCACAAAGTTCAAACCTTTTGATAATAGAGTTGTTGCTTCTGGGGTGAATGAATGGTTTGAAAGATTAATCACAGTGTTTTGGTCTGTGATACGTTGATATTTGTTCGTCCAGTTGTTAAATTTTTTGGAATGTCTTTGTTGTAAAGATTCTCTTTTGTTTTGACACTTACTGGCTATATATGTGTTCAACCTTTCAAAATAATCATCGCTGATGAATGGTTTCAAATTAGGAATAATTATTTCAATATTCGATTTTGATTTATTTATGTTGTAGTGACAGTTTTTGATGCGAGCATTCAAAAGTTTTCTTCCCGTTTGATACAAAATCTTGCAAGAAAATGTACGAACGACAGGTACAGCTTGCACCACGCTGATGAGGGCCAACAGCTCGAAACTCGTTCATGGTTAGCTTTTCTTGATTAATCAAGAATGGGTATTTGGCCAATTCTGGAATATTTAAAAATCAACGAGAATAGTTTATATTTATTCCGACCTTATCCCAGTACAATATTACATTTGTACTATTTTTTCACACATTAATATGTTATAATACCTTGATAAAGGTTGGCGTTCAGCCAACTGAAATATTGGTAAAATTAATGATATTTTGATCGAATATATGCCTTATCAATTAAATATATATATGTAATATACAGTGTATATTGCAAAAATTTAATTCTGTGTCATGTTTGTAAATTTAGAAATCATTTGGCTATTATGAATTCGGGTGTGAATTTAGAAGTCATGACTAAAAATTAAATAAATAATTAATAAATAAAATACCTTTTTAATATAAAGGTCTTATTAAAATACACTAAAGAGAAAAAAGTAATATTTTAGCTCCTGCCATTGAATAATTAGATTTATATGAGTAAAAATAAAAGAAGCAGGGGAACAATCATATAGTGAGTGAAGATGTAAAAAATTTAGCAAACAAACTTGCTATTCAGTTGCTTCATATTAAATCAAGTTGAAATTCACAATGATCGTTCCATGCCACTTTCATTTTTACGCATATAAATCTTATTGTTCATTGGCAGGAGCTAAAATATTATTATTTTTTTCTTTTTAGAGCATTTTCAATAAAAGGTTTTTTTAAAAGGGTATTTTTTAATTAATTTATTATTTAAACTATTTTTTAGAATGCATTCCAATGTATACATTATCAACCTTCCGCTTCAATATAACAAATACAGAAAGATTAGACAATAGTTAATCAAATATAGGAAAATTGTAAACACAAGGTAATAAGACCAAATCCAAATAAATAAATAGTGTGTGACATTTCGGTAACAATGCTGTTACCGAAACGTCACACACTATTTATTTATTTGGATTTGGTCTTATTACCTTGTTGTTTATAATTTCTAATCCAAATTGTGCCTTATCATACGAAAATTGTTATATATTTTTCTAAAAAGATCGAAAAACATTTTACAATAAGTTTATTTATTTGAAGAAACTTATTGTGAAAGGTTTTTTGATCTTTTAAAGCATATATATTATTACTGAATTAATTCCAGAAGAGAAATCTAAATATAAAAAAGGTTTGAAGAGAAACAACATAAATTTCTTGCTTCTAACTATTGTACTGGTCCAGATTTGAAACCTCATTCCAGGGGGGTTAAGGCAGCAAATCAAAAGATCTAACACTAAAATATACTTATAATGGATTTATTTCATCATCTACATCATCTAATATGAAATAAACCTGGAATTCCATCACCCTGTAGGCCCATATGTTTTCAAACTGTATGGGGAGCCAGCAGAAAATTTGCTATTGTGTAGATATTAATTTCCTTTCTAGCTTTCACTATTTCTAACCTTTGCAATTCCAAAATTCAAATTGTAGATTGATTTTGTTGCCATTGTAAGGATGTTCTCATCAAAATAAACATTTTTTTATTATTTTAATGAAGCATTGGTTCTCTCCCACTAGTGCTAGCATTTTGCCATTTTTGACAGTTATTATTATGAAGCCTTATTAAGGTTCATTTAAATAAATATCATTTATACCTGTATGTGCCCCCCCCCTAACATGGGTTCAGCAGTTATTCTGTAAGAGGTTCCAGCTGATTATTTTCTTCTTCTATAACAAGCATGATCTCTTATTAGAGCCCTTCATGCTTCCCTAGGTTAGGATTTTACTGGACATTATCAGCCCAGTTTTATTTTTACAACAGCCTTCTCTCATCCTTCTAAAAAAGCTTTAGAAAAGACAATAGAAGTATTTTTGTCATTATATGTTTGATGCATATTAGGTTAAAATAAAACCATGCAAATATATTGTATATACACAACTATTTCAATAAAGGTTGATGTCCAGGGATTGGTGCATCTCCCGTCAGCTGTGGTGGGGACACGAGCTTCCTGTGTACCAGGTCCGCAGCCCAGAGGTTAGTACCTGACCTAACTTTGATGGAGCTTTCACCCCAAATTATTTCTCCTTTGCATTTATTTGTTGTTGTTACTGTCCATCATGTCGAGTTCAAT
This sequence comes from Cordylochernes scorpioides, assembly GCA_030710605.1. NCBI lineage: Eukaryota > Metazoa > Arthropoda > Arachnida > Pseudoscorpiones > Chernetidae > Cordylochernes > Cordylochernes scorpioides. Next base: position 63,086,646 of record CP092871.1, on the reverse strand, counting down.
ATTTGGTGACTATATGTACTAATATTCTCCAATTTGATCTGTTGGTGACTATCACTCACAGATAATCTAGTGACCTTCTGGTAGCTTTCTTGACCCCTTCTAGCCATCTCATTGCAGGTTTTCCTTTCTTCCTTCAATTTTACTAACATCAACATTTTTTCTAATCCATTCACTCTCATTATATGTGTTAGTACAATTGTCAGAGAAACATTTATATGTATTAGCGCGCCATCTGTTATGAAAATCCGAAACTATTTTAGACGCGTAAGATTCTATTTGAAATTAAACAATTTCTACTGCCCTTACTGCAATGGAAAAATTAATGGGAGGGCCTGGGTAGATTAAACTGCCGAAACCGTTGGGAGGGTTCACCACTGATGAGCCAGGCCCTCCCATTAATTCTTCCATTGCAGTAAGGGCAGTAGAAATTATTTAATTTCAAAAAGAATCTTACACGTCTGAAATAGTTTCGAACCTTTAGTTTTATTAGAATATAAAAAATATACGATATACCATTGTACATTCATGAATTATGCCATGAGCCTTTGTGAAAACACCTCAAGGCTGTGAACAAAATTCTAGTCACTATCTGCTTGAATTTTCATTACGGAAAGATTTGTTTGCTTCTCTACTTCAACTTTCCATTCCTTAATTTTTCCCAATACATAACTTGTTCTTGAGAAAATAAACTTGATCATATTAAGTGACATTATCCACAATGTGCATAATGTACATCTCCCCAACTTTGTACTCTGAATCGTCTGATTAGATCACAATGAACTAGTGCCAATGATTTTCTCTCCCTTTTAGGCACTGTAACTGAAAATGGCCATCTTGTTAATTTGCAATCAAGCAATCTTCAAATTTTTTGATTTCAACATTGACATTAAACTCCTACTGCTTGATTCTTGATCAAATCAAGAATGGTTTGCATGTTAATGTGCATCAATCTTTGATTCCATAGTTCTAGGCTGTATGAATGATTCAGTACATTAATTGAAGAATCAGCATGAGGAGCAGTGGCAACAACATAAAGCCTACCTTTTCTTTCTGCTTCAATTAGTAGGTTGTCATTATCATCATAAATATGACATCCATGCTTGTCAAAGATAATCTTCCGATTATTCTCCACTGCTTGTAGAACTGAATTAACTCCTGTCTTGATCCCCGGTACCAACAAGGTATTGGCAACTGTCATATCATCAAGTTGGCCCAAATTTCCCTTCAGTGTTGCGTAGGCAGTTCCTTTTCCTGTCAAAGGAATTACACTCCCATCAATTTTGGTCACTTGTCCATGAACTCCTTCACCTAGGGTAGAAAAGTATTTCTTATTTGGCGTCATATGGTGAGTTGCTCCAGAGTCTATTATCCAAGTGTCTTCTGAATTGGTAATGGATGTACCACATGTTACAGACATCTCTTCGGCCTTTGTGTAATATTGCCTTTTGGTATCTCTATTGGTGGTTTTCCAAGGGATTCATGCTTGATTTCTTTCAACCTGTAACAGTCCTTGGCCAAATGTCCCATTTTACCATATCCAAAACATCTTTTGTTCCTTTTCCAGCTTTGAGATTTATCCAATGTTCTTTGTTTCTCTGAGACTTCTGCAGATAGGGCACCCTTTTCTTTGTTTGGTGAAACATAATGTCATTCAGCTTCTGCTAAAAACTTTCATTTCACTGTGGCATAAGTAAATTCTTCTTCTGGAAAATTACACAAAGTGGAGACTACATTTTCCCAAACTCCACAAAGGATTATCATGGCTAAATCTCCATCTTCAATTTTGTTGTCACCTGTACTTGTAAGTTCACTTAAAAAAATTATTGCATGCCAAATATGCTGAGTATGTTTCTGTGAGTAGAGCTTTCATCATAGTTGCAAAATTCAAAATTTGCTATCCTTAGGTGCATTCGATATTTCAAGTTCAGCCCAAACTTCTTTTGGGGAATTTATATTTCTAACATGCTGTTACGCGTTGTTCATAATCATTGGCAAGGCAGATCTTCGCTAATACTTTGTTTTGAATTAAATCTTGAGAAAGTATCATGATCTAATTCCTCGGGCTTAGCCTCGCCTGGATCTACCATTGACCATAAATCACAATCCATCAAAATTATTTTTATTTTATATGACCATGTTAAATAATTGAGGCTCTTCAACCTATTGATCTTTATGGATCTATCAGAAATATCTTTTTTTTTTTTAGGGATAGCAAACATGTAGTAATGTTTCATTCTTCTATGTCAAAACCAAGGCTTAGGCTAAAAAAAAAAAAAACGTTTGATTCATCACTTGTTGGAATTCACTCTCATAATCATACTTGTTAGCTCTATTATCAGAGAAATGCTTATATGTAAACTTTAGTTTTATTAGAATTATAAAAAATTGCAGTATTTTAAATAATTACAACTCTCTTTAAAGCAACAAAAGAATTATTTATTGCATTTAGCAAGAAAAGAAAAAAAAACTAGGAATACCAAACAAAACCTTTTTAGGTTAATCCACCTGCAACCACCTACCGGTTAGTTCCTATTCAAAATCTAGCTTTCACACAGAGTATTGAAAAATAAAATACGACAATCCCTCCCCTGTGTGGAAGCTTCTATCAAACAAGTCAGAGAGAGTTTATACAGTTTTTAAGTTTCTCCTTGGGAAGACTCTTTTTTAATAGGTCCGCTTCCATTTCGTCACTCCTTACAAATTCAAGGTCGATTGTTCCTTCTTCCACAGCATCTTTTATAAAATACAATTTTCGGTTTATATGTTTCGTCCGGGAAGTTATTTTTTCAGATTTAATCCACTTGATAGCAGATTGACTATCTGTTCTAAGCGTTGTAGGAAAGCTCGCATCCTTACATAGTTCTTCTTAAAGTCCTTTAATATAATCAATGGAAGATCAACAGGAGACAGAGAGGGAGACTTTACATATGTTTCAGAGAGAGGCTCATCAACTATTGATTACTGCATAGTTTCACAAGGAATACTGGAAAAAATATCAGACTTCAGGATAGAAACCCAGATGTATTCAGATCACCTTCCTCTTATCCTGAAGATAACAGTCCAAAACACCTATGAAAATAAATCTAAGGTAGAAGAATATGGTGTTACGAGATACAGATGGACAGCTGAGGGAATTAATACATTTAAACAGGGATTAAAGAAATTGCAAGTAGTAAAAATATCAAATCTCGATAGCTCCGTAAATACTTTCACTCAAAGAATTACTGAGGCAATGTCAACATCAGGAATAATGTACTTAACTAAGGGTGCCCCCGGACAATCTAAACCATGGTTTGACAAAAACTGTTACGAAATGAAAAAGCTAACAAAAGAAAGTCTGAAGTAATACCGTAGAACCAACAGAAAGGAAGACCTTGAAAGCTATGCTCTCCATAGAAAGAAATATCTCGGTTTATTAGATGATAAAAGAAAGAAATATATTCAGGAAAAACAAGAAATATTGAGATATATAAAAGATTCAAAGTCCTTTTGGAAGACCATTGCGCTATTTAAAAGAGCAACAAAAATTCAAGGAGAAATTACTGTACAGGAATGGCACGATTTTTATTGCGAATTAATGAGTATTGAGGAAAAAGAGAAGATTTGTAATATAGAAGTGAGGATCTTGCCGAGCGATCCAATACTTGATCCAGAGATAACTTCTGAAGAGATAGGCAGGGCAATCAGAGATTTGAAAAATAACAAGGCAAGTGGACCTGATGACATCCCCAATGAAATAATAAAAGTACTCCCAGACTCATACATGGGTTTATTAGAACAATTTTACAATAGAGCTCTGATAATGGGACACTATCCTACAATATGGACTAAATCGATCATACATCCAATCTTTAAAAGCGGTGACAAAGACAACCCTTCAAATTATCGTGGTATAGCACTGATAAGTAATTTATCGAAACTTTTTACGACAATACTAAGATCAAGACTGAATGAATGGGTAGAAAGAAGAAACGTCATTCCAGAAAATCAGGCGGGTTTCCGAAGGGGTCGATCGTGTGTGGATCTGATATTCACATTGACCTCTCTAATACAACTTTCACTGAGGAAAAAGAGAGGAAAATTATATGTATTTTTTGTTGATTTGAGAAAAGCATTCGATACAGTTCCTCACTCATTACTTTGGAAGAAATTAACCAATCTGGGCGTGAGCTATCAATTTATACATGCAATTAGAAATTACTACGAACAGGCGACTGGCAGTTAGATGGAGGGGATCAATTACAGAAAATATTAAGATACATTCGGGTGTTTTACAAGGAGAGCCACTATCGCCCTTACTCTTTATATTATTTATGACGGACCTGATTAAAATGTATGACAACTCAGATCTGACGAGTGTATACCTGCCGGAATTTGGTGATATTCACCTGCTGATGTATGCAGATGATATTGCTATTATAGGGGAGTTGAGGATAAACCTCCAAAAAAAGATTAATATATTGAAAGAATATCTTGGTGAGAACTATATGACACTGAACGAGTCCAAATCGAAGGTTATGGTATTCCGCAATGGTGGTAAACCCTCAAGAGAAGATAGATGGTACTGGAATGGTAAACCTCTGATGGTAACAAGAAGATATAATTACTTGGGATACCCTCTGGTCAGTACAACTAAAACCACTCAAGCCGCAAACTTTTTCAAAGGAAAAGCACTCGCGGCAATAAATGCTACAACCCCAATATTGGCAAAATCAAAAATTAATTCATTAAACTCTGCAATGAAACTGTTTGATTCTATTGTGATGGCTGTTTTGATGTATGCTGCTCCAATTTGGGCAACAGAGTATAAAGATTTATTAGACCATATACAAGATACATTTATTCGTAGGTTCTTGAATTTGCCTAGATATACACCAGGATACATAATAAGACCAGAAACAGGCCGCGTCTCATTAATAATAACAGCTCTGAAATTGACCTTGAAATATTGGCTGAGGGTGCTGAGTATGGATACAAATAGATTGCCTCGAATATGTTTAAATAGAATCAGGCAAATATCCTGTGCTACAGGTGCGCCCATCGGGTTTATAAAACAATTAAGCAATTTACTCAATAATAACAGATCCTCGTGGCTTACTTATTGTAATGATCCAGATTCACTAAGGAATGCTATCCCAGGAATATTAAGAACTGCGATAGAGCAAACAATACAAAATGCCTTAACAAGAATAACCCAATCAAAGTTATATTCCCACTATAGAGATATATATACAACGTTTACCACCGAAGAATATTTCTTAAGTGAACTCCCTTTTCCTGTCATCAGATTAATCGCACAATTTAGAACCCTTTCAATTTTTTTCAGAGAACACCATCTGATTTTATTGAGGCGTGAAGACCTGAAATGCACTTTCTGTGGATCAGGAATAACAACGGAGATGTTGCACTACTTATTTGACTGTGCTGCTCTGTCTGAGGAAAGACGAAAACTAAATGATAAAATGGGGCAACTTTGTCCTTCATTTCCGGCACTAATTAATGAAATATCAAAGAATAGGTATATAGCGATGGCGATATTTGGATTCCACAAGACTATATCCCGGAAAAAGGCCACACAGTGTTCTCCCCATCCATTGTGAACTGGCGAATCCTCTATAGGGCGAGAGGCCCTAAATAAAGGCTTTTTGTTGTTGTTGTTGTTGTAAAAGTCCTTTAATCCATTTTACTTCGCAGATCCCTTCGCATATCGAAATCAGTTCGGCTTCGCATGTAGACAGAGCCACCAAACTTTGTTTCTTGCTTCTCCAACTGATCAGGTTGTTTCCCAGTTTAACTGTGTATCCGGAATAGGACTTTGCGTCACTTGTTGAACACCAGCTTGCATCTGTGCTGACAAGAATGCTATTTTCTGATGGCTTGTATCTTAACATTTTATCTCTGGTGCTCTTCAGGTATCTATATATTCTCTTAACTCCTGTTAAATGTACTTCTCTTGCATCATCTCTATTGAAAATTTCAGTATTTCCTTTGTTAGTTAATTCGTATATTGATAAAAGATTAGACCTTAAGTTAGGTACATGCAGAACTCCTTTAATTTGAACATTCTCAATTCCGTTTTCGGTACAAGTAGAAACCTTGATATCACCTTTAGCTGTAGCATGTGTAACTTTACCTTCTTCTGCCAAATTTATATCACTTTCATTAGGCATTACATTTTCCATCCAGCCCAAGTGTGGGGATAAGTGCGTAGTACACCCTGAGTCAAGACACCAGGTTTGTATCTGACTATAATTATTTGAGGAGTTTTCAAAAACTCGATCTGTGCTGGTATTGAAAGTTTGTTCCGCAGGCTTGCTTGAGACGGTATTCGCATTATTTCTGAAATTTTGTTTGATATAGTTTGTATTTGAATTTGCATTTCTTTTCCCATGTTGTTCTTGAGTTCACTTATTTTTGAACCAGCAATCTTTAGCTAAATGTCCTTTTTTATGGCAAACAAAACACTCCTTTTGTCGATTCTGTTGATAGTGATTTCTTCTGTCTTTACTTCTGTAAGCCTGTTCATTTTCATCAGAATGACTCCCATTCATCTTAGAATTCATTCGATTCTCTTCCTCTCTAAGTGACTGCCGAATTTCATCAAGAGTTAATTCTCTTCTAGTTCTCAGTACAACAGCGATCTTTTCCAATCTTGGATGGATACCTCGCACAATATGAAATGCTAGTTCTTTTTGGGATATTTGGTGTCCGAGTGAAGAACTTTGAGAGGCAATATTTTTGGCTCTAGCCATATATTCATTTATGGATTCATTATTTTTCATCTTGATATTCTTAAGTTCAAGTCCAATATCAATGATCTTATCTTCGAGGTTGCCCGTGTAGATTTTCTTTAATTCATCCCATACTTTCTTTGCTTTAGTTTCATCTAGAAACATTCCTGCTTGTTCATCTGATAGAGTTGTAACTATAATTCCAAAGGCTTCGCCATTCTTTTCACTCCATATTTGCCAAGCGACTTCATATCAGGCTCGGAATCCAAAATTACGCATTTAAATAATTTCTTTCCACGTAAAAGTGCTCCGACTTTTAAAGCCCAAATCGGATAATTTGTTCCTGTTAAAGGTTCAATTTTTGTCGTTGGCGAAAAATTGCAATCCATTTTAGCCTTGTTTTTCAACTTTTAAAAATTAAACAATATAGTTTAAAGGTAGTTTATAATTCAAAAATGTTTTTTTTTCAATCCTTCTATTTAAAACTTTCTTTTATCAATATAATTCAAATTCTATTGAAACATATTTCAAAATTTACATACGTTAATACAGAAGAGATCTTTGTTTACCGATTAGAATAAACGTATCAAACTTCTGATAAAATATTTTCGCTTTTTCTCAAGTTTTGAATTGAACCACGCTCTGCTACCATAAATTGTAGTATTTTAAATAATTACAACTCTCTTTAAAGCAACAAAATAATTATTTATTGCATTTAGCAAGAAAAGAAAAAAAAAACTAGGAATACCAAACAAAACCTTTTTAGGTTAATCCACCTGCAACTACCTACCGGTTAGTTCCTATTCAAAATCTAGCTTTCACACAGAGTATTGAAAAATAAAATACGACAAAAAGAAACAAAGAGTTAAAGGGAAAACAAAAGCAAAGCTTGCACGAATGTGTTTACATAATGATAAACAAATCAGGCAGACAATCCAATGATGCTCTCTGCGAATGGGGGAAGGGTGGGCAGTTGTAGGCTACATGATCATCAGCTCCTAGTCTATCATTGTATTTGAAGTAGATTAGTCTTTGCTTACATTTTTGGGATTCTTGGGATCTACTAGGATTAATTTCATTTAAGATTGAATTATTTATCCATGTTGGGCATTTATTGTTGTTGTTATTGCATTTGTTGTTGTTGCAAGGTTTTCCCACTATGTACTAAGTGCAATTCTCAACCTGCAACCCCAAAACACATTATTGACTGTATTGACTCATCCATTGATGAGCTCTACTCTTCCCCGGCAGACACCATCAAAAGTCTAAAGCTTTACAAGCTTGATACCTTAATATGATCGAGTGGAGATAAGAAAGAAGAAGAAAAGCGCATTTATATTCAACAACAAAAGCATTTTTAAGATATCTTTTATAGACAGGTTCTGGAGTCCAATGAGGAAAAAAAAGAAGTAAGAATATCAATAAATACTAGGTAAACAAGTCTTGGTGGTGATACACAACTACTGTGCATCTTCTTTTTAATTTTTCCTTTGTATTTATATACAGTTAAACCTGTCTATTGCGCCCCCTCTTGGGACTCACCAAAATAGGGTGCTATAGCAAGGGGATGCTATAGACAGGTTGCTTAATATTGATGTAAATCGCACTGTACTATTTAAAATCAGGTGCTATAGAGAGGAAGGCGCTATTTAGAGGGGGCACTATAGACAGGTTTAATGTATATTCTTTCAGAAGTTCTCCAAAGAATTTATGAGTCCCACAGTCCCTATGGGTTCTAAATAAAATAAAGGTTAAATAAAAGTTTAAAAGATTCAAAAAGACAATTTTAAAATATTAATGGTAACAAAAAGTTACTTATTAAAATTTAGGTTTTTTGCTTCAAGTGGAGAGAAAGTGTCCACACAAGGAAAGTTTTCTAGCTTTGGCAAGGCTTATCATAACTAGCATGCCTTTATCTCTCCGGCAAACAAATGATCTTTCCCAGTGAATGTACTTTTCTGGTGACATTCTCTACTGGTTGATGTGTCACCAGCACTGTGCCTCCGTCCACTTCTGATAAACTTCACACACACTCTTGTCACCTTCAAAAAAGAATGATCTCCCCCTTCTGCAACATAGTATGATTCTTAAATTAAGTTTTTAATAATGTTTCACTACCTTTTTTTTTTTTATGATTACTGCCCTATACAAAACAATCTTCTACTTTATTCACTGGACTATTAGATGTGAAACTGTATGTACTCAGAAGTCAGGAGTTCTCTATGTGGCTGCCAACTCTGAGACAGAAGCAGAGGCAAAGGCTGTGAAACAATATGGCTTGAAACCAGGAACCTTCATCCTGCAGAAAGGTGAGCATATGGCCTTCATGTCTTCAGAGTCGTTAACCTTTGTATCAGAAACGGATGTCTTGGACACCTGGTTCTCCTCTGCTCTGTTCCCTATGGCTTCCCTGGGCTGGCCTGGCAAGGTGAGTTATAGGAAGGGTTCATAGCTCTTTTTATTTTAATACAATAGAGTTTGTACTTGGAAAATTAAAGAAGGCATTTATGATTCTGTTTGAAAATTCAGTCAACTCTTATACATGCTCACTCACTATCTGGGGCAATGTATAAAATCTCCCTTCCGAGATACCTTAAAACAAAAACATTTGATACCCCCGATTACTATAGTTAGTGATTCATTGTGAAGTTTGAATTGGTGCTTGTCTGTCCTGCTCTGTACCATTCATGTGCACAATTAGATTTCCATTCTTGTGGGCATTGGCTCTTGATGGTACAGAGGTCTCTTTTGTCTATATGAGTGGTAGATTTTCTGGCCTCAGGGTGGTGGGTGAAGTAGAATGTGTCTGCCTTTGTCATTAAGACTGGGGGAACTACTCATTGGCAGACAGACTTAGCTCCAAAACAAATGTCTGCGTCTGACATGAAGAACAGACCTCATGTGCAGCTGCTCCTAACATGGAGTACAAACACTGCTCATTCTCAATCAGGAGCCCTTAAGGGTAATAAATATCTTACTGTCTATTCTGTGAAGGAAAAATAATGGGTAGAGCATGGCCCTTCAGTGGTAACCCTTCCAGTAGTTTCACCAATTCAATCAACCATACTGCTATAATATTTAATTAGTCTATTCTGCTTATATATCCGACAATATAGAGGAAACCTTGGTTGCTGTACTTTGTGGATATAAACTTTTTGGAAAGTAGAAGGATACATTCATTTTCAAGAATCAAGCAAATTTCTTGTGCAAACACTCGATAACTTAGGTTAGGCATCTATTAATTACAAGGGCGCCATCTTTTGATGATATTTGGAACTACAAGCGTAAAATTTTATTTTAAAAAGAAAAAATAGCTTCAAATTTCACTAACAGATGGAATACTCTATCTTTGTAATCATCAAAAAATATATATAAAAAGATTATTAAAATCAATCATTGATTCAGCCAACATGTCATGGGCACAGATGGACATCGAGGCTTACCCTCTCAGCCTGATGGAGACAGGCCACGACATCCTCTTCTTCTGGGTGGTGAAGATGGTGATGCTGGGCCGCCATTTCACTGGCCAGCTGCCATTTCCCAGGGCTCTTCTGCATGGCCTGGTGCTAGATGGAAGGGGCCGCAAGATGAGCAAGTCCTGTGGGAATGTTGTCGACCCCTGCCATGTCATCCATGGGGCCTCCCTCAAGGTCGGTTTTTCTCTCCCTATTTCTATATAGAAATTTATATATCAGGGGACTGATTAGTGTTGAATAATTGTTAAATTGGAGAAGCGCCTTCATGGCATAAAATTATCCCTATATATATAAAAGTCAGTGTATGTATGTATGTGTTTGTTCCTATGTCGGCTATACACGTCCACAATACGTAACTAATCTGACTGAAATTTTAACAGAGTTAACTATTGAAAAACTTATAGTGAATATTTATATAAAGGTCTCTATATACAATATCTTTCGAGTTATTTGCAAATTTCGTTGCAAATTTGCCCTTTCGCTCGCAAGCAGCGCCTCTAGCGGTGAAGATGGGAGGTAATATCAGCTGACCTAATAGACATGTAAAATGTGTTTTAACAGGGCATAGAGAAAAATCTGGAAGAGATATTTATCAGATTTTTAGCCAAGAAAAATTTAAATTGACAGGTTCTGGGCAAAAAATAGTTGTTTTTTAATCAAAAATGATGATGAAAATATTGCTGTATGAGGTTTGATTATCAGATACAAAATTATATCGGGAAAAATTTCAAAAAGCAGAGACCACGGGTAAAGCCAGTTCATTTTTAATATGCAGGAACAAAATTTTAACAGAAAAACATTCATTCGAGCAGAAGACACAAAAAGCCAGATCATCTCTCTATAAAAATATCGCTTCTCAGACACAAAGTTTGGAACGGGACGTTTCACAAGAATGACATCCACGACGCCAATTCATAATTGTTATGAATATTATTTGAATAAAAACATTTAATCGGGTAAAACCCGGGCGTTGCCCAGGTCATTCGGCTAGTTACAAATAAAAACTGCCTACATGTTGAAAATAAGCACTTGCAGATTATTTTTGTAAAGTTTGATTTGATAATTATTTATAGATCATTTTTCTTGTGTGTGTGTGTTATTGCATCTTTGCCAATATATATATACACAGTAAAACCCCGCTAATACGAACCCCAAATATAGCGAACCTTTCCTTATAATGAACCTAGGGTAATTCCCAATTCCATTCCATTGAAAATACCATCGTTATAACAAACTTTGCAATTTTTAAAATAACGAACTACCTTTATAATGAGCCTACTTTAAGTCTCAAAATAATAAATCTATTTAAAATACTAGACTTATAACAAACTTAAAATTGTAATTAAAAAATTTAAAAAACAGCAAAATTTTGAGCATGTTTCAGCTCACGGATCGCGATTTCAAAACAATAAATTTAACGGCATTGTTTGTTTTCATTTTCATTATATTTTTGCTGTATGCTGTATAAATTTTACACTTTATACATTTTATTAAATAGAATAGCTTTGCAGCCATCAAATTTGAAATAGAAAATTGCAAATAGCTTCTAAAATAAAGAAAACAAAGGCATTCTAAAAAAAAAAGATGCTACTACTGAAAAAAAAAAAGGCCATTTTTTTTTCAAAACTTTTCAAAGTGAAACAACATGAGCAAAAAATTTCAGAACATGTTAAAATAAGAAAATATAACTTTTATATTATAAGAGATAAAATAGAAGGCTATTAAAAATTGTTACAAAGAGGAATCCACCTCAACTTTTGCCTCAATCATACATGTTAGGGCTAAAAAAAAAACATCCAAATAAACAGGCCCGTGATGCAACAAAAATTATTTTTTTATGCCATGAATCATGGAGATTTTAAAGCCAGCAATGGTTTGCATGACAAGTTCAAAATAAAACGATATCTAGACTTAAGAATAATATGTGGAAACACACACACATGAAATGGAAGAAAATCACTATTAACTTTATTTGAAAGGTGCAATGCTTGAAGAGTGCTTTGAAGCAACAAGGTATTAGAGCCATTTTTGCAACTAAACATTGTATTATATAATATGATAAAGTTATTTTAAAATCATTTTTATATTTGAATATATATAATTAATAAGACAAATCCTAGACCAAGTCTTTTATATGTACATGTATGCTAATGATTAGAAGAACCTATTATCAAATAATTTATTTTATTATTCAGTATTGATATAAGGAAATTGGTATAAGGGAATTAAAACAAAGTCACCACTATTAAGAGTCAGCCTCTTCCTGTGTGTATGGCTTTCCTTTAATTATATGGTCTAAAAATTTTGAAAATAAAAAAAATTGCCAAATTGTGGCTATAGTGAGCCAAAAGCTCGGTCCCATTGGGTTCACTATAGAGGGATTTTACTGTATATTTATGATACAGAGGTGGGGATTTAAGTCTCATTGGGTTTATTTTGGGGAGTGTTCTGTGCTGGGGGGCCACGGTCACCAAGACCCGTTTCAATGCTGGGTTTGTGGTCTGGTCCAGGAAGGTCGTTAAGTTCTGGGTCTTGTCCAGGCAGGTTGTTGAGTTCTGGGTCTCGCCAGACTGGGTATAGGAGGGGTTGTTGCTGAGACATGATATGCTTAATAATCTTCCGTCACAGTGTATCCTGATTACTGGTGCGTTATCGGGAAAACAGTGGTTAACAGTCAAATACAATAATGCCCCTCATCTCTGTGGTGTCGTTTCTGATTAAGCTAAAATAAATAAAAATATAAGAATAAACAAAATTAAAAAAAATTGACAACAAAAATAGTTTTTCCGGTAACATGCACCATCCGGTTGGCTACTTGTTGGCACACAACAATATAGTAAAGTTTTACTTCTGTCACTTTTAGGTCCGATAAAGTTAGGTTGTATTAAAAATTTATAACAATAATATAATATAATAATATTCGATCTTATTAAGGTGAGAGTGTATGTATGTATATAATTCTATTCTTCTATATATTGCATGTAGAACTTCTGTATATATTTTCCTCTTCCTTTTAAAGTTCATTACTTTTATTAGACTTTTGCTTTCTTCCTTTAGGCATTAAAGAATCTTTGTTAAATAAAAGTTTTACAGTTTTTCTTTCTCCTCTAAATTCCACCACACACATATTTGCCATTATGTTTTAATTTGAAAGTCATAATTAGATGATTCTGATCCGAAGATTGGCCAAGTTCCTCGATCTTTCAGCAGCATGTAGTTCACTCCACTCCAGTCCTTGAGGTCATTGGTCCTACTTCTTGACCTTATTCATTCTTTCAAGGCAAAAAAAAAATCATCTTCTGATAAGGCACAATTTGGATTGTAGATTATAAAAATAAGGTAATAAGACAAATCTAAATTATTGTATATACAGTAAAACCCCGCTAATAACGAATCCACGGCGATTCCCAATTCCATTCCATTGAAAATAACATCATTATAACGAACTTTGCCATTTTTAAAATAACAAACTACCCCTATAACGAACCTATTTTCGGTCCCAAAATGATAAAATATATTAAAAATACTAGGCTTATAACGAACTTAAAATTGTGATTTAAAAATTTTTTAAAACAACAAATTTTGAGCATGTTTTTTTTAGCTCACGGATCACGATTTCAAAACAAAAAAAATAGCGGCATTGTAGTTTTCATTTACATTCTATTTTTGCTGTATGTTGTATAAATTTTTACACATTATACTTTTACTTAATAGAATATCTTTGAATTCGAAAATTTTGAAATAGAAGAAAAATACAAATGGCTTCCAAAATAACGAAAAGAAACAAAGAGCGGCGTTCTAAAAGAAAAAAAAAAAAAAAAACAGTGGCAGCATGCCCTTTTAGAAGCGTTCTATATCAAGTTTAACCTAGGTTAAACAATGATTCCAAATAATTTTAAAGCCAGAAATGGTTTGAATAACAGGTTAAAAACAAAATTTAATATGCACTTCAGAAGAATATGTGATAACTGGAATTGGAAGAAGAAGAAGAAGAAAAAAAATAGTTCCCCCAAGTTCCCCGTGTCTCATGGGTCACAAACAAATCGACTTATAAATTCTCAAAAACTTCCACTACAGTTCTATTTTTAAAATGGAATTCTTGTTAAGTATATGACTCATTCAGGGTTCGCGGATATTCCCCCTGGCCTGCCTTTTTACCACCGATTTTGCGTTTGCAAATTGGAGTTTTTTATTTGCAATTTTACCGATCGCGCTATCGTATCAACATGTTTCGCGTCCGATTTTTCTGAATTGGATACTTTTGACTCATCCTCAATTGATTCAGAATACAAGGAGCTTTATTCCTTTGATGGAAATAACGATAATTTAAGAAAATTCTGATTTTCAAATTTCACTTTCAACCAACAAGGTATTAGAGGCATTTTTTCAAATAAATATAGTATTATATTATTCGAGAAAGATGTTCTAAAATACTCTTATACCTTTTAAATATATAAATAATAATCTCTTTTGCCAAGAGATTTGGCTTAATTTTTAAATAGTATATAGGTTTATATGTAAACATGTATGCTAATGATAAGAAGAACCTATTATCAAATGACTTTTGATATTCAGCATTACTGTAAAGAAATTGGTCAATTTAAGCAATTAAAACAAAGTGACCATTATTAAATCTAAAAATTTAGAAAAGTTGAAAAAAATGTTTAAACCGTGGCTATAGTGAACCAAAAGCTCTGTCCCATTGGGGTTCACTATAGAGGGGTTTTACTGTATATACATTTGGATTTAGTCTTATTACCTTGTATTTATAATCTACTAGCCGAATGACCCGGGCAACGCCCGTGTTTTACCCGATTGAATGTTTTGATTCAAATACTATTTGTTACAATTATAAATTGGCGCCTTAAATAATTGCATATGTTAGTTAATAACTATAGCCTATGTGCTTTATCTGTCTATGTACTGTTGGCTTCCGTAGGCGTCTCTTACTGGGAAAAAGAAAGAAAGAAAGAGAGGATTCCATTAGGTTATTATCTAATATATGCATTTATTTAGGGAGCGACCCGCTCCAACACAATAGTTACAAAGACGAAATAGCGAGTGGGGGGGGGGCAAAGGTGGCGTGACCGTAGCCAACCAATAGGAGGGCGCCATTAAAAAAAAAAAGCAAACGGTGACAGAGATGAAAACTGATGACTGATTGTTGATTAGGAGATGACGCATGACGCTCGTAACTGTATATAGAATAATCCAAATTGTGCCTATCAAATCCAAATAAATAGTTTGTGACATTTCATTAGATGGTAACAACACTGTTCCCGAAATGTCACACTATTTATTCATTTGGATTTGGTCTTATTACCTTTTTTTTTAAAATCATCTTCTAAAGAGCCTCTCAGAACATAGCATACATATATCACCTGTGTTAAATATACCTACACACAAAAAAAAATATTAAGATTATTAAATTACAAAACTATTTTAGAGGCGTAATATTCTTTTTAAAATAAAACAATTTCTACTGTCCTTACTGCAATGGAAAAATTAAAGGGAGGGCCTGGCTCATCAGTGGTGAACCCTCCCAGCGGTTTCGCCAGTTTAATCTACCATACCGCTGTTATATTGCATTTTTGGAACTTCCTTTTATAGTTGACTGTTGTAAGACTCTTGGAATGGGTATTTTAGAAGAACTATGGACATAAGCTTTTAGGACAGCAGAATTAAATATAATTATAAATATATAATATGCTTCGAGCAATCGCTCTTCCGCAAATATTAAATTGTGTCTTTTATTTGAACAATTATGTTACGATGCACTAGCGCGCCATCTGTTATCAAATTACAAAACTATTTTAGAGGCGTAATATTCTTTTTAAAATAAAACAATTTCTACTGTCCTTACTGCAATGGAAAAATTAAAGGGAGGGCCTGGCTCATCAGTGGTGAACCCTCCCAGCGGTTTCGCCAGTTTAATCTACCATACCGCTGTTATAATATATTAATATTATATATTATATAATAATATAAAATATTAAGATAAAAATCATCAACATGATCTACAGGGATTATTTTTAATTTTTGAAGATTTTAATCACTAAAAATCAATCTTATCGATGCAAATTTTGATTAACTATTTTTAAATAAGGGATTGATAAATCAAAATTTCACTGAATTCTGTTTCCCAGGACAATTTCTTTAAGGAATTTAGATCAGCAACTTTAAAAAGCTTTGGAGTATTGATACGCTTAAAAAAAAAAACCTGAATGATAAGGCACATTTTGGATTTTAGATTAGAAACACAAAGAGTAATAAGACCAAATCCAAATACACAGTCAAACCTCTTTAATTCAACACCCCAAGGGATCAGAGCTTTCGGTTGAGTTAAAGGAAGTGTTGAATTAAAGTTATTCAGATGATTAGCTAATCATCTAACTCGTTAAAATAATTTTTAAAAAATAGCTTTGTAATCTATATTAATAAAATGCAAATTTCATAAGAGGACATCACTAAAAACTTTCGTTACAATGCATCAATTTCGACCAAATTTTCAACATTTATGTAAAACGAGATGGAGCAGGTTTTGCTTAACATCAAAATATTTTTCCCTAACATTAACATGCATAACTTCGCTGTTATCGATTAAATACAAAAAAATCAACAGAGTTAATTTTATTTATATATAAATACAAAATTAAATTTCAACAGAGTTAATATTTTTACATACTAGCTAATAATCTCAATCTAAAAATATAATATAAAAAGCCAACAATGAAGAGTGAATGTAAGATAAAAAGCCAACAATGAAGAGTAAATGTAATATAAAAAGCCAACAATGAAGAATGAATGTAAGATAAAAAGCCAACAATGAAGAGTGAATGTAATATAAAAAGCCAACAATGAAGAATGAATGTAAGATAAAAAGCCAACAATGAAGAGTGAATGTAAGATAAAAAGCCAACAATGAATAGTAAATGTAATATAAAAAGCCAACAATGAAGAATGAATGTAAGATAAAAAGCCAACAAAGAAGAGTAAATCTACTTATATAATTGCCTTATTCTGTCTGTGTGAAGTTCACTGTGTGAAGTTCACAGATAGATTTTGGTCAGAATATAATATAAAAAGCCAACAATGAAGAGTAAATATGATATAAAAAGCCAACAATGAAGAATGAATGTAAGATAAAAAGCCAACAATAAAGAGTAAATGTAATATAAAAAGCCAACAATGAAGAATAAATTTAAGATAAAAAGCCAACAATGAAGAGTAAATATAATATAAAAAGCCAACAATGAAGAATAAAGGCAATGTGACACGGCAATGTGACACGGGAAAAAATGTTCACTAGATAAAACTATGATTTTCTAATGTAGAAAATTAGGAAAGACAAAATTCAGGATGACACGGCACACAGGGACCGGGAAAAAATGTTCACTTTATCAAGAGATTCAAATTTACGAGTTTCAAATTATCAAAATATATCTTTTTTTTTTAAATAAGTTTTTAGAGAATTGTTTTAACAAATGTTCGCTAGACAAACCTTTACTCGGGTAAAACCCCGGGCGAAGCCGAGTACGTTTTATAAGTTTATAGAGAATTGTTTTAACAAATGTTCGTTAGACAAACATTCACTCGGGTAAAACCCGGGCGAAGCCGGGCACATCCGCTAGTATTTATATAAATTAATGATATTAATTGAAACCATTGTGTGTGTACTTTTTTATTTTCTTGATTATCTTTTAGTATCAGGGACAAAATTACATTAATACATATTTTAGAAACATAAATAATTACAACAAATAAATATACTGGCAATGTGATAAGGCACAATTTGGATTATAGATTATAAACACAAGGTAATAACATGTCACACACTATTTATTTATTTGGATTTGGTCTTATCACCTTGTGTTTACTGGCAATGTGTTTCTTTTCAGTAAGATAATCAAATATTAACTCTACAAACCTCATTAAAATATTAAATATAATATATTAAATAATATTTTATTCGAATTGAAGAATATAACAGTTGAAAGGAAATAAATATGGTAAATAAAAATAAATTTAAAAATATTATTTTAAAATAATCATGAAGATCTTTAAAAAAATTCCTTTATAGATGTCTATTTTTGCACTGAAATCCTATTAAAGATGTATTCCAGATGGTCATTTTGAAAAAACATGCATGCCTTTCTTCCTCTAAAATGTCTTTTAATAAAGAAACTTTAATGCATTAAAAGCATCCACTGCTGCTGCAGGTATTATTGATTTTGTGTTTAAATCTTTTATAATAACATGGAAATGGAATATTGAAATAAAATGTTATCATAATCATTGTGGCTACATTTTATAAAGATTTATTTATTTAAAAGCAAATTATTTGTAAATTTTAAAATAACTAAAATATTTTAATGCTGAAATTTAAAAATAAAATATTAATTTTAATTAGCGCACGAAGCCTAAATTCCTGTGTAAAAAAGAAAAAAAAAACAATAACACTCGTGACATTGCGCAACGGCACTGCAAAGTGAAACTTAAACTAACCAGAAACCAAAAGTGCACAGGCGCGATCCTATCGGCATCTGCCGATTGCCGCCGTAATACCTTTTTAGCGGTAAAGTTGTAAGTAAAAAAGCATTCAACTCTGTCAAAATTCAAATTTTAAAATGGTCGAACTATCGGAAGTGTCGTATTATCGATATATCGAATTACGGTTCGTTATTTGATAGGCCAGTGGTCGGGACCTCAGAACATGGTCGAATTAACGAGGTTATACTGTAAATATTTAGAGTGTGACATTTCGGTAACAACGTTGTTACTAGAACATCACACACTATTTATAGGGGGTCGTTGGAAGGGTGGTCTAAACCATTGGTTTTCGACTGTTGTGACCCAAGATCAAATCCCACATTAGGCACTTTTTTCTAATTAAAAAATTGCTCCAATGGCCCCCGATTCTTGCAGAAGTCCAACCCCACCAGCAAGTGCAAGTAATGAAATATAACAATCCAGTGTCGATGATTTGCATCTATAATCCAACTGGATGCACATTTTTAGTGTGAGGTTTCACCAAGGTGTATCAAGGTAATACAAAAAGGCACACACACACACACTAGATGATTATAAGGCACAATTTGGAATATAAATTTGAAACACAAGTTAATAAGACCAAAACTAAATAAATATATCACACATGTGACGTTTCAGTAACAATCATCAGACAAAATTACCTATTCATGCTGTACTATCATAACGTACTTATTTGTCTGATGGTGGTGATAATGCAGTTACCAAAACGCCACACGCTATTTATTTGGATATAGAAAATTTAGTTGAAACTGTTATAACTGTTTTGAAAACATAAACCAAATAAATTTTCTCATTTAATAGTATATTAGTGTACTTTATCAATATTATCATGCCACCTTGTTTTTAAAATTACCACCTCTATTTGGCAGGAGCTGCAAGCTGATGCAGAGCCTCAGTTCCGTTCCCTGGTGGCCTCCAACTTTCCACAGGGTATCCCCCAGTGTGGGGCTGACAGCCTCCGCTTCGCCCTCCTTCTCAATGACATCAAGAGTGAGTCTTACTAACTGTTCAGACTTCAAAAATACAAATGTCATAAATTATAACATTCTAAAATCCAGATAATGTCTTCAAATAGGTGGGACAATTCGAATGGACATCATCAATGTTCGGAGCACACGGCACTTCTGCAACAAGATATGGCAAGGCTGTCGTTTCGCCCAGCTTTTCAAGTCCAAGCACTTCCCAAATTGTTTGGAGATGGCACCTCCCCTTCAGTCCCCACAGGTATCTTTAGATACATCAATGATAGAGCCATCATAGGTGTAATATAGTTATTTAAACAATTTCTTGACAAAATACAGAATACAGTTTGCAATATTTAAAGGTAATGCTTTACTTGATTATTTGAACTGCTACCATAGCACATTGTACTCATTCTTAAGACCATAAAATTATCCATTTAATATACCCTCATTTTGTTGTTGTTTTCATTTTAATAATTTTAATTACCTTTTAAAATGGGTTGTAAAATGACCTATTAAAGAACTTTTAGGAGTTTCAATTGGGCCATAATGTCACTGAAGCAATAGTAAACCTTTGTCATGTGAAAGAGGAAGGGTTCTTAACCACAGAACTAGGTGATTCCAGAAATTTCACTTAGGTGACAGGAATCTTAAAGATAACCCAAGGACTGTTAAAGCTCTGAACTATATATCGACACTCTGTGCCAAACTCTGAAGGCAAATTTGATACCCATCACTCTGAGACCATTGGTGAGCTGAGGACATCACAAACCACTGTGGTTTTTCTTCATCACAAACTAGGCAATGCCACCAGGAACTGCCGCTTTGTGCCTCTTCAATTGACACCCACTCAGGCAAATTGCCAACTGGAAGTGTGCAAGAAATTTTTAGCTAATTTGCATGATTACATTTCATGAAGAGAAATAATAAGGCAAAATTTGGATTATAGATTAAAATAAAATAAAATAAGACCTAATCCAAATAATTTATTAGTGTGTGACATTTCAGCAACAACATTGTCACAGACAAAATTCTTTTGTCTGATGATGGTGACAATGTGTTGCTGAAACGTCACACACTAATAAATTATTTGGATTAGGTCTTATTTTCTTTTATGAAGAGAAATATTAACTGCAATGACAAGTTGGCCTATTATCATTACAAAAGCAATGGTTGAGCTCGCATAAACCTCCTGAACCTATTGTCAAATGTGGCTGCTTCAAACATAAAAATGGCAGGTGCCTCTAATATAACCTCAAATGGCTTATAGGTGAGATACTCCATTTTAGTGACCATGCTGAGAACATTCTGACACGAGGATTGCAATTTTTAATGTAGATTTTATTAGAGAAAGTGTTTCTGGTATCTTGTTTGATGCCCTACACATATAGTTGTTCACTCATTTTGCCACACTTAAAAGTTGCCATGCCATGTTGTGCCACACTGCTCTAGTTGCAAGTTTAGTTATGTAAGCAACATTCAATATATCGTTTTTTTACATTGTTTCAAATGATGAAAAACTGTAGAGTGGTCAACATTGAGCTCTTCAGCTACAAAAAGCTACAGTAGTTTTGTTTGTGTCTGCCTCTTATTGACTTTAAATAGTTGTCGTCAACAACTGATGGACATCCATGGCCCTCTTCATCTCCAAGGCTGGTATCGGCGTTGCAAAATATTTTGAATCCCTGCGTGTATTACGTTCTGAAATGACACTCTTGCTCCATGCACTGATGATATTTCAAGTTGTTTTCGCAGTGCTGTGGCCACGTTTGAATTTGTGAAGTAAAATTATGCAGATTTCCTATTTTGAAAGAATTTTTAATACAATCTGATATAGTAAAAAATTTATTGGAAACATAGATATTAGTATATATGATGACAGTACGAAAACCATGCTTCATAAGGATATAAGTGACTTGAAAATAATAAAATGTTATGCAATAATCAAAGCTTGAAATTTTTATTACTGAAATCAGCTATTATGTTCGCCCCGACCCAATAATACAATTTTTCACATCACTTAAAATCAATCATGAAACATTCTGAAAAATATTAAAGAAAAAATTCTCAAAGATATCAATCAACATTATTAATTAAAATATATTACCACAGTATTTTCTAATATTATTATTTCAATTATATATTTAATTATCCTGGGAAAATGTCCACTAGAAGTGAATGTTGTGATTAAATCATCTAACTGGTTTTAATTCAACCAAAAGCTCTGATCCTTTGGGGTGTCATATTAAAGAGGTGTGTTTTTTTTCCTTCCTTATAGAAATCTTCACAGTAGTTAACCTATCTGGATGAAATTTTATCCCAATATAGAATAGTCTGAAAGGAGTTGCTATTATTGTTTCAATCCCAGAATATGAAAATTAGCCAAATCAGTAGAAACAAAGGACACCTAGTTGCAGAGTCAAAGTGTCCTTTAAAAATTATAATTTTGGCAATGAAAACTATCTTTTGTAAAGAAGTGTCCTATACAGCGAGGGTCTTCTCATGGAGGTTATACTGAAATGGACTAAATTGCATATTTTGATCCAGAAAATGATACATGTGTCAATATTCAATATTATTAAGAGTGTATATATAGTGTTCTCTTCCATTTAAAGTTCATTACTTTTTATTAGACTTTTGCTTTCTTCCTTTAAAGAATCTTCGTTAAATAAAAGTTTTATGGTTCTTTCTTCCTCCTCTGAATTCCACCACATAAAGCTGTACAAGGAAAGAATGAAGGGTGGTTGTTGTATAGGAGCTGGAGGAGAGTTCACCAGAGAACAGCTGGATCCTGAGTCGACTGGCCAGACTGGTTGAGCGGTGTGGTCGACACCTGGAAGACTTTGACTTCCACCATTCTACTCTGGAGCTGAGGATGTTCTGGGTGCAGGACTTTTGTGATTTCTACCTGGTAGGTGGTTGCTCTCCTGTCGGGCATGTCTTATAGATGAAGGTTGATTCTTTATTATTTTCTTTCACATTTTGTTTCATAGAACATAAAATTTTCACTTATAAATACAATTTTTTCTTAATAAAAAAAGTTGAATAATCTTAATCTCCTGGGCACAGAGAGGGCTCATAAACATAGGGAAAAATTTGTTGAACGAGGCCAGATAAAAACACTGCTTATATATCAGTATGTGAGGTCTAATTTAGGAGAATGATGTATTATTGTTTTCATCAAAATAATGTCTGCTTTGTATTCACTTACTTGAGGCAATATATTTTGACCAGAACAATCCATAAAAGAACAGAGAGGCAATGAGAGAAATGTGCTTAGTACCAAAATACTAATAGTAAAATAATCTGTGGATAAAATAATATATTATTTAAATGGGATTTAGCTGTGATACCTCTCGAGATGGGTTGGGAGTATGAAGCGATTGTTGATTGACCTCATGGGAGGAAGAATCCCAAAAAATAGGCTTCTTTTCAAGGTTAAAATTAATGCATCTGGTTATTATTTATCAATCTTCTTCAAATACTATTGTGCCTACTTATCATTGTACGTGAGGAGCATTCCATAAGTAATCTACCTAAGCCATAAACAACCTAAAACTTCATTTTTTTTTTATTTCTCAATATAACCTCCATTAACTGAAATACACGTATCCTATATATATTTTAAAGAAAAAATATTTTCAAAATAAAAATCCTTGTCTTGGCTTTCCAACCAGTCCATCACAACGATCTTTAAGGCTTCATCATCTTTAAAATTATGTCCACGAAGATTTTTTTCACATATCTGAACAGTTAATAGTCACTAGAAGTCAGTTCTTGACTATAAGAAGGATGCTGTTACAATTCATAGCTACAATCTTTGATAGAAGCTTGAATAACTCGCGTAATGAACTGGAGCATTGTCATGAAGCAGAAGAACTCCATTGGTCAACTTCCATTAGATCCATTAATAACTTTGAATATATCTCCACATTAATGCTCTTTCTGTGTTGAAGATAACAATCAGAAGAACACCTTCCCTATCTCAGAATATGGTTGCCATAATCTTGTCAGCCGAAGGTTGTGTCTTGAATTTCTTTGGTGTCTGAGCACCCTTGTGCTTCCATTGCATTGATTCCTGTTTGGTTTCTGGATCCCAGTTGTTTACTCATGTTTCATCACAGACTACTATTCTAGGAACAAATTCATCAGGATTGGCATTAAACTGTTTGAGGTTATTGCCTGAAATTTCCACTCATGCTTGTGCATCTGAACAGAGCTATGAAATCGCGGAACCCATCTTACACACACTTTAGACATCAACAAATGATCATAAGTGTTTCTCAAAACAGTTTCTTCACATATAGCCAGCATTTTCGATAATTGTACCACTTTAATTCGACATTTTTCTAAAATTAAACATTCTAATTTTAAAATATTTTCAGGTGTTGTGTTGCATCTATGGGTCTTCCAGCTCTTGGGTCATCTTGAATGAATTCTTGGCTCCGTTTAAACTGTTTGGACCAGTATTTTATTTGATAATAGGAAGGATATGTGCTTTCTCATATACACCAGCCATTTCTTCTTTTATTAGTTTAGGGCTATTACCTTTTTTGTTAAAAATTTAATTATCGAACAATGTTCCAGTTTTGTTGTATCCAATTTGAGGTTCACCTTACTCACTTTAGAATTTATTTTATATAAATTTATTATGGCTAGGACAAAGAAAAATTCACTGCAGTGAGTAACAAAAGTTGCTGCTATTTTCAGAATGGACATTACTCTGCTGACACCATCTAGGGTGGCTAGAAGTTTACTTTTGGAGCATACCTCATATTTTTTATAATTATTAAATGAATAGATATATATTTAAAAAGTTCTTTAAACCATTTTTAAAATTAACCTCTGATTCACAAATGATGCATTATTTAAAAATTCACCTAATTTTTAAAAATTAAAATGCAGTATAACTTATTTAATTTAACCAACAAATATCCAACACTAATGATAATTAGAATATTTTTTAATTTTCTTACCTGTTGTTTAGGTGTGGTCTCTCATTCTACAATTCTCTCTGATCACTGTAGTTCATTTGAAGAATGTTAACAGGTCCTAGTTTGTAGCCCTAGATGTTGTAGTTTGTCTTCATGAGGGAGAGATACAATGGAACTGTAACAGGAGAGCCTGAAGTTAGTGGAGGCTGGCACTCCCCATGCCACAGCTGCTCAGCGGACCCTGGACACTGTGATCCACACCTACCTTCGACTGCTGGCTCCATTCATGCCCTTCCTGTCTGAGGAACTCTACCAGCGTATGGCACAGCAGCCTTGCCAGTCTATCTTCAAGGATTGCTACCCTTCCTCCCATCAGGTAGTATGAGTGAGCACCTGCACATCCTTCACATTGTCTTTGCTCTATGTGTCCTAGTGGGAAGCCTATCAAAATCCGCTGCTAGAAAAAAAAATTGCTCTAGCTCGAGAAATCATCTTTAAAGCCCGTTCCCTCAAAGTTCACTATGGGGTGGGGAAGGATTGTCCACAGGGTGAGTGTTGCTTGTTATGAGCCAACATGATCAAGATTTGATTTCAATAACTTATCCTCATAGAATAGAAGCTGCTCTGGATCAGTGAAGACCATAGCTTGAAATTGTGGTCTTCAAATTTTACTTTATATATTCATCACCAAACAAATGTGTTTGTATTTTTTTAATATTATTAATTTATAATGGCAGATATATATGGTGTTTAAGTAAAGGATATGAAGCGTACGAGGATACTTTTCTTTTAACTTTAATGAAGATTCAAGCTTTCGGGCGAAAACAGCCCTTCTACAGGAAATTATAGAAAAACATTTTCAAAAAGTAACATTTGCAAACAAAAATGGTATCTCTATTGATCTTGTAACGCGTGAATAAATCTCACATCCACGCGACCCAGACTATGATGCATTGAATAAATCTGCTAAGTTGAGACTTTTCAAAGTAAATCAAACTGGCATTGCCTTATGCCAGTTTGATTTACTTTGAAAAGTCTCAACTTAGCAGATTTATTCAATGCATCATAGTCTGGGTCGCGTGGATGTGAGATTTATTCACGCGTTACAAGATCAATAGAGATACCATTTTTGTTTACAAACGTTACTTTTTGAAAATGTTTTTCTATAATTTCCTGTAGAAGGGCTGTTTTCGCCCGAAAGCTTGAATCTTCATTAAAGTTAAAAGAAAAGTATCCTCGTACGCTTCATATCCTCTACTTATTCTTATCAGAGGATTCCAACTTTCTATATATATGGTGTTTCTAATTAAATCGTTGATAAGACTTTTTTGCTTATAATCATAATTTCTTCTCTGTGGAAATTTTCCTTGGGGATCTAACTCTAGATGCCCGGAATCTATCTGTATTCATATCTGCCCGAATGTATATATGATAAAACCACTCTATAGTGAACCCCATTGTGACAGAGCTTTTGGTTCACTATAGCCACGGTTTGGCAATTTTTTTTACTTTTCAAAATTTTTAGACCATATATAATTAAAAGACAGCCATACACACGGAAAAAGGTAGCCACTTAATAATGGTCACTTTGTTTTAATTTTTTAAATTGTCCTATTTCCTAACATTAATGCTGAATATCAAAAGAAGTCATTTAATAATATATTCTTCTTATCATTAGCATATATGTTTTTATATATACCTCTATGTATAATTTAAAATTAAGACAAATCTTCTAGGCATCAAAGGAATAAAGCTCCGTTTATTCTGAATCAATTGAAGATGATTCAAAAGTATCCGATTTCGAGAATTCGGACGGAAACATGTTAATACAATAGAGTGATAGGCAAAATCGCCTTTAAAAAATGCAGATTTGCAAACACAAAATCAGTAGTAAAATGGTCGGCCAGGGGGAATATCCACGAACCCTGAATGAGTCATATACCTAACAAGGCTTCCGTTCTAAAAATAGAACTGTAGTGGTAGTTTTCGAGAATTTATATGTCAATTTTTTTTTGTAACCGTGAGACACATGCACTGTTTTTTTTTTTTCCTTCCATTGCCAGTTTCCACATATTTTTCTGAAGTATAGATTAAGTTTTGTTTTAACCCTGGTATTTAAACCATTTATGGCCTTAAAATTATTTGGAATTATTTAATTTACCCTAGGTTAAACTTGATATAGAGCGCTTCTAAAAGGGCATGCTAACATGTACAATTGCGGCAAGAGTTGGGGTTGATTCCACTTTGTAACAATTTATAATAGCCTTTCTTATAATGTAAAATTTGAATTTTCTTATTTTAACATGTTCTGAAAATTTTCTTGGGTTGTTTCACTTTGAAAAGCTTTGATAATGACGTTTTTCTGGTAATAGCCTTTGGTTTTTTTAGAACACCTTTCTTTGTTCATTTTTCTTTATTTTGGGAGCCATTTGTATTTTTTTTTTTTCTATTCCAAAATTGCTGAATGTAAAGATATTCTATTAAATAAAAGTATAATATGTAAAATTTTATACAACATACAGCAAAAATAGAATGGAAACGAAAACAAACAATGCTGCTAATTTTTTGTTTTGAAATTGCGATCCGTGAGCTGAAACATGCTCAAAATTTTGTGTTAAAATTTTTTAAATCACAATTTTAAGTTCTTTATAAGCCTAGTATTCTAAATAGATTTTACTATTTTGGGACCTAAAATAGGTTCTTTATAGGGGTAGTTCACTATTTTAAAAATCGCAAAGTTCATTATAACGATGGTATTTTCAATGGAATGGAATTGGGAATCGCCTTAGATTTGTTATAAGGGAAGGTTCGCTATATCGCGGGTTCGTATTAGCGGGGTTTTACTGTACTCTGCTTAAAAAATATTTTCATTTAACCTTACTTGAAATGCTGCTTCTAAGAAATCAGAATATACACATTGCAATTTTTAAGTCGCTATCTATGCTCTTAATGTGTATTCACAGGCCCTTGAGGTAAACCCGGGGCATTGCCCGGGTCATTCGGGTAGTATATCTATATTAAGGCATTTATATTCCCAGTGTTTGCATCTGCTCCAGAAACCTTGGTCTTTCTACCCAAAGTAAGCTTATATTCCATCTTGATGTTCTAAGGACAAAGGTCTTTTTTTGTTACACCTGATCATCTTTTCATTAAATATAGAATGCTATGTTGTTTGTAAATTTAATTATTTAAATAATTTGTATTTTTAAAATTCAATTATAAAATAAATTTTTGTAAATATATATATATGTAAATTTTTGTGTAAAATTAATTAATAATAGAAAATTTGCATATGTTTTTGTTGATTAAAAAGAAAGAAAATCTTTGAAAGAGGTGTGTGTGCCATTTGTCCTTCCTTCCACCCAACAAAGGTTATGGGCCTACTTGCAAGCTTTTAGCTGAATACTATAGCAACTTAAGAAAAAAAGAATTGGCTAAACTTTTGGGGCCGCATTAAAAGTTTGAAATGAATGATACAAATTTCACTTTTCCAAAGCTGAATGCTTTCAACTATAGTATCTGGAAAGTGGATATGAAGGTCCTTCTGATTGATAGAGGAAGCTGGGATTTTATCATAAAAGATGAACCTGATCTTCCAGCTGAGGCAACAGCCAAAGATATTAGAGAGTTTAAATGGAGGAAGGATAGAGCTTTCACTACTATTTACCAAGGAGTAGAAAGAAAATACCAAAACTTGATTGCTAATGCTGCTGATGGAAAAGAAGCCTGGAATATTTTAAAGCAGAATTTTGAGCCAAATTCAAGAGCCAGACTGGCTGGTTTGATTGACGAATTTTATGAACTGAAATTTACTCCTGATGAAGAAATTATTGGAATATTTATTAAAAGAGTCCAAGAGAAAAAACAACTGATTAAAGAGGCTGGATTTGATCTACCTGAAGTACTTGTGTGTTTTCAGTTGATAAGGAAATTACCTCAAGATTATGATGGCATTGTCCAAGTTCTATACAGACTAGAAGAAAAACAATTTAATGTTGAAAACATTGAAGCCCACTTAATAACTGAATCGGGAAGAGTTCAACAAAAGAAAAAAGATGATGGACGTGATATTGTGGCAAATGCTTATCAAACAAAAACTCCCAGGATGTACCAAGGAAATAAAAAGAAAAATTATTTTTCTACAAAAGCACAGTATAGCAGTGGAAGCATGCTGGAGCCAACAGTGCATCCAAGAACAGCAAGAACCTATGATATAAGGAATTGCTCCTTCTGTGGGAAAACTGGCCATCTTATAAAAGACTGTTTTCTTAGAAACAAAAACTCTCAAGGGCAACACTACAGAAAGGATCAGAACTACAGGGGAAAATATTCTGCATTTCATTCAGAAATTCTAAGCTTCCACCACATTAGTGAAAGAACAAGTGATCCAACTAGTGAATGGGGAGAATGGCTGATAGACAGCGCAGCTACATCTCATTTTTGTAAAGAAAAGGATTGGTTTGTGAACTACCAGGATATCCCCCCGATGGACGCTTTGATTGGAGATGTCGACTGCAAGTTAACAATCTTAGGTAAGGGAGATATTAACTTTGTTTAAAGAGACATTAATAACACCTTTGTAGAGGTAACTCTACTTAATGTTTTATATGCACCAAACATGAGAAGAAATCTCATTAGTGGATCATGCATAGACATAGCAGGAAATAAGATTATATGGAAAAATGGTAAAATGACAATCTTTAAAAATAATGGGGAATATTTATTTACAGCAAGACTAGTAGATAAATTATATATTGTAAATGGATACCCTAATAGAACCAAAGCTCAAAATTATTCAGTTTCCTATAACTCAAATCTTAATTTTCTCCATAAGAGATTTTGCCATATTAATTCAGAAATACTTAATTCTATGAATAAAAAGAATACTGTCAAAGGATTAGAAAAAGTTCAGGGTAATCCAACCACATGTGATATATGTAAAGTAGCTAAGATCACCAGATCATCATTTAAATTTAGCTATACAATTCTGACTAGAAAACCTTTAGAAAAAGTGCATATGGATATCTGGGGTCCTGCACCAGTGAGATCACTTGGTGGCAGTAGATATTTTCTTTCTATCATAGATGACTACTCTAGAAAGGTTAATGTTTATTTCCTAAAAGAAAAGTCAGAAGTTTTTAACTATTTTAAGCAATACTTGGAGCAAGTCTGAGAGAGCATTAAATGCCAAATTAAAATGTATTAGGACAGATAATGGATTAGAATTCTGTAACAAAGAATTTGAAAATTTTCTAGTAAATTTGGGTATTAAAATAGAAAGAACATCAACTTATAGTCCTGAACAAAATGGAATAGCTGAAAGGTTTAATCGAACTGCTATTGAAGGTGTTCGAGCAATGCTTTTAGATAGTGGGTTACAACCCAGATTCTGGGCAGAAGCCCTAAATACCTTTACATATACTAAAAACAGATGTGAACATGCCCTAACAAAAGGAGTAAGTCCAATGGAATTATGGTCAGGACATAAACCATCTGTACGACATTTAAAAATTTTTGGCTCATTAGCTTATGTACATGTCCCTAAAATAAAAAGAAATAAGTTACAACCTAAGGCCAATTCAGGCATAATGGTAGGTTATGCAACCAAAACAAAAGGTTATAGAATCTGGTTACCAGCAGATAGAAAAGTAATAGAAACCATTCATGTATTTATTGATGAAACTAAGAAAGGTGTAGATACTTTATTTGGTACTGCTTCTAGAGTACAATATGTTTTTTATCCACAGGATGATAACTACCCTTATGAAAATAATGATAGTGATAACCATAATTTACATACACTTACCCCAATAGACATAACTAAATGGAAAAGACTAGAAATACCTAGAAAGACAGGATCAAGAGTAGATGTATACTATTACCCTCCTTCTAGTGACCAAAAATTGAGATCATTTAATGATGTACAAAAATATTGTGAAACACCAAAGCTTAAATTTAATTCTGAAATGTTTTCATTTAGACCACAAAAACCAGATATAAGTGAGGAAAATGAAGTTAAAATAGAAACTAACTGTTTAGAAGATGATTTGTACGAAAGTATTTTTCATGAGGAAATCTATAATGTAGAACTTCCTAAAAACTTTAATGATGTACAACAATCACAAGAAAAAAGGAATTGGATTAAGGCAATGGAAGATGAACTTAAGGTGATGAAAGATAGGAAAGTATGGAAATTAGTAGATCCCCCACTTCAAGGTGTGAAAATATTAGGTAATAAATGGGTATATAGCGTAAAAAGGGATGATAAAAATAATATAAAAAGATATAAAGCTAGGCTTGTAGCACAAGGTTATAGACAGAAATATGGAATAGATTACACTGACATTTTTTCACCAGTTGTAAATTTTTCAATAATTAGATTCCTGTTTATAATATTAGTATCTTTGCTAAGATGGAAGCATGTCCAGTTAGATGTTAAATCAGCCTACCTTTATGGAAATTTAAAGGAAAAAATTTACATGCAACAACCTGATGGATTCAAACTAAAAGGTAGTGAAGATAAAGTTTGTCTTTTAGAAAAGACTATTTATGGGTTACATCAGAGTGGAAGAGAATGGAATAAAGAATTGGATTCAATTTTGAAATTAATAGGATTTGAGACCATTAAATGGTGCAACTGTGTATACAAAATGAATAATAGTGTTATCTTGATAGTATATGTTGATGACATCTTGTTATTTGGAATAGAAACATCTGTAATTGGAAAAACTATTCAAATTATTAAAGAAAAGTTAGATATAGAGGAATTAGGAAAGGTTAAATATCTGTTAGGAGTTAACTTTGAAACTATAGACAAGGGCATATACTTACATCAAGAAACATATATAAACAAACTTATAACTAGTTTTACAGATCTACCTAAGACATTGGTAAATTTACCTTTTAAGGCAGGGTGCTGGTTACCACCAAAAATTAAGGAAGATGAAATTATTGAGACTGAACTCATGAGAAAATACCCATATAGATCAATAATAGGTTGTTTATCTTTCCTTGCAGACAGAAGCCGACCAGATATTTCTTTTTCAGTAAACACAATGGCTCCATTCTGTAATGGATACACATATCAACATTGGAAAATCGTTGTAGATCTAATGAATTATGTCTTTAGGACAAAACATTATAAAATAAACCTATCAAATGTTAATAGAGGCATCTTAAATGCATATTCTGATGCAAACTGGGGAAGTCATTTGACCAATAGAC
The DNA here is from genome assembly GCA_030710605.1 of Cordylochernes scorpioides. Taxonomy (NCBI): domain Eukaryota; kingdom Metazoa; phylum Arthropoda; class Arachnida; order Pseudoscorpiones; family Chernetidae; genus Cordylochernes; species Cordylochernes scorpioides. The sequence continues at coordinate 63,054,769 of CP092871.1, read as the reverse complement.
ACTCTACAAGTGGATACATACTATATCTAGATGATACCCCATTTACATGGAAATCGAGAAAACAAAAGTGTATTGCATTAAGTTCTATGGAATCCGAATTTATAGCCTTAACTGAAAGTGTAAAAGAAACTGGTGTAGATAAACGATAAAAATAACTTTGACTTGTGCTTAATTAATAGGTAGAAAATCTTTCTTTTGATAAATAATCTTTAAGATAATAAACTTAGTGATAATAAAACTTGTAGATAAAAAAACTTGTTGATAATCAAACTTATAGATAAAAAAAACTTGTTGGTATTCAAACTTTTAGATAAAAAACTTAGATGTAATAAAACTTATTGGTAAATAAAAACACTATTTATAAACATTTTGGTAGAAAAACTTGCTTAAATATATGTTCAAAATAGTGTACTTAACTTGGATAATTTACGACTGACATTGGATTAAATTTAGGTACTTTAATTAAAACATAAGGATTAAATATGAAAATGTTTGACGCGCGTTTAAATGGCGTCGCTTATTCTTCTTGGTAAAAGTTCTTTCTGCTTTCTTTTTCCGCCGCGCATGCGCACCACCTCTGATTCTGCGTCACCAACACCGGAGGCGTACCGCTTCTCACCGGCGGTGGCGCCGCCAGGGGAGCTTAGCTAGATTTGGTCAATCTAACCTCTCCATATTCCCGGCCGGGCCTGTGGTTAGGGTCAAATCACTCTACACAGGCAAAACAGCTACCTTGTTCACTGGACGACGAAGTAGTCCTTTACCTGTACGCAATTCTACAGTTCTGACCAGCATATCTGGACCGTGGAAGGTTTTTGATACTCTACCAAGTATCCATGAAGGAGAACTGATGCTTTGTTCCATGATCAAGACTAAATCTCCAATTTTTACATTTGGTTTGGCCGATTTCCACTTTCCTCTTTTCTGGAGATTTATGACATATTCTTTTTTCCAACGCAAAATGAATAATTTTTTTAATTCTTGGATATGTTTCCATCTTGCCGATAGGTTAATACTTAAATTTGCTTGCTGGTTGTCTGTTTCTGGTAAGTTAGATGTGCTTGGGCCTGAAAGGAAATGTGCTGGAGTTAGAGCTTCAAGATCATTAGGATCTTCACTTAAGGGGGTTAATGGTCTTTGATTTAGTGTTGCTTCAATCTGGGTGAGAAAAGTTGTGAGTTCTTCAAAGGTTAACAGTGATGATCCAATAACTTTCTTGAGTATCATTTTTACAGATTTTATGTTTGATTCCCAGATTCCCCCAAAATGGGGTGCATGGGGAGGCATAAAATGCCAATTAATCTCTGAATATGTTATGTAATCTTGTATTTCAGAAGCATGTAGAAATGCATATTGTTCATTGAGAAATTTAGCTGCACCTTTAAAATTGGTTCCATTGTCAGAATATATATCTGAGGGAGTACCTCGTCTTGATGTGAATCTTCTTAAAGCTGCGATAAATGAACCGGTTGAAAGATCTGACACTAATTCAAGATGAATTGCTTTTGTTGCAAAACATACAAAAAGGGCAATATAAGATTTTAGTTTAACTCGGGATCTTGGTAATCTGGGTTTTGTCAGTATTGGACCTGCTAGGTCAACACCTGTTCTTGCAAAGGCCCTAATATAGGTTGTTCTTGAAGAAGGCAATTCACCCATTAGTTGTGTATTAGGCCGGGCATTGACTTTGAAACACTGAACACAATTTTTCAAAATTTGTTTAACAAAAGATCTTCCATTAATTATCCAATATGTTCTCCTTAGAATTGAGCAGGTTAAGTTGAAACTTGAATGAAAATGTTCCTGGTGACATTGTCTTATGATGAGTTCAGTTACATGTGACTTGGGCGGAAGAATTATCGGATGTTTTTGGAATTCAGACAGAGAAGACAGTTTAAGCCTTCCTCCAACTCTTAGAATGCCATTTTGATCAATAAATGGATTTAAACATAAAAGTTTGTTGGTCTTTGGTAGTGCTTTAGAACTTAAAAGGGCATTAATTTCAACTGAGAAATAACATTCTTGGACAACTTTGGTTATTTTTAACTCTGATGATCTAATTTCTTTGGTTGTCAAAGTTCCACTAAATTTATTGGATGGATACCTAGAATTATTAATAAATCTTAAGCACCATGCTAGAGTTCTTTTCATTCTGCTATAAGAAGAAAATCTTGTAATAGAATCGGGTAAACTATGTGATTTGACATCTTCCGCACTTGAATAGTGTATTTGAATTAGTTCTCCATATGATTGCACAATTTCACTTTCTTCAACCACTGATTCCTTATTACTTAATATTTTTGAATCAAATGTAGTCAACCAGGAAGGTCCATTCCACCATAAATGGTGATCAACAAGCTTACTTGGCATTATTCCCCTGCTTGCACAATCTGCTGGATTTTCAACTCCTGGAACATGATGCCATTGATCAACTCTTGAAGTTTTTTGAATTTTCTCAACTCTGTTTGATATGTAAACCTTCCATTTTGAAGGATTGGATTGTATCCAGGACAAAGTGATTTTAGAATCTGTCCAAAGAAAAGTCTCTTTTATCTGGAATGGAAGTGTTAACTTAATTGAATCAACTAGTTGACTCAACAGATGAGCTGCACAGAGTTCTAAGCATGGAAGAGTAGGGGCCTTGAGTGATGCAACTCTTGTTTTGGCTGCTAGAAGCTGGATCTTCACATCATTCTGTGTTTCACATCTCAGATAGCATACTGCAGCATAAGCTTTAGCTGAAGCATCAGCGAACCCATGAAGTTGCATCCGGACTTCATCCTCTTTAGGAATAATAGCTAAATATCTGGGGATCATAACTTGAGATAAATATCCAATTTCTTTTTTAAACTGAGCCCATAGGTTTACTATATCATCAGGTAGATAATCATCCCAATCCAGTTGGAGCTTCCAAGCATCTTGCATTAATATTTTGAGTAAAATTATGGAAGGAGATATAATTCCTAAGGGATCAAAAAATTGAGCTATTACTGATAACAACTGCCTTTTTGTTTTTACATCCATGATATCTTGTACCTTAACTTGAAAAACATCTTTAGTTGTATTCCAGATAAGTCCTAGTAGGTTTATAGTTAAGTCTTTTTCAATTGGAACCATACTGATATCATATTTATCTTCATTTGGAAGTGCTTCGAGGACTTTTAGAACATTTGAGGCCCATTTTCCTAAATGAAAACCTCCTCTCCTCATTATTTGATTTAACTGGATAATAAGATCTTTAGCTTCTTCTACAGAATTTGCTCCTGAGAGCATATCATCAACATAAAAATTGGTTAAAATTGCTTTAGATGCTTGAGGAAATAGTTCTTGTTCATCATGAGCTAATGTTTTCAAGGTCTTTATAGCTAGGTATGGTGCACTGGTTGTGCCGTAAGTCACTGTTGCTAATTGGTATTCTTTGATTGGTTCGTTAGGAGATGCTCGCCATAAAATTCTTTGAAAACAACAATCAGCTGGGTTTAACCTTATTTGCCGGTACATTTTTTTCTATGTCAGCAGTAAGTGCTATTGAATAGGTTCTGAACTTTATCAATATGTTGAAGATATCTTCTTGTAGTTTAGGACCACAATAAAGTAAGTCATTTAATGATAACCCAGTGCTAGTCTTTGCCGAAGCATCGAACACCACCCTGAGGTTTGTTGTTGTACTTTGATCTCTTAATACTGCATGATACGGCATATAATAAACTTGATGAGATGGTTGCTCTGGTTCAATTTCATTGATAACTTCCATATGGCCAAGATTAAGATATTCCTGCATGAATTCTCTCACATGTTGTGAATAAACAGGGTTTTGATGGAAGCGTCTTTCCAAAGAAAGAAATCTTCTTAAGGCTTGAGATTTTGAATCTCCTAATTGATAATTAATTTTATTATGGTTAAGCTTAAATGGCAATGAAACTACATATCTCCCATTTTCATCTCTGAATGTTGTAGTTCTAAATATATTCTCACATTCTAATTCTTCTGTGTTCATTTCTTCCTTGTGCGTAGGAATGCTTTCCGCATCCCAAAATTTTTTAACAATATCATCTAGTTCAGCTGAAGAATGATTAACATGTATTTGTTGAATGGATGTGCTAGTAGTGTTATTGGGCATATTTGATCTACCTGAAATGATCCAACATAACTTTGAATTCATAGCTGAGGGTGCATCTCTTGGACCCTTAATCAAACCTGGTTCAACAAGATCTAAATATAAATCAGCTCCTATAATTATATCTATAGGTCTAGGAATATAAAATTCAGGATCAGCAAGTTTCAAATTATTTAAATGAGGCCAAACTGGGTTATGCGTATAAAAATTAGGTATTTTGCTCGATAAGTCTTTAACAATTAGAGCTTTAGTTTCAAACTTGAAATTATCATAAATGGAAGAAAGTTTTATCTTTATTATCTTATTAACTTGTGATTGCGTGGTTGAATTAAATCCTGTAATTTTTACTTTTGTATGTTCTCGAGTTATATTTAATTTGTCTGCAAGTGTCTTAGTTATTAATGATTTTTGAGCACCCGAATCAATCAGGGCTCGGCACATTAGCTCATCATTATTTGAGTTGAAAACTTTTATTAAGGCTGTAGAGTGAAAAATATTTGTTTCTAAGATTGAAGTATTGTTAGATAGAACTGTGTGGTTTACTGTCTGATGCTGGTTTTGTTCTTCACTTGTATTAGCTTGGTGTTCAGTAGTTGAAATAGGACCTTGCCGTCTTTGATAATTATAATTATGAAGGGTAGTATGATGTTTTTTGTTACAGACTTTACAAGTGGCACTTATTTTACAATGATTGGCATAATGATTTACACCTAAGCAGTTTATACAAAGGTTTTTGCTTCTTACAAATTTGATCCTATCATCTAAAGACAACTTAGCAAATTCTTGGCAGGTACCTAACTTATGAGATGAATTACAATAGGTGCATTTGATTATGTTAGTATTTACTTGATAAGTTTTAAAGGTCTTCCTAACATTATCTTCTTTTTTATATATTTTTCCATTAATGTAATCCAATCCTTTTCTATGCTTTTATAAAAATGCTAATAAGTCTTGAAGAGTAGGAAATGTATTTTCCTTTAATGAAAGTTCAAAGTCCTTGTTCATGTTGCGCTATCAATTTTCTTTAAAATAAAAGTAGTGAGAAGCATGTTTCCTAATTATTCTTCACCAATTCCTAACAATTCTAAATTTCTTAAGTTCAACTTAACAGTATCAATTAGTTCAATAATATTCCTTGAGTTGGTTACTTTTATATACTTGATATACAGTATATTGTTACAGTATTTATAGGCTAGGTCTCTTGTACAGTGATATCTTTCATTGAGAGCAAGCCAAGCTTTATCAAAAGTGTCAGGAGTTAAAGAAAAACCCTTAATTATGCTAGCTGCATCTCCAGAAAGAGAACTTTGTAGATATTTAAACTTTTGAATATTATTTAATGATGAATTGTTTATAATGGTATCTTCAAATGTGGTCTTAAAATCCAACCATTGATCAAGATCACCTTTAAAAGAGGGTAGAGAAAACTTAGGGAGATTAATTTTAGTTTCTTCTATCTTAGTATTTATATTTTCTTTTAATTCTAAATAATTTAATAAAGTAGATTGTATTTCAGTTATATCTTTATTAGCTTCTTTATACATAGATATATGTGATTCATGTTCATCAAAATCAACTAATGCAATCATATAATTTTCAATATTTTCTTTAATTTTGTTTATATTATCCAGTTGTACCTTTAAATAACCTTTATTTTGAGGTTCTACATTTTCTAATTCGATCTTTAGGTCATCAAGCTTTGATATTTCGAAATAGAATTTTTTAAATGTAACTTTACTTGTTTGTTTAGGCATCTTTATTTATTTCTTTAATCCAATAGGTCGTCAATAATTATCCGGCTCGAGGGACCAGAATTTATGGTGTAGATAAACGATAAAAATAACTTTGACTTGTGCTTAATTAATAGGTAGAAAATCTTTCTTTTGATAAATAATCTTTAAGATAATAAACTTAGTGATAATAAAACTTGTAGATAAAAAAAATTGTTGATAATCAAACTTTTAAAATACAATATAACGCGGCTGATTTGAATTTAATTTTCGTTTTATAATCAAACTTATAGATAAAAAAAACTTGTTGGTATTCAAACTTTTAGATAAAAAACTTAGATGTAATAAAACTTATCGGTAAATAAAAACACTATTTATAAACATTTTGGTAGAAAAACTTGCTTAAATATATGTTCAAAATAGTGTACTTAACTTGGATAATTTACGACTGACATTGGGTTAAATTTAGGTACTTTAATTAAAACATAAGGATTAAATATGGAAATGTTTGACGCGCGTTTAAATGGCGTCGCTTATTCTTCTTGGTAAAAGTTCTTTCTGCTTTCTTTTTCCGCCGCGCATGCGCACCACCTCTGATTCTGCGTCACCAACACCGGAGGCGTACCGCTTCTCACCGGCGGTGGCGCCGCCAGGGGAGCTTAGCTAGATTTGGTCAATCTAACCTCTCCAGAAACAATATGGTATTTTAATATATTAAAAGAAATAGACGTACTACCTAATGTGGGAAAACCTATTCAATTCTGTGACAATCAGTCAGCTATTTATTTCTGTAAGAATAGTGTAGAAAATATAAAAACCAAGCATATTGATATCTCAGACTACAATTCATTAGAAAACTTGTTGAGGAGGAAGAATTCACCTTAAAATTTGTTAATAGTAATTTAAACTTAGCTGACTTCCTAACGAAACCTTTATCCAAAGAGAAACTAAGTCGTTTCATAGAGAAACTGTTTTGGATATGAACTGTCTACAAATTAATCCAAGATTCATCTTCAGACAAGACTGGACCCGAAGCAGGAGGGAGTGTGAAGTCCACTACTTGTACAAGTCGACAAGGGACTCTGCATCATCTGTAAATTCCTTCACTGTGTTGTCCTATTTGTCTCATTCTATTTCTTTATAATTTTGTGTAAATATAGCTATCATGTTGTAAATCATGGGAAATGATGATCATGGGGCCGATTGTTACACCTGATCATCTTTTCATTAAATATAGAATGCTATGTTGTTTGTAAATTTAATTATTTAAATAATTTGTATTTTTAAAATTTAATTATAAAATAAATTTTTGTAAATATATATATATGTAAATTTTTGTGTAAAAATTAATTAATAATAGAAAATTTGCATATGTTTTTGTTGATTAAAAAGAAAAAATCTTTGAAAGCGGTGTGTGTGCCATCTGTCCTTCCTTCCACCCAACATTTTTTTTTTTTTTTTTCGTGGAGCAGTTATTGAGATAAAGAATGGCATTACGAGGTGTGTTCAAAAAGTATCGCGACTTTTGAATTTTCGCGGGTTATGTATATTCGAATTTTGATCTTTTTGTGGCTTTATGTTGGTACTCATGTCTCTCACTTATGCCGACAAGCTCGGCCATTTTGAATGTTCACTTAATTGTTGACAGCTGCTTTGCTTGCAGGTGTTTTGGATCGTCTTCGATTTTTACCTATTAAAAAAATGGATCAAAGAACCTGTATCAAATTTTGTTTGAAATACGAAATTAAGTGCGCGGATGCATTACGAATGTTGACTGTGGCATACGGAGAAGCTACCTTGGATCGAAGCAACGTTTATCGGTGGTACAAAATGTTCTCAGAAGGCCGAAAAGATGTGAACGAGGAAGAGCGTGCCGGACACCCGAGCACTTCAACAACAGACGAAAAAATTAATGAAGTGGAGAAAATGATATTGGCCAATCGTCGAATCACCGTTAGAGAAGTTGCTGAGGACCTAAACATATCGATTGGCTCGTGCCGTTCGATTTTTATCAATGATTTGGGCATGAGACGGGTCGCCGCGAAATTCGTACCAAAAACAGCATCGCATGAACATTGCTAATGAGATGTTGGACTCTATCCGCGACGACCCAAATTTGCTCCAGAGGGTCATAACTGGTGACGAAGCGTGGGTTTATGGTTATGACGTGGAAACCAAAGTTCAATCATCTCAATGGAAGCTGCCGCACGAACCAAGACCGAAAAAAGCGCGCCAAGTTCGGTCGAATGTGAAAGTTTTGCTGACAGTTTTCTTCGATTGCAGGGCCGTGGTGCATCATGAGTTCTTGCCACAGGGTAGAACGGTCAATAAGGAATATTACCTGCAAGTTATGCGCAATTTGCGCGAAGCAATCTGCCAGAAACGCCCGGATTTGTGGAAGAACAAAAATTGGCTTTTGCACCACGATAACGCCCCTGCTCACACATCGTTGCTTGTGCGCGGCTTTTTGGCCAAAAACAACACACTAATGATGCCGCAGCAACCGTATTCCCCAGATCTGGCCCCCTGTGACTTTTTCTTGTTCCCTAAGCTGAAGAGGCCCATGAAAGGACGACGTTACGCTACGCTTGACGAGATAAAGACGGCATCGAAGGAGGAGCTGAAAAATATTTTTAAAAAATTATTTTTTGAAGTGCTTCTAAGATTGGAAAAACCGTTGGCACAAGTGTATAATATCTCATGGGGATTACTTTGAATAGGACAAAATAGGTATTCATGAATAAAAAAATAAATTTTGAAAAACACAAAAGTCGCGATACTTTTTGAACACACCTAGTATTTCTCAAATGATGCAGTCCATAGTAGATTTTTTTTTTTAGATATCAAAATAATTTTTTTGACTCTTGTCAATTGTAAATCTTACGTACAAATTTAACTTCACAGCATATGAAGGATTCCCAAGCAGAAATTGGATGTACAAGATGGGGTAGAGAAGAGAGCCAGATTGACTGTTATGTCTGCATCGTGCCCTGAGAAGTAATAATGCCTCAGTGTTGCCCATTTGATGCTGGTGTCATGTACAAATTTATGGTTGTTTCCCATCTCTCCTGGAGTTGGGCAATGGGCAGGGCAGGTCCTGCTGGCTGTGCAGATGGTCAGATTTAGGAAAGGTATGGATGTTCTACAAACCAAAAAGGCCTTTGCAAGGTTAGAAACCCAAAATTTTTCTTAGAGATTCTCTACTAACAAACATTGGCAGAAGGGTAGCGGCATCCACGAGAGTACCATGCATAGGCTGGGGGAGGTTAGACTACAATGGTGGTTAGAGGTTTGTGGCTGCTCATATTGTAAGTGCACCATATGTCCACACATGTAGAAATTAGTTGAACTTTGGTACTTTCAAAGGCCTCCATTTGGTTGCTTGCACTTATGGTTGGTTGGGTCTGTCTAAGAATCAATAGAAAAAAGGCCAATAGAATAAATTTCTTTTTGAAAACAAACCGATTCAATACATTAATGCAACTGTGTGTGAGCAGTGACAGCTGTGACTGGAGAGGACCAGTCTGTAGAGCTGGTGGAGTCCATAGCAGCCTTGATCTGTGGCCTCGCCAGACTGCAGTCCATTCATTTTGTCTCTTCTGCCCCAGCTGGGCTATCTGTTGACAACTCTGCCCGTGAGATTGTTGGGTCCAGTCTGGACCTCTATCTCCACCTCGAGGTGAGTATAACAATATAAAATTGATCATTCTTCTCCACTTCAGATTTTTTTAAAACTTGGTATTTTAGTAACCACTTTCTTAGATTCCTTTCTTAAGGAAGAACTCTTTAAGTTCACCGTGAGTTGCCGAAACCTCAGAAAATTATAAAAAGGTAAAAGGTTGACGTGGATATTTAATTTTTTAATAAAATGAAATAATTCCAAATATATAACTAATGCACACCTTAATGTTTATAGGTAAACACTCATGGATAAAACTTTAGGAAGTTGTACCTTTTAGCAGGTATATATCGGGATTCAGACAATAACTCTGAAAGATATATGATACACAGTGAACTCTATTGAAGACATACAAGATAACTAATTGTGAACAAAATAGTTGCACGATCAAGAAATGCCCTTTTTCTCAAAATTGTCTTTGTACCCTTCAAAAAAAAAAAAAAAAAAGATTGCCGGCGACATCAAAGACTATACTTTTAGAAATCCCAGGTATCAGCAGGACTAATTCGGGATGTAAATGCCCCTCAGTGCAAAGCAGAACTTGCACCATCGTCTCGTGCTAGAAATAAGGGTGTCCAAGGGTTCATTTGGGATTAAAGCCTATTCCTGTTCAAGAACAGTTATCAGTTCCTGGGTGGTTCTAGGCGGATGTATCCGGGCTGATATCCTCCTCCCCACATAGTCCCAAGCATGTTCTATGGAATTGAGGTCGGGGGACCTTGCAGGCCATTCCATTCTCTACCTGTGGGGGTGTTTTGTCATCCATAAACACAAGCCCGGAAAAGCCAGACAATGGGTTCTAGGATTTCGTCTCAGTATCGCTGGGCATTCAAAGTCCTGCTGTCGAACACCTGGAGGGGCGTGCAGCTATTTGTCATGATCTCTGCCCAGGCCATCACACCCCTTCTGCCATAGGCATTCTTTTCTATGATATTTGAGGGGTGGTAGCATGTGCCCCTTTCTCTCCAGATGTAGGAGTGTTGGAAATCATTATTCAGGCTGAACCTGGATTCATCTGGAATAGAATCCAACTCCATGTCATGATCCCAGTTAACATGTTCTCTGAACCATTCAAGGTGGCACCTCTTCTGGAGTGGGGTCAAAGGGATGCATATCGCAGGCTACCTAGCATAAAGGTCTTGCATTTTAAGCCTTTGTGAGACAGTTTTATAGCATACAATTCTGCCAGTGGCCATGGCAAGCCCCAGGGAGAGTTGGCAGGCTGACATCTTCCGTGAACGCTTTGCAGTTAGAGCCAGGTATCAGTCAACACCCAAGTTTGTCACCTTAGGGTGGCCCCAGCTTTCCTCTGGCGACAAATCTCAGTAGTTTGGAATTGGCTTCAGAGATGGGTATTTCACACTTTCAAACACTTGATAGAAAGTCTAAATAGAACAATAGAAAATGACTTTCAAACACGTTGAACAACTTGGCAACTTCTTGCTGTGGTTGCCCCATTTCAATCCTCCCAATCGCTCAATCATCCAGATGGTGCTTTGTAGCTATCGATTACTTTATCCTTGGTAAGCACCCAAACTGTTTCTCACCCATAGACATTTCACCTACCAATTCTCAAAAAACTTCCTTCTTTCTTCTGTGTTTAAAAACTCTACCCATAATTTCTTCCTTTCTCTAGATTCTTATTATTCATCCTTCTTTTCACAACTAATCTGTATGCAAATAATTTTTTTTCCAACAAAAATTCAAATAATAATCATTAATCTTGTAAAATATTTCTATTTATGCAAATTCTCTACATATATCGTATCTTCTCTAGTTTCTTATATTCAGTAATGGCCTGTTGAAGGATATCCTTGTCCAAAACCTCATATCTTCTAAATGAAGAAACTTGTCGCCTCTACCTTTGGTCTCTTCCAACACAATATCATCGATAATTGGTGGCTTCTGTCCATCAGTAAACCCCTTAAAATCATATTCAAGGACAGTGTGAGGCCACAAGTGGGAGTTCTCTGGAAGACCCCATTACATGATTTATCAATGGTCTTGAGGCAGTAAGCAATGTTTAAAGGATTTTGCCAATACTCTCTGAGAGTTTGGTTTGTTCCTTTAATCATTTCAAAGCACATCACTGAAATGGCACTTTGATACATATCTTATCAAGTTGTGGAGTGATGTTAAGGTTCTTTTTGGAGGTATATTGCTGCACATGACTGGTACAGAGCAGGAGGGACAAGCATCAATCCTGTCCTCCTAAGGGAACAGCATCCCTCATTTCCAGGTCTGTCTGGGCATCTAGGAACAATAACTTTCCAGAATGGTTGCATGGTTTTCCTACTATGTACCGAGTGCAATTCTCAATCTTTAACCTCAAACCACATCATTGACTCCATTGATGAGCTCTATTCATCCCCAGCAGACGCTATAAAAAATCTCAAGCTCTACAGGTTTGATGCTCTAATATGATTGAGTGGAGATAAGGAAGAAGAGGGAGGAATTTAATATAAACTTGTATTCTTCCAGTGAGTTGTCCTTAAGACTTGAGGGTGTGGGGTTTAGGAGCATTGTCCATAAACTGCAAGGCTTTTTGTGCTGATTCTTTTCTAAAAGGTAGTTCTTCACTGCAGGACTGAATACTTAGCTCATCTACTCAACAAACTTACTATTAGACTTTCTCAAAATGTTCAACTGGCCTTTTGCACTTTGTATTTATTGAAAGCTCATGGATTTTCAGAATGATAAATGAGAAGTAGCTTTACTTTAAAATCTCTACTTGCATCAGTGTGCAGCAATAAAAAATGAAACACTTTATTTGATAAAATTATATATAGTAGAACCTGCCTGAAAAAGAGAGGATACTCCTACTACCTCTCTACGAAGGACAGTTTTTATTGTTAAAATTGTCATTTTTGCTATTAGCAACTCTCCCTAAAGGGCACTTCAGCTCTGCAACTAGGTGTTGTCCTTTACAGAGAGGTTCTACTATGTTAATATTTACAAAAGAATATAAATGTACTGATATACTTATGAATATATAAATTTAAAAAATATTTGTCACTTTAAATTCCAAACCACTTCCAAAGGTTATCACTGATTCAAGTAAAAGCAAAATATCTTTTAAATTATCTCTTGCTCCTGTCAACACAACCTTTCTTTGGTTTGTTTCAAGCTTTAATTCCATGTGAAATGATTCTATTGCTTGTGTGCTGGCACTATTTATAAACTCATACTTATGACGCCCTGGATTTGTATTCAAAATTAAAATTCGTCAAACAATTATATAACCTATGGTGTCCGTATGACACTATTTGGAACCACTTGTTTACAAATATTTGGGACTGCTATTTTAGATTTCTTATTCGGGATGTGTGTAGCAAATTCCCGGGTTATAAATGTCCTGAAAATGCAATATAATATATATATCTATATTAATAAAACGGAAATTTCATAAGTGGACATCACTAAAAACTTTCGTTACAATGCATCAATTTCAACCAAATTTTCAACATTTATGTAAAACGAGATGGAGCAGGTTTTGCTTAACATCAAAATATATTTCCTAACATTAACATGCGTAACTTCGCTGTTATCGATTAAATACAAAAAAAATCAACAGAGTTAATTCTATTTATATATAAATACAAAATTAAATTTCAACAGAGTTAATTTTTTTACATACTAGCTAATAATCTCAATCTAACAAATATTCAAAACAAGCAATTTTAAGATAACACCATATGTAAAACAGTCGGCCAAGAAAACAACGATATTACATCTTTCTCACATATTCACACACAATCTTGATTAATAATTAAAACTAATCTTTAACATTGTTTATTATACTTCAACTTTTATTTCTACATTTGTTTTTAAATACCCAATTGTTTTATCATGTTTCTAATTTCGCCTAACAAATATACAAATTTATAGTGACCAACATATGCAAATTTTATCTTTGTTTTTATTTAACTTGATATCGTAAACATAACATCCATTGTAAGCATTTTTCTGTTCACCTTCCGTGGTTTCTCTTTTCTCTGATAGTTTTTAGGTGTAGTATATTTTCTTATTACTAGACTACAAACATTCCCTCGAGAAAAACCTGGGCGAAGCCGGGTACATCCGCTAGTATATATATATATAATGCACAATGAGTCTGTAGCATTTTCAGCTGGACTTCCATGATGATATTCATTTTTAGTTTAGAATATTACTGTCGATCTGAGCAATTTTACCCGGACCTCCCATTTTATTGTTTTAAAAATTAGTTATAAGGATGATCTCTAAATGAGACTTTCAAAACTCTCTCCATAGTATTTTTGCTAGCGTCCATGGACTTGCTGTGTTGAGGTCTAGCAGTATATTTTGATAGTATTTTCAACACAATTCTTGTTAGTGTCCATCAAGTTTGACTTTTGGTGACTTTACAAGCAAATATTCTCCAATTTGTTTTTTTTTTGCTACCATCATTCGTAGCCATCAGCCATCTATTTCTGGTAGCTTCCTTGACCCCTTCTAGCCAGCTTATTGTAGGTCTTCCTCTCTTTCATCTTCTTTCAACTTTTTCCAACATTGTGATAGAATATTTTTGTATTTTCAAACCTTTTTTCACAATTTTATCATGAATAGAGATTTAAATTGTTTCTAATCCATTTTCTCTCATTATTTGTCCGAAGTAGGTCAATCTTTGTGTGCATATGCCCTGGTGATAGTAATAAACCAATACAGGACTGGAAAAAGGTTGAGTTGTCTCCAATAGAAGTTGCCTTTATTGTATGACAAACTTGACATTGCCAGTGTGGGAGTGCAGGGGCTGGTGGCCGACCCTACCACCACCTCCAGGAAACGGCTGGAGAAGGAGCTGAGCAAGGTGGTCCGGGAAATGTCCTACAAACTCTACTCCACCAGCACTCCAGAGTGGCTGCAGCAGGAACACCTCCACCGGGTAACTTTCAACATTTGTCAAGGATTTCTTGGAGTCTTCAACTTTGTCATTTGTCAAGAACACTTTTTGTTGGTGCCTTCAACTAGATCATTTGTTAAAGGACTTCTTTTGTTGGTCTCTTCAACTAGGTCATTCAACAAGGACTTTTGTTAGTCTTCAAATAATAATTGTCAAGGACTTCTCTGGTTGATGTTCACTCTATGTGTCAAACCGCTTTTAAGCTTTCTAATCATTTTGCAGAAAAAATTAGTCTACTTCCAAGGCAGGTTCATTTTAATTTTTTAAAGCTTCATGGTCTTCAAAAATATTTGATATGTATGAGAAGCAGATTTAATAGAAAAGTGTTCCCAATAAAATTTGATGCCTTACAGAGAAAACTATCAAGGCAGGTTTGTGTTATTGGGATGTATGGAAGGATGAGTTTGTGGACACTTATATATATATATGTTTGAAAATAGAGCAATCCATATATTATATTAATTAAAAATGCCTATTTTGGATCATAAAGTTTTATTTCCGATATTTCGTGTGGCAACTCGCCAAACTTCTTCGGGGAACAAGAAAAACATGCATATTGTAGATTTTAGATATTTTAAAATTTTATAGCAGTTGTACATACTCGTGAATTGATACGCGAGCTATTCAAAACAATCTTGTTCCCCGAAGAAGTTTGGCGAGTTGCCACACGAAATATCGGAAATAAAACTTTATGATCCAAAATAGGCATTTTTAATTAATATATATATATATATATATATATTACATCCACATTTAATTTTGACAAAGAGCAGTAATATGTTAATGAAGAAAAGTGCAATAATAGAATAATAACTAGTCCATGAATCTAGTTTTGCTGACAAAAGTTACTTTTGTATGGTTAACACACAAAGTGAAATTTACTCGGGCCCAAAGTAAAAGTAACTTACCACACAGAAAAGCGTACACTCAAGAACACAAAAACAACAACAAAAAAAGGATGTAAATAAAACTCACAATTTGTTATACATATAAAAATAGTACTTATATTTTATTGCAGCATTGATAGAGAGTGGCCTGGAGTTACAGGTATGCCAGGAGACAACCAAACACGGAAACAGAGAATGCTTTAAGCTTCTCCACACAACTAACTCCTGGGAAAGAATCCCTGCATACCTATAGTTCCCCCTTATATACAAACATAGCCACATTTGTCCAAACAAAAGGCATGGGAGATTAGTTCGCTAATCAAGTACAAATAAACAGCCTCTTCACCTAACTGATGAGCTTAAACTGCTTATATTGTCAAATTAAATTTGACAAAAGTATCATCCAAAAAAAAAACTACCCAATCTCCCAAACATCTTCTGATTGTCCTATAAAGAAAACCTCCCGCTGTCAGGAGGGAAAAGCTCATGGGAGCCATATTATAAAGATAATAATAAAAAATAAATATTAAAGAGAGCTAAAGTAGGCATCCAGATCGTCCAAGAAGGTGCCTCCCTTCTTGTTCCTCCCAAAAGAAACGTTTAAAAAAATCTGCGCAAACTATGTGAGCTACCATGAATGATTACCAAGAGAGCACACACATATATAATATGCTCTAGTAGACAGAGTCTAATGGGGAAGACCAATAAGCTCTCATATTTGACCGGCTGGACATGTTAGGAAGAGAAATTGGGAACTGACAGATGCTCACTTGAGAGCAACTGAACGATCTAATTCCATTCAGTTATCTCAATTCCAAGGGCTAAAATCTCTTCTTAATGTCTGTTTCTAAACCCTTTCATACTATCGACATGCACAAACTTCACATCGTGCATGTTAACCCCTTGTATCAAAACTTCTGATATAAGGTGGCCTAGGATTCATAAGCTTCTTAACAAAATTACCTGACATGAACTGTCTAACAGTTTCTGGTGTTGTGGCTTTTTCACCGACTCTAGGCCACTAGATGGCGTCTAGTTTCCACATTTATTTTGATGGTAGAGATGCCCTATGCTTTTATAGAACAATTACCTCCCGGAAAAATTTCTACATATATATGTATTAAAAACAAAATAAGTGTATCTGACCGCACTCACATGAGCTTTTTATTTATATAGCATATATATGTAATTAAACCTGGTTCCATAGGTGTTCAAAAGATGTCTCTAACTTCCTGTGTTGTCAGTCAGACTTAAATATTTTAGGTTTTATTTACAATGGCTGTGGAAGTCTAAGATATTAGGCAGTGTTAAGCAGATTTATTTCAATGAATATTTTTCATTGATGCCAGTTTGAGATTGATAACACTGGTCTACACTGAAAAATATGTTTTTGAAAATGCACCAGTTTCTGACTTAATTTGAGGTGCTGATCACTAATATAATGTTAGTTTTTATGTATCTCATCAAATTTTAGAGATATAACATATACATATTTAGGCCACAATGTGGTACATCAGTCCATATAAGCGGTACGAAAAACACAATGAACGCAAATAAAAACTGAGAACGTCATACCAAAAGGTACTTTATTTACTATACGAGGGTGAGTAGAAAAGTAAGGTCTCCTATTTTTTTTTTCATAGAAAAACACATTTAATCACAACTTTTTATACATCATTGGAAAGTTGGACACTTTGCTATTTTTCTACATAGTCGCCTTGATGCTCAATCACTTGTTTCATCCTGTCAACCAACTTTGTAATTCCGGTGTTGTACCACTCTCCCGCCGCCTCTTTGAGCCACTTGTCGACCCACCTGGCGGACACCTTTCTGTAGCCGAGGGTCTCAGACACAATCTTGTGCACGGAGAAGTGGCTGCAATCTTCATTCAGGCCATCCTCGAACTCTTCAAGGGTTATCCGCCGGTTTGCGAGCACCATTTCGTCGATTCGAGCCACGGTTGATTCCGGCAAACTCGGCCGCCCAGACCGCTGTTCATCGTGGACGTTTATCCGCCCCTCGTTCAACTCCCGGCACCATTTCTGCACATTTTTGATGTCCATGCACTTCTCACCATACACTTCCACTAACTGACGGTGAATTTCGACCGGAGAATTATTTTTCGCATTTAAAAAGCATATAACTGAGCGCAACTCGCACTTGGCGGGAGAGTTATGGGGAAGCTCCATCGCGAACGGCTGCCAGACAGCGACTAAGCGTTCCAAAGGTCACCGGGAAGGTTCTAGACGGTAGAGGGGGAACCAAGGAAGGCAGCGGTGTTGTCGGATTTCACCTAGCAACACGCGTTCGGAAATTATCTCGTAGAAGACCTTACTTTTCTACTCACCCTCATAGTATAAGAAAACCGAATCTATACAAAAAAAATGGAAAATGCTAAAGTCAATCCTTCTTGAATTTCAACTTTTTGATTTTCTCTTATAAGTGTATTCCCGCAGATCGCGGGACAGATTCCAGCAGAAATCTGCCATCATGTGGCAGTCCCAGACACCTGCGATGGAATCGCTCGCCTTGTTCATCACTATATGCACCGAGATTATCAGGGAATTTGTCCAGGTGACTATGCAAGTAGTGAACCTTAATACTCATATTTACACCCAAAGCTTGATAGCTGGAGAGGTTAGATTGACCAAATCTACCTAAGCTCCACTGGCGGTGGCGCCGCCAGTGGAAAGTGGTACGCCTACGTAGTTGATGACGAAGAATCAGAGGTGGTACGCATGCGCGGCGGAAAAAGAAGCAGAAAGAACTTTTATCAAGAAGAAAAGCAACGCCATTTAAACGCGCGTCCAACATTTTCATATTTAATCCTTATGTTTTAATTAAAGTACCTAAACACAAGGTAATAAGACCAAATCCAAATAAAAAAAATAGTGTGTGACGTTTTGGTAACAGTGTTGTTACCGAAACGTCACACACTATTTTTTTTATTTGGATTTGGTCTTATTACCTTGTGTTTATAATCTATAATCCAAATTGTGCCTTATCAATTTTAAAGTACCTAAATTTAATCCAATGTCATTCTTTTTTTTTTTTTTGCTTATCCCTAGTACACGTGGTACAGGCCATGATAATCATGGTGGGTAGTTAGTGACTGCTTTTTACTGTAAGCGCACCACATGTCTACACATGTGAAAAGCAGTTTGACTTTGCACTTACAAATGCCAGAGCCCCATTTGGTTACTTGCACTCGCTGGTGGGGTTGGACTTTTGCAAGAATCGGGGACCATTGGAACATTTTTTTTTTTTAACAGAAAAAAGTGTCCAATGCGGGAATCAAACTCGGGTCCTAGTGGTCGAAAACCAAACGGTTTAACCAGCCTTCCACCGACCCCCCAATGTCAATCTTAAATTATCTAAGTTAAGTACACTATTTTGAACATATATTTAAGCAAGTTTTTTCTACCAAAATGTTTATAAATAGTGTTTTTATTTACCGATAAGTTTTATTACATCTAAGTTTTTTTTATCTAAAAGTTTGAATACCAACAAGTTTTTTTCATCTATAAGTTTTATTATCACTAAGTTTATTACCTTAAAGATTATTTGTCAAAAGAAAGATTTTCTACCTATTAATTAAGCACAAGTCAAAGTTTTTTTTTTTTTTGCTTATCCCTAGTACACGTGGTACAGGCCATGATAATCATGGTGGGTAGTTAGCGACTGCTTTTACTGTAAGCGCACCACATGTCTACACATGTGAAAAGCAGTTCGACTTTGCACTTACAAATGCCAGATCCCTGTTTGTTTACTTGCACTCGCTGGTGGGGTTGGACTTTTGCAAGAATCGGGGGCCATTGGAGCATTTTTTTTTTTTTAAACAGAAAAAAGTGTCCAATGCGGGAATCGAACCCGGGTCCTAGTGCTTTAAAACCAAACGGTTCAACCAGCCTTCCACAGACCCTAGTCAAAGTTAATTTTATCAATCATCTACAACAATAGCTTTTAAGCATATTTTGGACAAGCTCTTTGTAACTATCGTCTCTTCTATTACCTAAAAATCCATGTACTACAGCCTTAAAGCCTGACCATGTTGCTTCTTCAATTCCATTCATGGTTATTAGAAAATATTTGTCATTCAGGAGCCTCTTGATTTGAGGTCCGTCAAAAACTCCTGTTTTTATCTTTTCTAGGCTAATATTTGGAAAAACACGACATATATATTTGAAGCATTCTCCATCTTTATCTAGAACCTTTACAAACTGCTTACATAAACCTAGCTTTATATGTAATGGTGGTAGAATGATTTTTTCCCGAGGCAGCAAAGGTTTGCTAATCACATTAGCTTTTCCTACTGTAAGTTCATCTCGAAGAGGCCATTTGTTTGTTTTCCAATGTATTTGCCATGCCCTGCTATCCCACATGCATAAAAAACAAGGATACTTGGTGTATCCTCTTTGAAATCCCAGTAAAAAGTTAACCATTTTTAAATCAACGCAAATAAACCAATTATGCTCATTGTATTTGATTTTATTCAAGATGAACACAAGGTAATAAGACCAAATCCAAATAAATAAATAGTGTGTGACGTTTCGGTAACAGCGTTGTTACCATCTTCAGACAAAAGTACTGAATGAGAGAATTTTACCACAGCATGCTTTTAAATAGTTCCTGTTATCAAGTGTGTAAACAAGATAACAGATAAGAAGATATTTATCTGATAAACAGATGGGTAAACACCTGCTGATTAATATTCTTAGAATTAAAAGTTTTTTTCAAATATAATTAAAAGCATATCTATAAATATCATTTATATTTCCTCTTTCTTCCATTCTGTTAATTGTAGCACATTTCTTTTGAATCAAAAATGCTTCTTTAAATTGTCTCTTAAAATAATTTTTCTCATAATCTAGTATCTTTGTTTCTTTTAGGTTAAAATTATTATGTCCTGTGATTTTTCTATGTTCTACAAGTGCAGAATTCTCAATTTTATCCCATTTCAGAGCATATTCATGGTTTTTCATTCTTTCTTTTAAAGTTCTGGATGTTTGTCCTACATAACATTGGTCACATTTTTCACATTTCACTTCATAAATTAAACCTGCTCTATTTGGTATGTGAGTGTTCTTATGGTTGTTGATATATTGAGAGATAGGGTTACATGGTTTCCATGCAATGTTTATTTTTTCATACTTTTTGAATATATTAGTCAAATTTCTTGCAAACTTTTGATTTATAAATGGCAATGTGATAAATTTGGCTTCTTTGTTTTTGCACTTTAGATTTTGAATTAAAGTATTATTCTCATATTTTTGGTTCATGTCTTCTATTATTCTATCTATCAATTCGATGGGAAAATCTTCATTGATTAGTTCTTTTTTGATGTTGTTAATTTCTATATTTCTTTTAGTTGTATCATTAATGAGTGTAAAAGCTCTATATATAAGAGCTTTTACTAATCCTACTTTTTGTGGCTGAAATGGTGTTGTGAGCTAAAGTTCCAATAAGTTCCTGTATGTGTTGGTTTTTTGTATATAGAGGTTGTAATGTTGTTATTGTTGTATGATAAGTTCATGTCCAGGAAATTTATTGATTTGTTGTTATCTACTTCCATAGAGTAATTGATATCAGGCAATATATTGTTGAAAGTATCCAAAATTTTTTGTTCACTTCCCTGATTAATAAATAAAATGGAGTCATCCACATATCTTTTAAAATAATAAACATCATTTTTAAGTGAATTTAGAGCTTTTATTTCTAATTGGCCTATAGTAATACAAGCTGCGTTTGGTGATATTGGAGTACCCATTGTTGCACCTTTCATTTGGAGATATATTTGGTCATCATAAATAAAGTATGTTGTTTTCAAACAAAATTCTATTCCAATTTAAAGATTTCAGGATCTAAAGCTCTCCTCTACTTCAAGAAGTTGAGAAAACACAGCATTAAAAGGGTGAGTTCTTTTTCTCATATCTATTTTCTTAAATTCTGCAAAATGCATCAAGTAATTCCTAATGCATTTCTCATTCCTAATAAATGGAATTTCCCAAAATCTGATTCAAAATTGAAAAGATTATCACTTGATCTTATAAATGGAGAGATTAGATTTCATTGGAAAAATATTCATTTCAATACTAATGCTATAAATTCAAATCTCAAAATGCTTGCAGACAGTATGGATAGTGACCTTTTTGAAAAAATAAAAAATATTATTGAAATAAAAACAAACTACATTGCTAAACAAAATTCAAAAAGGCATTTTAAAAAGATAGAAAGTATTTTAAAGAAACATGACATGCTAAAATTATTATGCCAATATAGAGAAATTGATTTTATTTATGAAAAACTCTTCCCTGAAAAGAAAAATGAAGTATTCAACTCTGATATTAAACCAAAAAATAACATCATGAATTTAACAGGTGAAGGTATCTCAAATGAAGTTCTAGACTTGCTTAGCAAAGGTTATAAATATGCTTTGGGGGGAAATCTGAAACAAAAAGAAAAATTGGATATTATTTCAAAAACAGAAGAAATATGCAAAACTCTTAACCCTAATGAGGCAGCTAATATTAGATTTGAAGTTACTAATACACTAAAACAAAATTATAAATCAAATAATATAAACAAAAAATTGACCTCCAAACTTAAACACCTACAAACAAAATATGTAATAACAAAATATGACAAAGGGAATGGAATTGTTTTAATGAAAAAAGAAGACTATAAACAAAAAATGCTTTCTTTATTGAATAATAATGGTACCTATTCTCCTATACAAAATGATCCAACAAAAAACTTCAAAAATAAATTGAACACCATACTTAAAAACTGGAGAAAAAACAAATATATTAATTACAGGCTTTTAACCAAGTTGAAAAATTATGATGCACATGTGCCCAATATATATGGTGCTCCAAAGGTCCACAAGCCTAACTGTCCATTACGCCCAATAGTAAACAATAGACCTTCACCAACATATGCCTTGTCAAAATGGTTAGCACAACAATTAAAAATCTACCAATATTTTAATGAAAATGAAATTGTTAACTCCTATGAATTCAAAGATATTATTGACATGAAGCTAAATGGAAATCAAAGAATTATATCTTTAGATGTTGAATCCATGTTTACTTCAATCCCTATACCCACAATTATGGATGCATTAAACCATGTGATAAAAGAATCAAAAATAAATAATTTGCCAAAATCTGAATTTTTAATTGGAATAGAATTTTGTTTGAAAACAACATACTTTATTTATGATGACCAAATATATCTCCAAATGAAAGGTGCAACAATGGGTAGTCCAATATCACCAAACGCAGCTTGTATTACTATAGGCCAATTAGAAATAAAAGCTCTAAATTCACTTAAAAATGATGTTTATTATTTTAAAAGATATGTGGATGACTCCATTTTATTTATTAATCAGGGAAGTGAACAAAAAATTTTGGATACTTTCAACAATATATTGCCTGATATCAATTACTCTATGGAAGTAGATAACAACAAATCAATAAATTTCCTGGACATGAACTTATCATACAACAATAACAACATTACAACCTCTATATACAAAAAACCAACACATACAGGAACTTATTGGAACTTTAGCTCACAACACCATTTCAGCCAAAAAGTAGGATTAGCAAAAGCTCTTATATATAGAGCTTTTACACTCATTAATGATACAACTAAAAGAAATATAGAAATTAACAACATCAAAAAAGAACTAATCAATGAAGATTTTCCTATCAAATTGATAGATAGAATAATAGAAGATATGAACCAAAAATATGAGAATAATACTTTAATTCAAAATCTAAAGTGCAAAAACAAAGAAGCCAAATTTATCACATTGCCATTTATAAATCAAAAGTTTGCAAGAAATTTGACTAATATATTCAAAAAGTATGAAAAAATAAACATTGCATGGAAACCATGTAACCCTATCTCTCAATATATCAACAACCATAAGAACACTCACATACCAAATAGAGCAGGTTTAATTTATGAAGTGAAATGTGAAAAATGTGACCAATGTTATGTAGGACAAACATCCAGAACTTTAAAAGAAAGAATGAAAAACCATGAATATGCTCTGAAATGGGATAAAATTGAGAATTCTGCACTTGTAGAACATAGAAAAATCACAGGACATAATAATTTTAACCTAAAAGAAACAAAGATACTAGATTATGAGAAAAATTATTTTAAGAGACAATTTAAAGAAGTATTTTTCATTCAAAAGAAATGTGCTACAATTAACAGAATGGAAGAAAGAGGAAATATAAATGATATTTATAGATATGCTTTTAATTATATTTGAAAAAACTTTTAATTCTAAGAATATTAATCAGCAGGTGTTTACCCATCTGTTTATCAGATAAATATCTTCTTATCTGTTATCTTGTTTACACACTTGATAACAGGAACTATTTAAAAGCATGCTGTGGTAAAATTCTCTCATTTAGTACTTTTGTCTGAAGATGGTAACAACGCTGTTACCGAAACGTCACACACTATTTATTTATTTGGATTTGGTCTTATTACCTTGTGTTTATAATTTACAATCCAAATTGTGCCTCATCAATTTTATTCAAGATGGTTTTTATATTTTCAACATTCTCCTTTATTTTTGTTGTATAAACTATTGGAATAGATGCATATTTATTTCCATTATGAAGTAAAACACATTTGAGGCTACGCATGGAACCATCGATAAATAGACGCCAATCTTCAAGACGGTATTCGTCTAGTTTTAAAAGGTGTAGTAAGCCTTTTATATTAATGCAGCAAACCATAATTGCATTCTGCTGATAGAAAGGAAGGAATGAACTTTCTCTTGTCCGATAAAATGTTATGTTGACATCGTCTTCGAGTTGGCCCATTTCTTTTAATCTTGATGCAAGCAGTTCTGCATCTTGCTTTGAAAGTCTCAGGTCACATGTCAATTCATTCAGTTTTGGTTGTGAAAAACGTTTTGGACATTCTTGTTCTCCATAGTTTTCAATATCAGAATCATCCAGTTCGATATATTTTTGTGTGGTGTCTTCTGATTCATCATAAAAGAGGATTATTAGCACTGAATGAAAAAACTGGGAGGGGACTATTTGGGCTGTGTGGTAAGTCAAGCTGAATAAGCTTTTTCTTACCATTCCTGTTAAAGTGTTTCAAGTCTTGTACACAAAAGTAACAATCATTGTCATGATTTTTTGGCTCTCGCCAAACCATAGGGATCCCAAATGTCAGTTACCTTTCACCCTTTGTCCACAGGCGAAGTGTTTCAACACATGTTTTCCATACCTTATTTGGAGCCACTGTCTTGTCCTGGTCTCCTAATTTTATACCAAAATATGCGAAATACACCCGCTTTACAAAGTCTGTTATTGCATTTCTTTGCGCTTTTACAGTATATTCGCCATATATATAACAGAAAATATTTGGGTCGTTTTTGCAGGATCTTATTTTGGAAACCATGTCTGGAAGTGAATTTATTAATGTGTTAAAATTTTATTTTCTTAAAGTTGATGGCATAGCTTTTAAATGAATGATGCTTGAAATAATAATTTTTATTAAATTTAATCTGTGTGAATAAAATATATATATTTTCACTAAAAATGTAAATACTTATTTAATTTTTGACAATTTCAAATTAGAAGTGATGATATAATGTTTGGAAGTGATTTATTTATTTTAATTGTTAAAATTTTATTTTCATATGATGTTATTGGCGTATGTTTTAGAATAACTTTGAGATGTATGATTGTAAAAATTATGAAGCAATCATGATGACTTGGCAGTTTTCTTCATGAAAATATTATTTTGGTGAAATACACTTTATGGTCATTTTCTGTTGATTTTTATGACATACAGAAAAACTAAGCAGATTCGGAATCAGTGCCATTGAATTACCCAAAAAGCATTTTAAATGCTCAAACATCAAAAACTTTTTAAAATTTTGTAGACCTGTGAATTATAATTCATAGGAAAATGACCATTTGAAATCTTTTGTATTGGAAAGCTGAGCAGACGAAGAGGAGATGATGCACTTTTTGGTCTTCATTCTAGCAGTTGGGGGGAATCGAATGCTCTCTCAAAATTTGGCGTAGTATGCTTGTACATGGCCATGGCCAGTTAGGATGATTAATTTCTCTATTCTGCTTTGACATAGCAGAGTTATACAAAAGATGTACAGCCGGGGTGGATTGCATATGGCAGAAAAAGTCAATTGGTAGTCTGAGGCAATTCGCAAATCTCCTACTGGATAGGTGAATTGTGGTGGAGCAGGTGTTAGGGAGGGATTTTGCATATGTATATATGTAATACTGTTGCAAATGTGATCCTGCCGACGTATGGATAAACTGGCAGTCGTGTACGTGAGGCGAGTGTTGATGTTCTTCCCACACGCGGAAAACAAGAAGCAGAGGCAGGGCTAGATCGGGGACAGCCCACAGGACAGAGGTAGAGGCCATGACACAAACTTGGAGGCTTATCACCGAGACATCGAGAGCGAGAGTGCACGAGACATAGCTTCTGTCGATGGCCACACCCTAGAACATCTGCTGACCCCTGCCAAAACCTGCCCTGTTTTCAGGGGTCATCTATAAAGAGTCCCTGGGGGCCCCACATGGGCTGGGCGTTGGCTTTTTCCTCCCCTCTGTCCCTGCCACCAGTTGACAGATCACTCTTTGGATCTTTATTTTGACGTCAACATTTTTAGTTTTACATACAAATAGGGGTTTACAGGTATTATTAATAAAAGATATAGCATATATACAAAATATGGGGGTGGTAGCAAATAGAAACGGTGTACATTTTAAAAGAAGGGTAGAATCTTTTAAGGTATAGGCTCTAATTGGAAGATATGTGACATATACTAAAAGTGTCATACAGTTTAAAATATACGATAGAATGTGCCCCCGGTGATGAAGGTTGGTTTGGGGGAAATGAAATAACATGAATGATGACCTAACAAACCTATTATAAAATCAAAAGAACTAATTTGGGCACAAATTAATTAAAATTATTATAAATATAGGAGTATAAAATAGGACAATAATATAATGATGATGTCTCAATAAGATATAGAATATGATGAAAGAAAAATACTTAAGAATAAATGATAAAATTGAGAAAATATACAAAATAAAATTAGAAATGCAGTAAAAGTAATTTACTTATAGAAAAAAAAAAATTGAGAACCTATTGAAATAAAAAATAACTAAAAGAAAAGCATAAAACTATAAAGTTGAACTAAGGTTATAAGTTGACGCAGAGGGTTGATGAGGGTATATGGGATGTCTGAGTATGTTCCTGCAAAAAAATAGCTAAATGAGTTCTGCAATGCAGCACGAACTTGTGTTAGTGAGGTACTGTTTTCATTAACAGAACGTTCAAGATGTTCCGTTTGCATCATCAGTTCAGACTAGCAGGGAGAGGTAGGTAGGTTGAAGAATGTGGAAAGGTAAACGCAAGAGATGTACTGCTGCAAATAATGATGGTACCTGTGCTGAGAACATGTAAGAAAACATGTACCTATGTTTCCCCACGTGACGCAGCGGAGCGTGACCTCGGCTGCACGGGTGAGTCAGTTGTTGTTTTGCTCTCTGTATCGATGGACATTAAAACATGGTGGCAGCGATAGCTGGATAAAATACGAACCCGTTATTGCAAAATATCGATTTTTGCGTACCTTGGAAGATAATTCAACATGGCTCAGATTCAACCTCCAGAAACTTTCGACTTCTCGACTCCCAACGAATGGCCCAAATGGAGGAAAAGATTCGAACGATACCTCGTGGTCAGTGGAATGAAGAAGAAAGAGGAGGCGGACAAGATCGATTTGTTCATGTACTTGATGGGCGACCGCGCGGATGATATATTCAGGACCTTCAAGTTCGAAAAGGAGGAAGAGGCAACGAAAATTGATTCCGTCCTCAAGGCGTTCGACAGCCACTTCTGTGTCAGAAAGAATATTATCTACGAACGTGCAAAATTTAATTCAAGAATCCAAGAGGATCGGGAGCCAGTGGACGAATTCATCACTTCATTGTACAAATTGGCTGATTGTTGCGAATTTGAGGGTCTTCATGAGCAGTTGATCCGTGACCGAATAGTGGTTGGAGTGAGGGACAAAGCTTTATCTGAAAGAATGCAGTTGGACAGCGAACTGACTTTGGAAAAGGTGAAAATGGTTCGACAGCAGGAAGCCGTTCGACAGCAGCAAGTCGACCTGCAGCGTCCCTCAACAAGCCAAAAGGTCAGTCAGGTGAAGTTCAACTCGAAGAAGCATTCACCGAAACAACAACAGCAACCTTCGAGGAAGAAGGAGAAGTCAGCCAAAACAAGATCACGATGTCCAAAATGCAGAGGTTTCACCCACAGGGAAGGACAGGCTTGCCGTGCTGAAGGACAAAAATGTAACCTGTGTTCAAAAACAGGCCATTTTGCAAATTGCTGCCCAGATAAACAGGCAAAGACTGCGGAAGTCAAAGCTGTTTCTGAACTTGATGAAGAAATTGGTTTTCTCCTGGAGGTCTCGGCTACGGAGGATTCATCTAATCTCGATGATGATGAAGGCGAGTGCAGGAGGCGATGGACAGCAGAAATCCAAGTGAACGGAAAACAGCTGATGTTCAAGCTCGACTCCCAGGCGGATGTTACATGTGTTCCTCTGTGTCTCTTCAAGAAGATAATGGGACAGCAACGACTAGTGGAAAGTGATATCAACATTAGAGCTGCTGAATTCTCCGAACTTCAGACTGTGGGTATGTTTGTGTCAACGCTGCGAAATGGCAATTATGAAATCAAGGAGAAGATTTATGTCATTCGTCGTTTGAGTGAACCTCTTCTGAGTCGCCGGGCATGTGAGCTCTTGAACCTGGCGAGGCGGATTGAGGTGGTTGCGACGAGAATTAACCCGATCAAGGAATTTCCCGAAGTATTTGAAGGACTGGGACAGATCGGAAACCCTTACGAAATCAAATTGAAACCTGGAGCAAAACCATATGCTGTGCATACTCCTCGACGGGTACCAATACCTTTGATGGAAAAGCTCATAACAAGATTGGACATCCCTGGAAAGGAGCTGCTCGACGCCGATGCATTATCCAGACAACCACTTCTTACAACCGAGGGAGGTGAAGACGAACGGCCAACCTCGGCGCATATAAATGCAGTTCTCTCGAGTATAACCGACAAAGACGAGATGTTGACGAAGATTTTTGAAGCTCAACAAGAAGATACGACCCTGAAAGCAGTAGTCAACTACCTTGAGCAAGGCTGGCCAGATAAGAAGAAGATGTCACAGGCTCTGCTCTCTTATTGGCATGTCAAGGATTAACTCGGCGTTCAAAATGGACTACTGATGCGTAGCTGTCGTCTTGTTATTCCAGCAAGTATGAAACTGGAGATCCTAGAGAAGTTGCACGCTGGGCACTTCGGGATTACAAAAACAAGACTTCACGCACGTGAGACGGTATGGTGGCCTGGAATTTCGGAGGAGATCGCGGAAACGGTCAGAAAGTGCAGTGTCTGTATCCAGGAAGCCGTCTCAAAACATGAACCTTTGATACCAACCAACTTTCCTACACGACCGTGGCAAAAGATTGGAATGGATTTGTTCAAGTTCGAGAATAAGTGGTATCTAGTCGTCATTGACTATTATTCTCGATTTCCTGAAGTGGTTCAGCTGGATCGGCTCACAGCCAATGTGGTGGTGCGTAGTTGCAAATCCATATTTTCCCGACATGGAATACCAGAAACTGTTGTAAGCGATAATGGAACGCAATTTGGAGCTGCTCGTGAATTTGCAAATTTCGCAAGGCAGTACGGATTCACACATGTCACTTCAAGTCCTCGATTCCCGCAGAGCAATGGGATGGCAGAAGCAGGTGTGAAAATTGCTAAGTTGATCCTAAAGAAAAATCAAGACCCATCGCTTGGACTCCTGGAGTATCGATCGACCCCTTTGGAGAACGGTTACAGCCCTGCTGAGCTTCTCATGGGACGTAAACTCCGAACGACCTTGCCAATTGCACCAGAGAATCTTAATCCAAAGTTGGTGGACTCTCAGACCCTGAAAAGAAAGGAGGGGAGAAGGAGAAAGGATATGAAATCCAGATATGATCGACGCTGCGGAGCTACGGACATGGAGGAGCTATCCGAAGGTGACACGGTTTGGATTACAGATATGCGAACCTGGGGGATTGTAAAGAAGAAAGCATCGACACCAAGGTTGTATATGGTTGATACTCCAGTTGGGACTTTACGTCGAAACAGGTTCCATCTACGAAAAGGAGTTACAGTGCAATATCCAGCCGACCCATCGACGCCGACCTTTTCGGGGGAGGAACTGGTTGAAAATGAAAAGACCCCAGTTGTGGATCATCCCTCTAACGACTCAGAAGACGGCCAGATAAGAACCCGGAGTGGACGAATTGTTAAACCTGTGGATCGCCTTCATTATTAGTTATATTATGCATTTAAAGTTTGTAATGTATATATATATTTCAAGTCTTAAAAAGGGGGATGTGCTGAGAACATGTAAGAAAACATGTACCTATGTTTCCCCACGTGACGCAGCGGAGCGTGACCTCGGCTGCACGGGTGAGTCAGTTGTTGTTTTGCTCTCTGTATCGATGGACATTAAAACAGTACCCGGCTTGTATGATGAAAAAAAAAAAAGATAAAATGGTAAAAATGATGAACCGGGTAATAAAAAGATAGAGGGGAAAAAAAAATTATGGCAAGCAAGAATCTCTTGAGGGGACTATATGAGATTGGGAATGCAGAAAGGGAAGGTAGCTGCAAGGGTTGTTCTGTTGCCAATGATGATTTCACCCGACTTGAATGGTAATAAAAAAAAAAGATAAAATTATGATTGGTAATGATGAACCGGGTGATAAGAAAAATAATCTAGCTGGGTATCCTGAACTCACTATTGGGAATGATATAGTGAGGAAGGATTTCTCAGTTGGATTAATCAATGAAAAAAAAAAAAAATTGACGAACAGGAAGCCATTGGGGCAATGCACGAGAAGGTATGGGCAGGGGAGGTTAGGAGACGTCAACGATAAAATTAGAAAAACGAAATAGATAAAATATATAAATTCAAAAATATCTTAAACTATTAAAAAATAATATTAATGTTGTCAATTTATTAAAAGTTTTCAAAATAATGAGAAAGATGGTTGAAGTTATAATATGCGTGTAATAAGCCTAGAGATAATGAAAAAAAAAACTAATTGAAGAAAAAAAAAAAGGTATAATTAGTTGTTGTGTTGGCTGACGGCATTGCTAATGGTACACAAAATAATAATAAAGAATAATAAAATTGATTAAGGTTAAAATGTTTTATACACAATTAAAGTTATAATAATTGAAATAGTAATAGGGCAGTTAAAATAATGAACTTGATGGATTTATAATAATAATGTTATTGCTATAAAAATGGTATCGAATGAGTAGTTAATTCAGTGCGGGGGGAAAAAAACGGAAATAGTGTTACATTAAGAAAGTTCTGTAGAGAAAATTCTCCTACCAGATGGATGATGTCTTGAATGGGTCTTCTGGAGTTGCTTGCGATGAGGCCTGGTGATCACTTTTTGCGGTGGTTGCCATGGGACATCGTCGGTGCTGGTAACCCGGGCGTAGTGAGGCTTTCTCGATGGATCTTGTCTGCTTGTTCGAGCCGATGGAGGAAGGAACTTGTGGCGCAGGAGATGTCGATGGGGGTGATGATGATCTCCTCGGTGCGAGGTACAGATAGTCCTCGCATAGCCTCT
The DNA here is from genome assembly GCA_030710605.1 of Cordylochernes scorpioides. Classification (NCBI taxonomy): domain Eukaryota; kingdom Metazoa; phylum Arthropoda; class Arachnida; order Pseudoscorpiones; family Chernetidae; genus Cordylochernes; species Cordylochernes scorpioides. The sequence continues at coordinate 63,023,689 of CP092871.1, read as the reverse complement.
TTGAGTTGGTCCATTGGATCGTCAAGATGGAGGGCAAGTAGAAGGAGCATCCACACGAATGCGCCGTTGACTACAGGTGCCTCTGTCATCCTCTGCATGCCTCTGTCCTCAGTTATCCTGTCGACTTTCTGTAATATTGTTGCAAATGTCGACGTATGGATGAACTGGCAGTCGTGTATGTGAGGCGAGTGTTGACGGACAACAAGAAGCAGAGACAGGGCTAGATGTTAGCACCGAGAGTGATCGGGGACAGCCCACGGGACAGAGGTAGAGGCCATGACACAAACTTGGATGCTTATCCCCGAGACATGGAGAGAAAGAGTGTGTGTGAGACAGAAGTTGCCTGCCGATGGCCACACCCTAGAACATCTGCTGACCCCCTGCTAAAAACCTGTCCTGTTTACAGGGGTCGTCTATAAATTGTCCCTGGGGACCCCACATGGACTGGGCATTGCCTTTTTCTTCCCCTCTGTCCCTGCCACCAGCTGACAGACCACTCTTTGGATCTTCATTTCAACGTCAACATTTTTAGTTTTACATACAAATATGAGTTTACAGGTATTATTAATAAAGATATAGCATATATACAAAATATGGGGGTGGTAGCAAATAGAAACGGTGTACATTTTAAAAGAAGGGTAGAATCTTTTAAGGTATCGGCTTTAATTGGAAGATATGTGACATATACTAAAAGTGTCATATAGTTTAAAATATACGATATATATATAAATTTTGCTTTTATTTCCAAGGAGGGTTCAGATAGGAACCTGAATATTTGGATTTCTTCCTTCTTTGAAGTCTTGAACAAGAATTAAAGTCGCAAGTCCCAAAAGTTTCTAGGTTGAAATGTGGCAAAACGTAAACTTTATAAAGGAAAATATAGAAATTGGTTCATTATCAGCAACCACTGAAAATTTGTACATTGTTAGTTTGACTGAGCGAGTGTTCATAATTTCAGACTTCTATGTGGTGGTCTGGAAGCATATTAAAATTAAATTATAAATTTTGAAAGACAATTTGGAAATAAGTCCATTCCCGGCCACTCAGATTACCCAGAAATCTGAAAATTTGTCTACTTGAATTGTCATATCAAGTTTGAATAAGTCTACAAAGTTTCAGACTTCTACATGTTCCAGGAAGTATATTAATAATTGACTACAAGATTTGTGGACAGACATGGAAGCAAGTTGAATAAAAGCTTTTAAAAGCCGTTATCACTGGGGCTTAGGGCTTAAATGTCACAAGTCTGCTCACAGCAGATTAGTCAATTCTTCGTATGAGGTGTGAAGTGACGTAAGCAAAAACAGTTATTTACTGAAATGGGTCACTTTGCTCCTTTGGCTTGGAAACCTTAAATTTATTGAATCATATTACAAATTTGCAGACATACAATGGTAAATTGTTGAGGGATATTTTGTACCTATATAATTTTTGAATTATTATTAATCAATCGATTAATTAGTTAAAAAAGCAACAAAATATTAATTGAGAAAGAGGAACTATTTACAATGGTATTGTCAAATGTGTGGTCTTAAATTATCACATACAGTAGAGTCTCCCATGAAAGATCATCCAAAAAACATGGCGAGGAATCTTTTTGGAAGACATCTTTTATTTCTCAGGCTGTCTTTCCATTGGCTTCACAGCACTGTCTGTTGTGATATGTTAAATAACATATGTTACGTGTTATATTTATTATCTATTGTTAACTATGCAAAATCATGCCATTTGTCAATTGTTTTAAAAAAAAAAACTTATGTAAATTATTTCCTTTTTATCTCTATCTTGTATAAAAGGAGATTACTAGATTGAATAAACATTCAGTTCAACTTGTAAGTCGGAGCGAGTCTTGTCCAGATAACACATAAACTTTACAACATGGCGCAGACGACAGGATGATTCCGGATTATGACAAGAAAAGTATCGAATTAAAACAGATTAATTCAACAGTGAGTAGAATGGAAGGAATCAAGCCGCCGGCAGAATTTGTCCCATACAGCAACGAGAAAAAATGGGAGACCTGGAGAGAGTCGTTTGAAATTTTTGCAATAGCGGTAAATTTAGAAAGCATGCCGCTGGTGCGTCAGCGAGCAATTTTGAAGCATATTGCTGGTGAGAAAACAGTGATGATATACAAGACATTTCACATAAGTGAAAATGATACTTACCCAAGTTTAAAGGAAATGCTTGATATGTTAATGAACCATTTTAAGCCCTTCAAAAATACGATTCAAAGGAGAAATGCATTTTTTACCTGTATACAAAAAGAAAGGCAAGGAATCATGGAATTTGTCACAGAATTAAAGCATCTGGCACAAGAATGTGAATTCGAGAATTTAACAGAATCTCTCATAAGGGATCGTCTTATAATTGGAATACTTGACCGAGAAGTGAAAAGAAAGTTGTTAGAAGATCCACAGTTGACACTACCAAGGGCAATTTCGATAGCTATGATCTCGGAGTCAACATGTTCACAAGTAGCATCGTTGAATGAGCAAAAAATGATTGAAAAAATTGAAAAACGTAATTGGGTGAAAGATAGAATTCGAATGGAAAATGCAGAAGCAGGACCAAGCGGTATAAACCCGAGAAGAGAAAGAATAATAGAACCATGTAAGTGGTGTGGACAACGACACAAGTATGGAAAGTGTCCAGCATATGGGAAGAAATGTAATGCATGCGGAAAAAACCAATCATTTCGCAGTAGTTTGCCGAACAAAACGTATAAGAAATCTCTTAGCGGAAAGTGAAGCTGAAGAATCCTGTGACGAGATAAATCTAAATGAAGTTGGGTCTGACAAGTGGTCTGCGGTAATAATCATTAATGGCAAGAAGACCACGGTACATTTGGACACTGGCGCACAGATAAATGTGCTTCCTCATAAAGTAATAAACCAATGGCCATCAAGACCAGAAATCAGACCCACGTCATTAAAGGCGTTCGCATATGGAAATACAGAATTGCCTATCGTCGGCAAATGCAATGTGCTATGCCAATATGGTGAAAAGAAAGGAATGTTTGAATTTATCGTAGCCGATGTAGAGGCGCAGACACTTATCACGGGCGATACTTGTGAGAAGCTTGAAATATTGAGGCGAATTAATCATATAAACACTGATGAAATGAAATTGTGTTCTGAAACTCAAAAAATCCTCGAACAATACCACAAAGTATTTCAAGGAGTAGGATTAATCAACTCGGAATGTAAGATTTACACAAAGCCTGAATATTCGCCTGTGCAAGTCTCTCCCAGGCGCATCCCAACAAGCCTCGGAGCCGAAGTTCAGTCTGAATTGGAAAAAATGGTGAAGCAAGGAATCATTACAAAAATATATCATGAAACAGAGTGGTCTCATTCTATGGTCGTTGTAAAAAAAAAAATCTGGTCAAATCAGAATATGCCTGGATCCTCGTAAATTAAATGAGGCCCTTGTGGGAAGACATTTCCAGACTCCGGCTCCAGCTGAACTATTGCACGAGATACCCAAATCTAAGTATTATACAGTGTTAGACATGAAATCAGCCTATTGGCATATTCCGGTTGCAAAGGAATGCAGAGATCTGTTGGTGATGACCACGCCATTTGGTAAATTCAGATATAACCGATTGCCATTTGGTTTGAAAATATCGGCACAAATTTTTGTTGAGAAAATGACGAATATCTTTAGGGATAGCTTTCAAAATATTACATATGTAGACGATTTGCTGATATATGCGGATACCATTCAAGAGCACAATAAAAAATTAAAGGGAATTCTAGAAAAAGCAAAAGAAAAAAATATCAAATTTGATTTAACAAAGGCTCAAATATGTCTAACGAAGGTTCGTTTCTTGGGCCATTTGATATCACAAAATGGAATTGATCCAGAGCCAAATAAGATTGATAAATTAATTACCTTTAAAAGGCCAGAGGATAAAAAGTCACTTCAAAGAATCATGGGTCTTTATAATTACTTAGGAAAATTCATTCCAAATTTAGCTGCGTCCACATCCAATATAAGAGGAATATTAAGAAAGAATGTTGTCTGGCATTGGGGGCCTAAACAGGATGGGGAATTCGATCATATTAAGGAATGCGTTAGGAATGCTCCTTCGTTGGCACATTTTGACAAAAGCAAGATGTTGATCTTGCAATGTGATGCCAGCAAAGATGCAATGGGAGCTGCTCTGCTACAGGAAGATCGACCTCTAGCATTCGCATCCGTGTCATTTAGCGACTCGCAGAAACAGTACTCTCAGATTGAGAAGGAATTACTGAGTGTTTATTATGGATGCAAAAAGTTTGAATATCTATTATCAGGACACACTTTCGTTGTCCAGACGGATCACCAGCCTTTATTGCCTCTAGTCAAAAAACCGCTGAGTGATATATCTCCGCGTCTACAGAGATTAGTAATGAAGCTTATAGCATTTGACTTCCGAAGACACAAAGGAATAATATGCTTAATTTGTTGCACCAATCGCACCAAGGGATATCTGCAATTCAGGGTTTGGCGCGAGAATCTTTGTTTTGGCCGAGAATGTCCATTGACATTGCTGAAAAAGTAAAAAATTGTGAAATTTGTCAAAAATATCAGAAATCAAAAATACGGCAGCCGTTAAAACCTTTCCCAGTTCCAGATTATCCATGGCAGACAGTATCATTGGACATATTTTATATTCAGAAAAAGCCCCATTTGTTAGTGGTCGACAGATATAGTGGCTACCCGGAGGTATTTGCATTGGACCCACCTACGGCGATTAATGTAAAAAATAAATTGAGAGAAACATTTGCACGATTCGGGATTCCGGAAACCATGATGTCCGACAATGGACCACCGTTTCGGTCAGAAATTATGACTGACTTCTGTATAAAATGGGGTATAAAACAGCTATTTTCAAGTCCACACCTTCATAGATCTAATGGTCTGGCCGAAAGAAACATTCAAACAATAAAAAATCAATTAATTAAATGTAGAGATGAAGGGTCCGACCCATATCTGGCTATTCTGGCATATAGGAATACACCAAAAAATGACCTACCTTCACCCGCACAGCTATGTTTATCGAGGAGCCTTCGATGTCAAATCCCCAGAATTACACCGCTATATAGACCGTATCAAACTAATTGGAGAAGTATAGAGAATGCCAAAAGAAAAAGACAAAGCTCAATGAAAGAGCATTATGACAGAAATAGTAAAAGCTATCCCAAGGTCAATGTAGGAGAGGATGCATGGTGTCAAATGCATCCAAGGGAGACATGGACACCGGTGAAGATTTAGCGCAGGCTGATTCTCCTCAGAGCTTTGAAGTTGTGACACCATCGGGAAATAGGTTGATAAGAAATCAACAATTTATTAGGCCAAGGGATGGAGTCAACGAAAAAAGGCAGTTGTCTTCAGAACCAATTACCGGCTCCCCAGAAGCTCAACATCCGCATTACGACAGTCCAACGATGGGCGAATCATCCACAGCCCCGATACAGCGGTCAAGTGAAAGAGACCAATATTGACCAGAGGGAAGGCGCGACTACATCCGCTGGGATTTCACCAGAACCATCCGGAAGGCCCCGGTTTTCAAGGTTTGGAAGAGAGTTAAGAAAACCACAAAAATTTTGTCTTTAAGCAGAGGGGAGGCATGTAAACGGCCTTTTGATTTGCCTGATCTGATTGTTGATGGTTCTCTAAATTTGTGACATTCTTTAATTGTTGTATTGTTGTAGCAGAGGGGAACATGTTGTGATATGTTAAATAACATATGTTACGTGTTATATTTATTATCTATTGTTAACTATGCAAAATCATGCCATTTGTCAATTGTTTTAAGAGAGAGAGAGAGAGAGCTTATGTAAATTATTTCCTTTTTATCTCTATCTTGTATAAAAGGAGATTACTAGATTGAATAAACATTCAGTTCAACTTGTAAGTCGGAGCGAGTCTTGTCCAGATAACACATAAACTTTACAACACTGTCCAACACCCTGGCATTTACTCGAATGCCTTGAGCAAAGAAGGGATGACCCTCGTTATTCACCACCCCTAGCATTGTGTGTGTATGGCACGGGATCATCAAGCAGTATTGGAAGGCAACCATCTATCATTTCACCTGTGAAACCTCTTATTTCAAGTGAAATGTTTCTCATCAGTGAATAACTAAAGTACAGAATATTTTTCTGTTTGCTTCACTTTGATGAGGAGCTATTTATTGCAGAATAGCCATTGTTGCTAGGTTTGTACAGACATAAACTGTCTTTTTCATGACATGAACAATTATCAAACAGGTGCTACTTTTTGGCAGACTCTGTATATATATTGTTGAACACAGCAAATTGGTCAACCATGTGTGGTGTGTGTTGTCTACAGAGGGCATGGCTGGAGGCAAGGCTAGCTGAACTTCCATCAATTCCCGCCACAGCATCCACCTCTTCATTGTAGACCACCGGAGAAACATGTAGAAAAAAAAAGACAAGTATCCCATTATATTGTGTTTTATAATTCAAATTTATAAGAGATAATTTAAAGAGAAACTCGTAGTTTTATTTCAATAAACTGATATTTTTAAAATGCTTGAACATTGTGAATAAAGATTTTTATTAAAATATCTCTAAATAAATATGTGAATACTTATTTTACTAGACTTCAACTCTCCAATAAATTATGGTAACATCAATATGCACTAATTACACTATATTACACTAATTACAGTAATTTTGAGAAAAGAGCAATCCATAAATAGATCTTTAATTAAAAAGGCATATAATGGATCAAAAATGATTTATTTACCAATATTTCAGTTGGCTGAATGCCAACCTTTTTCAAGGTATTACAACATATTTATGTGTCAATAACAAACTCAGCGCCATATAAAGTCAATAGAATTAAGTTAAAAAGACATTTTTGCCTATATTCAATGGGGAGGGAGAGAAATATATATATATATATATAAATATTTCTTAGATTCAAATACTCTGTTAGATCGACCGCCAGAGGTCATTCTTTCCCTTTATATAACCCATTGTTGTTGTTTCCCGATGGCCGGCTTAAATCTTTTTGTAAATTATGTAAATAAGTTTTTCATTTTTTTTATTCTTACGCCTTAAGCCAGGCAGTACTTTTATCAAATTATATTTATATATTTTTTAATAAGTTAAATTTGAGAAAAGTACTGCCTGTCTAAAGGAGAGTAGAACAAGGAAAACAAAAGATTATTTGCATAATTACAAAGGTTTTAGCCGGCCATCAGGAAACAATAACAATAGGTTATATAAAGGGAAAGTGCGACTTCTGGCGGTCAATTTAACAGAATAGTTTAATCTATGAAATTATAATTTTAAAATAAAATAATTTTTCTATAACATATACACAGTCGAACCTCTTTAATTCAACACCCCAAGGGATCAGAGCTTTCGGTTGAATTAAAGGAAGTGTTGAATTAAAGTTATTCAGATGATTAGCTAATCATCTAACTTGCTAAAATAATATTTTTAAAAAATAGCTTTGTAATATAAATTGACCATATTAATTAAAACCATTGTGTGTGTACTATTTTGTATTTATTTTTTATTTTCATGATTAACTTTAGTATCAGGGACAAAATGGCAATAATACATATTTTTGAAACCTAAATAATTACAAATATTATTTTATTCTAATTGAAGAATCTAGCAGTTGAAAGGAAATAAATATGGAAAATAAAAAGAAAATTTTAAAATAATCATGAAGATCTTTTTAAAAATTCCTTTATAGATGTCTGTTTTTGCACTTAAATCCTATTCAGATGTATTCCAGATGGTCTTTTTTGAAAAAAACATGCATGTCTTTCTTCTTTTGGAATGTGTTTTAAATAACAAAGTTTTTATTGTATTAAAGACATCGGCTGCTGCTGCAGGTCTTATTGATTTTGTGTTTAAATTTTTTATAATAACATGGAAAAGGAATATTGAAATAAAATGTTATCATAATCATTGTGGCTACATTTTATGAAGATTTATTTATTTAAATGGAAATTATTTGTAAATTTTAAAATAACTAAAATATTTCAATGCTGATAATTATAAAGAAAATAATATTATTAACCCTTAACTGGACGGGTTGAGTAGATTCAACCCACTTATGTAACTTTATGAAATAAGTGCTAAATAATGATTGAAATCAATATTCAAAAAAATATTTAATTAATATATAGTTAATATACAGATTTTGACTTTTAAAAATTATGAATATAATCTATTTACAGTCTTCTCAAATTTTAAGAAATGTATTGCAAACGCTTAGTTGACATACAGAGCAAAGGGTTTTTATGATGGAAATTTGTAGCACCTTTTTGGAGTATCAGATTGTTGTGACATAGTAGTTTTACTTGGTTTACTTGAACCATCATTCTTCTTGAATTGTCGTCTGTAATTCCAGTGGGAGAGAATTGAGATTACGTGTGGCCAGGTGTTCATTAGTCAATGCTCTCCCAAGATCAACAATAAAATGACTCCTTTCTTTTTTACCCTTTTCATCAATCTGATTACCGATTTTCTTTCATTTTTTTTTTTTTTTTGGGAACATGGAGACTAAAGTGGTTGTTCCAGAGAAACCAAAAATAGATGTTCCTGATTCTCTATTAAGGTGCGGTTGAAATTGTGGTGAATCTAAGGTATTGTTCTTTCTCATCGTTCCTAAATATGTAAGGCCATGTTCTTTCAACTTATAAACTAATGCTACTGAAGTTAATCAATTGTCTGCTGGAATATTTCTTCCAAAGTGTGGTTGAGTAACCTCTAAAACATATATTTTGGGTTGGCAGGGATAGTTCTCTCTGTTGACTTGATTGATAATTATACTTATCCAAAGAAAGAAGTGTTATTTTATGAAAGGAAGCTAAAAATGTAGAAGATAGAGACTCAAGTATGAGCCACGAGCTAATACTGACATGAAAAATTCTCACGCTTCTGGACGGGCTGGGCGGAATCCGCCCCCACATGCAAATTCAACCCCCCTCCCAAAACTGAAATTTAAAAACGATGGATGGAAAATGTTTGTATCACTGTAAAATTAGAATACACGAAAGCTGGTAGCTCTAGATGAACGAAAAATATATATTTTTTCTATATTAAGTTTATGCATGGGCAGAATCTACCCAACCTGTCCAGTTAAGGGTTAATTAGAGCCAATTTCAAATTCCCGCGTAAAAAATAAACACTCACGACATTGCGCAATGGCACTGCAAAGTGAAACTTAAACTAACAGAAACCAAAAGTGCGCAGGCGCGATCCTATCGGCGCTCGCCGATCGCTGCCGCCGTAATACCGTTTAGCGGTAAAGTTGTATGTAAAAAAAAACATTCAACTGTCGAAATTCGAATTTTAAAATGGTCGAACTATCGGAACTGTCGTATTATCGATACTGTAGAATTACGGTTTGTTATTTGATAGGGCGGAGGTCGGGACATCAGAATATGGTCGAATTAAGGTAGAGTGTCGAATTAACAAGGTTATACTGTATATATTTAAAATAAAAAAGGCAAATCCTGACCAGGTTCACATGAGCATTTCTAGATGGCAGAGCACCATCTAGTGAAGCAAAAATAAACTAAACGTTTTTTAACTTGCGCAGTGATATTTGGCCATCCCAATTTCTTGATAAATCAAGAAAAGTCAACCACAAATGCGCTTCGGGCTGTTGGCCCTTGTCAGCGTGATGCAGACTTTATTGTTTTTTTACATATATATTGTTGTGTGGGAGCCTGGAAGTCACAGGGCCGTACTAAGGGATGTAACCTTTTATTGGTGCCAGGGTTGGGACTGGTCCGGGGATGCATCTTGTCGGTAGCTTCTTGGCACTCGGGTCGGTCAATGCGGGTCGGGCTGTCTTCATTTTCCGTTGATCCAAAAATGGAACTTGAGTCCAAATTCTCTACAAAATAAATAAAGAGAGCAAGCAAGAAAGTTGGTCCGTGGTCAAAGTGCAATTTCTCGCCGAACTCTGTTGTTCGATGACTCACAGAGAGAGTTTAAAATTAATTAAAATTAAAAAAAAAAAAAATTAAAAATCGTGAGCCTTGCTAGTTAAGATAGCGGGCGTGTGTTAGTCGCACCCACGTGTCCGGCGTTCAGGGTCGCGCCGTGGTTACACAACAATATATCTGTAATATATATATTTTCAAAATTTTTTCTCTCTCCATTGAATCATGGCAAAAAAATCTTTTTTAACTTAATTCTATTGACTTTATGTGCCGCCGAGTTTTTTTGTTGACAAAAATTTGTTGTAATTCTGTGAAAAAGGTTGGTGTTCTGCCAACCGAAATATTGGTAAATAAATAATGTTGCAAGAAATTTCAGAAATTGGATATTAATTAAAAAAAAAAAAACTAAACTTTTTAATATAAAGCCTGTGCCTCACACTATTTCACCCATTTTTGTAAATATTATAATGTAGCCATTTAATACATTAATATTTTTATTGGAATTATGGTAATCAATAGTTGGATAAATATTAGATGTTTTCTCCAACTTATGAAGAATGTACACAGAGTGTTTCACTTAAAAAAAAAAAACGCTTTTGCTGCATTATAAAAATATTATTTGTAAATTTTTATGCAACTTATCATTTCTATCTGTAAGCCTTGATGTTTGGTAACATCCCTTCATTGATACTTCCAGGAAAAAGGCTTTGTCAAAGAATATTGTTGAAGATCATCCCAAATCTCATAATGACTTTTCAGAGACCATCCAGGTTTCCAGTTCTAAGGACTTTTTCAGCAACCCAAAAACAAAAAAAAATCCACGGAGGGGGGTCTGGGTATTTGTCAGGGATTTATAAAAGAAGTTACTTAGAAACCATTGTCGACTTTACTCTTCTCAATAAAAACTCCCCAATAGTCTGTTAAATTAATTAAATATCACCAAATTTATGCAATAATTTATCAATCATTCTCATCTTTACTATTCTCAATGAAAACTAAGCAAAAGTGGGTAAAAATTTGATAAATATTACTAAAGAGACACAAGAAGTGACTTTACACCCATTGTCAACGTTACCTTTTTCAATGAAATATATATAATGATGGGAAAAATTTATCAAATATATCGCTAAATTTATACCCAAAGTTACAATAGAAGTTACTTAACAATTATTGTAAACTTTAACAATCATTTCTCCAGCACCTACCATTCGCTTTATGTGAACTCTACATGCCACACCTTACTCAAACTATCTACAAAGGTTTATGATTCAAGGATTAAAAATTTTTTTTTCTTATTATTAGTTTGAATAAAAGTGCATGGTTTTGTCTTTCTCTCTTTTCTCTCTATATAACTACTAAAATTTATACTATTAAATATATTCTCACTTCTATTATTCTATATACAAATTAGAGTATGTCTAAATGACGTGTAACAGCCGATTGCAAAAGACGTTACGTTGTTAAATTTTATTGTTATTAATTAAAAATATATATGGATGATGTGTAAGAAGTAAAGAAATTTTTTTTTCTCTCTCTCTATTAAATAATAACAATTTACAAATTTTATAATTTGAATTTAAATAATCAAAGTAATAAAGATAATTTTAATACAAAACTAAACTATAAAACTAAACAACTATTATTTTTAAAAAATCATTAAAAAAAAAAAGGATAAAATATAAAATTATAAAAAAATTATATATATATACTAACAATCTTATCTACCTTCTTTAAAAAAAATTTTTCTTATTATTAGTTTGAATAAAAGTGCATGGTTCTGTCTTTCTCTCTTTTCTCCCCCCTCTACTACTAAAATTTATACTATTAAATATATTCTCACTTCTATTATTCTATATACAAATTAGAGTATGTCTAAATGACGTGTAACAGCCGATTGCAAAAGACGTTACGTTGTTAAATTTTATTGTTATTAATTAAAAATATATATGGATGATGTGTAAGAAGTAAAGAAATTTTTTTTCTCTCTCTCTATTAAATAATAACAATTTACAAATTTTATAATTTGAATTTAAATAATCAAAGTAATAAAGATAATTTTAATACAAAACTAAACTATAAAACTAAACAACTATTTATTTTTATAATTAATTTAGATTTAGCTTGCTAATCTAATCAAATCTACTTGATATAAATTATCATTCTTATCAGTTTACTCTTTAAATTTTAAATATAGAATCACTATTATATTTTTATTATATAGTTTTTACACTATATATATATATATATATACTAGCCGAATGACCCGGGCAACGCCCGGGTTTTACCCTATTAAATGTACCCTATTCAAATACTATTCGTTACAATTATAAATTGGCGCCGTGGATGTCACTCTTGTGAAACGTACCGCTCCAAACTTTGTGTCTGAGAAGCGATATTTTTATAGAAAGATGATCTGGCTTTTGTTTTCTGCTCGAATGAATGTTTTTCTGTTAGAATTTTGTTCCTGCATACAAAATAATGAACTGGTTTCACCCGTGGTCTCTGCTTTTTGGAATTTTTCCCGTTATAATTTTGTATCTGATAATCAAACATGATACAGCAATATCATTGGGTGTTGTTCGTAATTTTTGCACGAATCATAATTAAAACCTTCTAAAAGTAAATTGGAAAGTCTATCACGCGAGTTTCGTGAGGCCAAAGTTCTTTCCCTGACATTCAGAATCCTGGCCGTATGTTCTTGTGGGGTTTCTGCCGCTCTCGAAGTACTGACCCTGTTTCTATTTTGCCGAAGCCTGTTCTCACGCTGTCCCACGGATTCCGCCGCTCTTGAGGTACGGTACTTGCCCTTTCTCGATTAATCCTAAGACGATGCTCACGTTGCACAGCGGTCTCAGCACTTCGCACATTTCTTTTTTTACTCACTTCTGGTAGGACTTTTCCAATAGGTTTGCGTTTCTTGGGAGGCATCTCAGATCTCTAAAAGCTAAACAAAAGAAAAGAGTATAAAACAGTAATAAAAATAGGCAAAGTAGAGAAAAAATATGTTATTTAAAAGCTAAACAAAAGTAAAGAGTATAAAGCAGCCAATGGGCGCGCGCCGCCGTCAGATCCCCACGTGTTCTACAGGGCGCTGTTTGTGAGCTAAGTTGAATAATTTGAATATATAGTTTTAATAATTGATTTATATATTTTTTAAAATAGCCTATCGTCTTCCCCGTATTCTTTTACCTATGTATGGAAATTTTGGTTTGAATTAGTGAACTACTGCGAATTTGTATACCGGACATACAGACATACAAACATTCATTTTTATATATATAGATATAGATAGATAAACATGCGATGAATAGAATTCTATCAACTGGGCATGAGTGGTAGCAAGGTTTTGGTTAAAGTTGGATAAAATTAAAGCTTCTGTTCGTGGCTTGAGTGTTCAGTAAAAGATACTAAGAAGCACTTTGCCACTTGTCTTGAATTATTTTATTGTCTTTTGGTTTTAGAGTTAGGAGTAGCTACCACATGATTTTAGAATACATGAAATTGACTTAGATTTTGATACTAGTGGTAGAGAGAGAGAGAAAACAAAAAACTATTAATTAACCAAACTAGAAATTTGCATACATGTTGATTGCCTTAAAATTTACATATTAAAGATTTATATTGTACAATTGAATTTAGAATATTTTGGCTTAATTTTCATATATAAAATTGAATTAAAGGAAATTATTAACTATAGGATCCAACATACTCCCCCGGCTGGGAAGAGATGACCAGAAAATAAAAAATAAAAAAAAATAAATAAAAATAAAAAAAGAGTTCCAATAGTATAGATGCTGGACCAATTGATTCCGACTATGTAGCTAAGATTACAATTCTCATTGTTTGAAAGGTAATGGAATCAGCTTCCATCTTTGAGTATCCGATTGAGGTGAATCTTGGATGAGATTTTCAGATTCGTTGGCCAGTTCTCTTTCGGGAACTGCTGGATTATCAGACTCTGCGGCTGCTAAGTCGGATTCAATAGGATCTTCCCAAGGTTTTGATTCAGCCTTTATGCATGAGCCTTGTTCGGTCGATTCCTCTAAATGTTCTTTGGAGAGTTGTCGACTTTCTGCCGCCTTCTCAAAATCTTCCAGATTGACTGCCTTTTCTAAAGCTTCGGGTCTTAAGACTTCTTTCTTCAAGATTTCTGGCCATTCTATATATGCCGATGAACTGTAATTTTCATCGTCGTCTTCAGATTCCTTGACGTCTTCTAAGCATAGAGAATCGATGGGCTTCCAGCGGGATAATTTTGCCTTTTCACCGCTCTGTAGATAATCCTTTGTTGATGTATCCACAATTTCAACAGATACAACTTTCTCTTTGCTTGACGATTCATTAGCTTCTGTATAAACATTGATTATGCCACTGGTAGCCTCTTTAGGTCGATTAAGATCAGCTTCAACTACATTGAGGTGAGCTGAGTCATCATGGCACAGTTCTTTCTTATCCAGAACTTCTACATTGACCACTGGTTCTTTCGAATATTTGCCTTCCGATTTATCAATAACCGAAACTTCGGAGATTTCAATCTTTGGAGTCCCGATATCTTTGTTAGACTCTTCGTCTTCAATGACAAAAGTGGTTTCTAAAATTGAAGAATCTTCTTGATTCTCATCAATAGCCTCAGGGATGTCGGCATTCTCAGTTAAGAGAATTTTGATAAGTGATTCCTGGCGTGGGGATTTTGGTTGTAAGAGAGGGAATTTTTGATTTTCATTTAAATAGGAATACTTGAGTCTACCTCCAACTCTTAGAAGTCCTTGAGTGTCTAAGAAGGGATTTAGAGAAGTTAGCTTGTTGGACAGAGGTAGTTGCTTGTTTGACTTCAGTAATTTTATTTCAGTGCAGAATTCAACTTGCTGGATGGATTTGACTAAGACTTGAATTGCCTTTGTTAATTCTCTTGTTGTCAAAGGTCCTTTCTGACGAATTGGATCAAAGAGGAGGCAATTGTAGTAGAATCTCCAACACCAAGCTGTTATTCGGATCAATTTGGTCATTGTGGAATACCTTTCAATGAATTCTAGATTTAACATAGTTTCTGAATTTTGAATTAAGGTTGTTTGATCCAACACTTGACCCTCACCGACTTCTTCTTGAATGATATTGAGATTTACTTGGGTTGGTGAAGAAGGAATATATCGAACATTATTTTCTTGAAGCCAAATAGGACCCCGCCACCAAATTCTATGATTGACCAAGTCTTGAGGCATGATTCCTCTTGATGCGCAATCAGCTGGATTATCTTGACTGGATACATGGAACCAATCAGTGATTTGAGTCAAATTTTGAATTGACGACACTCTGTTCGAAACAAAGGCTTTCCATCTGCTGGCATCTGATCTTATCCAATCTATGCAGATTTGTGAATCAGTCCACAAAAAGGTTTTGTCAGGTTGAAAAGGAAATGATTCAAGAATGACTTGATTCAGTTGAGCCAAAAGCAATGCTGCACTTAGTTCAAGTCTTGGAATTGTAATGGTCTTTAATGGTTCAACCTTAGTTTTTGAGGTTATCAGATTGATTTTGATCTTTTGAATTTTGAATCTAGTTTTCAAGTAAAAAACTGCTGAATAAGCATTAAGGGATGCATCACAAAATCCATGTAGTTGTAATTCTTCTATTTCAGAAGATGAACTGTTCAGGTATCTTGGTATTTTGATTTCCTTTAGGCACGATAGTTGAGTTTGGAATTTATTCCAATTTGACTTTATATCTGATTCAATTGGTTCATCCCATGAAGTTTTCTCAGCAGGAAGTTGACGTTTTCGCCTATAATAGGGTGGTGGCTTTATCTTAGGAATAATCGAAGTTTCTTTCTTAGATGAGAGTGGTTCACTTGACTGAGAAGCGAGAGGTTGTTCTGGAGTGGATGGTTGACTTGATTCAGAAGGAAGTAATTGGTTTTGTTTAGAAGTAATTTGTGGAGTTAACTTGGAGATACGTGACTTTTTAGATTTACTTGGAATTTCTTCAGATTTACTTGGATTATCTTCGGATTTACTTGGATTTTCTTCAGATTCTTCTATAGAGGAGCATGAAAAATTGGAGTTCTGAGACATCTGTGGCTCTGTATAATCCCCAGAACATCGGCAACTCTCTGAACCTCTGGTGGGAGATGTAGGGGACTTGGGCCCACTTTGGGCCTTGAAATCTTCAACAGAAGCCGATGAGAGAGTGTAACTCTGCTCTGGGCTCATCGGGTAGGATGGCAGATTATCAACTCGGTTCTGGCTCTCTATAGAGTCTTCTTCTATAGGTATTGGAATCTGCTTGGAGCACCCAGGGCTTGATGGCATTTCGACCAAAGGGGACATGGCCTCTTTCAGGCTGTGAACTGATACTTGTAAGGGGGTTGGAGAGTTGTGTTTGGAGCTCTGTAGGATCAAAGTTAGAGACGGTGACCCTTGAACAGAGTCTGGTAGACTTGGAGAGGTCTGAATGGACCCCGGCAGACTTGGAAAGTTCTGAGTGAACTCTTTTAGACTTGGAGAGTTCTGAATGGACTCTTGTAGACTTGGAGATGGGGCATTCTTTATACCCAACTGGGCCTTAGAAATTGGGACATCTTCAAGTTCCCAGAATTCTCTTATGCTGGAATCAAGTTCAGTGGTACAGTGATTGATTACCGAAGTATTCGACTTAATAGTTGAATGAATTCTCCCAGAAACAAGCCAACCTAACTTGGTATTAAGTGCTATAGGATGGTGCTTTAAATCTGTTTTATGACCTAGAATTATTTCTACAAAGGTATCTGCACCCAAAATTAGGTCTATGTGCTTGGTGACATAGAATTCTGGGTCTGCCAAGAGCAAATTTTCTAAATGAGGAAAGTCTGCTGACTGAATTTGGAAGTTTGGAAGGTCTGCAGTTACCCTTCCAACCACAAATGCTCTGGCAGAAAATAATTGATCATTATGATGTGGGGTGAACTCTATTTCAACCTGCGATGTTGTCCTGTTGACAACAATGTCACCTACACCTTTTAGTGTATAAGAATTTTTCCTTTTTTCAAGTCCCAACTTGTGGCAACATTGTTCTGAAATTAGGCTTATTTGGGACCCATTGTCCACTAATGCTCTACATAGCACAAATGAGCCATCCTTCGCCTTGACTTTAATAAGAGCTGTTGACAGTAGAATATTTGTTTCCGTTTCCAAAGGCATCGCATTACAGATGGTATTTGTTGAAATCAACATCTCTTGAGAGGTTGTTGGTTGTGGAATGGATGGTTCAGAGTTGTATCCATGCAGAAGAGTATGATGGTTCTGCTTGCAGTTTTTACATCTTGATGTGATGAGACATTTGGATATCTCATGATTTGCTCTAAGGCAATTTTGACAAAGTTTATGTTTTTTAACTAATTCCCATTTTTTAGGCAAGGGAAGATTTCTGAATCTATGGCAGTCATTTAGTTTATGAATTTGATGACATAAAATACAATTTTGACCTTTGTTGACATAAAGGCCGTGAGCCATCATATTTTTGCTAGAAGTTTTTTGTTCCTGGAACAAAGGAATTCTCATACCTTGCAGGCTTCTAGCATGTTTTTCTAAAAAATTCACAAAGTTTTCAAATGTTGGATATTCTTCATTTTGAAGGGTTAATTCCCATTCTTTCCTGAGGGCTTCACCAATTCTTTTTTCAAAAAAATTGATCAGGATCAGATCTGTTAATGTGTTTTTCTCAAGTCCTAGCACTGAGAGATTTCTAATGCCTTCATTGCAAACATCAAGGATTTCATAGAGAGAACCAGCCGAAATAGATTTTAATGGCCTTATGGAGAATATTTTGTTGATTTGTGAAAAAGCCAATTCTCTTCTGTTATTAAATCTATTGCATAAGGTATCCCATGCTTGCTGGTAGTTTTTGTCAGAAATGGGAAAACCCCGAATCAACTTTTCCGCAGGACCCTTAACAGATGCATTTAGATATTGAAATTTTTGTATTTCAGTTAGTGTTTGATTTGAATTAATGGTGGAGTTAAATATTTCTCTAAAACTAAGCCAATTGGCTGAATCACCATTGAAAATGGGTAAATTTATCTTAGGTAAATTAACATTGGATTCGGGCAGTTGTTTATCACTATGAGTATTTTCTTTGGTTTCAATTAAAGATAAAGCTTCTTCAATAGACACCAACATATTAAAAATATCCTTTTTGGCCTTTGAATAATCGCCATATTGTGTATCATCTAACTCTGATTCTAATAATGTGTTGATAACTTGATTTAGGCTAATTTTCCTTTCATTAACTTCTTGTTGGAATAGCTTTAATCTATGTATGTTTTTGGATTCTACAATAGCTTCATTCTCTGATTCCAGATCCTTTATTTCCTGAATAATAAAGTTGAATTTGTGCCGAATTTTAACTTCTGATTTAGGCATGACTTTATTTTAAGAATTTAAAGTTTTCAAATGGCTTACCTTAATTTTTTAAAGTATCCGGCTCGAGGGACCATAATGTTCGTGGCTTGAGTGTTCAGTAAAAGATACTAAGAAGCACTTTGCCACTTGTCTTGAATTATTTTATTGTCTTTTGGTTTTAGAGTTAGGAGTAGCTACCACATGATTTTAGAATACATGAAATTGACTTAGATTTTGATACTAGTGGTAGAGAGAGAGAGAAAACAAAAAAACTATTAATTAACCAAACTAGAAATTTGCATACATGTTGATTGCCTTAAAATTTACATATTAAAGATTTATATTGTACAATTGAATTTAGAATATTTTGGCTTAATTTTCATATATAAAATTGAATTAAAGGAAATTATTAACTATAGGATCCAACAGCTTCCTTACTTTTTTATTTTGAGGCTAGGATTTAGTCTGTTTGATAACTCTTAAGAAAGTGAGGGTTGCTCTGAATGTTCTAGAATTAAAAATGGGTCTTTTACAGTGAATGAAGGATGTTTTATTTCTGAATTAATTTTTTAGTAAAGAGTTTTCTTGTATTTACTCAGATCCTTCCAATAAAAATATTAATGTATTAAATGGTTACATTATAATATTTACAAAAATGGAATCCTCTATTTTACCAATTCTGCTCGAAAATGCATTGATCCAAGTATCGACAGTCACTAGACCTACTGCACAATGGAAATAACTGATATTTTGTTCTGAGATTATTTACAGATGAAACTGGAGTTTGTTGTCCAAGTTCACAATATTGTTTAGGGGGGGTCGGTGGAAGGATGGTCTAACCATTGGTTTTTGACCGCTACGACCCGGGTTCGATTCCCACATTAGGCACATTTTTATGTCTAAAAAAATAATGCTCCAATGGCCCCCGATTCTTGCAAAAGTCCAACCCCACCAGCGAGTGCAAGTAACCAAACGGGTCTCTGGCACATTTGTAAGTGCAAAGTCGAACTGCTTTTCACATGTGTAGACATGTGGTGCACTTACAGTAAAAGCAGTCGCCTACTTCTACCCACCATGATTATCATGGCCTGTACCACGTGTACTAGGGATAAGCAAAACAAAAACATTGTTTAGGTGCTCAGGCAGTGAATTTGCATCCTCAAGTGCTCAATAGGAGGGTTTTTCATTGTGTGTTGATGAGTTTGTAAAGTGATTCTACATCTAGGGTTGTTGACAATCTTTTCTTTGCATTTGACAGCATTAAATTCGAGGGAGTTTTCATCGCACCATTTTGAAATCAAACCGATGTACTTCTGAGCCCAGTGAAGTTGCTTCTTTCTAAGGCTGCCCACTTATAGCAAAAAATCACCGGCGTAGGGCTATACAAACATGAAGCATAGAGATTTTAAGATAAGCAAGTTGTTGAAGGCTATGTTCCAAAGGAAAGGTCTAATTGCAGATCCTTGAGGACATCTTCGCTCTACATTCTTGTGCACAACACATTAATGGAAAAAATTATACTCAGACGACTCACCTACCACCTCGACACAAGAAATTTCTTACCAGAAGAACAATATGGATTTAGGAAAGGACATGGGACAATAGACTAACTCTTATTTTTCACACAAAAGGTAAAAGATGCACAAAACAGAAAACCAACTAACCTCACCGTAGCTGCTTTTTTAGATCTTACACAAGCTTTTGATAAGGTATGGAAAAACAAGTTAATTACAAATTATACAAACATTTCAAAATTGATGGAAAAGCTATCACTTGGATAAATGATTTCCTTAAAAATAGATACTTCAAGGTCAAATATAATGGCACTCTATCTAAAACCTTCAAATCGTACCAAGGATTACCACAAGAATCAGTCCTTAGCCCAACTCTCTCCACCCTATTTATTGCAGGCATAGAAGAAAAAATTTCACATAAAATCAATATTGGACTTTTCGCTGATGACATTATTCTATGGAGCAGCAACACTAACTGGAAAAAAGCTGAAAGGGATTTGAACAAGACTCTTCTCCACCTAGAAAAATTTTCTAATAAGTATAAATTAGAATTTAACCCCCAAAAATCTGAAACCTGTCTTTTTACTACCGATAAGAAACTATACAAAATAAGACCAAATATTATTCTGAATGAACCACAATTGCAATATAATAAGCCTTCTGAATATCTCGGCTACACCCTGGATCCAGAAATTAACTCTAGTAAACATATTGAAGAAGTTATTAGGAAAGGAAGAGACCGACTAAAAATCCTGAAATATATTTCAGGAAGAGAGTGGGGAGCCGATGCAACCACACTAAAATTAAGTTACATATCTCTAATTAGACCTATCCTGGAATATGGATATCAAATCTATGGCACAGTATCTGAAACGAATCTAAAATCACTCGAAAGGATACAACTAAGCGCAGCTAGAATTATTACAGGTCTTCGAAATACATGCCCTAATGATATTGTACTTTACAAAGCAGACATTATGTCCTTAAAGCAGTGTCGGGCAACCGGTGTGCCGTGGCACACTGGTGTGCCGCGAAGAATTCTAGGTGTGCCGCGAACATTTTTGTAGGTATTTAGAACTTTTGGTTAAATTTAAAAATAATGTTTCAAAAAATATTTTTTATAATTTTTATTCAATTTTAATATTTTTTTTCAAAAATTTTCATATAAAAAATGAAATTAAAATAAAGCAAATTTCATTTTATATAAAACTTATTGTGGTATTATAATTTCAACAGTTTGCATAATTTTATATTTCATATAACGTATGTACATAATCTTGACGTACATAACTGGCACGTGCCATTATTAAAAAATAAAAATGCAAATAGGTACGTACCTAAATCTATTATCAAAAAAGAAGTCGAAGAAACTTTGACATTACTATCCGCTTCTTTTGATAAATATTTTCCTAACTTGGACTTTGAAAAGATGGAATGGGTAGTTAACCCATTTATGCACTGTGAAATTCAACATCTGGAAGAAGAAATGCAAGAAAACTTAATTGATTTAAAAAACGATTTAGTTTTCAAAAGACTATTCACTGAAAAGGAGCTATCTGAGTTTTGGTTGTGCTTAAACTCCAAATTTCCTAAACTTAGTAATGCGGCCATCGAATCATTGTTGCCATTTGGAAGTTCCTACCTGTGTGAGCAAGGTTTTTCAACACTCACAGAAATGAAGTCTAAGAAGCGCGAAAGACTTCAAATGATAGATGAGGAGATGCGCGTTTGTCTTTCACAAGTAGATCCCCGTATTGATTTGATATGCTCTCAAAAACAATCGCAATGCTCGCATTGATTATGTTAATTTAATATTGAAAATTAATAAAATGTGATATATATGTTTAAATTTTTACTAGTATTTATTGTTGTATTTTAATTACCTACGAGGAAATTTATAGTGAGAACCACAGGTGCGCCGCGAAAAAAAGAAATTAAGCTTAGTGCGCCGCAACTCGAAAAAGGTTGCCCGACACTGCCTTAAAGGATAGAAGAAGCTACAATCTGCCAAAATACATAAACAGAATCAAGAGTTATGCAAACAAGCACAGAACTTCCAATTACATACTTAATTGGGAATCCAATCTAAAAATAAAAAAAAAACCCTCTCCACTTGACAGAAAGAAATGAATTTTTAAAATATAAAGTGGAAAAAAATTATTTAGCAGAAAAAATTCTCCATATGAACCACTACAAAATGTTATTTTTAATGCAACTTTAAATGAGCCCACCAACAAACAATACCAAAATCCAGAATACTTGAAACAATTATCATTAGAAATAATTAATAATATTCCTAAAAAAAAAAATGCAATAACTATCTATACCGATGGTAGCAGAGACGAGTTGGGACACACTGGCAGTGGCTGTCTCATTAAAACCACAAATGGCATTGAGAAAATAAACAAAAACCCAGATTTTTTCTGTCTTCAGATCAGAACTTATAGCCATCTATGAAGCCTTAAAATCCATCAGAAATACTAATTATCAAGATATATGGATTCTTACTGATAGTAGAAATGCCATACAACACTTGAGTCACACAGGGAAACTTAGAGACAAAGTAAGAAGGAACATAATTGGTTATCTCCAAAACTCTCAAAAATCTCAAAAAATCACCTTCAATGGATACCCTCACATGTTGGCATTGTTGGCAATGAAGCTGCTGATGCGCTAGCGAAAAAAGGCACAAAAGAACCCTTGCCACAGAAAAATAAACTTACTTTTAAAGAAATAGAAACAGTAGCCAAAACAAAAATAAATAAGAACTGGAGGATCCCACCTAAGCACAGTTGGTACAGTGGAGTGAACCCAGGAGGAGCTCTGAACATCAGAAATAGACAGCATCAAATAACACTAAGATTTAGAACAGGCCATCTCAAGCCATTGAAGATAGAAAATAATAACAATCTTATACACTTGCCCAAAATGTAGCTTGGCACCTGCAGCTGCAGAACACATTTTGGCTTGCATTAGATGCACTAAACAGGACCTTTGGGAGAGGCCGCTGCTCATCATAAAACAGCTCGAGGAGCATGAACTCATGGAATTCGTGTAATCTTTACACAAGGGGATAGAAACAACAACACATCCATTCTCTTCCATGTAGAATTTTCCCAGTCACTCAAGATGGATTCAATTAATTGAAAGTTGTTTTCTTGACAGCTGGCATTGCTCAGCCTTTTTAGGATACTTGAGTGTGAGTGCAAGACATTGTCAAATGCTCTTTTATATCAAATGATATTAATAATGAATGTTTATATTTATGCAATGATCTTGAAAGGTTTTCCTTAAGGTAAAGAATTACTGATGTGGTTGAACGGGTTGGTCTAAATCCGAATTGAAAAGGCCATAATTGGCCAAGTCTCTCCACCCTCCATGCTAGTCTTTCCAATACAAGTCTTTCTAAAAGTTTGCCAAATCCCGAAAGGAAGGTAATTAGACAATAGGATGATAAGTAGCTTTCGCCAGTTGCTTTTGGAATGAGTTTCAAGAACTTTTTTCTAAAGATTTGGGAGATACTTTAGCTTTGAGCACTCATTGTAGAGTTTCAAAAATATTTTCAAAATTGTTAGCGAGTTTCACAATCAAAATGGTGGGAATGCTGTCCATACCTGGGCTTGACAAGATTCGCATTTTAATTAAGGCTCTCTGCAGCTCGCTGCTGGTAAAACTAGGATTGGACTTGTTCACGGGTGGGTGATGCTTCTTTTTTTGCATTTGATGGAATGAGGCCATTGTAAGATTGTAAACTTTATTTATCTCAATGAATACACAATAATAGGTGAAATTGATCAAATATCGCTTAAGTTATACAAAAGAACCTATTTAGAGCAATGCAATGGTTGGTTAAATTTTTAGAAAATCGCCGAAGTTACACCAGAAGTTACTTGGGAACCTTTGTCAACTTTAGTTTTCTCAATGAAAACTTCCCATGGTCTGTTAAATTGATCAAATAAAGCATAATTTACACAATAATTTACTGAGCGACCATTATCATCTTTACTATTCTCAATGAAATCCAAGCAATAATGAGTAAAATTGATCATATATCGCCACATTTCCTTCAGCTAAGTGTTTTTGTTTTCTTCTTTACTTTCAATTAGTTTATTATTAAAAGGCAATAGCTATAAAATATTAATTTAAAAAATTAAATTGGTTATAATTATTTTCAGCTTGAATTTAATAAATAATAGAGCTAGCTCCTAACTTCTAACTATAAATATATTGTGATATTTCTGCTTATTGTACTAATTAAAATAACCAAATTAACTTATTATATATGCAAAATATTGAATTCACCTTCCAAAACAACTATAGAAGATCCTATTTGAGATCCATTATACTTATACATTATACAGCCTTCTGCTGATCTCGGTTATTGAGCAAATTCCTGGAGCTAGGACTACCAGGCAAACAACGATCGAGGTCTATATGGATAAAGATCTGCGCTAATTGATTTCTGCATTGTCCAACAAAATAAACGAGGTAGGAATTGATAATTTGAATAGTCACATGCAAAAACTAGAGACAATAATGTCTCAAAGAACTCTGAAAAGATTTTAGAAATAAGTACCCGATTGAAGTTAACAGAGATGAAATTGAAAGAAAATAATTTGTTGTTGTCTCTTATTACCTTGTACAAAGATTACACAAATTCCATGATCCTCGAGCTGTTTTATGATATTCAGCGGCCTCTACCAAAGGTGGTTATCTAAACTTTTGCACCAGTGGCCTTGGCTATTTCCATAACTTGCCAGAGATACCTTGACACTATCAACCATACCTCCAGCAAATCAATCATCTCTTACAGGAACTCTTGTTAATTTTCTCTATGATAATTTCCTCACCATACTAAATAGCAGATCTATCAGTGACATAATTGGAATCTTTTATTCCAAGCAAGGTTTTCAATTATAGATTTTTCTTATGTCTCATCTGTGCTACGTGAGGTTATTGTTGATCTTGGTATCGAATGCATGCCATGTTCGGATCATCTACCACTTTTTTTAAATATAACTGATTATATAACATATATAAGTCAAAATATTCTACGAAGTTTTGTCCCAATAAAAAGTAATATTGAGTTGCAGCAGGGCTACACCTTTCAAAAGCATCTTGAGGGATATAACTAATTTACTATCCACGGAGAGAGATATTCCACAATTGACTCGCAGGTTGAAACGTCGAGAATTAAATAATATCTCTTCTAAAAATATTTGTTTAGTACAAGAAACCGAGAATACTTATCATTAATCAAATTTAAAAAGAACCAATTCTGTAAAGATGTACAGAATGCTGTTTTGCTAGAAATGCTTCTCCTGGAAGCTTGGTAAATCGTCTTTTGGGTCCTCTTTTAGGTGGTCCATCTGGCCCTCTGGGCATAAATAAGGCTTCATCCTGAAAACATACTATGTCCGTAGTTTTGCGACGACCTTGCTGGTTCCCAAATGTCAACGCCTCGTAAGTCACATCGGAGATTTTTCGGATTACTTCATATGGGCCGAAGTAACGTCGCATTAATTTTTCGGAATATCCTACTTTGCGTACAAGAATAAATATCCAGACTAGGTCTCCAGGCTGATACATTATGTTTCGGAGGTGAGCGTCATAACGGAGATTATTACTTTCCAGAGACCTCATAGAGTGGAGACGTGCCAGTTGTCGTGCTTCTTCCGCTCTCGACCCTAGTGTTTGGATGAAGTCGTCATCTTCTGGGACTAACTTGGGAAGAAACAGGTCAATGGTGTTTCTGCTTCACGCCCATGCGCAAAGAAGAGTGGAGTGAATTCAGTGGACTCTTGCCTGGCTGTGTTGTATGCGAATGTTACAAATGGAAATATCTTATTCCATTCTTTCTGATTGACGTCCATATACATAGACAGCATGTCTGCTATGGTCTTGTTCAACAATTCCGTGCATCCAATCATCTGAGGGTAATAGGCGGCTGTCGTCCTGTGAATTATCTTACAGTTATTGTTCAGGTCACGAATCAGTTATGTGAAATTCCTTCCTCTGTCGATGATTAGTTCCCTCGGAGCACCGTGTTTCAGAATTATATCCTCGACTTAGAATTTGGAAACTCCCATTAATTCACTAGTTGGTAGCGTCTTAACGATTGTGCATTTTCATTATTGATTCACAAGAGAGAGAACAAACAAAATAACAACTTATTACAATAGTAAGCAAAGAGAAAGTTATCTTCTTCTTACGGTTAGCGCCTAATTTCTCACGATCCTGCACATATACTCTTTGGGAACAATTAATTAATTAAACTCTTGAAAAAAATAAATATATATACTAAAAATAAAGAAAGCATATCCTGACCAGGAGCACATGTGCTTTTTAGATGGCAGAGCGCCATTTAGTGGAACAGAAATCAACTAAACGTTGGTTTAACCTGTTCCCTGCTATTTGGCCAACCCAATTTCTTGATTAATCAAGAAAAGCCATCCACGAACGCGTTTCGCGCTGTTGGCGCTCGTCAGTGTGGAGCAGGCTGTACCACTGCGACCAAAAATACTTTTGGTCCCAGAGGCTTCTTGAGAAACCAAGAAATGGGTATTTAAGGCCAAACTTGCGTAAATGCGCTTAACACATGAAAAAAATATTTATATTTTAAATAGCTTTTGTAATAATTAAAAATGCAAGTAAAACAGGAATCGGAGACAAATAAGTCTCGATCAAAATACCGCCATTCTGGTCAGACAAACCAGAGATTTAGTTTTACCAAGTGGAAGCTCAGTTTGCCATTTCGGGAATCACGCAAGAGTCCACAAAATTTAACTATTTGGTATCCCAACTAGAGCCGCAAATTGTAGAGAATTTATGGGATATAATCCAATATTCCCAGAACAATAACAAATACACAACGGCCAAAAATCGTCTCGTATCAATTTTTGAAGAGAGCGAAGAAAAAATCTTAAGGAAGCTACTAACTGGACTGGAATTAGGCGACCAAAAGCCTACCCAATTACTGAGGAATATGAGAACCCTCAAAACCGATAAAGACATCTCGGAAAAAGTTCTCCAAACATTATGGATGGACAAATTACCTGAAATCATAAAAAATATACTAGTAGTGAGTGAAGAAGGCCTGGACAAGCTTGCAGAGATGGCTGACGAAATTCAGGAAATGAAACCTCGACTACAAGTTTATGAAAGTAAGAACAAAAACCCAACCTTTGAGGAAATGACTGCAACAATTGCGTCACTGAAAGAGGAAATAGCGACTTTGAAGCTAGAGAATCGTACTAGGCAGAACAGGCGTTCCAATTCGCCTCGTCCAAGACAGCGATCACGATCTCGCTCAAGAAAGTACAATCCAAGTGGCAAATACTGCTATTTCCATTACAGGTTTGGAAACAAGTGCAGCCCAGAAAAAGGCACTTCGCCCTGTCAATGGAAGAAGCCATCGGGAAAACTCCAGCGGGTAGGGGAAGCGGCGACAGATCCTACTGCCCAATGGACAAACGCTTGTCGCAAATACAGATTATTCGTCACGGACGCAAAAACGGGAATGCGATTTTTAATAGACAGCGAGGCAGATGTTTCCCTTATCCCATTCCAAGGCAACGGTACACCTACAGAGGACATCCAATTGTATGCTGCTAATGGAAGCCTCATTCCAACTTATGGATTTCAGATATTGGAGGTCAACTTGGGACTACGAAGAAATTTCAAATGGCGCTTCATCACAGCGAGAGTGTCCAAAGCTATTCTGGGAGCTGATTTCCTCAAAGGGCACAATTTATTAATTGATTTGAAAAACAAGCAACTTATTGATGGTTGCACTAACCTGAAAATTAGAGGCGCAGTAACCTCAATGAGTTGTGGCATCAGCACCCTAGAAAAGAATTCTAAATTTCATAATATTCTTTCTTCGTTCCCGAATATAACCATTCCAAACTTGCTGAGACCCAAAGTCCAGCACAATGTTAGGCACTTTATAACAACAAAAGGTCCTCCAGTTTTTGCAAGAGCAAGACCATTGAACCGCATTCCAATACATGCTGGACAACCACATAATTCGACCATCTAGATCGCCGTGGGCAAGCCCCCTACACATGGTAAGGAAAAAAGAAGGCTCATGGAGACCCTGCGGTGATTATAGAAAACTCAACAGTGTGACCATTCCAGATAAGTATCCCATTCCCAAACTCGAAGACTTCAACCACATATCGAAGAAGACCCGTTACTTGTTGTTTTTATTTTAAAAAGTCTCTCGACTTATTTAGGCATACAATTTTAGTCAAATGGTATTCTAGCAAAAAAGAAATATAACATATTGTTTACAATATAATATAAAATAATTTAATAAAGAATAATTAAATATTTACATCTACAAAAATGTAACTTTTTTAACACACAAAGTTTAACACAGCGCCATCTAGGTGTGGCAATTGGAATTATTTAACCCTACATTCACTCCCGCTCCAGTGACCGAGGTCACGTTATGTTAAAAATCTTTGGGGAGGATGAATCACTCTACCACTACGAATCCTTTGAGGTTCCTCAAAATGGACTTTCTGGGTTCGGGCCTTGGATGGTTGCAGGTCCTGCTGGATCCCTGGTCATCATCTTCAGGGTATGACTCCTTCAGAAGATAAGCTGGTTTCAAACGGTCGAGGGAAACGTTGTCTTCTTTTCCTTTAACCATTACTGCAAAATATTTTACAGTCCTCTTCAAAATCTTAAATGGGCCTTCATAAGCCGGTTCGAGAGTTTTTTTTAACTCTGTCCTTTCTAATAAATACGTGGGAGCAACTTTGCAGGTCCTTATGAATGAAAACATTAGGATTCCGGTTGATCCTTGATTTCAGGGGTTGGAGGGAAGACATGTCTTTTTGCAAGTTTTTAATTAGATCATCTCTATCTCTCGTTTGTTGAGAGTCCTGGAAAAATTCTCCTGGAAGTCTTATGGTCTTGCCAAATACCATGGAATGGAAAAATCAGAAGAACCATAGATTGAGGATCTTAATCCTAAGAGTACTGAAGGCAGCCTCTCGGACCACCTGATGTAGTTGTGAGAACTTATTGCGGTTTTCAAAGTTCGATGGAACCTTTCAATTTTGCCATTGCTCTGGGGGTGGTATGAAGTCGTATGCTTCAACTGGATTCCGCACATTTTGGCAAATTCCTTAAGTTTCTGAGACATGAATTGCATGCCTCTATCAGTTATTAGTTGGCATGGGGTTCCATATCTGCTGATCCATTCCTTGTAGAAGGATTTGATTATGGTTTCGGCTTTTATGTCTTCCAATGGCAGAACTTCCACCCAATTGGTGAAACGGTCGATAAAAGTCAGGCAATAGGTTTTTCCTTCCGATGGTGGTAGAGGTCCAATCAAGTCGATGTGGACGGTTCCAAACCGCTCATCAGGTTTCCCGAATTCACCATACTCAGTTTTGGTATGACGAGTTATTTTACTATTCTGGCAGTTTATGCATACCTTAGTCCAATTCCTAATGTCTTTGTTGATATTAAGCCATATATAACGCGAGGTCACTTCTCTGACTGTAGTCTTAATTCCTGGATGAGACAGTCCATGAATTATGTGAAGACGTTCATCCTGAATTCTTCTGGAATATATGGCCTTATTCTGAAAGTGGAGATATCGCACCAAAGGGTTTTTCCTGAAGGCAAGCGATGCTCTTTAAAAATCAACGACTTGTTTTGAAACCGAAGATTCGATAATTCAGTAACATCTTTTTGTTTCTCAGCAATGATGTCGTAATCAATTGAGATGATATTAGATATTCTTGACAACGTAGCGGCCACCATGTTGTCCTTGCCGCTGACGTGCTGAATCGAAGTCGTGAATTGGGAGATGTATTGCAACTGTCTTACTTGACGGGGAGAAGCTTTTTCGAGGCTTTGTTGGAAGGCGTAGATCAGTGGTTTCTGATCAGTAAAATTGGTAAAATATCGACCCTCCAAGAAAAATTTTAAATGTTTGATTGCCGAAAAAATAGCTAGCAATTCGCGATCATAAGTGCTATATTTGGTCTGGCTTTCGCTCAATTTCTTTGAAAAGAACGCTATGGGCTTCCAAGCTCCATCTATGAAATGTTGTAGGACTGTACCCATTGCTCTGTCAGAAGCGTCGGTAAATAGAGTCAAAGGACATTCGGGGTTAGGGAATGTTAATATTGCTGCTTTTGATAATTCTGTTTTGCACTTTATAAATTTCTGTTCAGCTTCTTCCGTCCAGGGGATAGGGCGCTTATCATATTTCTTAGAGCCCTTCAAGAAATCGTTCAAGATAGCTTGATCTTCAGCTGCATCCTTCAAGAATCGACGATAAAAATTTAGCATCCCTAAAAATCTTCTTAGATCTTGCACTGTTTCAGGTTTTTTGTAATCCATTATGGCTTGAACTTTCGATTCTGTTGGTCTTATTCCTTCTGGAGTGATCCAATATCCTAGGAATTTGATGTTATTGACGTCTAGGACGGTCTTCGTTTGGTTGATGCGTAGTCCATATTGATCCAGTCTTGAAAAAACTGCTCTCAAATGACTCTCGTGTTCTTCTTCGGATTTCGAAGCTACAAGGATGTCGTCCAAATATGGGAAAACAAAATCCTGACTCCATAAAACTTCGTTGATGAACCTCTGGAATGTTGCAGGTGCGCCACATAATCCAAAACTCATCACTTCGAACAGTCCAAACGGTGTGATAACAGCTGTTTTCTCTCGATCTTCCTCATTGATTGAGATTTGGTAATAACCCTTGAAGAGGTCTATTTTTGAGTAGTAACGGGTCTTCTTTAATATGTGGTTGAAGTCTTCGAGTTTGGGGATCGGATACTTATCTGGAATGGTCACACTGTTGAATTTTCTATAATCACCGCAGGGTCTCCATGAGCCTTCTTTTTTCCTTATCATGTGTAGGGGGGTTGCCCACGGCGATCTAGATGGTAGAATTATGTGGTTGTCCAGCATGTATTGGAATTCCTTTTTAGCGATCTTCAAGAGCATGCGGTTCAATAGTCTTGCTCTTGCAAAAACTGGAGGACCTTTTGTTGCGATAAAGTTCCTAACATTATGCTGGACTATGGGCCTCAGCAAGTTTGGAATGGTTATATTCGGGAACTAAGAAAGAATATTATAAAAATTAGAATTATTGTCTAGGGTGCTGATGCCACAACTCATTGAGGTTACTGCGCCTCTAATTTTCAGGTTAGTGCAATACGTTTTGTAGTGGATTACTTTTTAATTCCTCATAGGTTTCCTTATCTTGAAGTAGCTGATTGATTTTGGTGTCGTATTCTGCAGAATCCATAATGACAGTATTTTTACCCTTGTCTGATGGCGAAATATCCTTAAAGCCAACAATCCTCCACGTCCAATAGTTTCATATTCTGGCTCTCCCCTTTAACCTTTATCAAAATATGTTTCATCCATAATATCACCGTTGCAAAAAGAATTGCCGCCCACCATCCAGAATCCAACTGCAGCTGTAAAAATAGTACAAGAAACACAGGTAAGAATTGATTCTCGCATGATTTCAGTAGATGTTGAATCATCATACACATCGATCCCACACAAAGAAGCTCTTTCAGAACTTGAAAATTTCATCAATTATCATCCTACAATAGATTTCCCCATTCAAAAAGAAGCTTTAATAGAACTCCTCAACCTATGTCTTTCTTTTAACTATTTTAAATACAAAAACAAATATTATAAACAGATAAAAGGACTCCCGATGGGAAACGCTATTTCTTCAGCACTTGCAAACATATTCATGAACCATAATAATAATAGAATTATAGAAGAAAGCCATCTTAATATAATATTATGGAAACGATATATCGATGATGTTTTATGTATCACTGAAATCAATAGCATTACCTAACGTTATAAACTTCTTAAACAATTTAAAACCATTTTTCTTTTTACTTATCCTTTTAGTCTAAATTAGACAAGATCTTGGAGGTCGTGCTCGTAAAGAAGCTCAAGAACTCTTCTTGGTTCTCTGTACAGGGATCTTTTGTCCTTTCCAATGCAATTTAGTAAATGTTGGGGAGTGGCCTCTTCGGTTTTGCACCTAGTGCACATGGGGAAGCTTTTGGCTCCCTCTTTATAGACTAGGGGGCGCAGGTGACCAGATTTCCATCTGGCCAACTGTGTCGATTCCCTTCTGTTTAGTTGGAGGGTCTGTTTTTTGGGGTTTTCTACCTGGTACCAAGAATGATGGTAACTATCTCTATGGTTCCTTATTAGTTGTAGTTTCAGTTTGTTAATATGGTCCCTTGCTGAAAGGTAGGTCTCGGAGTTCACCGCATCAGGATGTCCAGCTGCTCCTTCCTTTGCCAATCTGTCGGCCTCCTCATTTCCAGGGACTCCCACATGTGATGGAATCCATTGTAGACATATTTTGTTTTTTTTTTCAGTTTGTTGATTTCTGCAGCAATGTTTTTGAGGAGTCTGTCTTGTGAATAGTAGCAATTTTTAATTGCAAAGATGGCGGCTTTTGAATCTGTATAAATTATTATGTTTTTAGTCTCGTTTTTCTCTACGAGTTGTAGAGCTTGTAGTATGGCTGTTAGTTCAGATCTCAAAACTGACAAGTTCTTTGGGGTTTTGATTCTTCTTTTTATTTCCATACTATCTTTAAGGATGAGAACTCCACTGCCAGAGGAGCCATTCTCCACCAGTGAGCCATCGGTGTATATCTGTATGGTCTCTTTGTCTATTTTTTCAATCCTCTCCATAGCGAGGCTCCTGAGTAGCCCAGGGTGGTCGGCCCTTTTGGAGCATTCTTGCTCTAGATCCAGGTTGTAGGAGATTTCTGGTCTTTCTTTATATGGTGCATATTGGTTCTGGGCATTTCTATTTCTCGTGCTGTTTGGTAGTAGCTCCCGGTAGGCTAGGTGCATTGGGCTAAGTCTTTTGAGTCTGGTTTTTGGTTTCCATTTTCGTATAAATTATCCGGTTCTGTGTGATTTTGGTGCATTTACTCTCTTGTATATATAATTGGCTAAGCCGATTTTTCTCCGGTGTGTAAGAGGCAACAAGTTGGCCTCAATCTCTGCAAATTTGGTTGGAGAGGTGTTTCTGAGTCCACATATGATTCTCGCAGCACTGCTCTGTACCTGATCGATTTTATTCAGGTTGGTCTTGCTCGCCGTCTGCCACACTGGTTGGCCATATTCTAAGATTGGTCTGATAAGGGCCAGATATGTTTGGCGCAGAGTATCCCTATCTGCGCCCCATTCATATCCAGATATTCTTTTCATAATGTTAAGTCTCTTTTTTGCTCTTAACACTGTCTGGTTGATATGGGGTCCATAGGTCAGTGAGGGGTCTAAAGTGACTCCTAGGTATTTGGGTGTCCGAGAAAATTTTATTTGATTGTTGTCATATTAGATATTTGGGGTCCATTTTTTAAGGTGGTTGTTTATTGTAAATACTCCTACTTCGGATTTATTAGGGTTTATAATTAATTTCATTTTTTCCGCAAAGTATTGGAGTTCTTTCAGCGCCTTGTTTACATTTTTGTTTGCTTCTTGAGATCTCTCTTTGAGGACCAGATGATTATGTCGTCGGCATAGAGAGCAAAGTCGCAGTATTTTGTGATTCTAGAGTCCATGTCATTCAGATAGATTGAGAATAGTAGGAGGCTTAGTATGGATCCCTGAGGGAGTCCCTGGAAGAGCCTGCCAGTTTTTGAAAGTTGTTCTTTGAAGTTAACCTGGAAGGTCCTTCCGGTCAGAAAGGATCCATCATCTTTCCCCTTATACCTAGTTTGTCCAGCTTCTTAATTAACCTTTCTTTCCACACTCTATCAAAAGCCTGGCTTAAGTCTATAAAAGCGGCTATGATAGACTTGGTTGGTTTACTTTGGAAGTTATCTTGAATTTTCTGTGTGAAGTAGAAAATCTGGTCTATTGTGTTATGATATTTTTTGAAAGCTGCCTGCTGTTTTGTAAGTAACTTGTTTTTGTTTATGAAGTATTGCATTCTATTCAGTATCATGCGCTCCATGAGTTTGCATGGTATGGAGGTTAGTGATATTGGTCTATAACTCTGTGGGTGGTTTTCTGTTTTTCCTGCTTTATGGATGGGGATTATGATTGCATGCTTTCATTCTTCAGGTAAGGTGCTGCTTGACCAGCTTAGATTAATTATGTGAAGGAGCTCTAAAATGGCGTTTGTTTCTAGGTGTTTTATAATTTTGGCTGATATGATGTCTGAACCTGGGGTTTTGTTATCATCTAATCTATTTATAGCTTCTTTTAGTTCATGAGGTAAAAATGGCTTGTGGAATAAGTCTTGGTGAGATGTTGTTTTGGCCTCGTTTCTTATATTTTTTGATATGTGAAGTACTTTCTTATCTTGCCTCGTAAAGTTTAGTTTGGAGATTTGTGTATAGTGATCAGCAAAGAGGTTTGATATTTGGGTTCGTTCTGTGAGTACGTTGCCATCTTTGTCTGTGAAGGTATTTGAGGTTGTTAAATACGGAGTTTCTTGGTTTATAGATTTAATTAATTTCCAGAGTTTCGTATCTCTTGTATGTGGGCCTAGGTTGCTACAGATATCCCTCCACTTCCTCTGTTTTAGTTGATTTGCTTTCTGTCGCACTTGGGCCGAAAGTTTGTTGAGGTTTATTTCATTTTCAAGTTCATTGTTTTCCATGAGGTATTCTTGGGCCTGATTTCTTTGAGTTATTTCATTCTGTAGGCTGTTAATTGTTTCAATATATCCTGGGATGTATTGCTTTCTGTTTCCTCTGGGGATGGTTTTCTTGGCTGCTTTGAGTACTGTCGTTTTCCATTTTTCCATTTACTATTTAATTGTTGTTTGTCATTCGTTATTTTTGGTGTGAGGTTGGATTCTTGTCTAAATTTGGTCCAATCTGCCTTTCTATAATTCCAATAAAGTTTCTTGGGCAGTGCTTCCTCCTTTATTTCAGTCGTTGTTGTTGTAAGAAGGGGGAGATGGTCGCTCCCTACTCCCTGAAAATAAAAGAAAATGGAACTTTATCTTTATCTATCGAGCAAAATTTTTTGAAAATTTTTACCTCGGATTACGAGTGAAATTTCGCATTACGAGCAACTCGTGATGGTTGCCCCTCGCGGGATGAGGGCATATTTTTATATTAAATATTATTTTATTTATGGATTGTTATTAATCATTATAATATAAGTACAGTATATATATTTAATACATACTATGATGTATATATTCAAATTATTAAAAAAAAGAAATTAGTTTCGCACTACGAGCGTTTTGGAGTACGAGCATGGCTCTGGAACGGATTATGCTCGCAAACCGAGGGTCCGCTGTATATAAAACTGACGAGGACAAACAATAGTATAAAAACAGATATATACCGGAAACCTACCCACACAGGATCATACCTCAATTTCAAATCTTTTGCCCCCATGAACCATAAAATCTTGGTAATAAAAACATTATCAAAAAGAATCCTCACCCATTTTTCTAAAAATATAGATATCATTAAAAGAGAAATATTATCCAAGGAATTACAATACAACGAATATTCCAAACAATTCTTCAAAAGGCATATTCATAGAAATAGAAACCCATCAATAAACAATAGTCAAGGCCAGAATCCATCCTGCATACTTCCCTACAGTTATGGAATCGAAAGAATAGGCAGAACTCTAAAAAAATACAATATCAATATCTGATATCAGTCCGCTCCAAACATAAGAAACCTTCTCCGTCATCCTATAACCAAAGGAAACCCAAAACAGGAAACCCGATACAATCTCATATACCGCATACCATATAAATCCTGTACATCATCCTACATTGGAGAATCTGGCAAAACCTTAATAGAGAGACTCAATCAACACAGGATAGCCTTCAAAAACCATAGCCATTTATCGTTACTTGTAGACCATGCAGTTAGGAAAGGACATATGCCAGATTTTGATAATGCAATAATTTTATACAGCAATGTACAGGATAAACACTCAAGATTATTTTTGGAGAGCTGGGCTTCAACAGATGATAAAAATAGTATCAATAGGAAAATAGAAATACCACAATCATACCTACAGTTAAAACAAAAATAGTCAAAAATATATGTAGCATTTTATTCCAGAAGATGAATAATTCAAATTAAATGGTCTGGTTACACCAACATGTGCTATATAAAACAACACTTCTCGTGCGCGCATCACGCGGATAATAAGCTTACAAGGTTTTTGATTTTTTCCGAGAAGAAGATAGGCGAACAACCTCGTCGAAATATTGAATTTTAATAAATTTATTGATCCAAAATATGCCTTTATTTTAAATATATATATATGTTATGAATAATTTGTTGTTGTTGTTAGATAAAGGGTTGATAAGACAAAGGATCGATAAGATAAAGGGTTGAGCTGCATTCGTAATAAAAAAAAAATAATTATTTACCGTCAAGTAGTTTTTATTTTCAATTACCTGAGGAAAGATTACACATTAGTTAGTTTCACATTATATATAATTTATAAAGTTAATCCTATATTAGTGATTTAAAAGGATAGATATGTTAACTACGCATATTTACAACAAAACTATACCACAAAACTGAAAGTCTTTCTAAAAACGATTATAACAAAAGTAAAATTATCAATGAATAAAATAAAATATATATTTTTTTTAAATATAGAAATATTTGCGTTTTTAGATTATATAATATTTCCCCCCTGTGAAAAAGATTTTAAAATATTAAAATTTTAAAATAAAATTGGTAATCAAAAATAATTAATTAAACGAAATCAATAAATCTATAGAAATAATTAAAAATTAAACAATAAAAATCAATATCCACATTTTTTCAAAATAAACAAAAGAAAGTTTGTTTATAAATAATTTATATAATTATGAAATTATAATAAAAGTATATATAAGAAGTATTAATGATCAAGTCATATGAAATATGTATATGAAGCAAAAAAGGTATTAGGAGTACAAATAAGTTTTGAGGGATATTTTTATAAATTCGAAGCTTTATTCAGAGAAATCAGTACAATATATTTTATTCAAAGTATTGTCCATCTATAGCTACGACTTTTTCCCATCTTTCAGGCAGCATACGGATTCCGTGTCGAAAAAATTCCTCGTCTTTTGAGGCGATCCAAACATTGACCCAATTTTTCGCCTCTTCGTAAGAAGTGAAGTGCTGCTCGGCCAGGTCATGTGTCATCGAACGGAACATGTGGTAGTCTGAAGGAACAATGTCTGGTGAATACGGCGGGTGGGGTAGGACATCCCATTGAAGCGCCTCCAAAGTCTCCTTGACAACTTTTGCAATATGTGGCCGAGCGTTGTCGTGCTGATAGATCACCTTGTCATGTCTTTTGGCATATAGTGGGCGTTTAATCTTCAATGCTCGGCTTAATCGCATCAATTATTGTTGGTAACGTTCTCCAGTGATGGTTTCGTTAGGCTGAAGTAGCTCATAGTAGATCACTCCAAGGTGATCCCACCAGATGCACAGCATTAGCTTCTTGCCATGAATATTCGGTTTGGCCGTTGAAGTTGATGCATGACCGGGCTTAACCCACGATTTTCTGCGCTTTGGGTTGTCGTAGTGAATCCACTTTTCGTTCCCCGTCACGATTCGATGCAAAAAACCCTTCCGATTTTGTCTTTTGAGCAGTAGTTCGCTCGTGCAAAGACGGCGCTCGATGTTTCCTGGCTTGAGTTCATATGGAACCCAATTTCCTTGTTTTTGCACCATACCCATGACCTTGAGACGGTTCGAAATCGCTCGTTGAGTCACTTCCAAGGTTTCAGCGAGCTCCTTTTGAGTTTGGCTTGAATCTTCGTCCAATAAAGCCTCCAACTCAGCGTCTTCGAACTTTATTGGCCTCCCTCCGCGTTCTTTGTCTCTGGTGTCAAAATCGCCACTTTTGAAACGCCGAAACCAGTACTCACATGATTATATTGATAGAGCATGTTTACCATATGCCTCACACAGCAATCGATGTCCATCAGTTGCACTTTTCTTCAAATTAAAACAAAAAAGCAGCGCTTCCCGCAAATTGTGTTTTGTTGGCAAAAAGGTTGACATGGTTAGAGCACCATAAAAAAGTTCCTTACACTTGAGTGAAAAGACTTCTTCTGATTTTTTGGGGGAAATGATGAAGCCTTAACATGAAACCTTACAAGGTCCGATGCTATTTATATAATATTTGTTGTGGCTTCTTTTGCAAATCCTTCAAAACTTATTTGTACTCCCAATATTTAAAATTTGAGTAATTATGACATTATGCTAGTTACACTTCAAAATATCAAAAAGCAGTAGAAAAATGTTATTTTTACACAAATGTAGTTCAAAAATAAATTGTTTCTGATATATTAATATTTAAATGTATGTGATATAATATATAAAAGTATTTCTTACTAATGGTTGAGTAATGAAATGCTAATA
Organism: Cordylochernes scorpioides; assembly: GCA_030710605.1. Taxonomy (NCBI): domain Eukaryota; kingdom Metazoa; phylum Arthropoda; class Arachnida; order Pseudoscorpiones; family Chernetidae; genus Cordylochernes; species Cordylochernes scorpioides. The sequence continues at coordinate 62,985,478 of CP092871.1, read as the reverse complement.
GATGATGTATGGAGTGACATTAAATTATTTGTGAAGGCTTAAGAATTGGTGCTGATATTTGTTCTTCGTTGTCCATGCCCAGAATATGGCCTTCCTGTAAAAAACATGGTTTATCATCAATATCTATTAACGTTGTGTTAGAATTTTGGTTTACTATTGTAATATACCTTATAATAATATTATAATCTACTCTGTTTAATTAATTAATTGTTGATTGTTTGGATTTGGCAGCACTGTAACTATTGTTGTTGTTATGAATCTATTAAAAAAGTGTACCTTTGACATTAGAAAGATATATAATAAAAATTAGTTTATTAATTTAATAAAGCATATTTTTTTATTTAATCGAAGAGAGGAACATTACAAAAATGGCGCAGCCGGCAGGATCGATCATCCTGCAATTTAAGAATAAAAGGTAATTGGCTATAGCTTTAACCCTGATGCTAATGTTCTATCTATCCCTGAAGAATTTCAATTGCCCATTTATCACGAGCTCGTGTTTAAATGTGGAAAAAATCTAACTTCCTACTATTTAGAAAAGGATTCTAATAGATTTGTTAAAGTTCCATCAAAAATAATTGAATTATGCAAAAATCGATAATTTGAAGATTTACAAATTTGCATAATGGATGAGGAGGAATTAGATGCAAAATCTCTATTAACAGAAGACACTTTTAGCAAATTGATAACTACTGTAGCAGAACAACAAAAACTAGTTAATTCTTTAGTTCAAAATTTAAGTTTAAACCAGCATGAATATGCACCAAGACATGTCGAAATGAAAGCACCTGATTTCTCCGGTAATAACTTAGATCCAGCCACTTGGATAACCCTATATGAAAATGTCTGTGCAAATAATGGTTGGGTAAAAGATCAATCCAAAATATATGGTATGAGAAACTACCTAGGGGGAACTGCACAATTGTGGTTCGATAGCAGACTTGCTGATGAATGCAACTTTAGCTGAGAAACATAGAAAGAAGATTTTGTATCTTCATTTGGGGATAACCCCATAGACAAATATGATAGGGCGTTCAAGTGGAGATATCGAGGCGGCTCTCTGATCGATTACTTCCACCAAAAACAAAGGAAAATACGATTAGGGATGCCCGGCTTAAGTGAAAAGCTATTGATAATTGGAGTGATTCACGGGCTACCCCCAGATATGCAGAATCAGTTGTCCACTGTGAAAATCGAAAACAAAGAGACTCTTCTTCAGCTGCTGAAAAATATCCGTCCCAGTTTGGAGAAAAAACCTTTTGAACCCAAGCCCTACCAGACAACTGGCAACACAGTGGTGGTGAAGCCAGCCTATTTTGCCAAACTTGATCAAATTGAGGAGGCATCACAGACAATGAATAATCAAAATAATTCTGTGTCTTCTCTTAAAAAAAACGAAATTTAGAGGGTTGTTCGATCCCGATGACAAAATCGATCCTATTTTTGTCTTGCAAAAGTCCCGATTCTATGTTGCCCGTTATTATAAATGGTGTAAAACTTGTTGCTTTCTTGGATCCAGGTTCTTCTATCAATCTTATGAGAAGAGACCTTTTGGCCAAATATAAATGGAAGAGTTATCCATCAGAGACCACAATAACAACGATTGACGAAAGTCATGTCCGAGCTACTGAGAATATTGAGGTGGAACTTCAGGTTGACGATTAACAGAGAATGATGACGGCGACAATATTGAGGGAGATGCCATTCGAACTGTTAATAGGAAAGCCCACCATGAGGGATCTCCGAATTCAATGGAACTTTGGGACTGATGAGATTAAGTGCTTGTCTTTGCGGCCAAAAAGAGTTATTTTTACCAGTGATGACCTGATCACTATATTCCCCAAGTTTTGCAATGTCTCCAAAAAGGAAATACCATTGCACGAGATCGACTTTCTATTGAAGCCCAATAATAACATCGTGACGTGTAAACCTTACCTTATGTCAGATCACAAGAGAGCATGGACTGCTGGAAAAATCAAGGAGATGCTAGATGGGGATATTATTACTCCTTCTACTTCTGAGTACGCATCACCTTGTATTCTAGTTCCTAAAACGGACTCGTCCTACCGACTCTGTATTGACTATCGACAGTTGAATAAAGAGACCCTTTTGGACCCTTTTCCTTTTCCTAGAATCGACTAAATCATTAATAAATTTGGGGGTTGTCGATACTTTACAAAAATTGATTTGAAGGATGGGTTTTGGCAAGTCGGTCTAACTAAAGCCACGAGAAAGTTTTCTGCTTTTGTAACACCTGATGGACTTATGAGTTTAAGAGACTACCGTTCGGGTGGAAAAATTCACCTCCTAGATTTCAAAGGGTTATGAGCGAGATGTTGGCTGATTTATCGGAACTCGGAGTGGTTGTTTACATTGACGACATTTGTTGTGGCGCCCCAACCCTTGAAGAATGTGCCTTCCTCACCTACAAAGTTCTCAATAGACTGAATCAATATAATATGACAGTGGACCTGGGCAAGTGCCAAATTTGTGTATCTGAGGTGGAACCTTTAGGTAGAATTACCAAAGGTAACTCGAAGCAAATGAAGGAGGAAGTAATCGAAAAGGCTAAACTCATGAAACACTCATATAATCTTAAGTCACTACAATGTTTTACTGGATTTACAGGTCATTCTTGGGCCTATATACCAAACTATGCCACGATAGTTCGACCGTTGGACAACCTGAAAAAAAAAATATTCTAGTTTTATGTGGTCTGATAAATGTGAAGAGGCCTATTTAAAACTTATTGATATCATCACGTCAAAACCAATACTGGCAATCCCGGATGAGTCATTGCCTTATGAAATGTCAACAGATGCTTCATATTACGGAACAGGGGCTATTCTATACCAGAGAGACGTAAATAAAAGGAAATCACTTCAACTCAGAGTGATTAGTTTTTATTCATATACATTTTCCAAGGCTGAACAAAATTATTCCATCACCGAAAAAGAATGCCTTGCTGTGTTGAAGGCTGTCAAACACTTCAGATGGTATTTGGAAGGCAAGTCTTTTGTTGTCCACACGGATCATCGCGCATTGACACAGCTACTTTCCTGTGGCCATCTCCGGAATCGACTTGCGAGGTGGCAGCTGTTTCTGAGCTCATTCGAAATGAGAGTGAACCACCGTTCTGGCAGGGAGCTCAGCGATGCAGACGCGCTGTCTAGATTGGCTGTAGAAACACCTAATTCCAGCGATCAAACCGTACTGTTTGTTGAACATCAGAGTATTCCTTTAAAATTAGAAGATCACGGGAAATATTTTGTCCCTCACGAACATCGAACTTCAATTTTATCTATGTACCATGATGATCCCTTATCAGGAGGACATTCGGGGTTTTGGAGGACATATTATAAAATGAAGCAACGCTTTTTTTGGCCTGGTATGAAGAATGACATAAGGAAATAGGTATCTTCTTGTCCTATTTGTCAAAGGGTCAAGTTCAAGTTCAGAGCCGTCCTTCAAAGATGAGTTTGCCCCATCAATCAAGGGTACCTTTCCAAACTGTACATGTAGATTTCGCCGAGGCTCCTTCTAACATCAAGGATTAGAATTCAACATTTTTACTAATTATTGACGAGGCTCCTAGGGTGGTTCAAGCAAAGGCAATGAAACAACATGGCCGTGCTCTAATAAAATATATAAACGAACATGAGGATCTGAAATCAGTGAGAACTATAGTCTCCGATCAAGGGAGATCATTTGTGTATGGAGAATTCCCTAGGTGGGCAACTTCCAAAGACATCCGATCAATAACTACTTATCACCCTGCAGGAAATGGTTTAGCGGAACGAGCTATACGAGATATAAAGACCTTTCTCTCGTGCTATCCTCACTTCAAGGGTGGATGGAAAAATGCCTTAGAAGCGGCAGTACGCTACCATAATAGATCCTACAACTCCTACCTGGGTTGCTCCCCTTTATTCAAACTTACAAAACTTCCCCTGTTCTACCTGCCGATAAATAACTTAATCTTCACTGTCCCCTTTATGAAACAGAAAAAAGTCAAATTGAGCAAAACCTCTACCACAAAGAACAAAGTTTTATTTTAACAGTCGTAAGAAGGCCCTGCCACCAGAGATAAATATCGACGATTATATTTTGGTAAGACATCAGAAGGTTGGAAAGGAATGAAAGCTATCTGGTCCGCATCGAGTGACAAGGGTAACCAAAATGGATGGCCACCCCAAATATGTTGAATATGAGTCTGACGATAAAACTCCAAGAACGGCTCACATCTCCAATATCCAACCTTATCTGCATCTTCAATCCCAGGAGGGATGAAGTCGCTTGAAGTCGGGGGAGTTGTAATATACCTTATAATAATATTATAATCTACTCTGTTTAATTAATTTATTTTTGATTGTTTGGATTTGGCAGCACTGTAATTATTGTTGTTGTTATGAATCTATTAAAAAGTGTACGTTTGACATTAGAAAGATATATAATAAAAATTAGTTTATTAATTTAATAAAGCATATTTATTTATTTAATCGAAGAGGAACATTAGACTATTGAGTCATTTACCATGTTAGTGCTAGAGTGAAGTAAAAAATCTGGGTAAAATAATTTAAGCTTATTAGAGTGTATAATTTCTGTCTGTTTTCTTTGGGGTAAATTGGGTTTATTTATTTCATATGTGACTGGAGAAAGTTGTTTTGAAATTGTAAATGGGCCTATATATCTTTGAGTTAATTTACCAGTGTTTGGAAAAATAAAGGTTTTTACTAATACCTGATCTCCTTCTTTAAAAATGGGTTCTGGGTATTTAATATCATAAAGTTGTTTGCTGTTTTTATGGTTATTTCATTGGCTAATTTTCTTGCCTTTTCTATTGGTGTATGTGTTTCTGTGTCATGTTCTATATACTGTGGTTGTATTCAATAGTATAAGAATTTAGGAGTAAAGCCTGTTGTGGTATGTACTGTTTCATTATAGCTTTCAGTAATTTTAGGAATATATTTTGTCCAAGAGGAATCTTTAAATTAGTATTATATTCACATCTTAACCTATTAATGATAGTGGAATTTAGTCTTTCTACTTTTGAATTTGTTTCTGGGTGATGGGAACTGGTGAGTAAATGCTTAACATTTTGTTTAATGGGTAGCTAAATCCTTCTACCTGACCTATTCTTTCTTTTGGGGAATTATCTAATATTTTATAACAAATATAATTTAAATATTTTAAAGGGATAATAGAAATGGATGATGCAGTATCAAGTACACAGCGTAAAGATATTTGATTTATAAATACAGAGAAAAGTAATAATGTGCAACCTGGGTTGATGCGCTTTGGATGATTATTGTTCTTAAGTGGGCAGTCTCTATGGAAACGGATCTGGTTGGGTAGCTGGTGAGATGCAGATATCTTGCAGGGGTATGGGGGTAGGTTTATGGGTTTGTGGGGTTCTTGCTGGTAGTGATTTGCTGCTGCTCTCCTGGGAAAAGGCTGGTATTGATGAGCTTTGGAGGAGTTGGAGTTAAATCTTTTTACTGAAGTGCTTGTACTGGTAGAGGGTTGTTGGGGTTATTCTTCTTTATTTGTTGATAATTTTGATTGAGTTGTGATTTTATACCAGTCTGAAGGTTATTGTACTCTTGCAGATATTAGATATTATTTTAGGTGATCTGGCATTCCATCTGTAAGTGCCTCTAGTAAAAGTGTTTTTTCAAGATTAAGTTTATTGGCTAAGTCAGATTTTCCCCTAAAATATTGTTCAAGATCATTATTATCATTGTTATTTTGTAGTTTATTTAACACATAAATATACTACAAATTAAGATAATATCTTATTTTATTATCTTTAAAAGGAAAACAAACATATTATAAGTAGAGAATTATTTACAACACACTAAAAAGTAAACATTAGGGCTAATACTCTTTCCTTTGTTCTGTACTGCCAGGGTTGCTGAAACACATTTATTTTAACACCCCCCCTCAATTGGCATTTTCACAAATGTCAATTGCACAATTTTCACCCCATGTTGGAAAGTTTCATGAATTTGTTCAACATGTCTTTACATAAGGGTTTAGTTAACATGTCTGCTATGTTTCTGCATCCCTCAATGTAATCTATTTTGATTATGTCTTTGGCCAATAAATCCTTTATGTAGTGAGTTCTTATATCAATGTGTTTACTTCTTTTGGAGTTTCCAAAAGTTTTGGCCATGCAGATAGCACTCTTGTTGTCCACTAGCAAAGTTGTGTCCTCAAATGATGAAAAGTCCTTATTTATTTCCTTCAGATGAACTAGGTCTTGTATAGAAGCAGCAGCTGCTACATATTCTGCTTCTGCAGTCGAAAGAGAAACACATCCCTGTTTCTTATAAAACCAAGACACTGCATTTGATCCATGTAGCACTATGTTTCCACTTGTACTTTTTCTGTCAATTTTATCTCTGGCCCAGTCAGAGTCTGAATATGAAATCAAATTGTTGGATGATATTGTATATATCAGTCCAATATCTTTGGTTGCCATCAAATATCTCACTATTCGTTTCGCAGCTTTCCAAGTTGCTTGAGTGGGTTTATCCAGAGTTCTACTCAAGTACGACACTGGGAACATTATGTCTGGTCTTGTGATAGTTGCTACATATAATAGACTTCCGATCAATTGACGATAAGGAACTTTTATATCTTCTTGATTTTGTTCAGCTTGAAAATTTAGTTCCATAGGTGTATCCACTCTTTTGCATTCTGTCATATTGAACTTTTCTAAAATTTTGTTAATGAACTTTGTTTGTTTGATCATTAACTTGCCACTTTCTCTTGATATTTCCATTCCCACGAAATTTGTCACTTTTCCAAGATCTTTTGCATTAAATTCTTGTTTGAATATTTCTATTACTTTATCAATATTGTCTCTTTTTCCAGTAATCAGTAGATCATCTACATACAACACTATCCATGTATTATCATTTATATATAAACATGAGTCATTTAGAGATCTTGTGAAGTTGTATTTACTAGCTATTTCAATGAATTTATTGTTCCAAGTTTTTGGTGATTCTCTTAATCCATGTAGAGCTTTATTTAGTTTGAATATTTTCCATTTTCTTGATTCACTCCTTGTGGTGCTTTGATGTAAATCTCTGATTCAATATTTCCATTTAAAAATGCTGTTGGAATGTCCATTTGATTCACTTCTCAGTTTTTGTTTGTTGCATGAGAGAGTAACATTCTTATTGTTGACATTCTAGCTACTGGAGCGTACATAATATCAGATGATTCTTCCATTTGGAATCCTTTTGCTACTAAGCGAGCCTTTTTGGTTCCATCCTCTTTGGTTCTGAAAATCCATTTTGTATCAATTGGTTTGATATTTGATTTTTCTCTTAATTTTATTGAAGACCATGTTTTCAATTCTTCATGAGATCGAATTTCTTTATCAATAGCTTCTTTACATTCTTTTTGCTTAATTGCTTGATTGTAAGAAACTGGATCTTCACCATTTGTAAACAAGCAATATACTGAATATAGTTCATAATCTTCTTGATACTTTGGTGGTTTGATTATTCGACCCGATCTTGTAGTTACACTTTTTTCTTTGTCTGATTGTTCCGATGTTTGTGGGGTTTCTTCCTCATCTTGAGATTCAGTTATTATTCTTTTAGGTTCTGTTTGGTCTGAGATGATTTCTTTATCAAATTTAGTTAATTTTTCATCAAATGTTACATCTGTTGAAATCATTACTTTATCAGTTTCCGGATCCCAGATGCGATATCCGCTTCCACTGTATCCAACCATGATTGTTGATTTTGCTCTAGCATCTAGTTTTTTTGGTTTGGGTAGAATTAGTCTCCAAGCTCTTGAGCCAAAAACCTTAAGTTTGGATAGGTCATTTTGTTTATACCATATGCTAGCCGGAGGTATTCCTTTGTTCGCACTTGTTGGACTTCTGTTTAATGCGTATGCTGAGCAGTAAATGGCTTCTCCCCAGAGATATTTTGGTAGATTTGTTTCTGCCAACTTTGTTCTCACTTTATCAATCAATGTTCGGTTCATTCTTTCAGAAGTGCCATTTTGTTGTGGTGTGTAAGGTGAGGTATATTCTATTTGAATTCCTTTTGTTCTGCAAAACTGCTTGAAGTTTCCAGATGAAAATTCCTTACCATTATCTACTCTAATTTTTCTTGTTTTCTTGTTATGTTGAGTTTTTATCAACTTGATAAAATCAATTATGTTTTGTTCGGCTTCACCTTTTGATTTGAGAAGTCTCACTACTACAAAGTGTGAGTAGTCATCTATTAATACCTGAAAATATATTTCTCCATCATATGTTGGTGGATCAATTGGTCCTGATAAGTCTGAATGAATCAGCTCTCCAATTTCCTTTGTTGTCTTCCAGGTTTTCTCAAATGATCTTCTTGTGCTTTTTCCTTTGATGCAGGTTTCACATTTCTCTTGTGAACTTGGTAGCCCTAATTTCTTTAAACTGTATCTATTCAGATGTCCCAATCTTCTGTGCCACAATGTGTCATCGGTTTTGACTGCATGCGCTGTAACACTTTCAGGGTTACTGTCTATTTCTATTTTAAGTGAGTACAAGTTTCTATAATTATTACACTTAAAATTATGGTTTCTTGTAATTATAATTACTTCATCTTGTTTAAATATCACTTGGTGGCCCTGTTGTGTAATTTTTCCTACTGACAATAAGTTCTGTTTAATACCATCAACTATTAGTCCATGGATTGCTATTGGGATATTATTGATTTTTACATTTAAATTTCCACTTTTATTAGCTGACATCTTTTCACCATTTGCAATATGAATTTCAACCTTATGTTCTAAAATCTTCACATCTGTCATATTATTTTCTAATTCACTTTTGATCAGGTTCTGTGTTGCTCCTGAGTCTAAAATAAAATGATCATTTTCATAGCAATCTATAGCATTCATTGCTACAAATGATAGTTTTCCATCTATCTGATAGGCTTGATGTCTAGGTTGACTCTCTTTTTGTCTTTCATTTCTCTCTTTTTGTGTTTGATTCTTTTATATTTTGAAAAATTTCTTTTTACTTCTACATTCTGTAGCCTTGTGACCTCTCTTGCCACAATTATAACATGTAAATGTGAATGATCCAAATGTCATTTCTTCATTCCTAGGTTCCCCTTGTTTATTTTTCCTTTTGAGTTCTTCATCCAGCAATCTTGCCTTAACAAATTCCATTTTGATTTCAGTATTTATTGTTTCTATTGCTGTGATTACATTTTCATACTCTTCATTCAATGACAATAACAGATGACATATTTTGTCAGATTCATCCATTTTGGAACCTATATTTTCCAATTCACGAATTATAGAATCAAATTTAAGAAAATGGTCCTCTAATTTTTCATTATGTTTGCATTTTAAAGTCAACAACTTTCTTTTTAGTGTTAGTTTTGTAAACACGCTTTTTCTTTCAAATATATTTTCGAGCGCTTTCATCATTTCTTTAGCTGTTTTTGCATCTTTAATTATGTCTAGATGTTTATCAGTTAAATATTGAACAAGCGTAGATTTTGCCTTTGCATCTTTAATTGCAAATAACTCGCGTTCTTTTTCATCGACAAATCATTAATTTCCTTTTCTAATGTTAGATGTATTTGTTTTTCTTCTAACAATAGTTTAACTCTAAATTTCCAGCTGTTGAAATTTGTACCAGTCAAAATTGGCAAATTAGAATTAATTACGCTCATTTTAAAATATATTCAAAGTTGTACTTACTAAACACGTTCTTGATATTTCTTTGTTATTATTTAAACTTCAGTCTCATAATCTGTTATTTTGTAGTTAATTTAACACATAAATATACTACAAATTAAGATAATATCTTATTTTATTATCTTTAAAAGGAAAACAAACATATTATAATTAGAGAATTATTTACAACACACTAAAAAGTAAACATTAGGGCTAATACTCTTTCCTTTGTTCTGTACTGCCAGGGTTGCTGAAACACATTTATTTTAACAATCATTATATTTTAAATTTAGAAACCTACTGAATAAATTTGAATTCTTAATTGTGAAATATGATGTTAATTTTTGTTCAATTTCCCCCCAATTATCTATATCTTGTAAATTTTTTATTTAATAACTGAATGATTCTCCCTCGAGATAATTTGATATATTATTTAGTTTAAAATCTTCATCAAGATGTTTCTGTAAACATTTTTGTTGAAGAATTTGAGCCATGATATTATGTCTGAATTTTGACCATTAAATTTCGATATTTCTATAGTACTTGGATTAGGCGTCATGGCATGTTCTCTATTCCTTTGTTTGCGCGACATTTTTAAAAAATAGTTTTATAAAAATCTATATTAATAAAATGCAAATTTCATAAGTGTTGTTCACTAAAAACTTTCGTTACAATGCATCAATTTCGACCAAATTTTCAACATTTATGTAAAACGAGATGGAGCAGGTTTTGCTTAACATCAAAATATTTTTCCTAACTTTAACATGCGTAACTTCGCTGTTATCGATTAAATACAAAAAAAACTCAACATAGTTAATTTTATTTATATATAAATACAAAAAAAAAATTCAGCAATTCATTCAACTCAATCTAAAAAAATATTCAAAACAAGCAATTTTAAGATAACACCATATGTAAAACAGTCGGCCAAGAAAACAACAACGATATTACATCTTTCTCACATATTCACAAACAATCTTGATTAATAATTAAAACTAATCTTTAACATTGTTTATTATACTTCATAATATATAATATTCGTTAGGCAAACTTTCACTCGGATAAAACCCGGGCGAAGCCGGGTACACATCCGCTAGTTGAATAATAATTTATAGAGTAATTGAGTAATTAAGTTGAGAATCAGGTAATTCTGTCGACTTATTGTTATGAATAATTTGTTGTTGTTGTTAGATAAAGAGTTAATAAGACAAAGGATCGATAAGATAAAGGGTTGAGGTGCAGTCGTGATAAAAAAAAATTATCTACCGTCAAGTAGCTTTTATTTTCAATAACTTGAGGAAAGATTACACATTAGTTAGTTTCACATTATATAGAATTTATAAAGTTAATCCTATATTAGTGATTTAAAAGGATAGATATGTTAACTACGCATATTTAAAACAAAACTATACAACAAAACTGAAGTCTTTCTAAAAACGATGATAACAAAAGTAAAATTATCAATGAATAAAATAATAAATATATATTTTTAAATAAAGAAATATTTGCGTTTTTAGTTTATATAATATATATATATATATATATATATATGGTAATTTAAGCCAACAACTCAATATTGTATATAACTTATAACAAGATTTTCATGTTGTATCATAGAAACACATCTGTAAATGATTATACGCATGATTGACATGTGTCATTACATCATCATATGTAATGTACTTTGTACAAACTTAGGATGAATAAATAAAACTATGTGATAGATTAAGAGTTGAGCTAGAGAGATAGAAGTCAAAAATGTCTAAATTCGAGATAGATGGAAGTCACAAACAACATCTAAAGATAGATTGGAAGCTGTCAGGACGGCGCCAGTTTAGAATGTCACCAGACGACCCACACTCTTCACATCTGGTGAAATGCAAAACCCCCTTTCTCAGAAAAGGTATATAAAGCCCCCGTCCTAGCTAAAAATACAGTTACTTCACCATCTGCGTCAGCTCTCGTCGGTTGTACCCCAGGTCCATCTCATCCATCATTCACGGAACTTTCTTAGTGCAACTGTTTCTTCCTTTTTTGTGTATGGACATCCAAGCTTTCCACTCTGCCTCGACCACGACTGCTTGTACTCTGTGAGAACTTTTAAAGGTCTTCCAAGGTGCAGAGAGGTACTGGAAAACTCCACATACTGGCTGTTCCTATCGGTCAACACAGTATAGCGAGAGTTGACAAGGACTCACACCATAGTTTATAAGTCGACTGAATATCTCATCACATTTTTAGTCGACAAGATTCTACAAGAGTCAACAGTGACTCAACTCATTACAGTTAGCCGACAGGATAACCAAAACGAAGAAGGACACAACGAAGAAGGTAAGAAGCCTGTTCAGATAGAAGCGAGAAAGAGCGAAGATGGAGGAACAAACCGGCCATACAAACGTAACGACCAAGCAATCTCTCCCCAACAAGAGATATTTACGGAAATGTCGCCGCTCCAAGGGGCCTCCGCAGACCCGCTACAGATTGCCAACGCCAGGAGCAAGCTGTCTGACCACCCCAACGACACAGTCGAAATTCCCGCAAGTCATGGAAATTGAGGTGACCCGGTGACAAATTGTAGGTTTTCTTCAAAAGAGACAATTTTGTTCAATTTTCCACTACCCAACATTTATCCAATCATTGATAACCTTTAATTACATTCAAAATTTTGTATAAAATTTTTAAATTTTAATTATTTATTTTTTTGCCTTTCAATAATATAATCAAATTTTTAATCCAACATTATTAAAAAAAACTTTAATCAAATATACTTTGATGCTTTAAAAATCATTTTTTATTTAATTATTATATCTTTTATATATTACATGCCAGATTTTGTCCACTTACAATTTTTTTTATCTGCAATCATATTTCTTTCTTTTTATTCACTATATTTTATATTTGTTTAAATAACTTTATTATATGACAATTGTTATCATCAACTATCAGGCATCTACAACAATCGTTTTCAACAATCATATTCTTTAACCAATTCCCTATATTTTTCATCACTATCTTTTCAGCCATTGCTTCAATTCTTTGTAGAAAAACGACAGCACTGCTTGGCAATTTTTTTTATTTCGTAATTTTAACAAACTCTTTGAACACAGTTCCCCAGATTTAAAAATCCCAACTTCTGGCCTGAACACGCTTCAAGAGTTTATTTAAATCATCCGTAGAGCACATCACCAACGCATGCACAAAGCGTTCACTTTTTCAACTTTCAACTTTTTTTTCAGCTCTAGCGGACCCCAATCAACCTTTGATTTCATGTCAAGTCAGACCACCTACTGTCGCTACAATTCTACTTATCGCATGGCTTTATCACCCCTTTCAATCATATTAATTATTTTCTTCAACAACCTTAAGCCCAATAACCCTACAATTGTGACAAAGCACTGTAACCCTTATATAGGATCGCAAGTGAAACATTGCCAAGGAAGACGCTCAAGTCTATATCCTCGCTTTGCACCTGGATCTGATTATTAGGTTGCATGTGTAATGCTTACAATTGCATATTCTTCAAATACTAACCCTCTCCAACGCCCACCAATATTCTCTTAGAATGTGAATTTTTATGTCATCATTTTATTTTAATCATCATTTTTTTAAATCAAACAAAAATGTCATTTTTATTTCACTTTTATATATCCAAACAAATCATCTTGTTATAGCCCTTTTTAACCCTCACAGTTTAAATTAATTAAAAGTAATTTTATTTACTTACCTGTGTTAGAGAGGCTTTACCCACTTGAACCCGGATAAACCCTTTCACTCCCGGAGCCCATTTATGGTAATTTAAGCCAACAACCCCATATTGTATAAAACTTATTACAAGATTTTCATATTGTATCATAGAAACACATCTGTAAATAATTATACGCATGATTGACATGTGTCATTACATCATCATATGTAATGTACTTTGTACAAACTGAGGATAAATAAATAAAACTCTGTAATAGATTAAGAGTTGAGCTAGAGAGATAGAAGTCAAAAATGTCTAAATTCGAGATAGATGGAAGTCACAAACAACATCTAAAGATAGATTGGAAGCTGTCAGGACGGCGCCAGTTTAGAATGTCACCAGACGAACCACACTCTTCACATCTGGTGAAATGCAAAACCCCTTTCTCAGAAAAGGTATATAAAGCCCCCGTCCTAGCTAAAAATACAGTTACTTCACCATCTGCGTCAGCTCTCGTCGGTTGTACCCCAGGTCCATCTCATCCATCATGTAGACCAGTAAGAAATCTTCTATCTCTCCATCTTTCGCTCCTAGCTCAACTTTTTCATCTGTTCACGGATCTTTCTTAGTGCAACTGTGTCCTCCTTTTTGTGTATGGACATCCAAGCTTTCCACTCTGCCTCGACCACGACTGCTTGTACTCTGTGAGAACTTTTAAAAGTCTTCCAAGGTGCAGAGAGGTACTAGAAAACTCCACATCCTGACTGTTCCTCTCGGTCAACACAGTATAGCGAGAGTTGACAAGGACTCACACCATAGTTTATAAGTCGACTGGATATCTCATCACATTTTTAGTCGACAAGATTCTACAAGAGTCAAAAGTAACTCAACTCATTACATATATATATATATATATATATTAATAGTATTTTTTATATTTGGAAAATAGAGGAAAAGTAAACTATTAAGAACTACAGATTTTCAATTAATTTTGAATTTTGAAAAAAAATAACAAAAATCTATCTTTTTTCATCAAGAGAGAAAATAGAGCAAAAAAAAATAATTCTCTCTCTCTCTCTAATTAGCTTTATTTTATATTTGGAAAATTATTATCATGGTTCTGTCTTTGCTCTTCTCTTTAAAACTTTATCTTCGCTTATTCCTTTTTTCACCCAGCCTATGACGCGTAACTGCCGATGCTTTGCTGGTGTTACTTTTTTTTTCTTTTTTAAAAAAATATTCTTACTAATTATTTATTACAAAAAAAAAAAAAAAAACCTCACACATTTAAATTAAATAGAAAATGTATTAATCTTAAAATTTTTCATAACTATACTATATATATATATGGTAATTTAAACCAACAACCCTATATTGTATAATTACTTATAACAAGATTGTCATGTTGTATATAGAAACACATCTATAAATAATTATGCGCATGATTAATCTGTGTCATTGCATCACCATATGTAATGTACTTTGTACAAACTAAAGACAAATAAATAAAACTATGTAATAGATTAAGAGCTGAGTTAAAGCAAGATTGAAAAGTCAAAAACGTCTACAATCCAACAACCCTGAAAAGGAATTCGGCAGCCCGTTGCCATCTGGTCCAAAGGGTGCAGAATGCCCCAGACGTTCAAAGTTCAAATTCGCAGATGTCTCCCCCCCTCCTCGGGAATGGTATATAAACACCTCGGTTTTAGCCGACAATAGTTAGTCAGCAGTCACCCCTTCCATCGTCAGCGTGAGCCCCTGTCAGTCTTAGCCAGGACTACCTCATCGTCATGTAAACAGTAAGAACCCTTCTAACTCCATCTTGCTTAGCTCAACTCCTATCTGTTCATGGAACTTTCCTACTTCAGCTGTATCTCTTCGTTTTGTGTGTGGACATTCCCAAAATTTCCACTCTGCCTCGACCACGACTGCCTGTACTCTGTGAAAACTGTTAAAGGTCTTCCAAAGTGCAGAGAGGTACTGGAAAACTCTCCACGCCCTGACTGTTACCGCCTCTCGGTTACTACAGGTTTGACCCTCGGTTACCACAGCTTATAGCGAGAGTCGACAGGATCTCATCACAGATAGGTCGACAGCAACTCAATATCACAGCAAAGTCGACAGGATTCTACAAGAGGCTACCAGACCTCAACTTATTACAGAGAGTCGACAGGATGACCACAACGAAGGACACCACAGTGAAGAAGGTAAGAAGACTGTCCAGATAGAAAAGAGAGAAGAGCAAAGATGGAGGAACAAACCCGCCACCAGTCCAACGAAACGACCAATCAATCTTCCCCCCAACGACACAGCCGAAAATCGCGCAAAATAAACCGGTGAGAAGTTCCCCACCTTCGTCCTTACAACGTAACCACCTTCCAGGCGACATGCCGCCGTCACCAAACAGAAGTCACAAGCTTCTACAAGCTCTACTTGGAGCGTCTTCCCCGTCATCAGGACGACAACTAAAGACCAAGTATCCTGACTGAACAATCCTCAAAACTGTGAGTTTTTAAAAACTTTCTCCTCATGCTCACAACTTGATTTTCCATAGGTTTAATGTTTATTTTCACTGTAATCATTTTAAAATCAATTTTTACCATTTTTATATAATTTCAATTCAAATTTTTAAACCTTTTACAACCCCATTTATCAATTTTTACTTTATTTTAAGCAACTTATAAATTTTAATTCATTACTTTCAATTTTACATTTTTAAAAATCATTATTTTTTTTAATTACTCGAATCATAATTCTAAACTTATTTCTGTGTTTTTTTATATCTTATTTTTTATACTAAAACACCAATTTTTAATCAAATACCCAAAACTTTGCAGAAATCATTGTTATGTTCACTATTTTATGTAAACGCCCCAGTCAAATTATTAGTCACTATCACGCCATTGTCACTTTTACAAGGATAATTTTTGCACTACCATAATCAACGATTTAAAAATATATTCAAATTTTAATACACATAGGTGAAACGCATTTTTTTTTTAAATTGCAAAAATCGAAAGATACAATATCTTCAAAATCACAACTAGAAAAGTAACTATCTTTCCCAAAAAAAGTTAAAAATAAAAATCCCATCAACTACCACGTCAGTAGCTAACTTAAGTCACAGTCTTCCAAAACTATTACAATCATTAAATCCCAACATAGCTACACTCCCCCGTCCTTTCCTTTTACATGCATAATTATTAATTATTCACACATCTCTCTCAATAAACTACAACACACTTCCCATCACTTTCTACAATTGACCACCATCTATTAGCGCGCGACTTAGCAACAAATCGAATTCGAGCAACACAAGCTCCGTCGCCACTAAACGTGCACATTCACTAACAACCAAGATATCTCGATGTGTTTTGTACAACCACCACTCATGACTAGTAAATTTGTTGTTCATGATGAAACAAGTTAGATGCTGTACCAAAAACAAAGACTTCACGTGACACCTTTCCATTCGATTCACTCACTCGTGTCACACAGTGCATCACAACAATTTTTCTCACTTAAAAGGCCACAAAGACGCCTTCATGCCTGTGACACTTCTCACCCCAAAGCGTGTCCACGTCGAAAGTCACACTTTTACCCACATCTAAACCTGACATCATTGAATAACATTTTTACCGCAGCAAGGTCGAAACACAGCACTTACGAAAAACGAGAAAACTACCTCTTTCAAATACACCATAAAACTACCAACAAGCTTTCACCACTCTCAAAGGGAGTTTAACCAGTAAACCAGTACCCTAACGTACATTCAAACTCTCAAAACTGTACTACAGCAAGGATTTCCAAAATGTCTGTTATCTGACAGTGCGCCCGCTTTTACCTCAGAAAAATTCCGTATATTTCTAATAACACATGGTATACAACCCCTGCTCACCACAAGCAATAACCCACAGGCAAACGGTTTAGTAGAAAGCTTAAATGCCACCATTACAGGCAAACTCAGACTAGCTTATCTAGAAAATCCAAAAGCTTCCTGTACTCAACTTGTTAAACGCGTCACTCAGACGTACAATAACACACCCCATTCTGTCACAAGTTTTCCACCCACCTACTTAATGTTCAATGTTGTCCCCCCAGATCTAAGAACTCATCTTAACCCATACCCCGAAATAACTAGAGCTAGAGAGATAGCACGCTCTCGTACCCAAAATAAGCATAAAAAGATAAAGAAACATTTGATAAGCAGCACAGAACACCACATTTCGAAGTGAATGATCTTGTTTTGGTCAAAAATTATAGACACCCCGACACAGGTAAATTAGCACCATATTTTACTGGACAATACACAGTAATTGAAATAATATCACCAAATGTCGTTCGAATAGATCGCTTCAATCAACCTCTCAATAGAGACAGTGACACCATACATGTCAATAAATTAAAATATTACACAGAGAATGTCTATACATCTCACCTCCACAAACCCGATTCATTCAAGACCCACAGCGAATGTCCCCAGATGTATATCTCAGTGAATTCAAACATTTGACTCCAGATATCTTCGAGACGCAACTTTACCGAATTATACCGCCTCAAACTTCCCAGCCATTCCTACATTTAAATCCAGATTTATTTAATAGCGATCGTTTTAAAACAAACCTCAAGTAACGACCAGAAAATTTCCCGTTAAATTCACAAACCTATTCTATCTACATACTCTACACCAACCCATTTAGATATGTATTACTTACTTACTTACTCTCTTTCACACAATATAAAGATTTCTGTGAAACAACCAGACCTAGAACAAGAGGAGAACGCACGTGCATCCCAGACAAGCCCCATATCTCCCTCCCACTTCAAAATAAATACACATCGCACCCCGGTCGTAAAAATGGACCCTAGTTAACATACTCTCGAGACACCATGCTGCGTCACCTAAATCTATCGCCACTCTTCCCCCCAGAGGCCCCCAGTCCTTCCATCCCCATGTCCCACATTCCTTTTAATTCCACACATTTTTCTACAGTCGATATCTTAACCCAACTTTTAAACATTTAGATATTTGAATTTGAACAAGACCTACCTTAAATTGAACATTTTTGATATTTTGATCCAGTGTAAATCTCTAATTTTTCTACATATCAAACATTTTACATGTTAAATTGAGATCACAATCTTTAATTATATTCTGTTTTTTGTATAAAATATTTTATTTTTTATTTTTGCCTTTCAATTATATAATCACTAGTTTTTAATCCAACATTATATATAAAAAATCAATTTTATTTTTCATAATATTATTTTAGTATTACAAAAGATATATTTGTTGTCAAAAATCACTTTAATTCATCATTATTATCACTTTTATATATTGATTGTTTGATTTTATCCACTTAAACTTTATTCAACCACAATGATATTGCTATATTTTTATTCATTTTATATTTGTTTTTATACCTTTATATAAAATGACTATGTTATCATTAACTTTCGGGCATACAACAATCTATTTCTCTAACCACTTCAGTGTACTTTACACTACTATCTTCTCAGTCATTACTTCGCATCAACGTAGAAAAACGACAGTACTGCTTGACAATTAATTTTTGATTTCATAATTTCAACAAACTATTTGATCAAAGTTCCCCAGGTGTAAAAATCCCAACTTCTGGTTTGAACGCGTTTCAAAAGTTTACTACAATCATCCCTAGAGCATAATCACCCACGCAAACCCAAAGCGTCCACAACTCTCACAACTCAATTTTTTAGCTCTAGCGGACCACAATCAACCTTTGATTTTAAGTCAAGTCAGATCACCTACTGTCGCTACAACAATTCTACTTAACGCATGACTCCATTTCACCCCTTTCAATTATATTAACAACTTGTTCTTCAACAACTTTTCAACGCAATAACCCTACAATTGTGACAAAGCACTGTAACCCTTATACAGGATCACAGGTGAAACATTGCCTCGGAAGACGCACAAGTCTATATCCTCGCTTTGCACCTGGACCTAAGTATTTGATTACCTGTGTAATACTTACAATTGCATATTCTTTAACCAATAACCCTTTCCAACGCCCGCCAACAATCTCTTAAAACATCATCATTATTTTTTATCAAACAAAGGTTTTATCTTAATTTCTCTTTTATATGAATATCATAACTTTTAAATTAAACATAAGTTGTATTTTTTATAATTTGCAGATATATACAAACAAAACATCTTGTTATAGCCCTTTTTAACCCTCACAGTTTAAATTAATTAAAAGAAATTTTAATTACTTACCTGTGTTAGAGAGGTTTTACCCGTTTAAACCCGGATAAACCCTTTCACTCCCGGGGCTCATCTATGGTAATTTAAACCAACAACCCTATATTGTATAATTACTTATAACAAGATTGTCATGTTGTATATAGAAACACATCTATAAATAATTATGCGCATGATTAATCTGTGTCATTGCATCACCATATGTAATGTACTTTGTACAAACTAAAGACAAATAAATAAAACTATGTAATAGATTAAGAGCTGAGTTAAAGCAAGATTGAAAAGTCAAAAACGTCTACAATCCAACAACCCAGAAAAGGAATTCGGCAGCCCGTTGCCATCTGGTCCAAAGGGTGCAGAATGCCCCAGACGTTCAAAGTTCAAATTCGCAGATGTCTCCCCCTCCCCTCCTCGGGAATGGTATATAAACACCTCGGTTTTAGCCGACAATAGTTAGTCAGCAGTCACCCCTTCCACCGTCAGCGTGAGCCCCTGTCAGTCTTAGCCAGGACTACCTCATCGTCATGTAAACAGTAAGAACCCTTCTAACTCCATCTTGCTTAGCTCAACTCCTATCTGTTCATGGAACTTTCCTACTTCAGCTGTGTCTCTTCGTTTTGTGTGTGGACATTCCCAAAATTTCCACTCTGCCTCGACCACGACTGCCTGTACTCTGTGAAAACTGTTAAAGGTCTTCCAAAGTGCAGAGAGGTACTGGAAAACTCTCCACGCCCTGACTGTTACCGCCTCTCGGTTACTACAGGTTTGACCCTCGGTTACCACAGCTTATAGCGAGAGTCGACAGGATCTCATCACAGATAAGTCGACAGCAACTCCATATCACAGCAAAGTCGACAGGATTCTACAAGAGGCTACCAGACCTCAACTTATTACATATATATATATAGAGATGGAAATTTTGCCGGTTGGAAATT